>CM064562.1:5033834-5277502 GCA_032716605.1 Paralithodes platypus | reverse complement strand
AGCAAAAACTACATATTGTTTGTATGTTTGTATTTACTCAGACCACATTCCCTCACTTTTCCTTTTTTTGTTTTTTTTACATGCACGCTGGAAATATCCCCCGTATGTTTTTTTTTTGAAACCATGAGCGGGACAGTGCGGGTGCTGCTATAACCTGCGTAATTGTGAACGAAGAATACAACTTAGAGTGCTTAGATAGAAAGGACTAAATACCATTTTCTCAGTTTCCAAAAGAACTATTGGGGCCGAGAAGGAGTGGGGTTGGGTACAGGGAAAAACGCGGGGCTACCTCCCAAGTGAGGTTTTATAATACAGTATGGCGATATTGTGCTGTACTCAGGCCTATACTGAGGTACGCAACTTGCCTCATGAAATTTGTCCATGCACTTTAAGATTTTAAGTATGGAAGTTTATGACCCGCTCCTTTTTTTGTGGTATGTTCTTAGGTAGCAGGATATGAGGACTGTGAGGAGGGCGATGGTATAGCGATTTTTGTGCCTCTGAAAACAGAAGTGGTCGGGCCCTCTCCACCCATCACACCCCCCACACCTTATGACACGAATCTTGTCCACGATGAGCTGGGCTGATCAGGTGGGAAGTTGATATATTGGTCCAACCTTTAGTACATTAATGTGTGTTGAGTCATTTATGATAAGTGGAGAAAACAATTATTAGTGTAGTTAACACTTAGGTAGGTTGAACTGTTGTATTCAGCTCTAACCCTATTGCCCTCCATTTCATAACCGTGTTGATGTAATAAATTATTTAAAGAATGTGAACAACTATAGTGGTTCCCTCATATGATTGTAAGATATTAGTGGTACTATTATTGCAAAATAATTTATGTAGTTGGAAATATTAGTCACATGTATGCCAAAATTTGTATTCAGATTATACTCTATGATCTCAATAACCATTGATGTAAGTTAAGCAAAAATCAGAACAGTCTTCTCATATGATTGCAATAGGTCGTGTAGTGATATATATTTTCCAACCTGTCAATTAAGAATTCATTCACTACAAAGCTTGCTTGCTTTTTTTTTTTTTTTTTTTTTCACAGGATAGATACGTAATTTTATGTACAGACCATTGTGTGCATTAAAATGAGGAAACTATAATAACACATCTGACAATAATGAATGCCTACCTGATTTATAAACACAAATATGAATGTTGTACCCACGAGACCCGACGCGAGTTTCGGCGATGCTGTTGTTTCAGTTTGGAATAATGGCTCATTTGAGCACAGTATGTATCGCATTACGGGTTTTTGTCCCTCCACAGGTGGGGGGGCGCGTTTGTCATTAAACTCGCATCGGGGCCAAAATCAAATCAATCTCCTCCTCTCTCGTCTCTCTCACTCTCATCTCTCTCTCTCTCCCTCTCTCTCATCTCTCTCTCTTCTCTCTCTTCTCTCTCTCTCCTCTCCTCCTCTCTCTCTTCTCTCCTCTCCTCTTATCTCTATCTCTCTCTCTCTCTCTCTTCTCTTCTCTCCTCTTCGCTCTCTCTCTCTCTCTCTCTACTTCTAGCTCTCTCTCTCTCTCTCTCTCTCTCGCTCTCTCTCTCTTCTCTATCTCTCTCATCTCTCTCTATCCCCTTTTTCTCTCTCTCTCTCTCTCTTCTCTCGTCTATCTCGCTCTCTCTCTCTCTTCTTCTATCTCTCTCTCTGCTCTCTTCTCTCTCTATCTCTCGCTCTCTCTCTCTCTCTCTCTCTCTCGCTCTCTCTCTCTCTCTCTCTCTCGTTCTCTCTCTCTCTCTCTCTCTGTATTTAAGAGTGTTTGAATGTACTGTTTGTGTGTGTGAGTGTACTGTTTGTGTATCGCCAGGTTGATTTATATGAGTCCCTTGTAGAAGCTGCGTCATCCAGGGCGCATGCTGCACATACAGGAGAAGTTGACCTCACCCATATTGAGTGTTTGTGTTTTCCCAGGTTGATGTGTTGGAGTGCTTGTATGTTATTGCCTCATGTTAATATGCTTGAGTGTGTACTTATGTGTTTGTCCCTAGATTGATATACTTTATTGTATGTGTGTTTGTGTTTTCCCAGGTGATGTGTTTGAGTGTATGTATGTTGTTGTTCCCTCGTTGCTGTGTTCGTGTGTACAGTATGTTTTTTTTTGTCCCATGTTTCTGTATGTGTGTACTTGTGTATTTGTTTGTCCCCAGGTTGATCTGTTTATGTGTTTGTGTTTTTTACTTTATGTATATGTTTGTGTATTGGCAGGTTGATGCATTTGAGTCTCTGGAGGAACTGCGTCACCCGGGTCGCGTGCTGCACATACATGAGAAGTTATCTTCACCCTCCCGGAAGAGGTCACTCTCGGAGAAGATGCGGCGGCACGAGGAGCGACTGGCCAAGGCTGTGGAACTTAGGGAGAACCTTATGTTGGCCAAGACCGAGAAACTTAAAGATCTATTCAAGAAGGTAATGTTATAGATAATTGCTTGTTTATATTTTGTTACTGAGCATATCTCTTCATTCATTTAACTTTTTATCAGGTACAGTGATAATTCTGCAATCTGACACCCAAAATATTCAATAGTCAGGCAATAGCCAGTTCACAGTATGTAGTCCTCAATGTCTTTTATTTTTTTCCTAGCTCTCACACCAAAGCACAATATCATGATAACAAAGTGCAGTATGATAACAAAGTGTGGTATGATACCAAAGTGTGACATAACAAATCTTCCTCTCACATTTTAGATAGAGGAGGTGCGACAAGACAAGGAGGGGCTGCTGATAAAGAAGCGTGACCTGTTCCAGCGCAAGATGAAGCTGGCGGAGGAGAAGCGTCGCCAGTACCTGCAAGAGATTGTCAACAAGGCCCACGATGAGGAGAACAAGGCCAAGGAGATTGCCTTCATCAATGGCCTCGAGGCTCAGAATAAACTCCATGATATTATGCAACAACACCAGGTCAGTCACTTGAAAAATATAAGGCTGTCTTTGGTAGTAACTCCACCTTCAACCCTTTGATTACAGGAAAGCTTTACTGTGCTTAATAATTTTTGCATATAGCATATCTTGTATATGCACAATATAGTACAGTACTGTCAATTTGAAATTATTATAGTCTATTCCAATTATTAATAATTTGTGTTAATTTTCTTATTGTTAATGTTGTTGTTGTTGTTGTTGTTGTTGTTGTTCCCAAAGCTGCCTGGCCGAACAGCCCCAAGGCCCCAAGCAAGGCCAAGGCCATAACCGAGCGCCCCAACAGAACCCTCCCTGCCGACCACAATAAAGCCTGGGTGACCGAAGCCACTCCATGGCGGGGAGCTGAGGAGGGTGCGGAAACGCCCGGGAAACCAAAGCTCCACCCAGGGCCCTGTGCCCCTCAGCAATTATGAAGAGAAAGTTGAGGGGCAAGGGAAAAATGTGATGCTTTGGCTTCCAATCTTGGTAGATTGGGAGGTCAATCCACGGAAGAGACGCCGTCACTTGAGATCTAGAAAATATATAAGTAAAAGGAACAGTCAGAGTAAGCTATGGGTATGGCAGAGATTGCTCAGTTCTCACACTGATAGACCAGCCCATCACCACATGACTAGAACCCAATCCTCTCAGCATCAGCTAGGAAAGGCCCTAGAAAGCCGCGTTTGGCGGGGGGATAGCTCCCCTATTTCAACCCCTTTCGGTGTTGGGCACCTGCCAATTAATTGTTAATGTTATTCTTAATATCTATTAGACTCTACATTACTACAATATAATATGGTAATTCCTTCAGAGTCATGAGTCGCGGCTGGCTGAGATGGCTGAGGAGCGTACCCGGCGCCAGGAGGAGAAGGCAGCTAAGGAGGTGGCAGCCCAGGAGAGGAGGAGAGCACTGGAAGCTGAGAGACAGGTTAACAACCATTTACACCAACACTTTTCCCACTACTTTAGCTACATCCAGACAATAGTATTCAGCCTAGGAAGAACTTGTGGGATTCAAAGGCTTAAAGTCTATCTGAACTACTTATCTATTGCCAAAAATGATCACTCTATAATATATTACATTATCATGTTTCTTTCTGCATAGCCAAGCAGCTTTGTATGGGTCAGAAGATATGTTTTTCTTTGTACTCCTTTGTACTTTGTGTGAAGATAGCTAGAATATCATAGAAACAAATTGTCATATACGTCATGGCATGTTGGAAATGGCTCTCAGTGACCACCACCATCCAAAATACTAATATATTTATATTTACATTGATAAGAAACTCGGACTACTATTATTGCACATCGGAGGTATATTGCACACTAACATTTATGATAATGAAGATAGCTGACCTCGTGAGATATGCTCTTTTAACGTCTTGCCACTATAGACAAGAATTACTTATTGTGTTATAAATACTGTATGTATTGTACATGATCAAATTTTAGTTCATGAGAGGTACTAGTACTATTATAGTAATTTTTGTGACAATTCAAATTCAAAAAGCTAATTCGCCAATGATTAACAAACATATAATTTTGTTGTGTGCAGGCACGAATGGTGGAGCTGTGCGAGAAGAGACGTAAGCGATGTGAGCGTATCGACCGTCAGCAGGCTGAGCGTCGAGAAGAACTTCTGGAACAGGCCCGGGAGAAAGCTCGGGACCGTGAGGAGCGACTCTCTGCATTACAACAGGTTCTCTAACATAGTATTTGGATAACTCTACTAACACCTTAACTTGTTTCTCTTGACTTAGAGCACTTTTATGACCTTCCAAAGCATTTTGATATATTATAATTTCCTGTATTATCTCATTTAGGTTTGCTACAGCTCTTGGACGACCTTATTTTGCTAACTTTACTATTGATGTACTGTATATGGATTTCCACTAGCATTCTCCTGTATTATGAATTAATAATAATCATACTGGAAATGGTAATGATAACAATTTAATAACATTGAATTTGTGTGACCTGGTCAGGCCCAACAAGCGAAGGAGACTGAGCTAGTGAAGAAGATCCAACAGAAGCAGGAGGAGTCAGCTCGGCGACACGAAGAGAACATTGAACAGATCCGTCAGAGAGCCCTTGAATCATCCATCATGAAGTACTCTCGGGGATGTGATGATGCTCCCAGGCTTGTCAGGTATATTAGTCTTCCTCAAACATTATTATACTGTATACTGGTATATACAGTACTGTTGAGGATATATCACAAATACACGTGAGCCACTAAATGTTTCTAATCTCTCAGTGGGGATCGAACCGATCCCCGTGGTGTAGTTGATTAAAGCGTCGGCTATCGTCCTGATGGTCGACGGTTCGATCCCCACTGAGAGATTAGAAACAGTACCGTATATATATATTTTTTGGTTGTTTAGGTTAGCGGGAGATTATGTAATCATCCATGCTGTGAGAGATATTGTACAGAGAAACTATGCTGTGTAATTTTAAGTGTAATGTTTTCAGGTATGAGACAAAGAAGCTGTGTACGCTGTGTAACTCCCTGATAACGAGCGAGGTGTACCTGTTGAGTCACCTCCGAGGACGGCGGCACCAGGAGGCCCTCAGGACGCTGCACCAGGACGATGTTGTCTCCACCGAGGACAGTGAGACATACAACCTCAAGCATATCATTGATGCACCTGCTAATATTGATGATCCACAGGTAAGTCAAGGGGGTTTGAGCCATTTAATCTCTATTTCATCATATGTAATGTAATTGATAACATGCGAGTTGCAGGGTTTCACCCATTCGATCAGATTATACTTTCTTTTGTTTTGTAACAATACAGCCAGATGATTTTACTCAGCTTAGGTAGGATCTCTAGATATTAAAGAGCTATAGACTATCCTACTTAACCCTCAAACTCGGACAGATCCTTCCCAATTTGAATCATATTGTCTGCACTCGGCAGGGCTGAAATAAAACTACAACTGGTGTCATCTGATTGATATACTTAAGGAAGGTCAAGATGTAAACTTCAATATTTAGCAGAAGTACAAGCTAGAATGTATTTTTAATACACACAAACAAATAATGAATAAAATTCAATAGAATTTCCATCCATTATGAAGCCTAAAATGTTTGTCTTTATCAGCATGCTAAATGTTAATGTGTATAGCTTGAGCTTGCTAATAGCCCAAAACTCGCAAGTGGTCAATTATAGATCATCCATAAACTGTTTCTCTTCAATGCCAAGTATCTTTGGCCACAATTCACTATTTTTTATTTCAATAGCCTTCACCTCTCACAAAAGGGCACCCAAGTTACTTCTGGTATATGGTCAGTGTTGTTTATACCAACCTTTCCTAAGATCTCACAAAAGCCCTCAAATGCTCACTTATAGCTTATTCTTATGCTAAGCCCTGGCCTTAACTAGCACCTTTAGGGTAGGCTAACCAATTTGTACTAGGTGCTCCAATTAGTATGATATGACGATAATAAACTCACAAAAATGTGTACAGTCTGATTAATAATTTTTGTGTCATAATGTACCTTAATTATCTGACATAATGATATTGAACTTACTAATCTAACTACTAATTACTTTTGAATATTATTTGTATGGAGTTGCATACTAAATTGAGCACTGTATATGAATTGGTTAATCTGCCCCACCTCACAGACAAGCGCTCCAGCTCCAGCCAGTAAGGATACTACAACTTTGTCTACAGCTGGATGTGTTTAGTCATCTTTGAATAATTTGGATGGTCTTCAGCTTCAGAGAACTTCTTAAGCATAGGCTACAGTATTAATATTTTTCTCACTATTTCCACAGTTTAGACTCCTTTGATTTGCATTTGTATTGCCCACACAGAACTCTTGATCTTTGGTTTAGTATGGTATAGTATCAGTCTTTTAATTAATACCCTCATCAGCTAATGAGCAGAATTATAAAAATGGTATTAGGTGAATTCTGAAACACATCACACACTTTTAGCTTAAGAGATTCATAGTTTGTATTAATGGTTTAAATTGATAATCCAATATTTTTTCCTACAAGATAAAACATTCTGCCTAGATGAAGATGAAAAGCATTGCATAAAAATTGACTTTGAATATGTGATGCTGATACAATTTGCTTTGGAATGCAGGGGAAGTATCTGGAGGGTACCTCTGTTTAGTTTGTGAACCTGAAAAAAACCTTCGTCAAAATTACCAGAGACATGATGCAGTGGTGTATGATGAAACTTGTAGAGGATAAGTGGGTGTTCTTTGTGATTCAGATGTATGAGAGTTCACAAACTGCAATGAGAGTGAAAGGATTGTTGATTGAAGAGTTCTCCGTAATTGTGGGAGTGCATCAAGGGTCCTGCTCCCATTTGAGATCGCTTTATAGAAAAGAAAAGTTCATAGAAAAGAAAAGAAAGGTGATTGATAGGGTACCTAGAGAGGTAGTACAGTAGGCACTACAAAAGCTAAGTTAGTTAGTTAGTTATGTAGAGCAGATTAACCAGACCACTGAGCTCCATACAGAATCCCAAGGTTAAGGCCTTGGGTTTGAACAAAACATAAAAACATTGTTTTTATGTTTTTTTGTTCAAACCCAAGGCCTTAACCTTGGGATCTGTCAGTACATACAAAAGCTAAGAGTGGAGGAGTAACTTGTTAAGGTGATAATGACATTAGTTTGAAAATTTACCATAAAGAAAGTGAAGGGTCATGCTTGAATGTGAGGTGGGCGGGCATTGTGGTATAGCTCCGCTGTGTATCTGCCTCCTGAGACCGTAACCTCTCCGGGAGGTCTGGGGCCGGGGGAATGCTGGAGGCCCATAGTGATCCTTGGTCTCTGGGTCTTCTCCTGGGCGACCTAGATTTGTGTGAATTTGTATTTTGTTTTTTATGTTGTGTTGTGTTGTCCCTGTTCGGGCTCTGTCTCGAGTCGGCCACCCCCAGCTATGGGGTATGTGCCTGAGTATATACAGTATATACATAAAAAATTTCAAAGACTGGTGTTTAATTTTGATTAATATGTTTAACCATGGTAGTGTAGACATCTATAGTAGGTGAAGGAGATAACACTTGTCACACCACCGAGTTTTGAATTGTTAAGAATCCGCAAATGCCAGAATCATTATTAGTTTGCAAGTTTTACGTTTTAATTTTTAGTGTGAATGGCTTTTGCTAAACGTGCAGAAGGAGCAAACATGTTATCAACTGTTATATGACTTTTTATTTTACCATTTGTACCTGATGCAATATTGTTACTTGAAATGTCCCAAAATCACTGCTACAGTGTTTAAATATAATCTCATGATGCAACAAGTTGCAATCTGTTAATGAATAAAGGATACACATGTTTGATAGTAACTTTCTACAATTTGTGAGTACTGTATATTGTGCGATTGTTTCTGGTAATGTGTGTGTGTGTGTGTTAAACACTAATTGTGAAAAGTATGACCATACCTTTGTGACATTTAACTGTTATATGTTAATGCTCATTAGTGCATCACAGTCATGCATAACATTTACTTACCATATCTGTTTTGCAAACTGTCTTGAATGTAGAAAAATATAGTATTATTCTGTACTTTCTTACCAAAGGAACCTAGTAAGCTACAGTATATAACACCAGCACTCTACTTGCTAAAAGAACACCCCTTTCTCCCTTTCTCTTCATCTGATGAGCAGCAACAGACCAGTGTGGTGAATTATATATGTGATAAGGTTGGTGCCTAACCTATCCTTAAGACGGGACTGCTGATATATATACCACTGCTGCTGTAAGCTATATTTAGTAAGCCAGGACAACTAGATGTACTGCAGCACAGATATGGATCACTGGTGCCAGCCATCAATAACCACCATCACTGCAACACTAGCTGCTCCTTCACACTGTCACTCCATCACCACCATCATTTCACCACCACCAATTATCAACAACACCACCATCATTCATCATCAACACCATTTGTCAATGGTGCCTGGACTATTAGATCAGTAAACCATATCAACCAGTAGATCTCAACCAGGGTCAACTCAGCCAGTGACAACAACAACAACAACAACCTAAACTAACAATGCTACTTAAGTTGGCACTGGTTGAAATAGTTTACTGGTCGAGTTATCTGGTTATGGTCATCAATGTCCTCGCCCATCATCACCCACGCCCTGTCTCACTAACATTGGTTGGCTTTCATTCTCAACTTACATAGTACATTCTGCTTGGTTCAAAGTTCACCAGTCTTGTATTGTACTGTAGAGTCTTAGTTCTGTATCTATTATTTGGATCATCTACATTCCATTCCCAAATTAAACAATATTTGTCATGCTTAATATGAAATGCTAGATTAATTATTGAATATATTTATTGTACAGGTACTATTTATTATTCCTTAGGCTATCGGTTCTCTATGTGCTTTATTTACCAGGATTTCTGATGTACTCAACTGCAGCCTCTGAGAAATCAAGTAATGGATTGTCTATACATACATAAATACATACATACTGCACATACATAAATTTGAAGACCACGTGCTCCACATGAAATGCGGTTTCAGTTATTCATAATAAATTTAACAGCCATAAGCAATGATAAGTGTTCATTATCAACTTTTGATTCCTGTTGAGTAAATTACTGTATATATCATATGTTACCACAGAAGTCCCTTTTGGCAATTAGATGGAAATTTATTGTTTTTCCAAAAATAGCTGCTCTTCATATTATCGATATGACATTATGTACAATTGATGATGATGATTGTTGTTCAACAACAACAACAACATTGATGATGATGATGTTTTTACATTGTCCACACAAGGTTTATTTTAGTATGCGCTAAGGTATTTACTTTATCCCTTCCAATCTTAATGAACTTTATGTAACTGTCTTCTTAGGTTACTCGAGACAAGGAACGTCACAAGGCGCTGAAGAGAAGATGCAGGAAGATCCGCAACCGGATGATGACTCGGGGGAAGGAGTACAACAATGTCTTCAAACCAGCCCAAGTGAAAGAGTCGCCTAACAAAGTGCGGATAAGTAAGGCCCTCCAACAGATCACCAAACTTGTTGCCAACCAGGGATCTGGTCCTTGGCCAACTGCAGATTTGACAGCACTTGACAGACCTCTCTTGGAACTTATCAGAATATTAGACAAGAAAGATAGAACAGATCAAATGCTATTCAGTACACAAGATGGGTTCACCAAATTAAACTCTGTGTTGAATGTGATAATAGACGCGACGGAGCAGCGACCGTGTGTGCTGCCAGCCAAGTCCCTAGGTTACAGCGGCCGGGTGTTGTTAGGAGCCTGCCACAACAACCCAGACAACTGCCGCCATGTAATCAACTCCAACCTGGTGGGGACCCTGGTGGACTACCTCATGCACCGCCTCAACCAGTTGGTGGTAGAGACAACCCGGGGTGGAGGCAGCGACACCAGCATCAACACCATTGTTAACCTTCCCTCAGACACAGCAGCTGGGGCAATACTCCAGGTCAGTATACCCCACAAAAAAATAAAAAAATAAATAAATAATAAAATAAAATAAAATAAATGGTGATGGGCTGGTCTATCAGAGTGAGAACTGAGCGATCTCTGCCATACCCATAGCTTACTCTGACTGTTCCTTTAACTTATATATTTTCTAGATCTCAAGTGACGGCGTCTTTTCCGTGGATTGACCTCCCAATCTACCAAGATTGGAAGCCAAAGCGTCCCATTTTTCCCTTGCCCCTCAACTTTCTCTTCATGATTGCTGAGGGGCACAGGGCCCTGGGTGGGGCTTTGGTTTCCCGGGCGTTTCTGCACCCTCCTCAGCTCCCCGCCATGGAGTGGCTTCGGTCACCCAGGCTTTATTGTGGTCGGCAGGGAGGGTTCTGTGGGGGCGCTCGGTTATGGCCTTGGAATTGCTCGGGGCCTTGGGGCTGTTCGGCCAGGCAGCTTGGGGAACAACAACAACAACAACAACATAAAATAAAATAAAAATAGGAAAAATGGAATTGGGCCTGAGCAAATAGATAGAAATAGTATAGCAAATACTACGTAAGACTATATTTTATGGCAGATAAGCTAAAATAGGGATTTAGTATATGACATCAGAGAAACTACCAGTGTACTGTATTAGAGAAAATATTATATTTTCTATCTACCGTACCGGTATCTATCTATCTACTCAGGCACATTATATTTTCTGCCACACATAAAGTAAAACTAGGGAGGGCTATATTTTATGTCAAATAAGTGAGAATAGGGAAATAATATATGACGTCTTGATAGCGTAATGCATAAATGCGCGGAATTTCGGTGTGAGTATCCTAGGTTCGAGTCCTTGGAGTGCCACAAGTATTTGTTGATTTCATTAATTGAGTTTAGAAGTAAAGTTGGTTGGTGAAAAAATATGAAATACTGTAATAGGAAGGGTACCATATTTTCAGCTGTATAAGACTCAACTGTACAGGCCGTAGCGCGGTTGGTTGAGCACTCGCCTGCAAACTGTGAGGCACTCCAAGGACTCGAACCTAGGATACTCACATTTAAATTCCGCGCACTTATGCATTACGCTATCAAGACAGTTATGGCAGACATTAGTGCTGTTGGTGAACGGTGCGGTCTAGCAATGTGTGGCAACTGTTCATTGACGTCCCTGATCAGGGCACTCTCCTTAGCCCAGCTATTCAGCAGGAGTGCATGGTTGTAAAAACTGCATCATAAGTCTCCTTATCTTGTAAAATGCATCCTTAAATGTGTGGAAGTAATAATGGACTTTATGCTACTATAAGCATAGGGGTCATAATTTTTCGACTCATCATAATGAATAAAAAAGTATACCTGTTATGATGACATGCATGTTTACATTATAATGTAAAACTTGCAAAATAAACAAACTAAAACTGGGAAGTCATACGTCTATTTATAATGTCTGAACACAAGTTTGTAGGGCTTAGTGTATTTTTTCTGTCTCGGTGATATGCTAGTTTATGCTAGCAAAAATTGCATTAGTCTTGAATGATAGGACTTGTTTGAGTTAAGAGTCTTACTCTATAGTATTATTTATGATTGGTTAGTTTTATATTATTTTCAATTTGTTCACATAATACCCGGTATCAATAATAATTTTTTTTTTTTTTTTTCCTTGTTGTGTCAGCTGCTGGGTGAGGTGGTTGACGTAGTGTGTGAGGGAGACCTGAAGGGAGCCACCAATAACCAAGACAGTAAACATAAAGACCAGGCTGATGCTACCTGGCTCAGACTACAGGTAATTTAGTCACAAACTTTTTCTTTCACAGCAGGTTTGAATCACTGCAGCATATTCGTTGCAGGGTGGCAAACCGGGACAATATTGTTTAAGACTAAGAATATGAGAAGAAATATAGAAAATTTATAGGAAAT
Source organism: Paralithodes platypus (assembly GCA_032716605.1). Classification (NCBI taxonomy): domain Eukaryota; kingdom Metazoa; phylum Arthropoda; class Malacostraca; order Decapoda; family Lithodidae; genus Paralithodes; species Paralithodes platypus. The sequence goes on along the minus strand of CM064562.1, from coordinate 5,265,246 downwards.
GTTAAATGTTTTTATCAATTTATCAGTTCCAAAGACATAATAAGAACTGTAAAACATAAATCAAACTTCATTGTACCCTCACACCTTATATATTCAATCTTTTTAATAATGCATTTCCACATTATATTTTGTATGTATAGATCAGTTTAATCATACTTTTTAACCCCTTGAGTACAATGATGCCATTTTATCAAAATCGCTATGTGGAAACCGCTTACTAAAATAAAATTCTGAAATAAAAGAACACAATCAAAACACAATACAAGCTGCTCTCATATATAAAGTGTGAATTCTTTTGTCATTTATTTTTGTATCATGTAACCCTTTAAGTGCGGGTGGCGATTTATTGATTTATTCTGGCTATATTTAGACAACTTGATGCAGTTTTGAAATAATCTGTAGTTGTTAAAAAGGTTAAATGATATAGTTTGCAGCCTTTAATTGCTAGAGATCCTACCTAAACTGATTCAAATCGTGTAATGATAGCCAGAATAAAATAGAAAGACGTCTCCCGCACTGAAAAGGTTAAGTATCCTAACATTCTGCTTATACCTCGGAGACCTATATTGGTAAAGCAGATTTCTTACACCCTGGGGACTAATCACCTATAGTCCGTTCATTCTAGGTTGGGCAGAAATTGTAACCTCTAACCTCTGTAACTAAAAAAAGGCTAGAGCAAATGAGCTGTCAATTTATACACCTATTCCCTAGCCAAGTCTTCCTATTTGGTAGACATATTAGCTCGATTACTGTAGTCCTTTTTGAGTTATGAGAGGTTAGAGGTTACGATTGCTGCCCAACCTAGAATGAACGGACTATATTAGTAGCAATAATAATTTAAATAGCTAGCACTGTACAGTCTGCTCATTGTAATTTGGCCAAAAATCTTGACTTACTAACCTCTATAACTCAAAAAGGAATAGAGTAATCAAACTAATATATTTACCATTTGGGTAGAGTCAGCCAGTGAATAAGTGTGGAAATTTACAACCCATTTACTTTAGTCCTATTTTACTTACTGGGAGATTATTGGTTAAGATTTCTGGCCTAATTACAGTTAATAGACTATAGTTTGATGGAAGGGGTTACTAATTAAATATACCTACATTTTTAGAGTTGTAACTAGTAACTACAGGTATTGTATGCTAGTCTTTTTTTCAGAATGTAGTGATCCCATGTTTAAGTATTTGGAATTTAAGTGTCGGTATTGTAGGTAACTTGGTAAACAATGGGTGATTTGTTAACTGGCTGTGATGAGCTTGTGTGCTAGTGTTTGTAGTTGTAAGGAATGGCACATATGTAAATCGGTGACTAACGTGTGAGTTTGTTTCAGGATGTAGTGAGTTATTGTGTAAGTGTGGGTCTGGTGGACAAGGTGTGGTGGTACTTTGGTCACGTACAAGGCCCGCTGGACACGGACCCGGGAGTGGTGGAGATCATACTGGCTGCCATGAAACTCATCGCAGCACTAGCCAGCGCACTTGCAGCTAGGTACATACCAATCTAAAGTTTTTCACCACTCATTTTTCTTTAGTAGGAATATTTTTTTATTTTACACTATATTTTGTCACTAGCTTTAAAATTGTGTTATTTCTTTAACGTTACTGGTATATTACCTGATCCTTCTGAAGTTCTGTGTACAATATTGTTAGGGCTGTTTGGAATGCTGCCATTAGGACCTGAGACAAACTGTACATTTTATGGATCACTCAAGTCTTTAAACTATATTAATGTTTGTATCTAATGACCTTGGAGCCTTTGCTGGAGACCCCACATGGGCCTGGGTCTCTGGATCTTCTCCTGGGTGACCTACAGTAGATGTGTGTGAATTTTTTTATTTTTGTTATGTTCTATTGTCCCTGTTCGGGCTCTGTCTCAAGTCGGCATACCCCAGCTATGGGGTATGTGCCTGAGTATATACATATGTTTGTATATACTCAGGCACAAACCGCATAGCTGGGGTTGGCCGACCCGAGACAGAGCCCAAGCAGAAACAACATTTAAAGTTCAATATATACACAAGGTAATTGTTTATTTTAGGTTTTCAATTGATCATCAATAAAATGATATATACCGTCTATACAGTATATAATTCTTTTATTTTAATTTGTTGTAATATTGTTTTTCTTGTAGACGTCCAAGTGATGACCCAACGCAGCTGGTTGGAACGCTCCATGTGACGGATGCTTGTGGTGTTGTGAGCTTGTTGTATGGTCTGTTACTGCATCAGGGTGGTCGGTCTGCCATGTCCGACACTGCTGCACCACCACCACGACTATCATCCACCACACATGCCATCACCACCACTGCCACCACACTACTTCATAATCTGGCCACTCTTAATCTCAACATGTTCCAGGTATGTTAAGAGTTACATACAACCTCTCATCATCCTTCAAACGTTTCAATATGCCAAAGTGCCATTTTGTGGTTTAGAAAGACATACAGTTATTACGACTATCAACAAAAGCACACTCATTATATAATAATAAATACAGTATATAAGATATTAAAATGTAAAACTTGCAAACCAAACAAACCAAAACTGGGACAAGGACAATATAAAGTCAAATTAAATTATCAAAATCGCTATGTGGAAACAACTCTTACTAAAATTAAAATTATTAAATAAAAGAACATAATCCACCACATACAGTAGGGTGTACATCACTACATGAGCAAGTTAATCTGTTTCCCAAGCAAACTAATCGCACATATAACAACGCACTATCGTCACGTTAAAGGAATTAGTCAAGTTTGGGAAGTCCGGGATGTTCTGGTAAATTTTTACTAAACTCTGCATGAATAGAGAAACTACATGTTAAATGTCAAAATATTATTTAAAATCAAATTTGCAACATGACAAGACATTAACAATAGTACAAAATACAAATATTGATAAGATATCTATACTATTACAAAATAATATATAAAATACAGTACAGCACTCACTAACGATAGTGCTATCGGGTAGGTACCTGTAAGCATAGCATGCCTCAAGTGACCCCTATCAATAACTACCCTACAAATAACCTACATTTATCGCACAAATAAACTAAGGAAATCACAAAAGCATGCAATTGATACTATCGACAATGAATACATTTAATATAAAGACAAATAATTGCAAAATATGAAGTAACAACAGATTCAAACAAAGAGTACTCTTTTAACAAGAACAATCAATTTAAAAAATCATCAATATTAATATTAATAATAGAAAAAGAAAAAGATAAACAATAAATACAGACAAAAAATAATAAATACAGACAAAAAGTGAGCAGAGGTTATACAAGAAACTTCAAGTTAAAAATGCTTGATTAAAATTATTGATGTCAAATTTTAGAATACAGTCACAATAATTGACCCTAAAAAGATTAAATTTATGGAACAATTTACTTACCTCAAAACCTCTGTCTACTAAGAGTCTGTATAGTAACCTAGCTCTAGCCCAAAAGTCATCTACTTTAGTGCAAATTTTATAAAATCTTATTAACTGGGAATAAAATCAATTATAAGTTATTTTACTATCGATATTACTACTAGGGAAAGGAAAGTTTATTACGTTAAAATTAAAATCATCAACTTTGTGATATACTTTAAGTATGCACTGTTCATTAACAATCTCTATATTTATATCAAGAAAATTTTCAACTTTATAATTTACGTTACATTGTGTGAGGGGAATAGAATTAGGGTAAATAAGTTTAGCAACTTGATTAAAATTTAACAAATTACAAACGAGAATATCATCAATATATCTACTATTAACAGATTAACTTGCTCATGTAGTAATGTACACCCTATGTGGTGGATTGTGTTCTTTTATTTAATAATTTTCATTTTAGTAAGCGTTGTTTCCACATAGCGATTTTGATAATTTAATTTGACTTTATATTGTCCTTGTCCCAATTTTGGTTTGTTTAGTTTGCAAGTTTTAAATTTTAATTTTAAATTATTACTTAACAATTTAGCAAGTGCTAATTTTTCTGGGATTTTATTTTTCTTGCTACTGTCAACTAATATATTAATATATTAATATAATAATAACTGTTATATTTTGGACATTGAATTAAATTGACCCTTTTCAGATTCCAAACTATTAGATTTTCCGGACAGTTGGGTGGCAGTTTACAGGACTTCTACTATAGTTCATTTGTACTAAATCTATCTATATCAATTATGTTATTACAGAGTGTGCTGGGAGGTGAAGGTATCTCGCTAGAGTTTCGTCACATTGCCAGTTACCTGTTGTGGTACTGCTCTCACTGGCCCTCCGAGGACATACTCCACAACATCATCACACTCGTCGGATACTTCACTGTTAACAATAAGGAGAATCAGGTCAGGAAATGAATATGCTATGAACTTCTACCATTGTAAACTATTAAAACTAAATTGAATGCATGTGTAGCTACAAGTGTGTGTAGAGAGGTAGAATGCGAGATTAACAGAGGTAGAAAAATTGAACTGGTGTTTACGCATGAAGTGTACACCTTTCCCTTCAAGTGGAGAGGGAGTCTTCTCATTGTGGGTAGTGGCAAAAGTTCTCTAACCTTTCCCCAGCCGCATCTTATTCTGGCGATAGTGGCGGCCTCAGCCCCACCACCGGTAGAGATGGTATCACCCAAGTAGCAAAACTTGTCCACCATCTCCAATGCTTCATTGTCAAAGTTAACACTCTCCAGCCAGTCATTGAATACAAGCTCACCTTTGCATACTATGCATACAAATATATAAAAAATTCGGATTTCTTTCTTGGTAGAAGTCCCTTTATTCTAGTGTTTATAAATAGTGTGGTTTTTACATTGCGGATGTGTGTATTATATATTACACTATGTGGTACAGTATACTGTATATGTTTGTTACAGAGTGTGGTGCAGAGTGGTGAGGTGCCGAGTGTACTACAGCAGCTATGTAACCTCCCCTGGCAGTACTTCAGTGAGGTGCGACTGAGTTCACTACTGTTCCCTACCTTGCTGGCCTGCTGCCTCAACAACCAAAGCAACATGGTCATTCTGCAGCAGGAGATGAGCTTCCAGGTACACTCCCAAGTCATAGTTCATTCCCACCTTTGGTCTCAGTCAAGGCAGGTTAATTGATAGTCAGGAGATACATATGGGTAGACTAAAGAAGGCTGTACATACATACTTACATTGACAACTAGACTTGAGGTAGATTATAATAGTTGACAGACTTCTCATATAAGTATTCCTGAATCAGCCACATCAGAGTTGCAGGACAAATTTAATGAAAAAATATCACTTGTGATACCAGTGCCCACGTATATGGAAAAGATAGATGGGGATAATACAAAGACAGAAAACATAGAGGTAGTTACACGGAGAGGGAGACCAAGCTGCAGTCAAAATCCAAAGGGTTAGAAGGTGTATACAGCAATCCTTTCAATTTTCAATTTGCAGTTGGGTGTATGTACATGCTAAGATTAATATGCAGTATTCGAGAATGCATAATATTTTGTAAGCTTGTGCATAAACCTTTCACTGTCTTGATAGCGTAATGCTTAGTGCGCGGAATTTCGGTGTGAGTATCCTAGATTCGAATACATGGAGTACCACATGTATTCATTGTTTCATTAATTTCATTGATTAGGTTTATTTGTAAGTTAATTGGTGGGTTGGTGATGATATGATTAACTTTTCCTTTATTTTACAGTAGAAATTTGAAACAATCTCTTACGCTTCTCTAAATCTAATTACAACATAAATGTGTGTGTATATACCCAGCCTTATGAGGGCTTTTGCCCAGTAGGCTGTAGACAAATAGTTTTTATTATTATTATTATTAGTGTGTGTATATATATATATATACGTACCGTATATCTCACATTTTGCTATGGGTGTTGGTCAAGTTTAGACTTTCTTCACAAATGACGGCTTTTAATATTCTCGTTTTTTTGTATTAAAGACCTATCTATCTATCTATATGCTCAGGCCCAATCCCCATTTTGGGGGTAGCCGACTCAAGACAGAGCAAGAACAGGGAAAACACAAAAACAACATAAAACAAAAAATAAACACAGATAAAAAACACAAACTCACACACATCCAGGTCACCCAGGAGAAGACCCAGAGACCAGGGTTACCAAGGTCGCTCCAGCACTCCCCCGGCCCCTGACCACCCGGAGAGGTTCCGATCTCGGCAGGCAGACATGCAGCGGAGCCAAAGCCACAAGCCCTCCCACCACACTTCCAGGCACACCCTTCATATTAATCGTCCCCCCGGGCCAGGCGCCTGATGGACTATTATCTAGTCGAACTTGCGCCCGACCCCTTACTCCAAATGACCACGTGTTCACTCAACTATTCACAAGCATTCTCCATTCACTCTTGTCCACCACCACTTCCCCTGCCTGATCTATAGTCATTCCTCTATCATCCAAAGCCTTTCTTACGCAGTCTCTCCATCTCAATGGGGTAAAGACCGAGTGATCATAATTATACAGTACTGTATAATGTATATGTGTTATTTCCACATAGTGATTTTGATAAGTTAAACTTGTTGTCCTTATATTGTGTGGTTCCTGTTATGGTTTGTTTATTTGCAAATTTTATATTTTAATTTAATATGTGGTTGTCTCTGGTCAGGTTCTTGAGGACTTCCTTCACAGTAGCCCTGGTGGAGATAAACCTCTCCTTAACATCCTCCAGAGGACACATGTTCAGGGTTGAGCCATTCAACACTGACACTCCTGCATCTTTCACAACCACAGCTACCACGGTTTGTTATTTGCCTCGTATACGGTAGTTTTAGAATAAGTGCAAAATCAATGTTTTTTATGATCAGCCTAAGATGTTTATAGGTACTGTATATAACTTTTAAAATATTCTAGAATATATTTGTTTAATTGAAAACTGCTGTAGCTTATTATGAAACCTAATGGGATCAGCCAAAAATCATACCAGATAAGTTAACGTGTTTGAAAATAACTTTTGAACTTTTCAGAGGTTGATGTAGCGGGTGACACCTGTGTGAGCTGAACTTAACAAGGTAATACTTCACTTCCACAATTGTTGTTAGACCTTCACAAACAATTGTTAAAAAAGTATTGGTGTCAAGAGTATTCTTGAATATTGTGTTAAAATAACATAATCAAGGAAGTTATAGTTTGTTACTATAAATGTCAAGTATTTTAGAATGCTAGACAGCATGTCTATCCATTTTACAATATATTTCCAAGAAAAATAGATAGCTTTATGACCAATTGTGTATATAATGTGTATGTACCTTATGTGTATATTATTTCTATGTACCTTATGTTTGAGCTGTATTAATGCATGAAGTATAGTGTCATTTTTAAAACCTTTCTGCCTTCAGGAGTGAATGAACATTTAATTTGTATTATGATACTGTACTTAATTGTTGTAGCATATATCCGTCACTAACTGAACTACTGTACCATTATATTTGCAGAGCTTGAAAGTTTGTGTTGAAAGATATAGTTGATATTAAAAGTGTATCGTGTATATAAAAAAGGACTGGTAATGAAGTTTACTATGGATTGGGTGAAGTGGGAATGGGTGATACTATAATGATGAAATTAATTGGGTGTGAGTGTGTTGATATTATTGAGTTAAAGGACAATTGTAGAATTCTCCATTCACCCACTATTTACAAATAGTTCCTTCAAAATTACAGGCTCACCATTGCTTGCCATGTGCCACCTAAATGGCACAAATTTAATATTGACAAATTAATGGGTCGAAAAATCTTAAAAATCACCAAACTAATGGGGCGAATGTGTTAAAAATCTCAAAACTAATGGGATTAAACATTAGAGAGAAGGGGGTCCAGGAAATACATAAAGTTCCCCTTAATTTAACCAGAGAGTAGTGGTGGCTGCAACAAAGGATCTGCACACTGTAGATATATGAGTACAGTACATTTTGTCTTGTTATCCAAACAGAAGTTCCCATTATATTCGTTGTACGGTATTTGGCAATACTGTATATTAATATGCCTTAATTTTTACTATTGCAAAATTGAGCATAATCAAATGCATTTCCTTTGGAACTGTCTAGTAAGTATGTTATGTTTACTGGTGTTACTTATGTTGATGTTAGTACAATATTCTAACTATTGTACATTACTCAATAATGTTTTTATAGAGCATTACTACAGAAATTTTAACTTTTGATTTATAATTGTTGTACCAATGAAAGTCAAACTATGTATGCATTAAAATGTAAAACTTGCAAACTAAACAAACATATATGCACTCTTCAGAAAAATAGGAAAAGTAGAATGATAGATACGAGGTGCCGTTGTAAAGGCTTATCCCTCAGTACTTCATCTGATCTGATCTGATGTAGAATATTTGATAGACTTACCCATATTTTAGTTTGTGTTTTTCCATCACTTAGTGTATGTAGTTGTCCATGAAAATATTGTACAGTACCCTTTCTACATATGAATTAAGTTTAGTTAAGTATTTCATATTTACACAAAAAATGTAAATGCATATTTCATAGTATTTGTTTGATGTACCATACAGCTACTTCAAAACTTAATGTTATGTCTATGTACTAATGCTGAATTCATACTAGTAGTAGTTATATTCATTATAATGCATTCCATACTTTATGCAATTTTTTATTTTTTGTTACTTTATAAAGTTAATTGTACAGTACTGTACATATATGGTAATACTCCAGCAATGAGGTGACAAAATTACTCTTTAGTATTACATTTCAAACTAACATCATTTAAAGATATTTTATCGTACACTCGATAAATGACGTCAGATGTTTGCCATAGAACTTAATTGAAAATGCTTTAACCTAATGGATCCTTCCATTTATATGAGGTAAGTTAGAAATATTGACCACTAAAGCATTCTGTTCCAGTGCTTGGGCTCAGTTACGCAGGACTGCAGAAAGGACTAATATGCATATAAATTTTTTACTTATTTACCTTTAAAGATAATGTTTCTTTTTTCTGGTAGTTATGCAATGTGTAACATTTCAGGAGAGAGCTAAATTTATGAGGAAATCACTCAATGTCAAGTAATGAAAATCGACTTCTGGTAAACTACTGGAAATTGCCTAAAGTTGACAAGAGGAAGATTATAATCGAGTGCGATTTGGATTGATCAAACTGCCGGTAAGTTAGATTTAAAACAGCTTTAAAGGTTACATAGGTGGGGACACCTACACACATTCTGTAGCTAATGTTTAGGTTATTAATGCTTCTTTGCTTGAAAGTGTCCAGTATCGCTTGAGGGTGGTTGACAGTAAGGGCATTTGGTTCTTCATATTTTCCCAAGCTGCTCGTTGGACTGAAACCATGCTTCTTATGGATCTCTCGGTCTTTAAAGGACATGTATGTATGTTGATAGCTTCAAAAGGGTTGGTTTAAACACATGAGTGAATTCTGGTTTATTATGTACAGTCAAAGTGGTGTAATCAGACAAGTGTGGGAATATAGACTTGTCAGAATCTCAAATGTTTATATATAAAGGGTCATGCCTGATTATATATACATCCATCCATCCATCCATCAAACATCTTGAAATAGCTTAACGCAATGACTGCAGCACTGTTATATGACAATTGCTTGGTCACCACTGTACCATACAGGGGTTTTGGACTGAAAGTAACCTTCATTCCCTGCACAGTTTCATGTATAAACAAGAGCTAGAATGTATTTCAATTATATATCCCTGAAAGCAGAGGAATAGACCTTTCCAATGACACCTGAATCATGTCTGTATGACCTCTGGTTGCCATGCAACAATATTGCACAGGTGACGCTAAATTGGTAAAATTTAGCGAGTTTGAGCGGTTTTCGCTATCCCCAAGTCTGTAAGGGAGTTGGAGATGTCTTCCACAGACTCTAGTGTCCGCCCAGACACAGATGGTGGTGGTGGATAGGACCGCTCCACGCTGCTCATACTCCCTTGCCTGCCTCCCAGGCCTTGTTCTAGGCAGATATTCTGTAATTGTCCTATGCAAGTGCCGCAGTAATGACCGTATTTTTTTATATAACAGCCTGCAGTCATTGAGTTAAATACATGATGATGATGCAGTTTTTAACGCCGTACACTCCCTTGATTGACAGGGCTAGAGCGTGCTCTTGTTACAGGGACTTAATTGGACTTATACTGTACAGTACAGTATAAAGGCTTAAAACAATATAATTTGTACTTTATGACAACAAAAACATACTGATTATAAAATTGTGTCTGTTTTGGACATTCAATTGGCTCTCGCCAGATTTTTGAGTATGAGGTGAGGTGTAGGATTATAAACTTTATCTGTACAAGTTTATTGCTGAGCATATTTGCTACGCTCACGGCCTGCAAACAAAACAAAGTTAGATACGTTGGCTGGTGAGTGAGGAAGTAATTTGTTCATTATGTTGTGTTACTTACAGTGGCTCAGTATATGATTTACAAATGGTACCTGATGTGGTATTGGCATTATCTCTTTCTAATAATACTGTGCAGTTCATTACAGTTCTTGCAGTAGCATGAGGAGTGTTAGTTATGGAATTATTAAATGCCTTAACTGAATATATGATTGGCAGTGCAATACTGTACAGTACAATTCTGTACATTGTCGTATGTATACCGTACAGTTGCCTTCTAAATGCCCTCGGTTTTCTCTTAAATAATTATGTATTATACTTTTTATTTTTATATTATTATTTAATTTATTTTTATTATTATTATTTTTTTTTTTGTTAAGCTTGAAAGGGAAGTTTATTGTGACAAACTATTAATGCCCAGACCCAACTTAGTGTGTGAGTGTAGTGGACAGTGTAGGTCATTGTTTGTGTGGTGGAGATTAGTTATACTACTGGCTGTGTCAGGAGATTAACTGCTAGGAATAAATAACATTGTCATGTCTGTCTCACATAACTGATTTTACACATTGATGGTAAAACACAAAAGATGCAGATAGAGAAGTGTTATACTCTTTATTTTATTTTCTATATGATTAAGTGATTGTTAATAATTTGCCTAATGCAACTTAAAGCTTTACACCAACAGTCATTAGCTGTAGTTTATTTTGTCTTAGATTTAGGTGTTCTAACACACTAGTGCATTTCTATATACTGTTGACAGAACAATGTATTTTAATTACAATTATAGTGTACCTTAATATATTGCATGTAACAATGAAAGTATTTTTGTTGCGGCTTCAGTTATCATATTTTTTCAACTTTAGAAAGAGGGAAAAAATAGCAAATGTGTTACAAAAAGCTATGCCAAACATTAAAAAATTATGATTATTGTACTGTACATCTATTATGATTTATGAAGTTGTGTTGGATGGTGTTTAGCTCGACTCACTCGAGTAACTGGAAGTGTATTGATAGTTTGAAACCAAGTACAGTACAGTACAGTATATTGGAAATGGATCAGCAGATTGAAGTTTGTTCGTTGTAGTTTATACATTAGTCTATCTAACCACTATAACCTTTGCAACAAGATTAACGTTAGCAGTGGCTGAGTCGGGTATGGCTTTATTTTTTTCATTATTTGGGGATCCTTAGAGTACCTTCATCTTCTAGCCGACATAGAATTTGTAAAGCTTGATTGCAGGATGGTTTGTCGTATTCTACCGGAACTTGCAGAGATATTCGATATATCATTGAATGTAACTTTCCCTTCCCCTAGGAGTTGAGGTGGTTTGACAGATAGAGAAAGTGTTATACCATCTATGATCACTGTAAGTGGTGTGTCTTAAGTTGAACAAAATCGTGTGGCAGGAGAAATTATTTAATCACGTTATATTATATGTTATACCAACACTATGGCCAGCCCTATGAGAGTTTTGTTCTGAAACTCAGTGGTCTGGTAAACAAATAAATAAAATAAAAAAATAATAAAATATGATCAGTAATTACTTTTTGATTTAGGGACGATTTCCAAATTAATCTAAAATTAGATTTAAAAATGATCACTGGTTTGATAGGATTAACTGATCTACGGTAGTTTTAGTTCTCAGGCCATAGTCTTGACGTGGGATGGGAATCAATTAAATTCTTTCTCCTGACATAAAGTGAAAGTGAGTTTCTTCACACTGTTTTAATACCATGGTCTTATATTTCCAAAAGTACATTCCTAACATGAATTGTATCATCTGGTGGTGGTTTGAGTAGAATGGAGAAGTGATTAGACTGAGATATTAAGGAATATCATAGCCCTTGCAGTACAGTGGCATAATTTTAATTTTAATCCGACTAATCTTAATTAATGAGCTTAGGAAAGTCCACTTGACACACAGTGACACCAACAGATTCTTCCAAAACTGGAAAAATTATCTATAGATAACCAGAATTGAACGAAAAAGGTGTTATCGAAGTGATTGTTATAATTTTTTTTTTTTCTAGCTAATGGGAGTGTCTAGTATGTTGGCTAAATTGTTGCCAATGTTTCATTTGGTCTTTCTTCATCACAAAATATATATACAGTACAGTGAACACAGTTTTTAACATCAAGTGTTATTTTGAAAACTTCAATATCTGTTAATGAAACCGATTGATACACTTTTGAATATAATGTAGGCTACCGTATATTATATTAAGATTACTCTTATTTTGTAAGGATTTGGATAAATGATTACTTAATGCATATACTAACAAATACACTTCATTGTGAGATTATTAATTAATATTAATATTAAGAAATATGGATTGGAAGGAAAATATGATCTGAGAGAGGGAGAAAATATAATAAATATTTCGGTTGCAACAAACCACACTTATCAACTTTGCATGGTTAAGATGTTAAATTACTGATAAATTTGTTTATAATTTCTTAAGACATTCTTAAATATGAAGTTGTCGAGTTTCATGAAATATATATTATTAATGTGTAAGTGATGATTGACGGAGATGACTGCATTTAGGAAGGTGATGGAATGAAGGGAGATACAAAGTTAAGTTACAGAAATATAAGTTAAATCAAGGGAAATGTTTTAAAAGAATAGGAAACTGCTTTTGTAAATTTTACAATAATTAATACCTTGGGGAAAGGTAAATACTAGAGAAAAGTAATATGATAACCAAGATATCGAGAAATAGTATAATTATTTTGAACATCGTTCTTAACACCAATAACCATCAAATGAAATTAATGAAAGCATGTGATTCTCCCAGGATTCGAACCTAGGACATCTCATACAGAACTTATATGCTCTAACCATTGCACCATCAAGACAGTTTTAAGTACAGTACTGTACATGGCTACGATTAATATCCATTTATCGAATACTGGATATTAATCATGTACTGCACTATGAATAGTCTAATGCTTAAGGGAGAGGAAAGAATATTTTATGGGGCACAGATGTCAAGATAAGTCCAAAGAATAAATATACAGTACAGCATCTTGGAGGGGAATAACACGGAGAAAGATAACTAGAAATTAATACCGGTAAACAAATTTAAACTCAAACATTGTTATATTATTAATTAATATGTAAAACATGCAAACCAAAACCAGAAACTGCGCAATATAGAGACAAATTAACTTACAAAAGTCACTACTGTGTGTGGAAATAGCATACCGATATTGAAGATTTAGAAAAACGCTTATGAAATAGAAATATCTAAGAATGATAAGGAGATAGAACCTATAGTGTATTCATTATGACGAGTATATAAATTGTGGCCCCTAGCTTCCTGTAACACCGGGAGGGCTGGAACAAATGAGCTGTAAATCTCCACACCTATATACTGTTTTGACCTCACCTTCCTTGGCAGGGCTGCACCCCTTCTTGCCTTTTATTCCCTCAATATCCGCCTCCTCCTTCCCATTCCTTTGTGTCCACCTTAGACGCTCCGTCTACCACAAGTATGCACATATTTATCCTTTTTATCTAAACGTGATGATGATGATGATGATGTTGAGGAATAGCCTTAAGTATCGGCCCCTTTTAATATCACTGCTCCTGATGTCCTATGCCAACATACACTCGAGCATATCCGTCGCAAGTCACCCCATGTAGCAATTTACACTGACTGATCCAAGGTTTCCTCGGATGTCGGTTGTCCTGCGGTGTCCCCCACTACACGTATACAGATCTCGATCCCACCCCAAGCTACAGTTTTTATAGCGTAGTTTTATGCTATACGTGCTGCACTTCAGATATAATTCACGGCTCTCCTCCGGCGAGGTATGTTATATATAGTGACTCACGGAGTGCACTAGCTGCCCTCAAGATATTGGAAACACGAAATAAAGTAGAAAAACAAGTCCTCCTTCCATTCCCTGTATAACTGTGGTTTTACAATTCAAGTTTGCTAGGTGCTTGCCCGTGTTGGCATCTAGAGGAACGAAACTGCTGATCAGATTGCAAAGGAGTTCGCAGACTTACCAGTCACCTATGATGCTTTGCCCGGCAGCGACTGGATTGCAACATTACTCAGCGATGGCAAATATTTTGGTCCTCTCAATCTTCTACCGCTAACCTCCTTCGCCTTGTCAAACCTACCGTTAGCCCTTGGCAATCATCATTTCAATCTACCCGTCATTGTGAAGTTCTTCTGACCCGTCTCCGGATTGGTCATACACTTTTAACCCATGGCTATTTGATGTCATCCCCACACGGTATTCAACCTCAGTGCTCCACATGCGGCACATTTTTACAGACTGTCGAAAGTATTCCCGTCTATGCTTTCTTTATTTTGTCAATAATGACCTTCATGTCATACTAGCAGAATTCCGTCCTTCTCCCCTTACCGACTTTTCCGCATCCTTAAAGACTTCTCTCTCCTTAGTTTCATTTAAACCCTTCCTGATCTTTCCATTCCTGCATTGATTGATTGCCCAATGCCCATCATAATTTAATCCTTCGGGCCAGCCCTATGGGAGTTCTATTTGGGAACTCAGTGGTCTGGTTAAACTAATTATATAATATATATATATATAGCCTACAGTATATATATATATATATATATATACTGTTTGATTGTTCTCAAGTGGTAGATAAACTGGCTTGCTTAATTTGTTTTTCTCCCTAGGCCTTCACCAAGCTTAAAATTCACCCCCATGACTCCCCTTCAAGATAAATTTTTACATTTTTCGGCAGTAAAATAGTTCCAGCCTTCACCCTAAATTACAAGGGGAAAATCAACACCTAAATGGCACGAAAGGCCTTAAATTAGACAAAGGTTGAAAATCGGCCAACTAATGGGGCAAACGTCTTAAATATCTCAAAACTAATGGGGCTAAGCATGAGGGAGAAAGGGGTCCAGAAAAATAACCTTAACTCTTTTTTTGAGAAATGAGAGGTTGAGGGTCAGGAAATCAAGACTTGTTCTAATGGTTAGGAAAGAAACGGCAGATATCAAGCACAAAATCAATTGCAGTACATATATTTATATACTAAAATAATATAAAATGATCAGAATATAACCCTTATCATTACATGTTTACACTAATATAATACCTCTATCTAACATCTCCATATTACTTAAGCCTATATCGTGCAACTATAATTATTACGTCATGCCCTTTCAATATTTCCAAGGCTTTTTTCTCACTTGCTATAATATGGGACATTCAAGTTCCATGTGATACTAACTTTGTGATAGTTGAAGCCCAGACAGTTACTGCAATACTGTTTACACTTGTATAATAATAACAAAATAAACAGCTAATTATTCAAGTGGATTTTATTTTTCATTGGAATTAGGGTCACTATTGGTTAAGTACCGGTACTGTTCTGGTGATAATGGTGAACAAGGAATAGGTCTACTAGTAATAAAGAGGTAGCTTACTGGTGAGCAGATGGTACTGGTAATCAAGGAGTAGGTTACTAGTGTTCAGGTAGGCTATAAATGTACTGCCCATTTGCTCTAGCCTTTTTTTAGTTACAAAGGTTAGGTTTCACGATTTCTGGCCTACCCCTATTTGGAACAGGGTATAGGTAAAATGTATGCTTGACATTTAAATTTTCCGCCAAATTCGTAGGTCTTGGTGCGAAGAGTCACGCTCGACTGGTCGAGGTGTGGCCTTAGTATCGGCTCTCTCTCCTAGGATAAACTTATAAACTATAATGGAAAGGGACAGGTTGAGAATAAAAGAAGATTGTTCCCCCGTGGGCATTCTCACCCCAGCCTCACTACTGTGAGGCTGATCTTTTCCTCCACACTCCCTCTAGGTAGTCCTTAACACTCCGTGCAACAACGAACAACCACGCTGCAACAATCGGACAGTCCCAGAAAGCGCACCCTCCTATCATATCTCCAGTTGTATAGATAATCATTGAATTTCCAAGTTCTTTTCCATTTAACATTTACTACAAGGGCTAGGGAGAAAGGAAATAGTGGTAATATCATCTCCCAAACTAACAGAGGAGCCGATTCACAGACAATATCAGTAGAGGACAAATTAGCAGAAGTAAACAAACGAGATTGGTTCAGTGTACCGCGTGTCACATGGATAGGTCACCCCCCCTGATACTACTCTCCTTGACGCGGTTGGGGGGCTTCAGTGACTAATTTTGAGTAGTTTTTCATTCCTCATGCTATGATTTTCCCCTTCTATTCTTACTCTGTCCCATCTAAACGCCTGTGCAGTAATCTGGAGACAACCCTCCAAGCAAACTGCACATTTAAACAATAAGAAGAAGAAGGATAGGTCATCCTGATGACGTATACAGACTAGACATAACAAAGCCACTCCAACAGTTGAATAGCTTCCTCTCTCCAACACCCCTTCTCCCCCCTCTACACGCTTTCAATACAAAAGCCGTCCAAACGCTAATAACGCCTGTGCAAATATCTGGAGATTCCTACTCCAACACTCTGTGTACATTTTACATCACAACCCTAAGAACAACAACAACAACAACATGGATCTTCAACTAAGAATCTTCAGAGTAATTACAGTAGGCCTATGTAAGTCAGAGGTATGTACTAGGCTATATGTTAATAACTTCTATCCTACAGGCCCTTGCTATGCTTGTGAAATACATAGGCTAGACCTAGGCCTAGGCTTATATTTACAACTAGAAAATCAAGAATGTCGGCGACTCCTTTGAATCAGTATCGAAGGTAAGCGAGACAATGCCGTAGCCTATTTACTTTGTGGAACCCGCAGAGCGGCAGAGGGCGACATAGTGTGCACAGTGCAGGGGTTGTGCATGGGGGCTAAGGGGGGATGATAGATTTTTTTCATTTAGGCCTAGGCCTAGGCTATTTATTATTTTTTGGTAAATCTACAGTTAGGCCTAGGCTATACTACCCCTCCGCCCTCCCCCACTACCTCCCCCCTTCAAAACACGCCTTTTAGCGTGTTTTTGGATGGTTCAGCAGACGCGGAAACTGGAAAAAAACTTATGGTAAGAATTTATCACCAACCAGGTAGCCTACAAGTTTTTCAGGTAGGCTAGGATAATTTGTTGTTTTTTATTTGATAGGCCTATACATAATACAGATAGGATGGATGTAGTGATCGGGCGTACGGTCACCGGTCGTCATGTGCGCGCTCGCAGTTACGTTCCCGTCTATTTCGACGCTATTTGCCCCCTGTCATTACTACATGAATACTAGGTTAGGTTAGGTTAGGTTGTTTGGTTAGGCTAATGTATTTTTATATCCACAGGCAGTCAAAATAGACGGGAACATGATGGGAAACTTTGGAAAGGTCCGACGCCACTACGCGTAGTGTAAACAAGGCTGGCGGTACGCCCGCACTTAACATTCTTGCCCAGATAGGCTAATACAGTGTTGTTTAATACCGAGGACTGTCGCATTTTAGTATTTTTAACATTAGCCTAACCTAACCTAACCGAAAACTAACCTGTCTCGCGACCGGTCTAAAGTTCTAAACCCAGCTCACGTTCCATGTTTACGGGTGCGCGACGGTCTAAGCCCAGCTCCCGTTCCCTGTTTATGGGTTCGCGAAGGTTTGTAATACTTCAATGTATCTATTTCAAGTCAAATATACATTTCCGCGCATCATCAAACCATACTAAGTCTACTACTAATAATATTAACCCATTAGTACCAACAGAATAGCGACAAAATAGGGGTAGTATAACTGTACCTTGAATTTACCTTGAAGCGCTTCTGCCTCAAGAGGGTGTTGCTCCCTTTGTGTTCTCTGAGGCAAGGCCACGGCGTCGCCGCCACCCTTCACTTCGCTGCTTGTACTCCAGCTGGGACGTTATCGAGTTGGATGTCGCTGGGCGGGCTGCAGCATAGCCTGGGATGCCTGGTTGATCCGGGATGGTTGAGAGGAATTTGTCCAGTTCCCTCTTGAACACATCTGTTTTCACCTCCTTGATGTTTCTGATGTGTTTTGGGAGATGATTAACAGCCGGGCTCCCTTTCTCGAGATGCCATTGTGTTGGAGGGTCTTGACTCTTGTTGGGCATTCTGATGGTAGGTGAAATTGGGCACATTTTCTGGTAACATTCAAGACAGCTAGAGCCGCCTTATTTACCAAGTTTCTTTATATTTTTTCCAGGGAATATAGTGTTTAATTGTTGTTTATCATGGTTTGAGTGGAGGATTTGCATTAACTTACCCATTATTCATTAATCTGAAGATACTCCGTCAAATGGCGCCATTTATTGGGTGAATCGCGCTTTTACAGTAGGTAAGGAAAATTGTGGGGAGGCCATGCACGCTTCCAAAATGTACAAATATTATATTAGATTAACCTAACCTAACCCTAATATAATATAATATAATATAATATAATATAATATAATATAATATCGTTTTTGTGAGTAACGTTCAAGCCATTTATTGGGTGAATCGCACTCACCGCATCTTTCAAAACAAGAAGAAGAGGACCCAGGTCGAAGGATTCATTGGGTGCAATGCTTTGTTTACGTTCGGGACATTATTTTTGTGTTATTTTTCGGTGTAATCGGGTTTTTTCAAGTGTCGATAACGAAATTCCTCCATGCGGACTATAATGAGAAAAATATGGCGAGTCTATTGGTCCCTATTTTCCCTAATAAATGATTTCTAATAAGGCGGCGAAAGAGGTCTTGAATGTTATCCATTTTCTTCCTGTTCTTGTGTCTCCTTGTGTGTTGGTGGATATTATTGGCTCTGTCTTTGGAGGGATGATCTTTTCCATGTATATATTATTTGGTATCTTTCTATCCTCCTTTCTATAGAGTATAGTTCATATTCGGCAAGTCTTTTCCAGTAGTCTAGCTTTTCTGCTTCCTCTTGGTGGTCTTGAGGTTTTTGTATGCAGGAGGTGAACGATCTTTGGAGGCCCTCTAGCTGCATTATATGGGTTTGTTTGTGAGGAGCCCAAAGTTGAGAGCAGTAGTCAATGTGGGGGATAATTAGGGATTTCCATAATGTGATCAGGGTTTTTGAATCTCTTGTTCGGAAAGTTCTTAGTATGTATCCCATGAGTTGTCTGCATTTTGATACTGTTTTTTCTATGTGGTTTAAATGTGGCATCTCCTGATATTATTATGCCCAGGTCTCTGATTTGTGATTTTCTTGTGATATTGTTTCCCTTGGGGTCTTTATATGATGTGTTAAAGTTAGTTTTGCCAAATTTTATTAGTTCAAATTTATCTTCATTAAAGTTCATGTTGTTCTTTTCTGCCCATTCATAGATTTTCTTGAGGTCTTTTTGTAGTTGTGAACTGTCTTCTACTTTATCAATGGACCTGAATACCCGGGTGTCATCAGCAAAGGACAGTAATGAGGTGTTAATGTTAGTGTTGATGTCGTTTATCATTATTATGAATAGAATGGGGCCGACGACGGTGCCTTGTGGGATACCACTAATTACTGCTTCTTTTCTAGATGCCACTCCTTCCACATTTGTTATTTGTTCCCTCTTTGTGAGGAATGCTCTAATCCATCCTCCTATTTTTCCCTGTATACCCAGTCCATTAAGTTTGCGGAGGAGGATCTCATGGTCGACTTTATCGTATGCTTTGTAAAATCCAGGTATACTGCATCCACACTTTGATTGTCTCCCATGGATTTCAGGATGGAGTTGTGGAAGTCGATCAGTTCAGTTAAACATGACCTCTTATTTCTAAATCCATGTTGGAAATCTTGTATCAGTTGGTTGTCTTCTAGGAATTTTACAATGTGTTTTTATAATATCCTTTCAAAAACTTTTATGATGTTTGATGTGAGAGCAATGGGTCTGTAGTTCTTTGGCTTTTTTTTTTGGATCCTCCTTTGTGTGTGATGTTTGCCAATTTGAAAATTTCTGGGATCTCTCCTGTGTCAAGCGAGTTTCTCCAAAGTTTTTGTAATGGGGTTGATAAGGATATTTTACATTCTTTTATGATCCTGGTCCCAATTCCATCTGGTCCAGGTGAAGCTGATGATTTCATTTTTTGTATTGCTTCTTCTATGTCTTTATTTTCTATTTGTATGTCCATAAGGGTCTTTATTTGTTCTTGGTCTGGGATATCTTGAGTTACTGGTACATATTCATTGGTTGTTGGAGTGCTCCAGGCTTTCACATACTGGGTTTGAAGGATGTTGGCCATGTCTTGGGGTATTGAGGTGGTATGCTGCCCATCTGCCGTGATTAGAGGTCCAATGCTACTTCTTAGGCTAGCTTTCTTCTTAGCGTAACTGAAGAAGAATCGGCTGTTACTTTTTATTGTTTCTATAGCTTTTCTTTCACTATCTTTATTTTCCTTTTCGTGTGACTTATTTTTCTTTCCAGCTCACATATTTCCCTTTCAGCTCTGTTGGGGTCGCAATATTGTTTTTTGGTGTTACCGGTAAGACTTTTTTCCACTTTTGCTCTTCTTCTCATCAGGATTTTTCTATACCTGTGTTCTTTTGTAGTGTTTTTCTTACTGGGTATCTGCATTTTTTTCTTTGGAGAGTTAGCGTACAATGCATTGCTCAGATAGTGCTCTATTTTTCTCCAACATTCATTAGTATTTAGGTTTTCTAATTCTTCCCAGTTTATTCTATTGAGTGCACAATTTACTTCTTTCCAATCTGTTTTGTGTAGGTTAATGTCAGAGAAAGGCATGGATCGTTGTTTGTAACGCACTGGTTCCAGCAGAGATATGTCGGTGTGAGTTTTAATGATGTGATCTGAGTGGATGGTTGGCGATACACTGATGGTATTAAATATCTTGGAGTTGTTGGTCAGTAACAGGTCTAATATGTTAATTTGTCTTGTTGGTGTGTGTATTTTTTGTGTCAGGAGAAGTGTTCCCATCATTTCATCAAGAAGTCTTCCTTTTGTGTTGTTTGTTCCTGTCTCAATAGTACCATGTAGGTCCCATGTGCAGTATGGGAGGTTGTTGTTGTTCCCCAGGCTGCCTGGCCGAACAGCCCCAAGGTCCTGAGCAAGGCCAAGGCCATAGAGCGCCCCCACAAAACCCTCCCTGCTTACCACTAACAAAGCCCGGGTGACCGAAGCCACTCTAAGGCAGGGAGCTGAGGAGGGCGCGGAAACGCCCGGGAAACCAAAGCCCCACCCAAGGCCCTGTGCCCCTCAGCAATTATGAAGGGAAAGTTGAGGGGCAAGGGAAAAATGTGACGCTTTGGCTCCCAATCTGCCAACTTTTAGGTTGGCAGTAGGGAGGTCGATCCACGGAAAAGACGCCGTCACTTGAGATCTAGAAGATATATAAGTAAGAGGAACAGTCAGAGTAAGCTATGGGTATGGCAGAGATCGCTCAGCTCTCACTCTGATAGACCAGCCCATCACCACATGACTAGAACCCAATCCTCTCGGCATCAGCTAGGAAAGGCCCTAGAAAGCCGCCTTTGGCGGAGGGATAGCTCCCTTATTTCAACTCCTTTCGGAGTTGGGCACCCGCCCAGTATGGGAGGTTGAAGTCACCTGTAATTATTAGTTCTTCAGAGTGGTTGGTAATTTGAGGACAGTTGATGATTTATCTTAGATTTATCTATCTGTAGATTTATCTATTTTTCTAGTTTCCTCCCGAGACCTCTAGCAAGCTTTAAAAAAAAATAAAATAAAAAAAACACACACCCCAAGAACCCCTTTCAAAGTAGCCTAAATTTGTAAATTTTTCAACAGAAGCATTTCCCGACCGAAGGCCGTTTCCTTCTAAAATGTGGGTTATGGTCGTTATGATACACGGGCGAAGTATTATACTGATGATTACAATAAGTCGTCCTCCCCTCAACCTATCCTGTATCCATTTTCTTTAGTCTATGTTAGTGAACTGGGCCTATAATTAGGGTTGGGTGTGAGAGGGATCTGCCTTGTGTGGGCCAATCGGCTGTCTGCAGACTCCCATTTTCTTATGTTCGAAGCCTGTTGCTTGCTTGATGCCCTTGGTTTACTAAATAATATCGTCAAAATCAAGCTAGGATATAATTATCCCCTTCTGTACCGGCGCCGTCCTTTTAACATTATTCTGGCTACTATTAGACTATTTTATTCAGTTTAATAAGGGCCTCCATCAATTAACATGCTTTGAAATATCCCGTTTTTACTACCATACTTCCTTCTTAAACTTCACAAAATTGATTAAATATAGCTAAAATAAAATTAAAAAAAAAATACATCACTGGTACAGAAGGGGTTAATTCTTTGTGCTGCGAGACATCGTCCATATTGAGAGAATACGTACAGTCGGCCAAATAAGTGATGTCGCGGCACCAAGTATATATTTCGATCAGTAATTGGTATCAGCACTATCTAAGCATTAATTCATCGTTTCGAGTGAGGTATTCAACATCTGACAGACATCAATACAGCACAGAGCGAGCCAAACGTAATGACAGCGGCGACACGACTTATTTGGCCAACTGAGCATTCGATATGTCTGCTGTAATACTAAGTCACAATTCACCCCTTCTGTATAGTCTCGCTAACAAGTCATGTCTCAGTTGTCATTACGTTTGGCTTGCTCTGTGCTGTATTAATGTCTTTCAGATGTTGAATAGGATGGGTAAGTGTAGGGACATGATTGTATATCTCACTCAAAAAGAAGAAATAATGTGTAAATATTGCTGATACCAATTATTGATCAAAACATAATTGGTGCCTAGACATCACTTATTAGTGCGACTGTACCAGCGACGTCTTTTAAATTATATTCTAGCTATATTTAGAGGATTTTGTACGTGCAGTTTAAGAAGGATCTGTGGTAGTAAACAAGGGGGAGTGAGATAGTTCGAAGCCTGTTTATTGCTGGAGGCCCCTTTGAAACTGAATAAAATCGTCTAATAGTAGCCATAAATAAATGAAATGACGGCACCGGTACTGAATGGCTTAACCCCTTCTTTACCGACGATGTCTTTTTATTTTATTCAGGCAACTGCGGGATGATTTTATTCAGCTTGGAAAGGATGTCTACCCATTAACAGGCTACAGACTATCTCAATTAATCCTTTTAGCTACCGTATATCCTTCCAAAGCTTCATAAATTCTTCTAAATATAGCTAACATTAAATAAAAAAGACGTCTCCGGTACAGAAGGGGTTAAGGAGTGTCAAAATAACCATAAATATTAATAAGTCTGGGCTTCATCAGTTTGTCGATTTTAAGACCTTTCACTCCATTTACTTACAATATTAAGACCTTTCGTGCTATTTAGGTGTCGATTTTCTTCCTGGCGAACGACAGTGAGCCTGTAATTTTGGAAGAACCTGCCTTCGGCTGGGACTTTTTTCTACCGAAAGTGTACAAATTAATCTAGAAGAGGGATCTAATGGATTTTTTTTTTTTTTTTTTTATGGAGGTCTAGCGAGGAAACTAAAAAAAAATCATAAATATATGAAATAATTGACTTTAACCCGTCCAGCACCAGGGACGTCCTTTTCATCATATTCTGACAACTATTAGACGATATTATTCAGCTTAGGAAGGACCTCTAGCAGTAATATAAGACTTCAAACTATCTCAACCAACACTATTATCTACCACAGATCCTTCCTAAGCTGCATAATATCCTTTTCATTATATTCTGGCTACTATTAGACGATTGTATTAAGCTTAGGAAGGACCTCTAGCACTAATATAAGACTCCAAACTATCTCAATCAACCCTTGTAACTACCATAGATCCTTCCTAAGCTGCATAATATCGTTTTCATTATATTCTGGCTACTATTAGACTATTTTATTCAGTTTCAAAAGGACCTCCAGCAATTAACAGGCTCCAAACTATCTCGACCAACCCTTTTAACTACCACAGATCCTTCCTAAGCTTCATAAAATCGACTAAATGTAGCTGAAATCAATTAAAAGAGACGTCGCCGGTACAGAAGGGGTTAAGGGGGTAGTGGCTGGTTTTTTGGTCTATTCATTCAGTTATTCATATCTTTTAGTTTCCTCGCTAGACCTCCATCAAGCTTAGAAAAACACCCCCGGCCTAAGGTCGGTTCCTTCTAAAATTAAAGGCTCGCTTTTGCTCGACAGCTAAATGACACGAAAGGTCTTAATATTGACAAAGAAATGAGGCGAAATGTCTCAAAATCGCCAAACTAACGGAACGGACGTCTTAAAATTTCAACACTAATATGCTAAACATGAGGGAGCGTCATGAGGTCCAGAAAAAGCGACTACCTCCCTCTTAATTTGTCAAAGCTACTCAATATACAGTATGTACTAATATATATACCAACCTGACCCTTGCAAGATCAGGACGCATTTTGACCATTTATTCTGGATATCATTAGACGATTTCATACAGCTTAGGAAGGATCTGTGGGAATTAAATGGGTGCAGACTATCTTCATCAACCCTCTGACTTCCACATACCCTTTCTAATTTGAATAACATCGTCTAATAATAGCCAGGAAACAGAAAATAAGTGTGTAATGTATCTTGCATTTTATTTAGTGCCAGCGACGTGTTATATTTTATTCATAGCTATATTTAGACGACATTTTACAGCTTAGGAAGGTTCTGTGGTAATCAAATATAGGTTTGAGTCCCGAAGTGAAGAATGAAAATCTAATATTTAGTAGTGGCCCCGGAACCATTGACGAACTGCCTGAACAAAATTATGGCCTCTCTTTTAACCCATGGCTCGCCATTTCAATGGATGTCCCGCCTAGTAGCTCAAACAATAGATTAGCCATAGCATCGTGTTGCTGACAGAATTACTGCATTTTCCTTTACCATCATTATCTCCGATAGACTGGAAATGGTGTCGTATTTCACACCCAAATGCCATAAAAGGGTGTCCAATATCAAGCCAACTCAACCCTGCTCCTCCACAGGTTTGAGGAAGTAAACAACTGGGTTAAAGTCAAGCCGATTCGGGCTTTAAGTATATATCTGTAAGCAAGTCATCATATTTCATTGGCGAGTGTTAAAAAAATATATCTATCTAAATGTAGTCTTAAATTAGCCCAAACATACGCCAAAGTAAAGATATTCACGATCATTCTAAATTGGGCTTTTGTGTATTTCCTCTTTAACAAGTAAGTGTTTATACTTATAAGAGTGTGCAAAATATAAATATGTTATAATGTATAACTAGGAACCCCAAAAGGTTCACCAAACCCAAATATACGAAGCGTTTGTTGACGTTCTTAAAACAAAACAAAATAACAACAGCTTGCGTTCGCTTATACGATGCCAGGAGAGGAATGCTTCTTTATTAAACCCTCTAAGTAGCATATCATGTGAATGTTTCTTAAACTAATGGAACTGAAATTGTGTACATCGACTTCCAAACCGATCTGATGATCTCTGAACGTTGAAATAATTGTAATAGTTTCGAAATCTGACCTTGATCATTATAACGGAATGAAGGTTCTTGGTACGATGTTGCCAATGTAGCTGCTACCGCTAGATCCAGCGATCCACTTCCATCTGGTCTAAGCGACATCAAGATGTGATGAATTCTAGCGATATTCAAGTTAGCTTCCCTATTTTAAGGAATTGGAGAGATTTTTCGATTGTTAAAGATTATTCTAGATACTTCAACATATGTTTTCTAGTGACAAGTTTTTAGTGTGGTGACTATCTAGCGATTTGTCAATGCTATTCTAGCATACATTTGTGGTTTAGTTTATCTTGCATTTTTGTCTAAATTTTCCCTATTTCTCCAGAAGACTTCCTACATGGTATAGTGTATTGTTCTAGTGATAATTAAATATTATATAGGGCTATTTTAAGTTGGCTGATGAATATGAAGCAGTAATATGCTGGACGATGAGAACACTGTATGTAATCATGTCTCGGATATCACTGATAATTTTTGGCATTTTCTGCCAAAAGCCCAATGGCTTATCAGTGGTGGTAACACAAAATGCAGCTAATGTGTACAGTATATGCGAGTGTAACCTATACTCTGTTTCTTTTCAGCTGATGATAATTTGCATCCCTTATCAGCTAAGTTATCGATATTTATTGGAGTAATATGAAACTACTTTATTTTATCCCCCCCCCCCTCAAGGGGGTATCACACTGGGCCAATTCTCGTCATTCTTCAGCAAAAAATGGAGCTACCGCCAGTCTCCAGCACAAATCTCACCATTTGATGGAGCTAGGGTGCTTCCCGCACTGGGTGGGAAGCTCCATTTTTTGATGGAGGTAGATTGTCAGCCTCTTTACAGCTCGTCTTTAATCTCATTGATATCTCAAGTATATGACGTCGAAATATATATTTTGCTACATAATTGTGTGTTTGGATTGTGAGAAGGGCTGCGGATAGACATAAACTAAGTGAATTAATGCTAAAATAGCTACACCACTTGCAGCTAAATAACCACTTCCTATACCTACGCCACGGCGATTGGTATGAAACGAAAACATTCGGTTGTGTAGCAGGAGGAACAGTTTTTCAGATGCCTATTTACTAAGAATCATTGAACAATATATTTAACCTAGCCTAACCTAACCTAGTATATATTAGTGGACTATTTATGAATGTAAAATGTAAAAATATATTGTAACATTACCAAATTATTGAGATAAATATAGGTCTACCCGCATACACAGGATTATAGCCTACCAAGCATCCTACAACCTCTGAAAAGTTCAAAATATTCCTCATATATGCTCCAAATATAAAACATAATCACGCAAACTTGTAGATTGAGTCATATTGAAATATAATTGTCGATATAAATCTATATTACTCTAAATTATTTGTGAAACAGCACAATATAAACGATCGTTTAGTGCCGAGGTAACGACAGGGGCTCCGTCAGGCTATAGCCTATATTTTGCGAAAAACTTCTTCATAGCTACTTATATAAGCTTCACACGCAAAACATAGCAACATTAACATATAGATTGGGTCCTATTACTCAAAGTTTGTCAATATCAATCCATATTATTCTACAGTTTAACACTTAAAGAGCGGGGCCCGACTTAAGTCCGTACCTAAAAAGCAGCAAGTTAGGAGCATTATTAAGGCTTTTAAAGGGTTAAAATCGAGTGCAAATGGCCGGGAGCGCAGCAGGCCACACGGCCGACACCCAGGGCTTACCGCCGCCCACTGACTCACGCTCCCTCTGTTCTCGAGAGGCCGGCAGTGTAGCCAGTAGTGAGCGTAGCTGGAAAAAATATGTCGCTATATGCTAAACTCCCATGTTGGTGGTACCACTGCATCAAAACGACGAGTGCTACGTAGCTCGTTCTGGTCTCATTTTGAAGCTTGTAGCGCCTATTTTTTTGGTGAATACATTTCTTTTCATGCAGATACCTGATTGATCATTCAGGAGGGCTTGAATATGCCCAAAATAGCCCAAAACCCCCGGCTAGACGAGGGTTAAGTGAAACCACTGTTCTATAGCCTACGCCACGGCAATGGCGATTGGTATAAATCGAAAAAGTTCAAAATATAAATTTCCTCATATAAGCTTCAAATTTAAAAAAAATTACACTAACGTGTAGATTGAGTCATATTGCATTATAATTGTAGATGTAAATTCATATTACTATACATTACAGTATAGGTGAAACGGACCAATATAGGCTAAGGTCGGACGTTGTTATTGTTGTGTCGGATACTCCCGCAGCCAGGACGCTTGGCGTGTGTGATAGAATTTGCCGGCGCTACTGACTGGAAACGGAGACTGGAGATTGGAGAATGACGAAAATTTGGCCCAGTGTCCCCTACTAACTTCCTAATCCTGCCACGGACATTAGTTCCAGGGCAGTAATTCCCTTTCCAGTGTTCCCTTACCAACTCTAAACCACTGTTTGGACACTTGATCCTCAGTGTTTTGGAGGACAAGCAGCCTCGAAGGGTCACTAGATCTGGTGTTGCTTGATTTCCTTTGTACTCCTTTGTACTATGTCTCTGCATCATATTAAGACCAAGATGATATAATTAGCACCTTATTTCACTACAAAATATTCACAATAACTGATAATTCTTGATGGGAACTTAGCAATTTACCGTCAGTTGAAAAGAAACGCAGTATATATATATGTGTGTGTGTGTAATTACTCATACTTATGCATGTACGTGTTTAATTTGTGAATATTCCAAGTTAAGAACAAAATACTATAGTCTGTGTATTAGTTTACATTTTCTTCTATGCACCTATTACGTTTTCTATCTTAAAAATGGTAGACTAAATTAAAATATACGTACAAAATTCGCACATAGGCCTATCTCCAAACATTTTGAACGTTTCTCGGTTATATATCGCCTCATTCTGATATATGCGCTTAGATAATATTATGATACATCTATGGCTCGCTTTAAAAAGGGATTTGTTACAAAATGGTGGAGATTTTACGGTGATAATGGTGATTCATTAGAAGTGGGGAACTCATGGTGGTATCTGAAAACTGTGCCTATGGCGGGTGGGCGGGGCTTATAGGGCGTTTTTCAAAGGCACAAAGAGGCATAGATTACCATAGATTACCAGACACAACCAGACAGCATCCCGAGATTGTCTGGTATAGTCTTTGGTCAGCTCGGCCAAGACCAAAGATTAACGGACTCTGGGGGTGTGGCCATCAGCCGGGAGGCAGGACTGGTGACAGTTTCAGCCACTCACAGCCTTCGTTACAAGGCATGATTCAAATGTTAGACAACTGACAGGGGGTGAGTGTTGTAAATATTGTAATCCTTCATATACTTAAAATTATTATTTCGAATGAATTAGAGTCCTTTGCATTGCTATAGAGTTGGGAAGTAATATTATTGTTTAATTAACAAATTTTTCTCTGAATTATGTTTTTTTATTATAGATATTTAACAATTATAGGTCTGCCATGAGCAACTTGCCAGTTTTTCAAAACATAAACACTCTATGGTCCACAGTGTCTTTGAAAAATGCGCTATTATATATTAAAAAAATCTATTTTGGTGCTGCCGTCATTTCTCGTTCGCTAAGCTCCGCCCCCTCCGAGTCGTCTTGTAGAACTTTTGGGAACGAATTGTTCTCGTAAAATAATGCAGCTCAACATGCCCCTTGCATACCAAAAGATAGCAATTTTGATGCCACGTATCCTAAGCACAACGTTAATTAGCATAAGCTCGTAATTAAGTTGCAATTAATGCCGTCTACTAAATTAAATGGTAGTTGGCACTTGTTAACCGAGGTTATATAAGCCCCGGGAACCCTCATTATCTTGATTGCTAGTGTCGGGGAAGGGTGTTTTGAAAATAGTCTACGGGAACACCATGCCAGGTATCAGCTGTTATTCACCACCCCACATCTTGTAACGTTACGTAAGTTGGACTAGGGGAATTTTAGCCAAGACCCCTCCGACCCCAGAGGCCCTTTAGTATACAGATTTATTTTTGTTTTTTTGTATATTGTTTTCTGTTGTGTTGTCCCTATTCGGCCTCTGTCTTGAGTGCCCCCCCCTCCCCTCCATTTTTTTTTTTTTTTAAACTTACTACTATGTGCGTTGTGAGGGACCCTCAGAGGGCTGTTCTTGGGCAGTATCATGTGTGGGGGAAGGGTAGGGAACTCAGGGTTGTTCTTGGGTAGTATCATGTGTGGGGGAAGGGTTGGGAACTCAGAGGGCTGCTCTTGGGTAGTATTATGTGTGGGGGAAGGGTAGGGAACTCAGAGGGTTGTTCTTGGGTAGTATCATATGTGGGGGTTTGTTATTTGTTCATTTTTTGTTTTGTTTTTTCTTCCCCAGTTTGGGCTCTGTCTCGAGTCTCTTGGGTAGTATTATGTGTGAGGGAAGGGTAGGGAACTCAGAGGGCTGCTCTTGGGAAGTATCATGTGTGCGGATTGTGTTTTGTTTTTGTGTGTTCATTGTTTTTCTTTTGTGTTAAGTTCCTCTTCGGGCTGTCTCGAGTCGGCCACTCACTTTTTTTTTTTTAGAAAGCAAATGGGAAATGGGCCTGAGTAAATAAGAGATATACTGAAGTGTATTTTGCTAGATTACTTTGCCGCAGCGCTAATTTCCGTATTTATGCCCCTTTGGAGGCTATGGTGGAAGCTGCTCTCGGGCATCATGGTGTGCGGGGGATGGGGCAGGAGTGTTTATACCTTTCCTGGGGTTGGGTGTGAAAGGGATCTGCCTTGTGTGGGCCAATCAGCTTTCTGCACTCCCATTTCCTTGCTCTTGTACAGTTGGCCAAATAAGTTGTGTCGCTGCTGTCATTATGTTTTGTTCTCTGCATGCTGTATTAATGTCTGTCAGATGTTGAATAGGGTGTTTAAAAATAGGAACATCTTTGTATATCTCACTCGAAATTATGAATTAATGCTTAGATACCGTACTAGTGCTGATACCAATTAATGACCGAAATATACTTGGTGCCGCGACAAAACTTATTTGGCCGACTGTACGTACCTTATATTTCTAGTTAACCCTTTCAGTACCTGGGACGTCTTTTGTGTTTGATTTCAGCTTTATTCAGACGATTTTGTGCAGCTTAGGAAGGATGTATGGTAGTTAGAGGAATAGTCGAGGTAGTCTTTAGCCTTTGAATGGGTAGACGTCCTTCCTAAGCTGAATAAAATTGTCTAATACACACAGCTTGGATCAGTTTAAGCCATAGGACGAGGGAAAGACTGATTGTGGGACTTCCAGAGTTTATTTGTTGAATAGAAGACTGGGAAAATTGGTTCACTATTGGGTTAGAGAGTGATGGATTGTAATTGGTTTCCTGTTTATTCTGGTTTCCCTCTCATTTGGAAAATTGGTTCACTCTTGGGTTAGTTCTATCTATTGCCTGACACCGTGATCCCCGAAGGGGTGGCCACGAACGAACCGCCCCCATGCACCTGTCCCCAGTCAGTCGACGCCCCTCTCCCCAACCAGCACCGCCCTCGTTCATGTACTTCCTCACTCCATCCTTCCACCTCATATTCCGTATACCTCTCCCTCCCTCCACCTCGCTCTCGTACACCCTCTTAGTCATTCTCTCGCTTTCCATACGTTCCATATGGCCGAACCATCTCAAGTTGTTCCTTTTCACACTTTCCAGCACATCTACCTCCACACCACACCTCCTCCTTACTTCCTCATTAGTCTGTCTATCCCTCCATGTAACTCCGCACGCACTCATTAAGTAATTCATTTCCACTGCTCTCACTCTTGGTCTGAGTCTCTCAACCAACGTCCATGCTTCACTTCCATACTGACCACCCTATTTCTTGTTACTGCTTTTAGCGTTCCTACAACCCTCTTCCCCTGTTGTTGGGTTAGTTATAGATTGTAATTAGTTTCCCTCTCATTTGGAAAATTGGTTCACTCTTGGGTTAGTTATAGATTGTAACTTATGCTTCATTTATCAATATTATTCTTTCTCATCATTATTATTATTAATCATCACATTAATTTTTCCCTTTTTGTACCTCGGTATTTCTTAGGCTTTATTTTTTATTAATCCATCTTTATTATACTTTCAATTTAAGTATTTTCTATCATTGTTGCTCATCATTCCATCTATGCTTTAAATTATGCAACTTTTATGGAAATTATATTTTGTTTTGTTTTTCATTATTTTATTATTATATATTTTTCAAACTTTTCATTATTATTCCTTCAGATTATTATATAAAAATATAATTATATTTAATGGGATAATAAAATATAGAATACATTCAAGTCTTTTATTGATCAAAATCATGTGCTCCCCAAAATCAAATAAAGTTGCATTCAGGAGTTACTAAAAAGGTAAGATATTTACCTTGAAAAAATAAACTGCACCTGAAAATTAAACATGTATTGATTAGTATAAAGGGGGCTCACATACAGTCACACTGTGATGTGAGGGGGATGACGGTACCCAGACAGCAGGTGTTCGTGGAGACGACTAGCGGTGTGGTTGAATGTACACCAAATGCAACTAGTGCTTAGATGGTTGCCTGCAACTGCGGTTCTCCCACGAGACACCGAGACATTCACCACTTCTTATTGTATCCACAATAGTCGTCAACCAACTTTGTAGCGGGTCATTTGTGGTGTGATGACCGTGTGGTACAATGTATCACACAAGAACATTACAATCACTAAATGTAACCACCTCAGCTAGTAATTCATTTGTGAGCTCTGGTGTGATAAGGTTATTAGCCATATCACATTCAGAAGAAATCCCAAATGAGTCACACCACAGCTGATCAGTGACTGAGTTGTGAATGTATGATGAGTGGTGTCAAGAAGTCCTTGGCATCATCATCACAAGATCATCACAACTCAGTATAGAGAAATGACTGTAAGTGGGTAATGAGTGTGTGGTGGTGTTGCCACAAACCACACCCTCACCACAACCACCACAGACAAATCTATCACACTACTGACTGGGCCAAGGAGAGAAATATAGCAAGCTTAAGGCTTAGAATGAAAGATGATAGATGCAAGGTTACTGGAAACAGGGTGCCAGCCCCGACACTACCCCGCCTGGTCTTCCACTCGGAGAATGGAAGGGGCACTTTTGGGGTGGTTCTATAAGCTGTAGCATTCAGGACACCAGTGCGTCGCTATTAGTCATGGTCGCATATTCAGGAAGTTTTTACGCTACACCTCTTAAGATTACTATGATCACAGTAACCTCTAACCAGAATACAAACTTATGCTTGGCTTAGGTTAGGGTCAGTTAAAGCAATCATAATAAAGTAGAGTAAATTGTGTAATTCTGCGTATACGTTTCATGAATAAGCGTCCCAACGCTCTTGTTCTCTCGTCAGTTAAAGGCTTGACTACCTTATGCACCCGACAGCAAGCCCCAAGACCTAGACCAGCGTACACTTTAACCACCGATGTCAACCAATGTACAACAGCTTATAGATGACACCCCCCCAACACACCATATTAATCACTCCTACCACCACCACCATCACATCACACCAAATCACACTTTAAAAAAAAGAAACAAAAAGACGAACGCACAACACAAGGAAATGGGAAGAAGAAAAAAGGAAAGGTAGGGATAGAAAAAGAAGTGGAGAGAAAGGAATGAAATCAAGAGAAAATTAGAGAAAGTTAAAAAAAAAAAGGGTGGGGGGGAAGTAGAGATAAAGCTAGAAATAAGAGAAAATAATAAAACAATGAGAAGAATAAATAGGAAACAAGATCAAGTAAACAAATTAAAAAATAAATAAAAGCTAGACAAGAAAAAGTAAATCAAACAAATAAGAGGAAACAAGACAAATAAATAAAGAAACAAAACAACAAGTAAAACAAAAGATAAAAGACGAGAAAAAGTAAATAAAACAAGAAACGTGAACAAATAAATAAAGAAATAATTAGAAAAAAATAAAGAAATAAAAGATAGGAAACAAGAACAAGTAAACAAAACAAAAATATAAAAGATAGAAGACAAGAAAAAGTACCGGTATATAAAAAATAAAAGATAGAAGTATATAAGAAAGAAATAGATGCAGCGACGAATATTAACGATGAATCTCTTGACGACCATTCTTCTTTCTTCTTCCCGAGACAGACGCCCTTCCACCATCACCATCACAACTGGAAAGAACAGATTTTTTTTTAGTCTTTGCCAGCGTAAGTTTTTGTAATAATATATCTACCGCCAGATGATTTTATTCAGATTAGAAAGGACCTCTGGTACAAAGAGCCTAATCCAATCACATTACTGTATTACGGGAATTACCGGTACATTACATACATACTGTACATGTTAAGATCACAACGAGGAACAGAACTTATGTGGGCAACTGTAGATGTCAATTAAATTCTGGCTAACCCTATGTAATTATATGCAGCTTTGGGGGGGGTGGGGAGAAAAAAAAAAAAATTTAGGGATAGACCTAGAATGACGTGGGATCAGGTACTCCGGTCCGATCTCAAAATAAAGAACTTGACAACAGAGGCAGCCCCTGACAGGGTCGCCTGGAAAGCCGGCATGAAACTGAGACTGTAACCACATTCTCTGTGGACAAAAATGGTCTCTAAACTTGTATGTATATAACTATAATGTAAAACTTGCAAAATAAACAAACCAAAACTGGGACTAGGCAATATAAAGCCAAAAAAACGAATCAAAATCGCTATGTGGAAATAAAAGAACAATCTAAGCAATGAAGAACCTGTTTTGAGTCCCTCACAAATTCTTCCTAATCTGAATAAAATAATCTACTGTTAGTATAGTCACACAAGCACTCAAAATGACAAGAATAATCAAACTAATATTTCTACCATTTGGGAAAAGTCAGCCAAGGTTAAGGTGCGGCAATTGTCAACCCGTTTGCTCCAACTATTCCCGAGTTACAAGTTAAAGGTTAAGATCTCTTCCGGTCTACCCATAATGAAGAAACTTGGGTCAGAAAACGGGGGGGGGGAAATTATTCCTCCCCCCCCCCCCACCAAAAAAAAAAAATCCAAAAAGCCCTTCCGTGACTCCTAATAAAGGTCTATCTAATTATAACCAAGTATAGTTGGCCAAATAAAGTGTTAACCATACCATTAATATATATTATTCAGCTTAGGAAGGACCTCTGGGAATCAGTTTAATCAGAGGTCTGGTTAAACTAATCTTGTGGACAACTGTACGGTAGTGCTAGTAAGTCATGTCTCGGCTGTCATTACGTTTGGCTCGCTGTGCTGTATTAATGTCTGTCAGATGTTGAATAGGGTGGGTAAGTATAGGGACATGTTTGTATATCTCACTCAAAATGAATAAATAAAGTTTTAGATATTGCTGATACCAATTATTGATCAAAACATACTTGGTGCCGAGACATCACTTATTAGCGCGACTGTACATCAGGAGTGTCACAGAAAACGGAGTCTCTAGGGAACACAACTTTATGTGGACAACTGTACCTTTATAGTCCGTTCATTCTAGGTTGCCAGAAATTCTAACCTCTGTAACTCAAAAAGGACTAGAGCAAATGAGCAGTCAATTTATACACCTATTCCCTAGCCAAGTCTTCCCATGTAGTAGAAATATTAGCTCGATTACTCTAGTCCATTTTGAGTTTATAATGTAAAACTTGCAAAATAAAGACAAAAGAACTTATCAAAATCGTTATGTGGAAAAACGCTTTAGCAAAATAATTGTGGAAACAACGCTTTAGCAAAATAATTGTGAGAGGTTACGATTTCTGCCCAACCTAAAATGAACGGACTATAGTAATCAAATGGATGCAAAACTATCTACATTTTCCAAAAGAATATCACAAACTGTATTAAAGATTAGCTCATCAAAAATACAGTACTGGTATCTTCATGAAAATCTAAGTAAAAAATGTCAGAACTAAAGCTAGTACCGGTAACTATACTATGTATCTTATTTGCTGGCGATAAAGTGAACCCCTTAGCAGCTAATTTCTTGATACTTAATGGAAAAATATGAAACTACTGTGTCTGCATCATATTAAGACCAAGTTTATATAATTAGCACCATATTTCACTACAAAATCATCAAAATAACTAAGAAATCTTGATGGAAACTTTGCAATTTACCGTCAGTTGAAAAGAAACCGAATATAAACAAGGCCACTTTTCAGACCGACCAGTAATTTTGGTTTTGTAATATGTATTAATGTAAATCAATATTATTATGTTACCTCCACCAACCGACTTTACTCCTAAACTCAATTAATGAAATCAACAAATACATGTGGCAGTCCAGGGATTCGAACCTAGGATGCTCACACCGAAATTCAGTGCATTTATCCATTGCGCTACGAAGACAGTTTCATGGTATTGGAAGTTTAGAAAAAATTACAGTATGGTATATTGATGAATTCATATTATGTAAAACTTGCAAATTAAAGAAACCAAAACTGGAACGGCACGATATAAAGACAATAGAACTTATCAAAATCACTATGTGGAAGTAACGATTAAGCAAAATAAAATACTGAAAAAATGGGCCACAAATAAGGATACAAAATGTTTTCTACTGAACAAAAAAATTGAAACAACTCACCAGAATGCAACTCTATTCTATATATACCGAAGGGGAGCACATATATAAATAAATTTAATCCCGCACAGGTGCCTATACTATCACAGTGCTACATATATCTGGACTCTTATGTGATAGACCACTTGCGAGTTTCAGGCTATAAGGAAGTTGGAGCTGTAGACATCGATAGTGAACAGAAATGCAATAATTATGTAGGTTTCTGATGACTAAAGAGTATATTGAATTGGATTTTATTTATATACTGTATAACAACTACAACCGTATTTTGCTGGTAATTCTGCTAAATATCGGTCTACAACTCCAACTTCCTTATAGAACAAAACTCGCAACTGGTCACATTGACCAGGGTTAATTGAGATAACCTTTACCCTTTTAATTCCCACAGATCCTTCCCAAGCTGTATAAAACCATCTAATGATGGCCAGAATAAACTGCCAACACGGCATCATAATCGTCAAGGAGTTAAGCGAGAGCAGTATCAAGATTTCTATATATAATCCCAAGTACCGATATAATGGGGAACTTTGGACAGGGAGAAACCTTTGGACATTCTTGATAACAATAATGAACTGTAGTTGTGTGATTATTGATATAATAGAAAAAATACTGTATATATATGGATAGTTTCTTCTATAAAATTGTAAAACTTGCAAATTAAACAAACCAAAACTTGGACAAAGACAATATAAAGGCAAAAGAACTAATCAACAACGCTTTAGCAAAATAAGATTATGAAATAAAAGAACACAATCTATACAGTATGTGACTTAATATAATATTGTGAAACTTGCAAAACAAACAAACCAAAACAGGGACGACAATAAATTGCAAAGTTCCAATCAAGATTGCTGTTGTTTTGAAGATTTTGTAGAGAAATATGGAGGTAATTATATAAACTTTATCTTAGTATGATGCAGAGACATAGTAGTTTCATAGTTTTCCATTAAGTATCGAGAAACTAGCTGCTAAGGGATTAAATTTATCGTCGTCAGTTGGAATGGAACCAAGTAGGCTATATGTGGAAATAACGACTTGGCAAAATAATATGTCCGAAGTATACCCCCTTGTCCAAGTTAGGCCACTTTTCGGTATAACGTGGAATAAATACTATTGTCCAAAATACGAAAGTAATATATAGCACTGTGATTTACAATGGTTTAAAAAAAAAAAAAAATCCA
Source organism: Paralithodes platypus (assembly GCA_032716605.1). Lineage (NCBI taxonomy): Eukaryota > Metazoa > Arthropoda > Malacostraca > Decapoda > Lithodidae > Paralithodes > Paralithodes platypus. The sequence goes on along the minus strand of CM064562.1, from coordinate 5,227,863 downwards.
AGGGGCCAGAGCAAATAGTGGTATAATTTAAAAGCGCTAAAAGTCATCACTATAATCTACAAGTTGATTTATTGTTGGAGATTTTATTTCAAATGAACATTTATAATCTAATTTATAAATGTCACTCCCAACACCAAACACCTCCCAATGAAATTAATGAAAGTATGTGATAATTAAATTGTAAAACTTGCAAAATAAAGAAACCAAAACGGATGACACAATATAACGGCAAAAGAACTTATCAAACATGAGATTATACTGAAAATGTGCCCCCTTAGACTACTAAAATGTCTACATCTGGCCCCTGGATAATAAATGAAGCAAGTGGTTTGGAGTCGTTGATTGTGGCCTCAGTGCTGCTGGCCTTGTATTGCGGCTCCTGAACTGCGGCCCCTGGCCCCCTGTACTGCTGCTCGGTCACCTCGTTGCTCTCTATCAATCTGCAAACAAAATAATTCTTATTAATACAAACTCCAAAAAAATGACAGACTGGATACAAATACCATGGAATAACATAACATAATTACAGATGACTAAAAGCCACTGAGGCATATCATGGTCATCCAAAATCCTAATCCTACTGGATAAGTTTGGGTTAAACTTAAGCAACCTTTCACGGCAATATTCGCATGTTCCCAATCACAACCGTTACGCATTGAATTTAACTGCTTTTTTCACCCAAAATTATCCTAAATTATATAGGGGTTTGTGTTCTATTATTTTTATAAAGTCACAGAAACCCATGAAAAAACAGAAAACAAACAGATATCGTAGACAAGTGGTAGACATGGATTGAGTAGAAGACATAGTAATGGAATAATGCTCAAAAATATACAAAAAAGAAAGGAAGCTGTAATTCATAAGAACAAATAAAGGTATCTTTATGGCCTTGGCCTTGCTTGGGACCTTGGGGCTGTTTGGCCAGACAGCCTGGGGAACAACAACAAATAAAGGAGGCATAGTAATTTCATATTTGTTTTCACCAACCCTAAGCGGTTAAATTAGAAGCAAACATAACGGTCATAGGTCATAACCCAGAGCGTGCGAATCGCCGCAAAAGGTTGCTTAAGTTTGTTAAAGTATAGGAGTTTTTTTCTAGTGGGAACTATGCTGAATGGACTGGAGGTAATTTATAAAAGCGGTGACAATTTATAATGTAAAACTTGCAAAATATACAAACGAAGAGATACATAGGAGAGTGGGGCACCAGGAACATTTGTCGGCCAGAGTTGACAGAAAGATGCTGAGCTGGTATGGTTATGTTGAACGAATGGAAGATAAAAGGCTTACCAAGAGAATATGTGATCAGATACAAGGGGAGATAGAGGGGAGGGAAGATCCCCATTGAGATGGAGAGACTGTAAGACAAGCTTTGGATGATAGAGGAATGACTATAGATCAGGCAAGGGAAGTGGTAATAAACAGGAATGAATGGAGAATGCTTGTGAATAGATGAGTGAACACGTGGTCATTTGGGAGGGGGGAGGGCACAAGCTGAACTAGATAATAAGTCTATCAGGCACCTGGCCCGGGGACACGGTATATATGAAGGGTGTGCCTGGAAGTGTAGTGGGCGGGCTTGTAGTTTCGGTTTTGCTGCATGTCTGCCTGCTGAGACCGGAAACTCTCCGGGTGGTCGGGGGCCTGGGGAGTGCTGGAGACCCTGGTCTCTGGGTCTTCTCCGGGGTGACCTAGATGCGTGTGAATTTTTATTTTGTGTGTTCACACATGTGAACAATACTCAATACAAGGACGCACTGTGCCCCTGTACAGAGCAAAAAGCTGTGCAGGGGTAAAGAACCCCCTGAGGCGGTTGAGCGCACCCAGCTTCTGGGAGGCCGCCCCAGCAAGACTGGCAATATGGTCCCTCTAAATATAGCCAGAATAAAGCTATAAAGATGTCACCGTTAGAGAAGGGGTTAAGCATAATAAAATTCTTATAAAGCTGACAAATCAATGTTGGTGATAAAAGTAGAAAGGGTAAAAGCATTTCATTATTGTGGATAAGCTATGCTAAGTAACAATACCGGTATACAGGTCTCCCTCGATTTACGATTGGGTTACATTCCTGAAAACCCGATCGTAAATAGAGTAAGCGTATAGCAAACCCTAAAATTAATGAAGTAAATGGGGCTGCGTTCTGGGACCAGCCAAAACCCAAACACCTACACCTAAAAACCTATAATATCGTAAATCATTGGATAGTGAGGGAGACCTGTATACCCGGTAGTAATACCACCACTCTAGTCGTGTATAGCACAGTCATTATAAGTAGGCATAAAATATTGACCAGTAACCTATATAACTAAAAATAAATGACTGGGAGCTACAGTGTCACATTTCTCTCTTTGCCCCTCAACTTTCCCATCATAATTGTTAAGGGGCACAGGGCCCTGGATGGGCATTTCCGCACCCTCCTCAGCCCCTCGCCTGGGAGCGGCTTCGGTCATCTGGGCTTTCTTAGTGGTAAAGCTTTTGGGGGGGGGGGGGATGAAGTGGCTATGGCCTTGGCCTTGCTTAGGACCTTGGGGCTGTTCGGTCAGACAGCCTGGGGACCAACAACAACAACTAAAAAAATTACTAGATTAATGGAGTTAATAGTTTTACCCTTTGAGAAACGTTAGTCAGGGAATAAATGTGGAAAGCTACAGCCAATCTGCTCTAGCCCTTATTGAGTAACAGAGGTCAGGGGGTCAGTATTTCTGGCCTACCTATAATCAATGTACTATATAGTGTAGAATTTGGGTTTTACACCATGCGCATAAGGAGGGTTATGGAGCTCAGATCTTACTTTCAATTATCTTGACAATTTTACCAACACACCTAAACTGTGTGAGATGATGAAAATAGCATAGGGATGCGGCGACCCCACCGCCCGCCACTTTTGGTGGTGCAATCAGCCTCTGGAGCAGTGGACCACTGGTTCCTATTTCCAGAAAATTCCTGTGCTTGGTATGCTTCCAGCCAGGGCCCCACTGGGGTAAATAAAATAGCAAAACAGTGGTGGAACTGCCATCCGGTTGAGGGACTACTCTGGGTCTGCTCCTTCAGTGTTCATGGTTATAATCCACTTAGTGGAAATGGCACTGTGGAGTGGGTCAGTCGGGGCATGTCTGGGAGCCTGGAGGCAGTTTCTGCCATGGCCATTCCTTTTGGGGCGTTTCCTCTGGAAGCGAGGTGTCAGATTTGATGATGATGAAAATAGACTCCAAAAATCTGTACCCAGCGCGGGAATCGAACCCGGGACCCTTGGGTGACGAGGCAGGCACCTTAACACGATCCTGGTAGTCTAAGTGTATTTCCGCATCTTGTTCAGTTTAGGCTAACCTATTTTTACTGACTTTACATCAGGATTTCTGGTCTACCTATAATGAATGGACTATAGTACCAATAATAGTTCTCCAAGGGTCAAGTCACTGCTCTTTAGGATAGAGTTGACCAGGGTGATTTTCTGGATCCCTTCTCCCTCATGTTTAGCATATTAGTTCTCCAAGCGATAAGTCACTGCTCTTAAGGATAGAGTTAGCCAGGGTGTTAAACCCAAGATCAGTTCATTATTTTTAGTAGTTGTTATTGTTGTACTGTACAGTCTATTCTATTTATTTACTCAGGCGCATTCCCCATTTTTCTATTATTATTATTTCTTCCCACAAACCACACCAAACTCTTTGACTACCCGCTGCAGTTTCTCCTCAGAATCCGCCACCAACGCTGTGTCATCAGCAAACAGCAACTGATTCAACTCCCAATCTCTACCATTCTTTCCTACTAAACCCAATCCTTTACCTATAGTTCTCATTTTCACCTCCCTCACCACACCATCCATATACTGTATACATCAATATAAACAGCCATGGTGACTTTACATAACCCTGTCGCAGACCTACATTTACCTCAAACCATTCACTCTACTCATATTTCCTACTCTTAACACATACTCTGTTCTCTTCATAAAAACTCTTAACTGCTCTTAACAAATTTCCTCCAACTTCATAAATCCTTAGCACCTTCCACATTGCTTCTCGATCCACACGATCATACACTTTTTCCAAATCCATAAAAGCCCAAAATATCTCCCAATGCTTCTTGCGTAACTGTCTTACTGCAAAAATCTGATCCACACACCCTCTTCCCCTCCTAAAACCGCACTGCTCTTCTCCTATTGCACCTTTTGTACCCCTTTATTATCCTCTCTATCAACACCCTGCCATACAGCTTTCCAACCACTAATAATACACTAATACCTCTATAACTTGAACACTCCTGCCGGTCTCCCTTCCCCTTGTACAGCAGCACAATACATACTGTACACTCCTCCAGTCTAGTGATACCATTGACACAACAAAGCACACATTGAATAGTCTCACCAGCCAATCTATATCACATCACATCTTCAGTTCTATCTGGGAACTCGGTGGTCTGGTTAAACTACAGTAATTGTATAAAAAAAAAAAAAAAAAAAAAAAAAAAAAAAATCTCCACCCTTCTGACCCGGGGGCCCCCTCCTAAGGACAGTGTCAGGTACCCGGGCGATTTGGCCGAAAAACGTCTAGGCCTAGGCTACCGTATCTTTGTTATTTTAACTGCTAGAAATTGTCCACGCATTCCTAAACGTAGTGCGCTTTCCAATCTGTAGACTGGCGTTCAGTAGAGCTCTGTAAGTCAACTGGTTCAGTTGTGATGACGATTTCCGTGGAGCGAATTTTTCCGCGATGTTGACAATATCGGAGCTTTTCAGACACTAATTACGTCATACCATACAACAACAACATTGATCCGACGCCTCCTTCTTGTTTTCGGAGGTGCGGTGATGCAATGACCGGCTTTGTTTACACGCGTCGGACGCACAGCGTTCAGACCAAGCTGAATAGGCTTTCAAGCTTACTTCCTTTTCTAAGGACACCCGGGGTCCTGCCCATCTGTCGCGGTGTCCTTAGAAAAGGACAGCCAGGCTGGAAGGGTTAAAGAACGGGGCCCGACTTAAGTCCGTATCTAAAAAGCAGCAAGTTAGGAGCATTATTAAGGCTTTTAAAGGGTTAAAAACGAGTGCAAATGGCCGGGAGCGCAGCAGGCCACACGGCCGACACCCAGGGCTTACCGCCGCCCACTGACTCATGCTCCCTCTGTTCTCGAGAGGCCGGCAGTATAGCCAGTAGTAAGTGTAGCTGGAAAAAAATATGCCGCTATACGCTAAACTCCCATGTTGGTGGTACCACTGCATCAAAATGACGAGTGCTACGTAGCTCGTTCTGGTCTCATTTTGAAGCTTGTAGCGCCTAGTTTTTTGCTGAATACATTTCTCTTCATGCAGATACTTGATTGATCATTCAGGAGGGCCTGAATATGCCCAAAATAGCCCGAAACCACCCACTAGACGAGGGTTAATACACTCCACAGCAATACCATCCATACTTTTCCCGCTCTCATTTGTCTCACAGCTTCTTTCACCCAATTTTTTCCCAAGGCTTTCATTCATTCCCTGCCACCTTGGTAACCTATCTCCATCAACCACTGCATAATTATACACTAATAAAGACTAAAAATAATGGACTCTGCTTTTGTTTGACACCATGTATATTAATATGATATATAAAGAAATATTTTACAAGCCTAGCGCTCACCTCGCACCCCAATGTTTTTTGTTGACCATATGCACAATTTTGTCTGTTTGTTTTTTTCCATCCTCTATGGTACTGCGGCCCCAATATTGCTGACTTGGTCACCTCTCTGTTCTCTATCAATCTGCAAACAAAATAAAAATAATTATTATAAATACAAACTCCAAATAATTGACAGACTGGATACAAATAACCTGGGATAACATAACATAATTTATATTTTTAACCCTTTCAGGTCCGGGGGTTGCCGTTTAGTACAGTATTCATAAATACAGTAAACCATCGTTATCTAAAATCAGAAACTTTCCAAACGGAGTTCCACAAGGATCCGTCCTATCGCCCGCACTCTTCAATCTGTACATGCACGATATAACTACACCCAATATGCCCCAAATAAACTTAGCCTCCTATGCAGATGACATAACTCTCACATGCACACACCATGACCCAAAAAGAGCAACAGATCTCCTTCAACCCTATCTCAACACACTACATGGCTGGTGCACTACAGACTTAATCTAGCCCCAGCCAAATCCACCGCAACCCTGCTCACAAGTTGGACAGGAGAACACGAATACATCCCTCAACTCACCATAAACAACACACGCCTAACACATACACACACACCCAAAATCCTAGGAGTAACATATGATACTCATATGACATTCAAACAGCACACCACAAACATTAAAAAGAAACTGACACCCAGACTTAACGCCCTCAGGTCACTTGCTCACACAAAATTTGGACAAAACACATCATTAGACCTTACAGACTATTCAAAACAAAGCCCTGAAGATCATTACAGGCTGCACAGCTACTGCACCCACAGATCACCTACATCAAGAAACCAAAATCCTCAAAGTCAAAGACCATCTGGACATGAGAGGCACTCAATTCCTGGCAGCAGCCTCCACGAACCAAGACCACCCACTAAACTACATGGCAACACACCCACAGACACCAAGAAATATCAAAACAACACCCAGCACACAGTATCACACACAATTATTGTCCTCTCTCCCTCCCTGCCCACCCCGAACCAACTTCCAGAAGCACATCCATACTCATACCTCTCACCGATCCATCCACTCACTCACAGACAACATGCAGCTGCATGCATGACCTCCCGAAATCCATCCTTCCGAATCCTCCCTTCCTCGCGAGGACAGAGTCCACCTGGCCAGGCTGAGATGCGGACACCATCCAGCTCTCCTGAGCTATCAGAAGAGACTGGATGACTCCGTTGTCGACGCCTGCCCGGGATGTAACACCGCACCCCATACCATTAAACACATCATAGAAGACTGCATTTCACACAACCACTTACGCCAACAACACAATCTACACTCAATGAGAGCTCTGTGGGAAAGCCCGATCGTGGCCATGGCCTTTCTCAGGGACTCGGGGCTGTTCGGCCAGGCAGCTTAGGGGGGAACAACAACAACAACCCTCGTTATCTCGGACTAACTGGGGGGAGACCACTTCCGAGATGTCCGACTTTACATCATTACATGCGAAATTCATCAATATATACTGTATGACAAATACGAACATTATTATGTTGTCAGGGACAGTAAAGTACTGTACATATTAATTTATATTAACACAATAGTTATGAGGCACAGGCTTTAATTTATCCTTAAACCACTTAAAATTAAGTGGAAGAACACTCTAAACAGGACACAAATCCCGTCCAACTCAGAAATTGCTGAGGTATACAGGGACATCTCCGAGAAGCCGATGCCATTCCGAGAAGTACGGGTTTCCCACCCCCCAAAAAAAAAATCCGAAATAATGGGAGTTTACTGTAGAATTATCCTAATCTAATAATTACCTCTCCAAAAGTAGTTTTCTGCCCACAACTCACTCAAAGACAACTGCAGAGGTTGAAGTAATTAAACTAAAGGTTTCTAAACACCCCTGATGGTCACAAAGGTTTAAAGTATCCCTGTAAGGATTTAATCGCGTCCTGCAGTGCGCAAAAGGGTTAACATCGTTCTTAACCCTCTCATGTTCTTGACACAATTTTGAGCCTATTAGGGATACTTTAAAGCCTTTGTTACCATCAGGGGTATTCAGAAACCTTTAGTTTAGTTACTTTAACCTCTGCAGTTGTCTTTGAGTTAGCTGTGGGCAGAAAACTAATTTTGGAGAGGTAAATATAAGAGTGAGAGAACTCTATTTCTTATTGCTAATCTGGCAACCTCTGCGTCATATGGTCGTGAGAGGGTTAACAACAATAACCCAAATGAAATTACCGGTAATGAAAGCATGTGATTTTCCCAGGATTCGAACCTAGGACTTACACACTCTAACCATTACACCATCAAGACAGTTATATGTACAGCATCGGGTTTTCAGGAAAGTAACCCAATCCTAAATCGATGGCGACCTGTACCGTATGTCAAGGTGTCAAACGAAAGCCCAGTCCATTATTTTCAGTATGTATTATTGTATATGTAAGGCTAAAATGATGGTTTATAGTATAAACTATGTCTTAGGAAGGGACAAAATGGTCAAAACAATGCTATTTTATGTTAATTTTCTTGTATTCCTTCTCATGAAGTGATAAAATTACCAAAACAACAGTATTCTATGTTAATTTTCCTGTATTCCTTCTCATAGTCTTTAGAAGTGATAAAATGGCCAAAACAATGGTATTTTGTGTGAATTTTCTTGTATTCCTTCTCATAGGCCTACTCATTCAAGTCTTCAAACAAAATTGCTTCAGTTTGACACCCTGAAGAAGTTTGGGATAAATTCAGGCAACCGTTCGCGGAAATATACGCATGTTCTCAGTTACAACCCTTATGCGTCGAATTTGACTTTTTATTTTCCTGAATTATCCCACGGCCAGCTGTTATTTGGCCCCTGCTGGCAATATATATGATGATGCCAATAAGTCCTGGGGGGAGAGGCCTGGGTGTCAAACTGAAGCAATTTTGAATGAGAACTTGTATTGCTATGGGAAGGAATACAAACAAATTAACCAGAAATAACATTGTTTTGGCCCTTTCATCACTACCAAAGACATGAATTGAACTATAAACCACAATTTTATCCTCACATAAACAATGATAAAGACTAAACATAATGGACTCGACTTTCGCTTGACACGCTGGGTGAGGCCCTTAATTAACCCTTAACCCATTCAGCACCATCACATATTATTCATCATATTCTGGTTACCATTAGACAAATTTCGGGAATGATGTAGTATTCGGACGTACAGTCAGTCCCCCTAATACACGTATCCTCAGTCCACGTTTACCCTATTCCGCGCCGAGGGGTAAAACAGGTACAGTACTCAAAATCCCTAAAACACGAATCACGGTTGAAGAGTGGTGTAAAAATGCTGTTTTTTGTATTCTGCGCCACCCCCCTCCCTACTCCGCGCGCACACCCCTGGGCCCTCGGAGCCCTAGGCTTCCCCGGCCCCGCCACTGTCACTGACCCCGTCCCCGTCCCCGGATAAACCCATAGATTTCCTGATCGCAGTAGTACCTTCACCAGTTTATTCTTCCTAGGCATTTTGAAGTTGTTGAAGGGTGTAGGAAGGCGGTTGTTACACAATAAATGGGTCAAGTCTCAGCGCACGGACACTTAAGGATATTGGGACTGAGAAGGAAGCGTACGTGTATTTACCTATTTGTAGTTTACAGGAATTGAGCAGCGCTCGTGTTGTCCTGTCTTAGTTACTTTATAATCAATCCATTTTACTTAAACAAGTATCGTAATGGATATTCCCAGTTCCCAGTATTTTGGACTAACATATCATAACTTATGTTGCCCTATTTCCATATTTACTTTTATCCAACCTAGATTTGAACATGTTAATGTTCCTCGCTCTCACCACCTCCTCCTCCCAAGTTGTTCCAAGTCTCTATATTCCTATATGGGAAGCTGAATTTCTTTGTGTCCTTACGACATCTGCCCTTCCTCAGCTTAAACTCATGCCCTCTTGTCCTTCCATTATCCCTCACGAATAGATCTGCCCTATCTACTCGTTCCAAACTTTTTACTCCCTTGAACATCGTTATCAAGTCGCCTTGTTCCCTTCTCTCTTTCAAGGTAGGCAGTTGTAGTGTCTTAAGTCTTTCCTCATATTATGTCAACTCCTTCAATCTTGGGATCATCTTCGTTGCTATCCTTTGGACTTTCTCTAATTTGTTTATATGTTTTTTCAAATGTGGTGACCATATCACTGCTGCATATTCTAATCTTGGTCTTATCATAGTCATTATCAGTTTTCTTAACATTTCTTCATCCAAATAGTTAAATGCCACTCTCATATTGGTTATTATTCCATATGCTCCTCCAATGATCATGTTAATATGCTTCTCCGGGGATAGATCATCTTGTATTATCACTCCAAGGTCCTTCTCATGCCGTGTTTTGCCGATTATTTAAATTCCTAATTTGTACTCCCAGCTTGGCCTGATCTCACTTGTTCCCACTTCCAAAACATGACACTTTTCTGCATTGAAACTCATTTTCCAGGTTTGGCTCCATCTGTGCAACTCATCTAGGTCCTTTTGAAGATCCTGACAACTTTCTATACAGGTGACATTCTTCATGATCTTAGCGTCATCCGCAAACATATTCATATGACTATTCAAGTTTTCTGGCATGTCGTTTACATAAAGTAGGAACATTATCGGACCCAACACTGATCCCTGTGGTACTCCGCTCGTCACACTCCTCCACTGTGAATATTCGTCTTGTATCGTGGTCCTCATTTCTCTTCCTATTAAAAAGTTTTCCATCCATTTTAACATCCTACCATGTACACCTCCAACAACCTGCAATTTCCACAATAACCTTTTGTGAGGCACCCTGTCAAAGGCCTTTTTCAGGTCCAGGTAAACAGTCAACCCATCCCTCTCTGTGTAACATCTACAACTCTGCTATAAAAGCTTAATAAATTAGATACACAAGATCTCCCTTCCCTGAATCCAAAATGTTTCTCGCTAAGCACCCCCTGTCCCTCAATGAAGTGTGTCCACTTTTTTCTTATAATTTTCTCACAAATTTTGCAAACAATGCTGGTGAGGGACACCGGTCTGTAGTTAAGCGGATTTTCTCTGTCTCCTCCTTTGTAAATTGGTACTATGTTAGCTCTCTTCCATTCCACTGGCAAGTCTGCCTCATTCAGTGAAGATTTGATGATTTAATAGATTGGTTCCACTAACTCTTCCGCACATTCTTTGAGGATCCATCCAGCCACTCCATCTGGTCCCATTGATTTCCTCATGTCCAAATCCTGCATCAATTTCAGCACTTCACTTTTTGTCACTTTCATTTCAGGCATCTGTGGTGTTCTCATTTCTCTATCAGGTTCTATAAACTCCTCCTCTTTTACAAACATTGACTGAAGCTTTTCATTCATAACTTCACACAATTCTTTATCTTTCTCATAGCTGTTTGTTCCAACTCTTAGTCTGACAATACCTTCTTTTGTTTTTATTTTTCCATTTACAAATCTATAAAATAGTTTTGGCTCGTTTTTGCACTTCTCTACAATATTCCTTTCATATTTATATTGTTCCTCGCGTTGTATCTTTACGTATTCATTTCTTTTCTCCTTGTACTTATTCCAGTTATTTTCACTGTGTCTCTTCCGTGCTATATTCCAGGCCTCGGTTTCTTCTATCCTGTGCCTTATTACATCTTATATTGAACCATTCTTTTTCCTTCTTTACCCCTGATTGGAACCTGGGGACATATTTATGTATCCCTTCTTCATATACTTTCAAGAAAAGTCTATATTTGTCTTGAACCATTTCCAGGCTTTCTAGTTCCTTCCAATTTATACTTTGGAAATAATGTTTCAATGATTTAAAATCAGTTTTAGCATAGTTGTATCTATTTATTTTATGTCCTTCATTTCTCTCCTCACTCTCAAATCCATCTCCATTTCTAAAATCTTGTGATCACTTTTTCCCAAGGGACAACGATAATTTATCTTTCTAACGTCATGCGGATCACTGGTGAAGACTAGGTCTAGCCTGGATGGTTCATCCATCCCTCTGATTCGTGTGTTTTCTCTAACATGTTGTGTTAACATGTTTTCTGTTACTAGATTCAGTAATTTACTGCCCCAAGATTCATTATTATTTCCCGCATCTAACTCTTCCCAATTGACTTCCTTACAATTGAAATCACCTGTTAATAATAATTTATTTCTCCTATTAAAAAGTATTTTTAGTGCATCTAGAGATTCCGTGATTAGTAGATCATATTCTTCCCGCTTCCATGCTCTAGTTTGTGGTGGTATATAAGCCACTGCTATATCAGTTGCTTTGTTGTCCTTGTCTTTTATTGTCACGTGTGGTTATGTGTGTGTGTATGTGTGTGCTTCCTTCTCAGTCCCAATATCCTTAAGTGTCCGTGCGCTGAGACTTGACCCATTTATTGTGTAACAACCACCTTCCTACACCCTTCAACAACTTCAAAATGCCTAGGAAGAATAAACTGGTGAAGGCACTACTGCGATCGGGAAATCTATGGGTTTATCCGGGGACGGGGACGGGGCCGGGGCCAGTGACAGTGGCGGGGCCGGGGAAGCCTAGGCCTAGGCTATATGAACTTGCCCTGTCGCGGGGGTCTGCCTCGGAGCCCCCACTCTTCTCACCAACTTATAGCATTTAATTTTAATGTAAGGAATGACTTGTTTATGTTTCTATTATTGTGTATGCTTGGTTGTCCAATTAGTATTGATTTTGATAAAAAATTACCGTCAAATGTGTGTGGAAATGCGGGCTGCCACCCATATGTATTTTTCTCCATAAGTTATGTTATCCCCAATGCGCGAATTCCCAATACACGTTGTGTAATGCCGCCCATATAGGCGCGGATTGGGGGGACTGACTGTACGGTAGTCATGTTTATATAGGTCGATCGCTCGCGGTTAAGTTCCCTTCTATTTTGACGGCTTTTTTGTCTGTTATTTGCCCCCTGCTGGCAATTTATATGATGATGACAATAAGTAATGGGGGGGGGGAGACACCCCCCCCCCCCTTCAACCTATTATTGTATCCCACGGCAGTCAAAATAAACGGAAACATGATCGCGAGCGTCCACGTAGTGAAACAAGGCGGACGGTACACCCGGTAACTACATCCTAGCCCAAATTTCATCTTAGACTATAATAATCTACATCTAGGACTCAAAGGGGTAATACAATCTCAATAAACCCTCTGAATAACACGGGTCCTTCTTACGTTGCATAAAACCATCTAATTTAAGTCAGAATCAAAGGTTAAAAGGAGTGATCGTGGTGAAGGGGTTAAGTGGTTAAATTAGAAGCGAACATAACGGTCGTAATCCAGAGCGTGCGAATCGCCGCCAAAGGTTGTTTGACTAATACCCAAGTTTGTTAACCCCTTCTGTACCGGCGACGTCTTTTGCATCATATTATAGCATTATTAGATGGTTTTGTGCAGCTTAATAAGGATCTGTGGTAGTACAAAGGGTTAAGCGAGATAGTTTGAAGCCTGATAATTGCTGGAGGCCCTTTTAAAACTGAGTAAAATTGTCTAATAGTAGCCAAAATAAAGTTAAAAGTACGGGACCGGTAGTGAAGGAGTTAAAGTTTAGGATGTTTTTATATTGGGGGTTATGCTGAATGGATTGGAAGTAAGTTACAAAAGTGATGACAATTTATATAAAACTGTCAAACCATTGTTGACAATAAAAAGTGGAAGGGGAAAAGCTGCTGCACAGGGTGTCAAACTGGAGCAATTGTGTTTGAAGACTCAAATAAATATGAGAAGGAATACAAGAAAATTAACATGAAATAGCATTGTTTTGGCCATTATATCCCTTCCTAGGACAGAACTCGAACAATAAGCCATATTTGTATATTTACATTGACTAAAAATAATGGACTCGGCTTTTGTTTGACACCCTTCACAACCATTATATTATTATGTTAAAGGTATGTGAAGAAACAATTATACAGTACACTATGTACACTTGGTATCTGCACCCCTACGCTGATTATCTAGTGTGTACGGCTCGGTAGGGTTGGCACCTCTGCTTGCAACTACTGTATATCCATGTGTCGGAGACGATCCTCTCTGACACATGGATATAGTTGCAGGCAGAGGTACCAACCCTACCGAGATGTACACATCAGATGATCAGCGTAGGAGTGCAGATACTTCTTTGACCAAGTGTACCTGTATACCCGGTACACAGGGTGTCAAACCAAAGCCAAGTCCATTATATTTATAGACTTACCAGGGTCTGGTAAATATGTTTGCAACAGTGTGCGAAAAACGGAATCTGAAGGTAAATGCGGGGAAGAGCAAGGTTATGGTCTTCAAAAGGGGTGAAGCCACAGAGTGTGAGGTGAAGTGGAACGGTCAGGCTATGGAGATTGTCAGCTCATTTAAGTATCTGGGCAGTGTGTCGAGTAAAGATGGGACTATGGATGAAGAAGTGCGGGAGAGGGTGCAACCGGGGAAGAGGGTTGTAGGAACGCTGAAAGCAGTAAAAAGAAATAGGGTGGTCAGTATGGAAGTGAAGAAGTCCTTGCATGACAGTGTGGTAATCCAGACACTGACTTACGGAAGCGAAGCATGGACATTGGTGGAGACTCAGACCAAAGAGTGAGAGGGTTGGAAATAAGTTACTCGAGAAGTGCGTGCAAAATTACATGGAGCGATAGACAGACGAATGAGGAAGTAAGGAGGAGGTGTGGTGTGGAGGTAGATGTGCTGGAAAGTGTAAAAAGGAACACCTTGAGATGGTTCGGCCATATGGAACGTATGGGAAGCGAGAGAATGACTAGGGTGTACAAGAGCGAGGTGGAAGGACAGAGAGGGAGAGGTAAACCGAACGAGAGGTGGAAGGATGGAGTGAGGAAGTATATGGATGAAGGCGGTGCTGGTTGGGAGGAGGGACGTCGACTGACTAGGGACAGAGGTGAATGGCTGCGATTCGTTCGTGCCAACCCCTTCGGAGATCACGGCGTCAGTCAATAGAATAGATTATTGTACAGGACAAGGATAAATGTATGGTTTATACAGGTCTCCCTCACTATCTCATGCCCCAAATTACAATATTATTATAGGTTTTTAACGTGTTTGTGTTTTGGTTGGTCCCAGAACGCATCCCCATTTACCCCATTAATTTTGCGGTTTGCTATATGATTTATTTATTTAAGATTGGGTGTTCAGGAATGTACCGGTAACTCAATCGTAAACCGAGGGAGACCTGTAGTTCAAATTAGGTCTTTGAAAGTGATAAAATGACCCACAAAATGCTTGTTCATGTTAATTTTCTGGCATTCCTTCTCATATTGTCTACGGAAGTGATAAAATGGCCCACAAAATGCTAGTTCACGTTAATTTTCTGGCATTCCTTCTCATATTGTCTATGGAAGTGATAAAATGGCCCACAAAATGCTAGTTCACGTTAATTTTCTGGCATTCCTTCTCATATTCATTTGAGTCGTCACACAAACTTGCTCTGGTTTGACACTTTGTTCAGTTGGCCCACTGGCAACCTAAAATGGCTGAGTCAGAATTTCACTCTTGCAAAAAGAGAGTACAGTATATATATATTTGTTTTTTTTGTGAGAAGTTTAACCAGACCACTGAGCTCCCCAAAAGAGCTCCCATAGGGCTGGCCCGAAGGATTAGAACGAAAGTAGAAGAATAAAGGAAGAGAGAAATAAATCTAATCAAGAAGAGAGGTATCTTTGAGGAAACGGTAGAAGGAAAAGGAAGGAGAATCTTCGAAAATGTGAGATAAATCAGAATTGCCAAAATAAAGTGATCGGAGACTGGAATACCGGCGACAGTCAGTGAAAATGTCGCGAATTGTTAAACGCGTACCGCACACGGTGCACTGGGGTTGAGGGTCGTGAGGGGATGACATCAGGTAACCATGAGACAATCGCGTATGACCAATCCGGAGACGGGACAAGATAACTTCAGAATGACGGGACGGTTGACATGAAGATGCCCAAGAGCCGACTGTAGATTTAATACTGCGAAGTTGATTAGCATCAGGAGATTCTCTATCTATCTATTGCCGGACACCTTACTCCCCTTACGAGGGTGGCCATACACAGAATGCCCCCAAGCGGACCTATTCCCTGTGAGAGGGACAACCCGAGCCAGTTTAGTGAAGGACTTACAGGATTGACCACTCAATTTAGGATCGGTCCGACTCCGAGGCCCTCTGTGTATCTTGTTAGCACTATTTTTCTACAGTGGTGTTCGGCTAATCCATCCACTAACCTGCCTTACCCTTAGGTAAGCAGTACGGATTTGTATCAGGTTTACTCCCCTAGACAGGTTGCCAACCAAGATTGATGAGTCCCATCCACCCGAATTTGTATAAGGTTCTATCCCCTAGACAGGTTGCCGACCAAGGCTAACGAGTCCCACCCAAAAGACCAAAAGATCTGCTAACGTTGAGTAAGTATCGGACGCAACGCTGTAACCCAGTCGGTAGTGAGTAAGTGACTCTGTGAAACCGGCAGGAGATGAGAGGCAGCTTTGGCTGTTCGATCAGCAAGTTCGTTACCATACCTCGGACACCGACATGTGCAGGTACCCAGCAAACTTGAATTTGGAATCCACGATCGTATAATGTGTGGAAGGAAGTACAGTATATGATAGAGATGTACCGATGTATCGGTATCGGTGGTATCCACCCGTTTTAGGGGTATCAGTGAAATATTGGCCTATACTGCCGATACTTTAAACTGTATTATAATTTTACGCTCTGTATTTTCCCCTCTTTCATAATTTGTTGATCAATCCTTTCCCTGTTTAGGGACTTCAGTCACTTCAGGATTGGCTATTGACTGATTAAGTTCATGTCATGGGTGTCAATGAATTTAAGATTCAAGATATACGATCATGAGAAAATTTTATAGCCTACTTACATTCACAATTGAATTTTCTAGAAAGAATTATCGGTGTATTTACAGTTTCAGAGTATGGGTATCGGATCTATATTGAGTATCAGTATCGGCCAAAATATTGGTATCGGTACATCCCTATTATATGAGTCAGATACAAGGGGAGGTAGACGGGTAGGAAGACCTCCGTTGAGAATGAGAGATTGTGTAATACTGTACAAGCGTTGGAAGATAGCGGGATGACTGTAGAACAGGCAAGAGAAGTGGTAATAAATAGGAATGAATGGAGAATGCTTGTGAATATACGAGTGATAACGCGGTCGTTGGGGAGAGGGGGTCAGGCGCCAGTTGGACTAGATAATAGTCTTATCAGGCGCCTGATCCGGGGAGACGGTATATATAAAGGGCCATGCCTGGATGTGACGCGGGCGGGCATTGTGGTGGTAAGGCTTCGCTACGTGTCTGCCTGCTGAGACTGGAACTTCACCGGGAGGTCTGGGACCTGGCAATCTTTTGCTGGAGACCCCAAAATGGGTCTGGGTCTCGGGGTCTTCTCCTGGGAAACTTTATGTGTGGGTTTTTTTCCTCCCTGTCCAGGGTCTGTCTCGAGTCGGCCACCCCCAGCTACGGGGTATGGGGTATGTGCCTGTTTATATATATACATACATACATACATACAAGATGGTTAATTTTCAAGAAGACACGCACGGCATTATATATACCGGTATTGTGGATAATTTTGAGCCCGATTTTTTTAGAATAAATTTATATATTAAATTAAGCAGGGTGTCGAACCGGAGCAATTTTGTTTGAAGCCTTGAATGAATATGGGAAGGCATATACAAAAATTAGCATGATAGAGCATTGTTTTGGTCATTTTATCACTTCCAAAGAAATTATTTGAACTATAGACCATAATTTTATCTTTACATATACAATAATTTATTATGAAAGAGTTAATCTGTACTAACATGTTCTCCCTATAGATATGTTGATATTTATTAAAGACTATTTGTCAACAGCCTACTGGGCAGAAGCCCTCATAAGGATGGAGATAGATATGTGGACTAGGCTACCGAGTGATATGGTAAGATCAAGAACAATAGAGATCTTAAATATAAAATTAGATAGAAATATGGACGAGATGGGTTGGGTTTGAAAGGGATCTGTCTTGTGTGGGCCAATTGGCTCTCTGCAGACTCCCATTTTCTTATGTTCTTATAATAATTACTAAATATAATGGACTCTGCTTTTGTTTGGCACCCTGTATATTAAACCATGGACTGCTAATAAATGGACAGTATATAAGGTGAAGTTGAGGAAGGGAGGGTGGGGTGGGGTATAAAGGTGGGCGAGGAGTGGAGGATGTGGTATGGAGAGATATAGAGGGAGGGAAGGGGATGGGGTTGGGTATAAAGGGGGGAGGAGTGGGGGATGTGGTATAGGGAGATATTGAGGGATGGGGTGGGGTGGGGTGTAAAGGGGGGGGGGGGGAGTGGAAGATGTGGAATAGGGAGATACTGTACTACCGGTACTACTTTTTATGTGTCATCCAATTTTTGAGACATTTGCTGGTACTGGCACGGTATTTGAAGGGTTCTTTTTACACATGTTTGAATACCATGCCTTCTGTGAGGCCTATCACACTTCCTGGGTTAATTTAATATATAAGGTACAGTACTGTAATTTTTTACAAGCCTATACTCTGTTTCTTTTCAACTGACGGTAAATTGCAAAGTTCCCATCAAGATTTCTCAGTTATTTTGAAGATTGTGTAGCGAAATATGGTGCTAGTTATGTAGAGCAGATTAACCAGACCACTGAGATTATATAAACTTGGGTCTTAGTATGATGCACAGACATAGTAGTTTAATATCAAGTATTGAGAAATTACCTGCTAAAGGATTCAATTTACCATCAGCTGAAATGAAACCGACAATAGTGCTCACCTCGCACCTCACCGATTGTTGTTGTCCATATGCGCAATGTCGGGTGTTTTTTTTCACTCAATATTTCTGCTCGGTCACTTCGCTGCTCTCTATCAATCTGCAAACAAAATTATTCTTATAATACAAGCTCCCAAAAATTGAGACTGGATACAAATAACCTGGGATTCTACTGGAATAACTTTGGATTAAATTCAAGCAACCTTTCGCGGAATATTCGCACGTTCTCAGTCACAACCATTTTACACGGCAATTTAGACTGCTTTTTCCCCCTAAATTATCCCACGGCCAGTTGTTATTTGCTCCCCTGCTGGCAATATGTTATTCCTGTTTGGCTATGTCCGCAGACAACTGTTACTGGCAAGTGCAAACACGAATAAAAATGTCTTATTTGGTCTTTACTGTTATTACAGTATTAAAATTGATAATTGCCTCATAAACAGATAAATTTATACAAAAAAAAAAAAATTATTCATTAACCCGGCAATGGCGAGAAAGCTCATAAGAAGTTTTACTGGGCGAGGGCGGCAAAGCTCTTGAGAGGGAAGGCCTAAAAAAAAAACATTTTAAACGGCCCCAGTAGCACTAAAAAAAAAACATTGTTTTTTTTCCCTATACCTCATATCACTCCTCCACATCCCCTCCGTCCCTCCTTTCCCCTCCCCCTTCAATTATCACCTATTTTCCCTGTTATTCCCTAATTCGTTGGTATATTTTGCTAACATTAGCAAAATGTGTGCAAAGCCCCCCTCCACATATTATTGTATCCAATGGCATTCAAAATAAACGGGAACATGATTGCAAGCGTCCGACGCCGCCACCGTCATGTTTACATTTGTTGTTGTTGTTGTTGTTGCCCAAGCTGCCTGGCCGAACAGCCCCAAGGCCCCGAACACGGCCAAGGCCATAACCGAGCGCCCCCACAGAACCCTTCCTGCAGACCACAATAAAGCCTGGGTGACCGAAGCCACTCCATGGCGGGGAGCTGAGGAGGGTGCGGAAACGCCCGGGAAACCAAAGCCCCACCCAGGGCCCTGTGCCCCTCAGCAACTATGAAGAGAAAGTTGAGGGGCAAGGGAAAAATGTGACGCTTTGGCTTCCAGTCTTGGTAGATTGGGAGGTCAATCCATGGAAGAGACGCCGTCACTCGAGATCTAGAAGATATATAAGTAAAAGGAACAGTCAGAGTAAGCTATGGGTATGGCAGAGATCGCTCAGTTCTCACTCTGATAGACCAGCCCATCACCAATGTATACATTTGTTGATAGCCGTGGTTAAGTTCGCGTCTATTTTGTCAGCGATTTTTTTGCCCCCTGCTGGCAATATATATGATGATGACAATATGTCATTGGGGAGTGAGGAGGGGGGGGGGGCAAAGCCCCCTCAACATAATATTGTGCCCAAAGGCAGTCAAAATAGACGGGAACATGATAGCAAGCGTCCAACGCCATTCCGCGTAGTGTAAACAAGGCTGGCGGTACGCCCAAATTCTACATTCTACCCCAGAAAAGTTATGTTTACTAATATAAACTTATAATGGTGCACTTATAGAAATTGGAAAATATTACCGAAACTACCACTAATTTTTCCATGGTTTTAGGTAGTTTTCATCATTATACAGCAACCTAGTTGAAATTAGTTACAATAACCGGAAAACATTTTTCTCCCATTATCCAACGATCTTAAAACAATCAGATGTAAGTCATTTTCAGAGTATATATACATTTGTTTTTTGCCTTGGGATAGAGGATGGGTTGAGGGGGGGCTTTGCCACCCCTCACCACCCCATGACTTATCGAAATCAGCATCTATGTTGCCAGTAAGGGTCTTAACCCTTAACTGGCGGCGCGCAACATATGTCGAGTGAAATAAATTTGGACTATGTGGCAGTGCACGACAGCTGTCGAGTGCCATTTTCAGCACGTAATGTTGCTGAGAGAGAGAGAGCTGAGCGGTGGGACGAGCGTAGTAACCTTATGACCGCTCCCCACGACCACCGTGGACCTACTGAACTGTATTCCACCCTTCTCCCCCCTTTCTCACTCGCTACACAGGGAATTATGTACGGAAATTACCTTATTTTAGGGTTTTTGCACTCGTGTTGCACGATCGTTGCAAGAGAACCAGTGGTCGTACAAGGATGGTTCGGGTGTCATTGGAAAGCTCTGTTTACGCCCTTTCAGGGATAGATACTTGTTTTACGCTCTGGGTCTTGTTTATGCATGAAAATGAGCACGGAAACAACCCTATTTAGGGTTAAAAAAAAACGCTGGGCGGTACATAGAAATTACCGCCTAGGCCGCTCTTAACCCTCCTGGCCGGGGCAGGTCCTCCAAAGGACAGTGTTGGCTACCCGGGCGATCTGGCCGAAAAACGTCTAACCCTAGGCTACCGTATTTTTTTAAATTTAACTGCTAGAAATTTCCCACGCATCTATAAACATAGTGCGGTTTCCAATCTGTAGACTGGCATTGAGTAGAGCTCTCTAAGTCAACTGGTTCAGTTGTCATGACGATTTCAGTGGAGCTATTTTTTCCGCGATGTTGACAATATGGGAGCTTTTCACACACTAATTTCGTCTGACGTCACAACAATAACATTGATCCGACCTCTCCTTATTGTTTTCGGAGGTGCGGTGACGCAACGATCGGCTTTGTTTACATGCGTCGGACGCACAGCGTTCAGACCAAGCTGAATAGGCTTTCAAGCTTACTATCTCCTGAAAGGACACCCGGGTACCTGCACTTATTTTGTGGTGTCCTTTGGAGTGCCTGCCCGGGCCAGGAGGGTTAAGGTGCTAATAAGAGTTTCACTGCCGTCAATAATGAGAGTAGTAGGGATTTTTTGGTTTTACAGTACTTTATATAGTGCACATACAATGTTTTTCCGGAGGTTGAATTTTTTTTTAATATGATCTTTGCAACATCCTTAGTCTATAATAAGCCTTCAAATATTGAGAAATAATTAGTGGTAGTTTCGGTAATAAGTACCTAGAAATTTACCAATTGGTTTGTTACCGGCCGTGGGATACAATAATAGGTCAAGGGAGCAAATAACCGCTGGCCGTAGGATAATTTAGCAATAAAACACACGTCAAATTATACGCGCATGTATTTGCTAGCGTAAGCAAGGCGACACATACGCCCGCTAACACAACCATTACCACAGTCTCGGTTAAATTCAAGTAGCCTCTCCCCCACCAGGTTTGGCGTGCTCTGGCTGGTGGCTAATTTCGTCGCCAAGAGCGGCAGATTGGCCCGCTAGCTCCGCCTACTAGACCAGACGAAGCGGCAGGGTAAGAAGGGGTGCAGCAAACAGACCCTCCGGCCCTTCCACCAAAGAAAGAAGAAGCCTAACCTTTTGCATCGATATTTCACGCTAGTTGTCACGACTATCATACGTCTAAATTAACCATTTTTTGGGGGAAAGATGTAGTATCTGGGCGTATGGTCTTCATGTTTACATCGGTCGTGCGCTCGCAGTTATGTTCCCATCTATTTATTATTATTTGCCCCCTGCTGGCAATATAGGCTACCGGGTATTTGATGATGACAATCGGGGATGGATGTAGATTACGGTCGTCATGTTTACATAGGGCGATCGTCGCGGTGAACTTCGCGTCTATTTTGACGGCGATTTTTTTTCGGCAATATATATGATGATGACAATATGTCATGGGAGGGTGAGGGCCCCCCCTCAACATATTATTGTATCCAATGGTATTCAAAATAGACGGGATAGCGTCCGACGCCGCCACCATGTTTACATTTGCCGATCGCCGTGGTTAGTTCGCGTCTATTTTTATGGCGATTTTTTTTTTTTATTTGCCCCCTGCTGGCAATATATATGAGGATGACAATATGTCATGGGGGGGTCAAACGTATTATTGTATCCAAAGGCAGTCAAAATAGACGGGAACATGATGGCAAGCGTCCGATGCCGCTCCACGTAGTGTAAACAAGGCTGGCGGTACGCCCGAACTTTACATTCTACCCACAATAAGTCATGGGAGGGTGAGGGGCCTTAACCTATTATTGTGTCCCACAGCAGTTAAAATAGATGGGAAAATAATCACGAGGGTGCCAAGTACTGTAGTGTAAACTGTCAAGACAGGCAGTACGCCTGAATACTACATCCTTGCCTTGCTTTCTTTACATAAATTGGATGCACGCAGTTATGTTCGCGTCTAATTTGAATTTTTGGTTCAATGTTATTTTAACCCTTCCTGCACGGGTGTCCGTGTGAAAGGACACCACGAAATAAGGGCAGGTGCCCGGGTGTCCTGTTACTAGGCAGTAAGCTTCCAAGCCTATTCAGCTTGGTCTGAACGCCGTGCGTCCGACGCATGTAAACAAAGCCGATCGTTGCATCACCGCACCTCCGAAAACAATAAGGACACGTCGGATCAATGTTATTGTTGTGGCGTAAGACGAAATTAGTGTCTGAAAAGCTCCGATATTGTCAACATCGCGGAAAAATTTGCTCCACGGAAATCGTCATCACAACTGAACCAGTTGACTTAGAGAGCTCTACTCAACGCCAGTCTACAGATTGGAAACCACACTACGTTTATAGATGCGTGGGAAATTTCTAGCAGTTAAACTAAACCAAAATACGGTAGCCTAGGCCTAGACGTTTTTCAGCCAGATCGCCCAGGTAGCCCACACTGTCCTTCGGAGATACAGCCCGGGCCAGGAGGGTTAATACCACAAATTTTGTTGATATATTTGAAGATAAATATTGAATCTATATGCTCTAAAGATCATAAGAAATTTTGTTTTAACCCTCGGCAAAACCTAATAAAAAAGTATGGTACTAAAATTTCTTTTTCGTAACAAGGTTGTCAATATGGTACTTCCAGTTATCGATAGCTCTAAAGATCATATGAAAATGTGTTAAACCCTCGGAAAAACCTTATATAAAAGTATGGTACTAAAATTTAATTTTCGTAACAAGGTTGTCAATACGGTACTTTCCCGTTATCAATGTGCAATCAAAGCTGAAGATTGCAGAGTAAACACCGTAGACTTCATCGACTTTTCTTTCACCTTCGTATAATCGACAGCCAATTTTTTGTTTTTATTTCATCATCTCCGACGCCTTGTTTCCCCCTGGGAAACCCCCACTAGAGGATGGCCATGACAGAAATGTCTCCAAGCTACTTTGTCAAGACATGCCTCCCTTGCCCGTGCCACAATGCCCCTTCCACTACGTGGAAGTTTTTCTTCAATATATTTTTCCACTTTCTTTTCCCATACCATAGGTGGTCTTCCACTACTAGCGGTTCCACTCACCTGACTCTCATATAATTATCTTTCTTGGCATTCTGTCTTCATCCATTCTCTGAACATGACCATACCACCTCAAAGTACTTCTCTTTATCCACTCAACCACACCACAATCAATGCCCAAAGCCTGCTCTTCCATTCCAAAGGACTCGTACACTTCCCTATTACTTGGCCCATCTAGCCTATTCATGCCAGCTGCCATTCTGAAAAAGCTCATCTCCACAGCTCTGTTTGAAGAGGTCCTCGTCACTTGCCGTCCATGTCTCGCTTCCATACGTCTTATTTACTAAGGGATTAATTTACTAAGGGATTAGTACTCAACCTGCGGGGGTTTGGGGGAAGCAGCCCCCACCCATAATACTAGGTTAGGTTAGGCTAATGTCTTTTCAAATCACTATCGGGGGCGTGTCTCAACATCGATCAATAGGCCTAATGGGGAAAATAGGTTTTCCCGAGATTTCTAATTACTGTAATTACAAACACTATATATTGATGCAAATGAACAATTTCTTTTATAAAAAACACTGAAAATTTGTGGTATTAAAATAAAAAAAAATCTGAATTTCTTTCTTCCCCTAAACTATCCCATGGCCAGTTGTTTCTTGCTGGCAATATACAGTATATATGATGATGAGTGAGGGCCTCAACCCAAAAGCAGTCAAAATGAAGAGGCAAACGTAACTGTCGTAGCCCAGAACGTGTGAATCGCAGCAAAAGGTTGCTAAAATAATACCAGTCTCGGTAATTATTTAAAAGTTCGGCTTCTCCTCCGACGTGGGTGACCGCCGCCTAGTGAGGTGGAAGTAAACAAACACTCGCAAAACTCACCCACCTCCTCTGACATTAACCTTTACTACCTTCCCCTAAAAACCTGACCTAACCTGGGGGCTGCTGCCCCCAGACCCCCGCTGCTCTTAAAAATTATGTAGGAAGGAGACGTCAAATTACTAGAAAGCACTGGAGTGAAAAACACCGGCAAGAATGTTAAGTGCGGGCGTACCGCCACCCTTGTTTGAGTGGGCGGGTGCCCAACCCTGAAAGGGGTTGAAATAGGGGAGCTATCCCCCCGCCAAAGGCGGCTTTCTAGGGCCTTTCCTAGCTGATGCTGAGAGGATTGGGTTCTAGTCATGTGGTGATGGGCTGGTCTATCAGAGTGAGAGCTGAGCAATCTCTGCCATACCCATAGCTTACTCTGACTGTTCCTTAACTTATATATTTTCTAGATCTCATGTGACGGCGTCTCTTCCGTGGATTGACCTCCCAATCTACCAAGATTGGAAGCCAAAGCGTCACATTTTTCCCTTGTCCCTCAACTTTCTCCTCATAATTGCTGAGGGGCACAGGGCCCTGGGTGGGGCTGTGGTTTCCCAGGCGTTTCCGCACCCTCCTCAGCTTCCCGCCATGGAGTGGCTTCGGTCACCCAGGCTTTATTGTGGTCGGCGGGGAGGGTTCTGTGGGGGCGCTCGGTTATGGCCTTGGAATTGCTCGGGGCCTTGGGGCTGTTCGGCCAGGCAGCTTGGTGGGGAACAACAACAACAACACTATGCGGAGCAGTAGTGGACGCTTGCCATTATGTTCCCGTCTATTTTGACTGCCTTTCGATACAATAATATGTTGAGGGGGCATTCACATATTGTCATCATCATATATATTGTCAGCAGGGGGCAAATAACCGAAAAAATTGCCGTCAAAATAGGCTTGACGCGAACTTAACTATGGCGATCGACAAATGTAAACATGACGTCGGCGGCGGCAGTGGCGGTGACGTCGGACGTTTGCTATCATGTTCCCGTCTATTTTAATGCCATTGGATACAGTAATATGAAGAGATATTTCGAAGGTGTTGGTGATATTCGATTCGTCGGTCGGGAGAAAAGCTAGGCCTAAACGGATTCTCGTTTATCCCTTGCTTAACTTCCTTTAAATTCACGTAGTTTGCCTCTGACACTCTATCAACTTTCACCCAGTGATGGCGTGTGAGGGTGTATGAAGGCCTAGGGGATGTGGAGAGATGATTTGTATAAATATATGGCCAGCTAGAGGGAACATAGATTTCTACGAAGCGAAATGGTGTGAGTGGGGGGGGGGGGGGGGGAGAGAAGAACGGACGGTGGTGCCCTCTGACGGCCAGAGAGAACACTATAGCGGAGCCTATGTCAACAAACGATGGTATACGAATATTCCACTAAATATTCGCTTATAGAATAATCAACGTTATTCCGACAACTATATCTTATATTATGACGGTACCATGGTTGAGCGTGAAGTCACAAAATAAAAATAATTAATAGAAGTATGTTTAGTGCTTTTTAGAAGTCTTTAAGTATATGAGTTCAAGAATTCGGTGCGTCTACCTTCTATGTTACTATACCGTGGTTTTCCCCATTATACACCGATCTTAAGACACGCCGCCCGATAGTGGGGAGGGCTATGAAGTACAGGGGAAATGAGGGGTTAAATGCGTAAAACGGCGATAAAAACGTATTTTAGCAAAACTTGGCTCGGGTTTTAAGGTATTTCAAAGGCCTAAAACCCAATATTTCGAAAACCCGAGCCAAGTTTTGGCCAAAGCTGGCTCGGATTTTGAGTTTGTAGACAACAAAATGACAGTAACCTCATTTAGAAATTTGGCTCAGGTTTCCCGAAATTGCAAAGCCATAAAACCCGAATTTTGGAAAACCCGAGCCATTGGCAAAACTTGGCTCGGATTTTGCGAGTTTTAAGAGTAAACAAATTACAGTAACCTAATTTAGAATTTTGGCTCATGTTTCCCTAAATTGCAAACCCCAAAAAGCATAATTTTGGAAAACCCGAGCCAATTTTTGGCAAAACTTGGATCGGATTTTGAGAATCGAAAAAGACTAACTAAATGTCGGTAATCAGCTCATGATTTCCCTAATTGCAAAGCCATATAACCAGATTTATCGAAAACGTAGCACTTATTTAAATCATAAATATCCAGTAACATAGAACTAGTACATTGGATACAAGCCTAATCCACACCTAACGCCTACAATGTGTCCGTAGTACCTAGTAGGCCTACGTGGGATACAACATGGCGGTTGGGCCGCCGCCCATTTAGTAGCCTACCGGTATTCGGCCGTATCTGTAAAGAATGCGAGTCACTTCGAGCGAATTCCTGATCAAGCGGATGCACAATCTAACCTAACCTAAATGCGCCTCCGCTCGAAGTGTCCAGATACCTCTGTAAATACTACCGTAACTATGAATCTTGTTTCTGAGACCTAGTATATCGGTACGTGATGCGCTAAGCTGTGGAAATGAACACCTGTAGTTTCAACAGAGATGGGCAAGTGGAGTTAGTGTTGACTAAAAAGCTGGTGGACAGACCTCGGGAGACAGGTGAAAATGGCGTGTGTACGAATCGGTGCCGTCTATAGGAAGGTATTGACAACCATGTTACGACAAAATTCCATTTTACTACCATATATTTTTATTAGGTTTTGCCGAGGCTTAAAACACATTTTCATATTATGGGTCAATATACAGGAGGCGCTACAATATAGGTAGCAAAATTCTAATGGTAGTTTTGGGTTCCTATCATCATATACTTAATTTCTAGGCTATATACTTTTTATCCCCGGGAAAACAAAAAAAAATTGGGTTTTTTTTTGTTTTTTTCTTGTAGGCCTAGGTTAGGCCTATTTTTTATTTTTTGTATTAACCTAACCTAACCTAAATGTATTTGGAGGCTATTTGGTTAGGTTTTTTGGTTAGGTTAATGACCAAAACAAAAAATCCCAAGAAAATAATTGAAAAATCCCAAGATTTTTTTTTTCCCCCGGGAATAAAAAGTATATAGAAATTAAGCATATTGATGATAGGAACCCAAAACTACCATTAGAATTTTGCTACCTATATTGTAGCGCCTCCTGTATATTGACCATATTATGTTTAGAGCATGTAAAATCCATATTTGGGTCAATATTTACGAGTCACACCACAGCTGGAATCTCATTTCTAAGGGTAGTTTTGGGTTCCTATCATTCTATGCTTCATTGCTATATACTTTTTATCCACCGGAAAATATATATATTATTAGGCCTAGGCCTAGGCTATTATTTTTTTTGTTTAGCATTAACCTAACCTAAATGTATTTGGGGGCTATTAAGTTAGGTTCTATTAGGTTAGGTTAATGCTAAAAAAAAAAAAAAAAAAAAAAAAAAAAAAAAAAAAAAATCCGGTGGATAAAAAGTATATAGCAATGAAGCATAGAATGATAGGAACCCAAAACTACCGTTAAAAATGAGATCCCAGCTGTGGTGTGACTCGTAAATATTGACCCATAGCCTATTTGTTTTCAAATATTGCAAAATAATTGGTGACCAACTTATTTAGTTATACTGAACATTCCAAGTTTCTCGTATTTCACTTATAGGCCTAGTGAATTTGCGACGGTAATTACATGTACACCACCAAAGTATCGGCCATGAAACTTCTAGAACACTGATAATTATCGATGGGGCTCGTATCCGGGTTGTTTTCAATGTTATCCTGAGAAAAATATGGAGTCTATTGGTCCCTATTTTCCCTAATAAATTATTTCTAATAGGGCGAATGTAGTGTCTTTGAAGATTATCCCTAACCAAACATGGGGGCTGCCGCCCTCAGACCCCCGCTGGGTTAGCATTGATATAGAAGATGACAAAATACTAAAAATAAGGTGGATAAGTGAAAAATATTAATTCTCCACTGATGCAAGATGGCCGCCATTTTTCCTTCCACCCTTATTTAACCCACCAAGTCTAAGGAAAAATCATTAAATCTGCTGTATAGAAAACACTTACAGAATGTTATCCCATACGTAACTTAAAATACATAGGCCCTATTGTCCCATTATATAAGGGGGTAGAGCGAAAGCCGCTCTAGTAAATAATAAGGGTGGGAAGCATGCATGGTGGTAGCCGTCAATGCAAGGTGGGTTAACACTATTATAGGCTATTTTTCAACCATTTACGCTTATTCTCGAAGCTATTAACCATATATAACATGCTTTGGTATATATTGCATGATGCAGTTTATCTACAATGACTAATAAAGCTAGAAAACAAGCTAAAAAGACTGAATATAGAACATAAACAAACCCACCTCTTCATTCAATGACCGCCGGGCAAATAAGGAAGGAACAGTGTTGCCAACTGTATGCAGCAGTTTCCACTAGATTCGTTTCTAAAGTTGCTAGATATTAAAAATTCCATTATTTGTATATATACTCGATCACTAGACTTCAAATGTTGCCTGAACATTTTACAAATATCTTCCCAACATCACATGCATAAGATTACGCTATTAGATATGCTACCAATATATATTATACATTTTCGCTAGATATCAATAAACTTCGCTAACATATAAAATTACAGATTGACAAAACTGCCCGTATTAACAATCACTGGCGCCGACTTTTGGCGGGAAATTCAAAACTAATTACCGTACATAAGAGGGATAGTTGATTATTCTGGTCCCCCTTCTTAGGCCCATAGGCAAGTTTGGCGAATTTAAGAGTAGCTACCTTTCAGCACAGTTCTTTGTCAGAACATGATAGGATATAATAACTCGATGGTAAATGCGATTGCGTTATTATACGAAACAAGACAATTATATTCGTAAAACGTATAGGCCTACTATGGTGAACACTTCTGCGTGACTGAACGAAATTTCTAGAAATGTATCATTACTTCCTGAAACTGGGAATGCTAACCAATATTCATTTCCATAGATTTCGTTCGATATGGAGTCTGACACACACATACACACATACACACAATGATGCACATGATATGATGTGTTATCCACTGCCACAGAATATCAGGATTCATTGTATGTATTATACTGAGTAAAAACCATAAACAATTATTAAATCCTTTAGTGCCAGTTTTATTTCATCTACAGTATATTTATTTTGTCATGCAGGCGAGGAAGGATCTGTGATAGTTAAAGGGGTTAATTGGGGTAGTATGAATTAAGGACTTTAATTGGTCGATGTCCATCCTAAACTGCAAAAAAATTCTAATAATTGCCAGAATACTGAAATATAGAGAACATGTAAATTGCCAGTAACTTAATTTGGAGAGGACGAGATAAATGTGTATGTGTGTGTGTGTGTGATTTTGCTACTTTTACGGCGTTTTTATCCCGGTTACCTCCTCCGTTTTTATTGCTTGGTGATTTTAATTGTAGGCACACCTTGTGGGATGATTCAGTTATTACTTCACGCGGTCGGTCCTTGGAGTCCTTTGTTTCCACTAATAACCTTTTTCTCCTTAATACTGGGTCCCCGACTCATTTTGATGTCAGAACGCGTTATTTTTCTTGTCTAGACCTTTCCTTTTGCTCTCCTTCTCTGTCTCTTCATTTTCATTGGTCTGTTCTGGAAGATTCTCTCTATAGCGACCATTTTCATGTTCTTCTCTCACCCACTTCCAACTCTCCTGTTACTGGTCTTCCTCGTTGGTGCTTCCAGCGTGCAGACTGGTCTACTTTTGCTTCACTTACCGTCCCTCCCTTGCCCCCGTCTGATTTTTCATCGGTACATGATTTGCTGGCCTTTTTTCTGGTCACTGTTCTCGGCGCTGCCTTAGTTGCCATTCCCCGGAGTTCTCGTCCCTTTACATCAAAGTGTGTTCCCTGGTGGTCTCCTGCCTGTTCCACGGCTCTTCGCGTCAAACGTGCTTCTTGGAAAAGCTTTCGTCGTAAACGTTTTACGCCCGGTCATGTCCATTCTTTTATCCTTTTTCGTAAAGCGTCTGCCTTCCTCCGTCGCACAGTCAAGTCTGCTAAGCGACAAAGTTGGTCGTCTTATGTCTCCTCCATTACTTCCTTTACTCCTGTTAAAGCTGTCTGGAAACGCATCCACAAGATTTCTGGCAAACGTTCGTCTTCACATACTCCTGTACTTCATGTTGATGGTGTGTCTATTGCAGAGTCTGAGGCGGTTGCCAATCATCTGGGTGCTCTGTCAGTAGTGGCTCCCATCTTCCTACGGAGTTTCATTCTCTTAAGTCTGCTGCAGAGAATTCCCAGATTGTTTTTAGCCTTTCTTCAGACGAGTCTTACAATGCTCCTTTTTCTTCCCGTGAATTACTTGCCGCTCTTCATACAGTACCTGTAAGAATACTTCAGAAGGTCTTGACGGTGTCATTACCTTATGCTTAAGCATCTTTCCTCGGAGGCTTTACTTTTCTTGTTGTCCCTATACAATAAGATTTGGCCCTCAGGTCCTCCTTATACGTTGACGACTTTGCTATGTATGCTGCTGGTTCTAATCTTGATTCGCTACACTTCCTTCTTCAATCTGCGGTTACGGCTGCCTCCTCCTGGGCCACAAATCACGGGTTTCGTTTTTCTACCACCAAATCTTGTGCTATGAATTTTACTCGTCGCCAGTCAGTCCCTCGTCCTCCTGTTACGCTTTACGGTTCTGTTTTACCTTATCGTTCTTCTACTACTTTTTTAGGCCTTGTTTTTTATTCCCGCCTTAACTGGGCTGCACATGTTTCTTCAGTTAAGATTGCTGCTTTGCACCGTCTTCGTCTCCTCCAGACTCTGTCCCACCTTTCTTGGGGTGCATACCGCGCTCTCCTTCTTCGCCTTTATACCGTCCTTGTTCTTTCCAAACTAGATTATGGTTGTCAGGTCTATTCGTCTGCCTCTGACTCAGTTCTTCATAAACTTGATTCTGTTCATAATTTTGGCTTACGTCTTACTTTAGGTGCTTTTCGCTCTTCCCCTGTCGAAAGTCTTTATGCCGAGTCCGGTGTCCCTTCTTTGAACCGGCGTCATGCTCTTCTCTCTCTCAGGTACTTTGCCAGGTCCCATCAGTTTCCTTCTTTGCGGTCTTCTCTTTCCCCTTCTGCTTCTGTGTCATCTTCTTCCCTCTTCCGACCCCCTTTCTGTATTCATATGGACTCTTTACTCGCTCATTCTTCTTGATCTCCCCTCAGTATTCTCCCTCTCCAATTTAGCAAATATCCTCCCTGGCTACTTCCTCGTCCTTCTGTGTGCCCTTCTATTCTCCCCTGTCGTAAGTCATCTACCGCGCCTTCGGTTCTTCGTTCTCGTTTCCTCGAGATGCTAATAGAAAAATTTGAATTTTTATCTTAAATTTGACCTTGACCTTTCAGCTGGAACTGTATTGTTTCTTGTATGACCTTAACCAAGAAATTCCGAATATACATAGTAAGCCTAGTGAGAATCTAACAGTTATTAGTATTAGAAATGCTAGTAAAAAACTTACTTTGACCTTTGACCTTACCCTTTAAAATATTTATACAAAATTTGGTCAATAAAATATCAGGGTTACTAGTAACTTGTGTAGTGAACATGAAGAAATTTGAGTAAATACTAAATAATACAAAATATTGACCATATTTTTAACCTTGGCCTTTGACCTTACCCTTTAAGTTAAATTGAAAATTTCTTTTTGACTGACCTTCACATTGACCAAATGGATATACCTTTGAAATTTGGTGAAAATCCATCAAATGGTCTAGGAGGAGTTCCCGGACAGACAGACGGACAAAGACGACAGAGAGGCTGGCTGGTGGTGCACAGTAAACGGGCTAGATCTGTGCGCGCTATACCACTCTGCTTACGCAGAGTTGATAATCATAAGTTATTAACTGTGGAGTAAGTTAAACCTTGTGTAGGTAAGCTATTGGCATGGATAATGCAGTCAACATAATCTACATACTGGCCAATTATATGATTAGTTGGATATAACCGGAAAACACCGAACTAAAGATGGCTTACTGTAGTTGTTAAGCCCAAATGATCTGATCTGGTCTGATCTGGTCTGGTCTGGTCTGATCTGATCTGATCTGGGCAAGACGGAAGCCATCTTATGTGGGACAAAACGCAAACTGAAAGACACTGTGGGCTTCTCGGTCAACTGTAATGATATTCCTATAACAACAGTGTCACAAGTTAAATTGTAAAGTCAGTGAAAGTAGGCTAGCTTAAACAGACCTCGGATGCGGAAATACCCTGAGCCGAACAGGCCAAGTGGGATATCTCTATTGGTCTAACTGGTAAGGTGTCTGCCTCACACCCAAGGGTCGAGAGTTCGTGCCCCGCACCAGGGCATGATATTTTCGTGAGGCTATTTCCGCATTTAACGAAGTTTAGGTGTATTGGTAAAATTGTTCAGATGGTTGAGAGTAAGATCGGAGCTCCATAAATCCTCTTTCGGGTATGGTGTAAAAACCGATCCCCACAAAATATCTCGGACTAAAACTGGACTCGAGTTTGTCAGGTGAAACAATTTTGGAATCTATCCTGTGTAAGTGTAGAGCACGTATAAAATACCTGTATAGACAGGTGGGATGCTTGCCAGCGGCGACCAAAAAGACCCTTTGCCAAGTGCTTGTTCAATGTCATTTTGACTATTCTGTGTCATCCTGGTACTCTGCATCATCTAAATCAGCACAGCACAAACTTCAGGTCACTCAAAATAAAATGGTTAGGTTCATGTTGAACCTAGGACCCAGATCACATGTTGGCCAAGAACAACTTCAGTCACTAGGTATGCTCAATGTCTCTGACAGGGCCAAACAAATCAGGCTCACTAATGCCTTCAAAATGTTCTATGACAGAGCTCCAGAGTATCTTAAGAGTGATTTTGTTAAAGCAAATGAGAGGAGTGGACATAATACAAGAAACAGGATGTTTAATTTTAAGGTCCCGAGAATCCAAGGACAGGGTAAGCAAACATTCTTCTTCACTGCCATCAAAGACGGAAAGGACCTACCCCAGTCAGTCCGTGAAAAGAGAACACTGTATTCCTTCAGACGTAGCCTGAAGGAACACCTGAACCGGACAGCTGCGAGAAGGGAGCACCAAGCTTATGTCTACTATTAAATACGACATAAGAGATAGGCAAACCAAACTGAAATGATTACTGATTACGGATTACTGATATTTACCATAGGATGTAAGGTATCTTAAAATAACCCCCTAGAAATACTTTCTCTAAAGTATCTATTTCTTTTATCCTCCCCTTTTCCCCAGCTAACCTAATCCCACAAGGACCCCAATGGAAATACGCCTAACGGCCTTATTGGGCTATCCTTAGTTGGAATTATGCAAGGCTGGTACATATCATATTTGTAACATATTATGTAGTACCAACTCTGTAAATTGCTAACTGAATAAATATTATTATTATTATTATTATTATTATCCATTACGTCACCATCAGGACCAGGAAGCAGATCAGAGGGCAGGAAGGGGCGGCCGGGAAGCTCTCATCTCATCCCCCCCCCCCCCCCCCCGCCACCCTAAAATATACATAGGCCTAAGCAGCACGGAGAATGTCACGGTGATTTAAGCGAAAGGTGAATCGGAGGGTAAAGGTGGCTGTCATACGGGCACTTAGAACGGCAACTTTTCACCGACAACTTCCTCCTGGCAATATTTCGAGGACATTATTCTGAACTGTGGTGAATTGGTGATGGAATTCTTATAAAGGTGAGATTATAAGCCCATTCTTCCTAAATATATATCGCTCACTAGGAAAAAATTGACACCTAAATGGCACAAAAGGTCTTTATATTGACAAATAAATGGGGCGAATGGTCTTTAATTCGCCAAACTAATGCTACGAACGCCTTAAAATCTCAACCCTAATGTGATTCAGAGGCTGCCAGACCAGAATTGTGAAGGGTAAAGTGTGGTGTGAGTAATGTTTTGAGTAGGCCTATATAACTTGCTCAACAGCCCCCTCCCACACCTTGTCTCACCTTACGCTCCTCTTCTTTCTTCTTCCTAGTAATATTATCAGCAGCATTTTCCTCATTTAAGTATGTTACGCACATTTTTTTTCCACTTGGCGGAAAGTTTAGACCCTTAGCAGCTGATAGGCCTATATCGATAATTAATGGAACAATACAAAACTGATTTCATGCTATGTTTTTTTGCATCATATTATAAGCAACAATATGTAGATGACCTTAGGATAAGCGCGGAACTCCTAACCAAATTAAGTAAATGATGAATTCGATAAACCCTAGAAGCACCAAGTAAAACTGTCCTCAGAGCTCAAGACACAGTTGATTTTTATTGTTTACTAGCAGGGGTACCCGGCGTTGCCCGGGTAATCACCATAATCACCATCACTACTACCACCACTACTACTACCATAATCACCATCATCTATCACTACTACCACAATCATCACAATACTACTACTACCATAATCACCGGCCTCGATCTCCCTGTGCCTCATTAAACGGCGACCTCGATTTCGGCCGCTAAATGACCTCCGATTTTGGATCTGACCTCATCCGTACCCCCATTTTGGGGGGCTGCGAACAACTTTCGTTCCATACACCTTTTCGATCTGAGGCCTCCTTCTGCCCCAAACGGCAATTTTTTCGCATTTTTTTTCGCTCGCGTATACTACTACATAATTTCTGCCGAAAAATTTATTAAACAAAAGTGTCTCTGATTTCCACTAAACTCGCCTAAAACCGTCTCCAAAGCCTGGGCTTTCCAACGGTGCCCCATACTCCCACCTGGCACCAAAACTGTGGGAGGAGTTTAGTAACAAAGGTCGGGTAGGTCGGGTAACTGACAGACAGACAAACATTGACCTTTATTTATTAAGATTTGTTTATTCATTTATTGATTTATTGATTTATTTATGTTTGTGGGGGGAGGCAAAACAAGAACTATATACTAAAAGTACACCACTGACAACCATTTGCCTCTGAAATGGAGGTGAATCCAACCAGTAGATGTCAACCACGTCCAGATCAATCGCTACTTTTAGGTTAGGTAGGGTTACTAGGCCTAGTTTAAATTAGCACTTATTGAGTTGGAACTGAGATCTACTGGTTGGAATGATTTTTGTTAAAGGAGTGGTGATTATTTTTGGTGTATGTATGTATTTATTTATTTATGTTTTAGTTTCCTCGTAGACCCCTTTTCAACAAACATTTGTAAATTTTTCGGTAGAAAAATGTCACCTAAATTACAGGCTCGCTATCGCTTGCCAGGAAATTTCGAAATTTAAATGGCACAACAGGTCTTAAAATCGCCAAACTAATAGAGCGAACGTCTTCAAATCCCAAAACTAATGGGCGAAACATGAGGGAGAAGGGGGTTCAGAAAAAGTAACTACCTGGGCCTTAAAATGATCTACTGGTTGGAGTGCTCTGGTTGGGATGACATTGACCTCTCTCTCTCTCTCTCTCTCTCTCTCTCTCTGCCTGCTAGGACTACGTGAAGGTCAGAGATGCCAGCGGGCCATTAGGAGCCAATATGTAGAAGGTCATGGGAGCATCAGGGTTCAACGCACACCATTATGACGAGGGGGTTTTATTGTTCGGCCTTCTTATACGGGGCCAACGTTCTCGGCTGTTAAGCCTTTCGGGGCGAGGGCTGCTTTAGTTTATCTATCATATTGTTTTGTTTTATATATATTTTACTCAATTCAGGGATGGAGTCTAAGAGCTAAAGGGGTAATAGCTTTCAATTCAATTGGTTTGAAATGCGGCACATGTGCTATAGAGACTATGCAAAAAGCCTACATTTGCCCATCGAGCCAATCCGATATCAACAGGTAAAAATGTAAAAATGGTAAAGAATTTGAATGACTCTGACAGGCCTTGGGAAGATTTCAGATAGTAATAATGTTTGCCATCAATCACACGAATCAGACAAAAATGTCGGACATTGTGACTAATGTGAGCGCTACTATTGATGCTACTGTTTACAATTACATAGACTGAAAATCAATATTTCAATCAGATGAATAAGATATACTGTAGTCTAGCAGCGGTGCTTCCCGAATGGAGCCTCCACTACCCAATGGTTTGCATAACTTTCCCTCATGTGGGATGTCCAGTGTTCGATGTTTGTGTGTTTTTAAATATAGTCGGTGTTGCAAGGGGTATTGAAGCTTAGAGTAATCTATTTATTATAGTACCGTACCCAACCAGCATGCTTATAATTATGACTGATTAATCCGATATCAGAATACCATCACCACAACAGGAATTCCAAATTACACACGCACTCGTCACGACACAAAACCTTATCAAGCCGAATTAAGCCACAATAGTAAGGTGCAGATGCTGCCATCATCCTCAAGGGGATAAGCCCGTCCTGCAGTGGACCAATAAAGGATGATGATGATATGCTGCATATATTTCGTTCATCTTAAGAAGAGCTCTTGAAATCTATGAATGTTTTTACATTTAATTTCTACAGGTATGAACTAGCCTAAATTAGTTAACATTTGTTAACGGTTAGCAAGAACAAAATACATAAATTAATCTAGTTAAGATTGATGCTATTAGCTAGTGGTAGGCCAATCAAAATAGGTCAATTTAATTATCTTGCGAATTCTAGTACGAAGTTAGAGTACCGGTAGGTTGTGTTATAAAAATACAGTAGACTAGTTTATATTATCTAGTCTAAGGTAGGTTATAACACAGGTTGAATAAGTTGGCTATGAGTGAGTTATATGGTGTGATGGTATGAGGAAGTGCTTGGGGTGCTATATAGTCCTTGTCGGGTGTCTGGGTGGTGGGTTGAAGGACATTATTCACACACGGTATAACTATAAGGGAGTCATTATAAGTTCTTACACTCCACCCAATATAATTTATTAGTCATGTGTCATTGTACTGTAGGCTTCAACCACCACACAGTCTTCCAGTACTACGAGAATATACAATATATAGATTAAAACACTTAAATACATTATGTGTCTATATTTGAACACTGCAAACATGGCGCTAGCTTGTGGATTCCTTGCCTGACGGACAACAGTCTGAACGGTGACCAGATCAGATCAGATGAAGTATTGAGGGATAAGCCTTTACTACGGCACCTCGTATTTGCATTCTACTTTACCTATTTTTCTGAAGCGTGTAGAGAGGGGAGAAGGGGAGTTGGAGAGAGAGGAAGCTGTTGGAGTGGCTTTGTTATGTGTGTTTAGTCTGTATACGTCATCAGGATGTTCCCTGACTGGGTGCGAGCATGTGAAACATGCTAGGACGTACTACCACACCCACTAAATGTCAGCCGTGGCAGGGATTCGATCCCGGGTCTTGCAGATTCACACGTGAGCGTGCTCTCCACTAGATCACCACGGCTCTAACAGGTAGCAGACTGACCGCCTCCATAGCTTCCCATAGATGGCATCTAATGCCTCATAGCGTTACTCTGTATAACATTCATTATACCATACCACGATCCTAGTTCGTAGCCTACTGGTGGCAACTTTATTTTGGATCTGGGGAATGCCCAATTGCCCACACATTACAGTCTGTTGGCAGCAGCAAGGGTGTGTCTATGGTATGTCGGCGGGCTTATGGAATACTGAAGCTAAAAATACAAATTGATTCTCAATAACATGTTTCCCCTAGACATATCCGGATTTGAACCTGAGTCAGTAGGATTACTTGTCAAGTTTTGTGACCACAGCGCCACACCTTCC
Source organism: Paralithodes platypus (assembly GCA_032716605.1). Classification (NCBI taxonomy): domain Eukaryota; kingdom Metazoa; phylum Arthropoda; class Malacostraca; order Decapoda; family Lithodidae; genus Paralithodes; species Paralithodes platypus. Next base: position 5,189,659 of record CM064562.1, on the reverse strand, counting down.
CTATTGCCATTGGACAGTAAATTTCGACGAAACTGTGCAATGTGTCCGAAGACTAAGAAAACATGTTAAAACCTCATCCAAATATATAAGCTGTCATTGTCCTGGAGACTACTTCGACGAGATTGTGCAAGTGAGCCAATCCCAGTATCGGTACTACAAAACTATATAGGTATTACAAGAATAGGCAGTAAGCTATATATCTGTCCAAAACTCACAGATAAATGACATTAAAAACGTAACTAAAATAACCAAACCTAGCACATCATACAGTATCCAAACATAAATATAGTTAAGATTGGTTAGGTATGTTAATTAGTAAACATTTAGTATCAACAGTAGTGTAAATAGATAAAAAGATAATGGTTTCGTTGAGAAGGCCTCTTCTACTAACCTTAATGCAAGTCTCCGTTTAGAAGGTTTACCTCATAACTCGTGAAGTTAAATCTTAAAATATTGTCAATTTTAACTTACATACTAATGTGACTCCCATTGATATTAGAGCACCCATATACCTAATATAAACTAAGTATTAGTAGTTTATGTTCGATAAGTTGTCTTAGGGGAAAAAGTAAAACAGATTTGGATAATTATCCACTACCTTTAGAATAGGATCAGAAAACTGTTCTTCACCGGAACATAATTATTCATTTAAGGGGAGAGTTGTATTTATTCATTGATGGATTTATTTAGTTATTATTTTGTTTAGGCTACTCTCCTACGAATACCTCCATAAAGCTTGATAAAATACCCCCAAGACCCTCCTTCAAGATAAATTTGTGCATTTTTGGGTAGAAAAATGCACCAGACGAAGGCCGATTCCTCCTAAATTGCAAGCTCGCTATCGCTCGTTTGGAAAAAATAGACACCTAAGTGACATAAAAGGTCTTAAAATCGCCAAACTAAGGGGGTACCGGTATACGTCTTAAAATCTAAAAACTAATGGGTATAGGCCTAGGAATGGAGAAAAGGGCTGGGGAAAAAATATCCTCCCTTTAAATATTACGTGTGTGTGTGTGTGTGTGTGTGTGTTTTCTTTTTCTCCATCAGATGCCCCTCCGACGCACAGGTTCGAATCCTTGGGAGGGATCTTGGACAAACACAAGAAATTACACACACACACACACACACACACACACACACACACACACACACACGCGTGTATATGTTAACAAATATATATATTTACTGTAATACCCGTGTGTTTCCAGCATAGGCTTAATATACAGTCAATGACAACTTAGCGAGTGCTGGGGGGGACGGGGCGTAAAGTATCTTTATTCTTTGGGTCGTGTAATGAATTAAGTATGGTACCCACACACGAATAGGATACCGGGTATTTAATATTTTCGTTCATGCCTTATTTCCTAACACCTTCACTGAATGTTACCCCAAGGTAGCCTAGTATAGAGCGATACACTATGGTGTAGGACTGTAGGGGTTGTTTACCTAAAAGAAGGAAGTGTAGGATACCCTCCAGCAGGTAAGGTCTCTCTTTATCAAACACTAACACCACCATCATCACCACCACTCATTACCACCATCACCTTCACTCATTACCACCATCACCTACACTCATTATCACCATCACCTACACTTATCATCACTACTTCCTTCATTATCACCCCACACACACACACACACACACAATCACAGAACTACTCACCAAACACACACACACACACAAGCTCACAATCACAGAATACACACACACATACACACACAATCACACAGACCTACACACCAAACACACAATCACAGACATAGACCCACACACCTGGGTGTGATCATCCTGGGTTGCACATATCCAGGGTACGAGGAAGCTCTCACCACCCTTAGCATACCTGCACTTTCAACCCACCACTACAACACACTCAAACAGTTTGCATCTAAGCTGCTTGTTCACCCACGACACAGAAACTTACTTCCACCAGACCAACACGTGCAGCTCGTCATTTCAACACACTCCAACCAATAAAAGCAAGAACTGACAGATATAAAAATAGTCCTATCCCAACCATTGTTAATATTATTAATAATGTGTAATAACGGCCTGTCACACCATATATACGCGCCCACCTTTAATAATATATGCATAAGTGTGTGTGCGTGTGTGTATTAGAATATAATTATGTATGTATTTGCTTGAGTTTGTTTATGTATATGTGTATATATGTATCTATGTATGTGCAGTATATGTGTATGTATGTGTGCGTATATGTGTATGTATGTATGCGTTATTTATGTATATATATATATGTGTCTATAGTGTATACTGTTTGTGGTTCGAGCCCGGCTGAGAGTATCAGGTAGGATAAGAGAAGAGCATATATGCATGTAATGTGCATATATTTATGTATATGTATGTCTGTGTGTATGTGCTGTCAATGGTTCGAGCCCGGTTGAGAATATAAGGTATATAATATATATATGTACTGTACGTGTATTTATATGGTCATATGCACATATGTATGTAAATATACGTACGTATGAGCGAGAACATATTGCTCACTAGCGCAACTTCTGATTATAAATCTATGCATAAGCATTATCTATTATTAAGTGTTCGTGTATCTTCATCCATGTATTTCCACCCTTAACAATAGAACGCCCAGCTCTTCCATATTTCGCCTTCTGTCACACACACACACACACACACACACACACACACACACCTGAACCTGTGGTGGAATTGAACGAGATACAGGGACTAGAGTCGATAGAAGTCAACAAGGATGAACTAAAATCATTGTTGGAAGAATTGGACGTGAGAAAATCTATGGGCCCAGATAACATTGCTGGATGGGTATTAAGAGAATATTCTGAACAACTAGTGAGACCTATTTTTAATATTGTTCAACACTCATTAAACAAGGGGGAACTTCCCTTAGAATGGAAACAAGCAAATATAACTCCAATATATAAGAGTGGAAATAAAGAAGACCCGCTAAATTATCGACTGGTATCCTTAACGAGTGTTATATGCAAGCTTTGTGAAAAGATTATTAGAAAAAGATGGGTGGGTATGTTGGAGGAGAGGGAAATAATTTCAAGCAAGCAGTTCGGGTTCAGAAAAGGTCATTCGTGTACCACAAATTTGTTGAGTTACTATGATAGGGTAATTGACATTGTACAAGGGAGGGAGGGGTGGGTAGATTGTATTTACTTAGATTTCAAGAAGGCATTTGATAAGGTGCCTCATAAGAGATTGTTGTGGAAGCTCAGGACTGTGGGGCGGGTTGAGGGAGTATTATTAAAGTGGATGGAAAACTATTTAATTGGGAGGGAAATGCGAACAGTAATAAAAGGAAAGTTCTCCTCATGGAAAAGGGTAAAAAGCGGAGTGCCTCAAGGATCGGTGTTGGCCCCAATCATGTTTTTGGTTTTCATCAACGACCTTCAAATGGGAATAGGCTCATATATATCTATGTTTGCTGATGATGCAAAATTAATGAAGCATATTACAAGTAGGAGTAGTTGTGAAGAATTACAGAGAGACCTAGATAAGTTATATGAGTGGAGTCAAACTTGGAAAATGGAATTCAACACGAGTAAGTGTCAGGTTCTTGAGATGGGAAAAAGTAAATATAGACCTTCTTGGGGATATAAAATAGGAGATGAAATAATTAGTAAAGCTGTGAAAGCAAAAGACCTAGGGGTAGTTGTGGCAGACAGCTTGTCACCTGAACAGCATATAAATAAAATAACTGGTGAAACCTATGCAGTGTTGACTAACATGAGAATAGCTCTGAATTATTTAGATGAAGAGATGTTAGCAAAAATAATAGGGACAATAATACGACCAAGACTGGAGTATGCAGCAGTGGTGTGGTCTCCACACCTTATAAAACATAATAAAAAACTGGACAGAGTTCAGAGAGTTGCCACTAAGATGATAGCTAGCCTTAGAGACCTGCCTTATGAGGAGAGATTGGAGAGGCTAAAGCTGCCAACGCTGAGGGAGAGGAGAGAGAGAGGTGACATGATCATGATGTTTAAGTGTGTGAAAGGTTTTGAGAAGATCAACAAGGGAGATTTTGTGGTGAGGGACAAGGGAAGAACCAGGGGTCATGATTGTAAGTTGAGGAAAGTTATATGTAAGTCTGATGTAAGAAAGTTCAGCTTCCCGTATAGAAGCATTGAGTGTTGGAATAAGTTGGATGGGGAGGTGGTGGGAGCAATAAATATCCAAACTTTTAAAGCAAAATTGGATAAATGTAGAGAGAGAGACAGGACAACACGAGCTTAGGCTCAAATCCTGTATACTACAATTAGGTGAGTACAATTAGGTGAGTACACACACACACACCTACACTACCGAGGATTAACCTCCCATTGTAGTAGGCTGTACCTGACCATACGGACCATATACGGACTTGAATTGCTGCACCCTCTTTACCCTTCAACTCTTTACCCTGACCATACCAAAACAGTTTCTGTATGTATGTATGTTTGTGTGCATACGTGAGCGTTTGTGTATACGGACATGTGCACACTTACTGCATGTTCTTATGTTCCTATATATGTATGTATATGTGCGCACGTACGTGTATATACGTATGTTCTGTATATGAGTAAGTAAATAAATGTGTATATGTACTGTATATCACTTACTCTCATGGTTATTTTATGATAATTTGTATTCTGCACATGCATCATTATTGTATTTATTTATTTTGTTTGTAAACTGAGCTTACCATCCTCATATCTGTACATCTCATGTTCATCCACTAAATTGTAAAATGTGTATTTTCAGCTCATGAGGCTGCCATTCTTTAATAAACCGTTTATTATTATTATTATTATTATTATTTACACACATACACACAAGACTACATACACACACACTCACACAGACCTACACACGAACAGACACAGACAGGCAAATGTAAACTGACACACTCAAACACACACACACATGCATACCTTATTTGTTAGGTGAAACAATTTGGGAATCTATCCTGAGTAAGTGTAGAGCACGTATAAAATACCTGTACAGACAGGTGGGATGCTTGCCAGCGGCGACCAAAAAGACCCTTTGCCAAGCGCTTGTTCAATGTAATTTTGACCATTCTGTGTCATCCTGGTATTCTGCATCATCTAAATTAGCACAGCACAAACTTCAGGTCACTCAAAATAAAATGGTTAGGTTCATGCTGAACCTAGGACCCAGATCGCATGTTGGCCAGGAACAACTTCAGTCACTAGGTATGCTCAATGTCTCTGACAGGGCCAAACAAATCAGGCTCACTAATGCCTTCAAGATATTCTATGACAGAGCTCCAGAGTATCTAAAGAGTGATTTTGTTAAAGCAAATGAGAGGAGTGGACATAATACAAGAAACAGGATGTTTAATTTTACGGTCCCGAGAATCCAAGGACAGGGTAAGCAAACATTCTTCTTCACTGCCATCAAAGACTGGAACGACCTACCCCAGTCAGTCCGTGAAAAGAGAACACTGTATTAGTGTATTCCTTCAGACGTAGCCTGAAGGAGCACCTGCACCGGACAGCTGCGAGAAGGGAGCACCAAGCTTATGTCTACTACTAAATACGACATAAGAGATAGGCAAAACAAACTGAAATGATTACTGATTACGGATTACTGATATATACTATAGGATGTAAGGTATCTTAAAATAACCCCCTAGAAATACTTTCTCTAAAGTATCTATTTCTCTTATCCTCCCCTTTTCCCCAGCTAACCTAATCCCACAAGGACCCCAATGGAAATACGCTAACGGCCTTATTGGGCTATCCTCAGTTGGAATTATGCAAGGCTGGTACATGTAATATTTGTAACATATTATGTGGTACCAACTCTGTAAAATGCTAACTGAATAAATATTATTATTATTATATTATTATTATTATTATTATTATTATTATTATTATTATTATTATTATATTGAGTTGAGAGATAATTCATATAGTCAACAATATCACCAAACCAGCATAATTATCCTATACCCGGTACGGCATATACTTTAAGACTGAGATCAATATGAGCTAAATATCGGCGTAGTTAAACCGTGAGTGTGTGAAGTGGCAACCGGTGTGGTGAAGAATGATAAGGAGAGTATATAATAGAAGACGACCCAGGACATCCACACTACTGTTCTCTACACGGTGGCTGGTGTTAGCAGGTGAGTGGTGGTGTGGTGGAGTGTAGTGATGTGGTTGGTGTGGTGAAGGGTTGTTGGTGTGGTGAAACAGGATAGGGAGAGTATATAGAAGACTCTAACCACTGTAAGTCGGGACGAGAGTCACGCCGTGGTGTAGTGGCTTAAAGCATCGACTCTCGTCCTGACTTTCGGTGGTTCGAGTCCGGCTGGGAGTATAGAAACATTTAGTAGCTCACGTGTATTTGTGAGATATACTTGATATTAATGACTCGTGTTTGGCTGGGCGAAAATTAAATTAAATCTCTATAACCCGAGTTGCATGGGGAAACTTGTAAAAATCCCTGTATGGTATCCTGGAATATGGATCGTACGACTTGTGTATGAGTTAAATATGTTCTCCAAGTAGGATTTCCTTTCTCCTTAATATAAATAGGAAAAAGGTTAAGCTTCCTTTATCACGCCATGGTGTAGTGGATTAAAGCATTGAATCTCGTCCTGACTTTCGGTGGTTCGAGTCCGGCTGGGAGTAAATATATACAGTATAAATACAGTGCATAATTATATATTATACATTTCCAATGACCAAATAACCCCATCACTTCCTGTACTGCAGCCTTGCCTAAGTTTACTGTAGGTTGTGGTGTTGTTATAGTCACGGAACATAGGGCACACACGTTTTTTTTTTCAGTCTTTGTTTAGGGGGATGCACTCTACCCCCCCCCCCCCCCCCCTTGATCTCTCTCTCTCTCTCTCTCTCTCTCTCTCTCTCTCTCTCTCTCTCTCTCTCTCCAACGAACTTATCTGTCTATCTATCTATTTTTACATTTTTCTAATATTACCTTAATAACCATATGTATTTAGTACTACCTACATTATGGTACATACAGTACATACATAACAAACAGTACCGGTATCTGTATACTGTAGGTCAATACAGTATTATAGCACTATCGTTTTTTTTCTTTTTAACTTTACTTTTATTTTATATATATATATATTTTTTTTTTTTATTTTTTTTTTTGGGGGGGGGGGGGTCAAATACATTCTCAGACGTGCAAACAACGTTAAAACATTGTTCTGTTAATAGTGTGGGGTAGATGACTAGGCTACTCGTTACCGGTAATTATTATCTCTCAGACCTGTGATTATTATTATTTTTTTTTTTTTTTTTTTTTTTTTTTTTTTTTTTTTTTTAAAGAGACAATGAACGGAGGAAGGAAAAACACAGATAAAACAAAAAGGTCCATGTGCCTAATGGCATCCTCCATTCATAAAATGTTTGTAACACTGGATTTAAACATTTGTAGATTGTAAGTTTGTGGAAAGCAATTCGAGGGAAGTGAATTCCAAAGAGTAGTAGCTCTGGGGATAAATGAATTCTGATATGCAGAAGTTCTGCATTGTGGAGGAGAAACTGTAAATTCATGGGCGCTCTCAGCTGCCCTAGTTCTACGGGGAAAGATGTGGAGAGGCGGCACAATTGAAGCAAGTTCCTCGGAACAATTGCTGTGAAAATATCTGTAGAATAATGCAAGGGATGCAACGTTTCTTCGTATGGATATGCACTGCTATAGGCCTAAGTCTTTAAATTATATTAGCCCAAGTGCCAAGCAAATGCACACAATCTTTGTATATTTGCGGTGTAATTATATAAATAGGCCTATACGGTATATTATATAATAACCTATATATGATGCCGCTATGATGCTGATTATGTGAATTGGCCATTGATGAAGTTGATGATGATCCATGCTCGGCTATATGACCACTATATAATCAAGATACCTAATACGTGGGTCTATTGTGTTCCTTTGTAATCCCTCATCTATACCCCCCACCCCCCATATCTCTCTCTCTCTCTCTCTCTCTCTCTCTCTCAGCCAAACGTAGAGATAGAGTACAAGACTACCCATGTGTGCGCTCGCGCGCGCGCGCATATATACTGTATATGTACAGTATATATAATATATATATAAAGAGAGAGAGAGAGAGATGATATATCAGTAGTAGTCAATATACCGGTAAATCATATCCAGTCAAAAAATAAATCAGTCATTCATTCCTTCAGTTGCAATCTAGACTCTCAGACAGGCACCTGGCATACTATAGAGCAGCTGCAGGTAACACAGTATGATGCAACACACACACACACACACACACACACACACACACACACACTCTCTCTCTCTCTCACTCTCACTGTCTGGATTCTCTGTCTGGACTCTCTCTCTCTCTCTCTCTCTCTCTCTCTCTCTCTCTCTCTCTCTCTCTGTCTGGATGCATGCCTAGATAACAAAAATCTTGATAATAGTAGGCCTATCTCTTTTTTTTCTATAAAGTTTCTTTCATTAATTTAAAGTCATGCAAGGGTATTTTTCCAACACATTTCCAGAGCGGCTTGTTGCCGAAGGGAGTGGAGGGTGGAGAGAGAGCCTTTTTTTTTTTTTTTTTTTTGCTTTACTGTCGCTGTTTTTCACTGTTATAGTAAATGAGAATGATTTGCTTACCACAAGTTACCAGTAATTTTTAGGTCGGATCACCACGTCGGGACCAAGTGGCCTGTGTAGACTATCTTTGAAACTCTAAATAACGTGAGCCATTCATTCACTCACGCTCTACTGTAAACTCTTGCTCTCAGTCAGTCCTACTCTAGCTCCGGTCCAGGTAACACTGTATTACCCAACCTCCTCCTCCCACCACTACCACTACCACCACCACTACCACTACCACCAACCATGCAACACGCCATTCGACTCATACGGTAACTCTGTAAGCAACAATGCACTCTATCCCTGCCATATAAATAACCAACATTTGAGTACATTTAAGGGGAGATAGGCCGGTTTTCTGGTCCCCTTTCTTCCTCGTGTTAAGCCCCATTTGTTTTGAGATTATAAGACGTTCGGTCCATTAGTTTGGTGATTTTAACACCTTTCGCCCCATTTAATTGTCCCGGCCTACCGAAAAATGTACACATTTATCTTGAAAGGGGGTCTAGGGAGTGTTTTTCTAAGCTTGATGGAGGTCTAGCGAGGAAACTAAGAAATAAAAAAAAAAAGACAAAAAAAAAAACCGGCCTATCTCCCTTTAATGATGTTTCACTTAAACCCTTTCAGAATACGCTGACGTTTGTCTTATTATTATTCTGGTTAACACTAGACAACGTTAGGAACGTTATTTTCAAGTTAAAGGGGTAAATACAGTGTATTAACCAAAATGGTTAATCCATAGAATCATAGATCCTTCCTAAGTTGAATGAAGTTGTATAATGATAGCTAGAATTCATCATTAATTGTGTCATCATATGCTGAAAGGGTTAACTTCTTCAGGTCATTAACCATTGTCAATTGACCACTTGCGAGTTTCAGGCTATAAGGAAATTGGAGCTGTAGACATCAATATTTAGCAGGATTACCAGCTAAAATACGGTAGTAGCGCACTAACAAATACATAAAACCCAATTCAATATACTTTCTACCCATCAGAAATCTAAATTATTATTGCATTTATGTTCTATATCCATGTTTACGGCTCCAACTTCCTTATAGCTTGAAACTCACAAGTGGTCATTAAAGTGCTCCTCCTCAAATGGTATTTATATCCATCCTGTCAACATTTCGGAGTTCATAATTATTAACCCTTTCGGTATGCCATAAATATTTATTTATTTTTAATTCTGGCTATGAATAAACATTTGTTATTAAGCTTAGAAAGGGCCTGGGTGCTTCAAAGTACTAATTGTAATAAATATTTACCATATGGGTTTATAGTTACGTCGTGTATAATTATGAAAGAAATCGTGTAATGACAGCCAAAATAATGCGGAAAATGCGTCCTTATACTGACAGGATTAACCCCTTCATTACCGGTGCCGTCCTTTTAACTTTATTCTGGATGTTAATAGACGATTTTATTCGGCACAAAAAGGTCCTCCAGCAATTAACAGAAAAATCGCTTGTGTGACACCACCCTTATTAGGATATACGCTATCATAGAATTGAAGACTTAAGAGTTATATCAATTAAAAGGACTGACATATGTATAATTAGTTTAAGGGGAGATGGGTAATTTTTCTGGACCTCTTTCTCCTTCGTGTTTAGCCCCATTAGTTTTGAGATGTTAAGCCCTTTCGTCCCGTTCCGTTGTCAATTTGAAGACCTATCGTGTCATTTAGGTGTCGATTTTTTCGTGGCGAGTGATAACGAGTCAGTAATTATAAGAGGAACCGGCCTTCGGCCATTTATCTCAAAGGGGGGGGGGGGGTCTAGGGGATGTTTGTCTAAGTATGAGGGATATCTAGCGAGGAAACAATATAATAAATGAATTAATATACCAAACAAACAGCCACTGTCTCTTTATATTAGGCCTACCCGTACTCATTTAGGCACACTGGTACTTAAATTAGGCCTACCCGTAATCATTTAGGCCTACCGGTACTGAAATTAGGCCTACCCGTAATCATTAAGGCCTACCGGTACGTACTTAAATTAGGCCTATCCGTACTCATTTAGGCTCACCTGTACTTAAATTAGGCCTACTTGTACTCATAAGGCCTACCGGTACTTAAATTAGGCCCACCTGTACTCATAAGGCCCACCGGTACTTAAATTAGGCCTACTTGTACTCATAAGGCCCACCGGTACTTAAATTAGGCCTACTTCTACTCATAAGGCATACCGGTACTTAAATTAGGCCTACCTGTACTCATAAGGCATACCGGTTCTTAAATTAGGCCTACCGGTACCTGTACTCATAAGGCCCACCGGTACTTAAATTAGACCTACTTGTACTCATAAGGCATACCGGTACTTAAATTAGGTCTACCTGTACTCATAAGGCATACCGGTACTTAAATTAGGCCTACCTGTATTCATAAGGCCTACCTGTACTCATAAGGCCCACCGGTACAAATTAGGCCTACCCGTACTCATTTTAGGCAACATTCTATTAGTTCTTTTTTCTCTAGTATGCGGTCGCTGTGCCATTAGTCCGGTAGCCTTTATTTTTCTCGTGGTAGAATATGGAGTGTAATATTTCCTTCCAGAGGTAACTTGACCCTATAAAGAGTAAAGAATCCACCAACGTCTAAAAAGAGGGTGGAGATAAGAGTATGGCTTCTTCTCCGGAGGCTAACACTACTTTATCTACCACTAATACCCATATAAAGGACATTGTTAACCACTATTAAGGAGACATTTCATATATTTATTTATTTATTCATATTTATTTGTGTATTATGCTCTCTAGACATCCATCAAGCTTGGGCCTACTTATAAAAAAGACCCCCTTCTGCGATCATCTTTACACCTAATGGGGCTAAACTTGAGGGAGAAGGGGTCCAGAAAAATCCTCGAAGAGAAATATAAGACAGATTTTAATATAGAATACGCTAAAGGTGATGGTTTAAAGCGAATGTGTAACTATATTGTACACATAATGTTGTAGGGGCCAAGAATAGACTACTCGGTAAGAAATAGGTCGTCTTATCATTATTTGTAACACACACATCCTCTCTCTCTCTCTCGTGCACACACATACCGGTATACACAAGCACAAGCACGCACGCACGCGCGCGCACACACACACACACACACACACACACACACACACACACACACACACACACGCTTTCTCACTCTCTCTCTCTCTCTTAGCCTACATCTCTTTGACGTGCCTACACTTTCATTTCACGATTTTCCCATCACTCGCCAATGTTCCCGTACAAAAAATGGTGAAGGCCGTTATAACACCGGGCTATATACTAATTTTCTAGCCATATTATTCAGTAAGCAGATTGAGTTGTGATAAGATGAAACTAGGAGCACTCTGTAGAGCGCATACCTCCGCCTAGGCCTATGCTGGCTGTTTTTTTACCATTTCCTGAAAATCGGCCAATAACTTTTCGAGATACCGGTATGCCACCAAATGTGTGGGTGTGAAATCTCCGGATCGCCTCCTAAATTGAATAAATTCTTCCTAGGCACATATCTTATCTGCCAACCAAATTTCGTGAAAATCGGTTCATAACATTGTGATATATCTTGTTTACTGAAAACCAAGCAGACAAACGGAGGCGAAAACATAACCTTCGCCCAACTCCGCTGACGGAGGTAATTATTAACAGGTGCACATAAAAGGTTATATAAGGAAATCTATTATTGCCTACCTTTTTAATATGCTCTGCGTCATAAATCTATTTCTAAAGAATTGTCGATAATAATTTAATGTTGGAGGAAGTCAACTGCACTAACAAAAAAATACCGGTAACCTACGTATAATTAACAATAAGCCTAGATGACCCAAAAATAACCTTTGTCGAAAAACTTATTACAAAATACTCTTTATTAACTTAATTTATTTTTCAAGTACGATACTAAATAATAACATTGACATAACATATCCGAAATATAAATTATAGACCATCAAATATTAGGTTGATAATTGTGGAACCAATGTTGTGACCGTACATAGAAGGGTAGGCCTATTGGTGGTAGGGTAGTGGAGAGGATGCTTAAGTTTCATGGAGGTCTAGGGAGGAAACTAAAATCAATGAATAAATAATATAAATCGACCCATAAATAATGCCTTCCCCCCCTTAAAGCCAGAGCTCGTTATGGCTGCCTCACGCGCAAAACATCTGAAGGGAAACCACAATGGAACTTTATTTTTATTTATTTATTGTTTTAACGATGGTCAATGGATATTGTACTGTACACTGACTTATAACACTAATTACTTCTATGTGCTTCTCTAGGGCCGCACGACTCATTCGCTTGACCGAGTTTCAAGCTATAAGGAAGTTGGAGCCGTAAACATCGATACTAAACAGAAATGCAATGTAGGTTTCTGATGGATAGAAAGTATGTTAAATTGGGCTAAATTGTTATCAATAAATATACTACAACCGTATTGTAACTGGTCATTCTGCTAAATGTCGATGTTTACAGCTCCAACTTCCTCATAAAAGGAAACTCACAAGTGGTTAAGGGGGAAGTGTTTGGTTTTGGGTATACAGTATGTAATTATTAATATATATACGGTATATATATTTTGTTTTTTTAGTTTCCTCGCTAGACCTCCATCACGCTTAAAATAGCACCCCCTAGACCTCCTTTCAAGAAAAATTTGTAAATTTTTCGACAGAAAAATTTCCCGGCTAATAACCGGTTACTTCAAAGGCTCGCTATCGCTCGCCAGGAAAAGAAATCGACACATTTAATAATGGCAGGAAAGATCATAATATGGACAAAGAAATGGGGCGAAATGTCTTAAAACCGACAAAGTAATGGAACGAACGTCTTAAAACCTCAAAACAAATATGCTAAACAGAAGGGAGAAGGGCGTCCAGAAAAAAGCGAGTACTACCCCCTTAAATGAAGTACAGAGGCTGGTGTGAGGGGTCTGGAGGGTAACCAAGTAGTCTCTCTCTCAGCAGTCATTATCGGAAACATCGGCCATACAACTTCTTATGGGGGATACGGTGGGGCAAAGGCAATTAAATCATCGGATGTTAGCCAGAAGGTAAATTATTAATCAATTCTGGTATCAAATGAGTTCACTGGCGAAGCTTAATCTAAAATCGGTAATTAATTTTAAGGGGAGATGGGCCCTTTTTTTTTTTGGGGGGGGGGGCTATTAATTAATGTATCCTATATTTCTTTTTTCCCTCGCTAGACCTCCATGAAGCTTAGAAAAATGCCCCCTAAACCCCTTTCACGTTATATCTTTACATTTTGTTTTCGGTAAAAAAAATCCCGGCCGAAGGCTGGTTTCTCATAAAATTTCAGGCTCGCTTTCGCTTGGCAGGAAAAATCTCGACACCTATATGGCACGAAAAATCTTACAATTGACAACGAAATGGGGCGAAAGGTGTTAACATCGCCAAACTAATGGACCGAACGTCGTATAATCTCAAAACCAATGGGGCTAAACACGAGGGAAAATGGGGGGCCAGAAAACGACCCACCTCCCCTTAAGAAATCCTGCTGACAAACACACAAACAGACAGCGACGATCTCCGCAAAATTAGTTTGCCGGAGATAATAAAGAAATCATTGTCTGAATGAAGGGGTGGGGGGAACCTGCATTTGTTATCTAATTTTCTCTCTTTCTCTGACTTGTATTCATTCGAACCCATTCAACCTACTGTTATTATGTTCCTTCCAACAACCAACAATACTCCTAAAATCGATTAATGAAATTTTACAAACACATGTGGCAGTCCGTGGACTCGAACCCAGGATGCTCACACCGAAAATCAACACCTTATACATCGCACCACGAAGACAGTTAAAGGTTGGTGGACACTGCCTACGATTTATTATGCAACTTCGAATCCTGCATATCAATCTAAGCATGTACACACATCCCAACTGCAACTCACGTAGGCTATGCATATGTGAATGGAAAGAGCAATTAATGGGGCCTTAACCACTTAGGGAAGTCCTCTCGATAAATTACTCCTGAACCAATATAAATTATTATGTTTTAAGACGTTTATCCCCATCCAGGTGTCGATTTTTTCCTGGCGAGCTATAGCGAGCCAGCAATATAATTATGAATAAATCCGGCTTCATCGGAGACATTTTCTTTCGAAAAATTTACAAATTTAGCCTGCTGTCAAAAACATTTTATAAAATATGCTGGCTCGCGGAAAAAAATCGACACCTGGATGGGGATAAACGTCTAAAACAGAAGGCTGAATGGAGCCGAATGGATACGAGCCAGAGAAAGAGAAAAGGAGATAAACAAAAAAGCAGGTCACCCCCCTAAACAAAAGCCTTCTCGTTGTGACAGTACTATAGTCGGTTTGTGTTCAAGCTGATGGTAGCCTAAATCGATTTCCTTAGCAACATATTTCTATAGGCCTAGCCTATCCCAGATTCTTAATGCCAAGATTTCATAATTAGCACCATTTTTAGTTAGGCCTATATTTATTTATGTACGGTATCTATTTATATATTATATTATATGTTTACAGAATCTTCGTAATAGCTGAGTAATGAAGATATAGGGACAAGGCAATATACCGTCATCTGGGAAAACACACACACAGACTACGACGCAGGTAACCTCACGCACGTGCCGCCTCCACGCTATAACTCATACACTAAATACAGCCAGTGAAAGTTACACACACAAAACATAGCCTATACACTTTAGCAGTAGCCTACACGAGGAGGGAGAGGGAGTGTAGGGGGGGTTGCATCTCTTTCATGGTGGGGGAAATACGGTATAGAGTATTATCATATTTGTAAATAGCTTAAAGTTCGCTCTGTGTAGCAAATATATCTTTCATGGTGGGGGAAGTAGAGAGTATTATCATGTAAATAGCCTAAGTTCGCTCTGTGTAGCATCCCTTTCATGGTGGGGGAAATATAGAGCATTTTTATCTTGTAAATAGCTTAAGGGGAAAAGGGTCGCTTTTCTGGTACCCCTTCTCCCTCATGCTTAGCTCCATTAGTTTTCAAATGTTAAGATGTTTGCCCCATTAGTTTGTCGATTTTAAGACCTTTCGTCTCATTGCTTAGTTCATATTAAGATTTTTCGTGCTATTTAGGTGTCGATTTTTGTTTACTGGCGAACGATAGCCTAGTACTATCGCCTGTAATTTTGGAAGAACCGGCCTTCGGCTGGGACGTTTTGCTACAGAAAAATTTACAAATTAATCTAGAAGAGTGATCTAATGGATATTTTTGGTTTTAAGTTTCATGGAGGTCTAGGGAGGAAACTAAAAACATAATAAATATATGAAACAATCGAGAAAAAAAAAATCTCCCCTTAAAGTTCGCTCTGTGTAGCTGTAGCATTTTTGTGTAGCATTTCTTTCATGGTGGGGGAATATAGAGTATTATCATATTGTAAATAGCCTAAAGTTCGCTCGTGTTCAACATATAGTACGTCATGGGGAAAGTGAAGGAAACAATGCTGAATCGATCGAGAATAATATTATGTTGGGCAAGTTTGTGAAAGTGATTTTGATTTCGAAGCAACACAACACAATAGACTACCAAAAACAAAATAACAAAATATAACTTATTTAGGCTAATGCAAGTGATAAATGTCATTCATAAAAATAATGATACTGGACATCATATATGTTTTTAGCGACACGCGTGACCTTCATTGGGTTGGTTAGCCTATAATTGGTTTCCATTTCATTCAGCTGTCTGCTAATTAGCATACATCTACCTAACCTATAGCCTATACACGTACGGTATATAGGTAACTTACCCTAACGGTAAAATTTATGCAAAAGTAATGTAAACTAACCGGCGAAAATGCGCGGAGCTTCTGATTTACATGGACTAATTCCAAGTGCAATCTAACCTTGCCTAACTTTGAATGCTCGAATAATAAAGAATAACACTTGCCCACACGTAAATGTGATAGGCCTAAGTTCGGGGGCAAATTCTTTCAAAGTAAAAAATCCAATTTGACGGCAATTATTTTGAAGGAAAATAGGTTATAGGCCTAGCTATAATATACAACGTAACTATGAATATATATACCGGTATATGAATAAATATTAACTGAGGAGATACAATTGCAGTTTGGGATCTCTCGAAGTAGCCACTCGTATAATACAAGTAATACAAATAGGCCTATTAATAATAAGCTACGGTACGAGTTTAGTTACTGGACACCTATTTGACAGGTACCGCCAACGATTTAATACATATTTGGGTACGATTTTAGTTACTAGACACCTATTTGACAGGTACCGCCAACGATTTTATACATATTTGTTTTCGGTTTCCATGCATCCAACACCAAGCTAATAATAATAATAGGGCCTAGTTGTTGTTGTTGTTGTTCCCCAGGCTGTCTGGCCGAACAGCCCCAAGGTCTCGAGCAAGGCCAAGGCCATAAATGAGCGCCCCCACAAAATCCTCCCTGCTTTCCACTAACAAAGCCCGGGTGACCGAAGCCACTCCAAGGCAGGGAGCTGAAGAGGGTGCGGAAACGCCCGGGAAACCAAAGCCCCACCCAAGGCCCTGTGCCCCTCAGCAATTATGAAGGGAAAGTTGAGGGGTAAGGGAAAAATGTGACACTTTGGCTCCCAATCTGCCAACTTCTAGGTTGGCAGCAGGGTCAATCCACGGAAAAGACGCCGCCACTTGAGATCTAGAAGATATATAAGTAAAAGGAACAGTCAGAGTAAGCTATGGGTATGGCAGAGATCGCTCAGTTCTCACTCGGATAGACCAGCCCATCACCACATGACTAGAACCCAATCCTCTCAGCATCAGCTAGGAAAGGCCCTAGAAAGCCGCCTTTGGCGGGGGGATAGCTCCCCTATTTCAACTCCTTTCGGGTTTGGGCACCCGCCCTTAATAGGGCCTAGTAATAATAATTAGCCTATAACCAAAACACTAGAAAACAAGTCGGCTACTCACCAAACCATTCGAGCTTGATAGCAACTATGAGAGTGGGCCAGGGTAAGGATGAATTGCATATGGTTTTGTCGATGAATGACACCAAGCTCCCAGCAAGATCTCCATTCCATTTTTGTTTTCGTGGCAGCCATCATATAACATAAACAGGTGGTTCAATCTGTCATCTTTGAATTTCCCGCTCTGTAACCAAAGATGGCTCTCTGTTGTCGAGGACCACGCCAACAAATTTATGGACCTCGTATTCCTTTTGCTACCTCACGTTTCCAGTTAGTAGGATAGATTTGATGCTTTCTACACAGACCACGATATTAACCATTACTCACGCTATCCATGTCACTCATTTTAGAAGCTAGGAAACCCGTAAATCAGGTATCCATGCACAAATAACAAAGAGCAGACTCAGAGGTGTGTGTGACGGGAGGGACGACACACCTCCGATTGCAAGGTTACTGATTGGCTGTAAGGATGACGTCAGACCGTACAACATCTATGATTGGTTGAGCACGCCCCGTTGGCCCCAACCTTCTCCCTTGTAGCGCCATGACAGTACACGGCGAGATAAAGATAAAATCATTGAATGTAAACTAGGAAATATTAAATAACCTTTAACCTTCAGGGAGCAGCTGTTGCTAAGGCGTTCTGCCCTTTGGAGACGACATCCGACATCCGAGTGTTTGTTTTGGTTTTCTTTAGTAGTTTTACGTAAACAAATCCATTTCGAGAGAGCGGTTAATTTGTTATCATTGCTTATGCTTTAAACATTATGTTGCCATGTTTTGACATCATGACATGCCATGACATGATAGGAATAAGGAAAGGTGAGACAAGTAACGCCTAGGCAGGACAAGCACAACTACCAAGTATACCAAGATATAATATCATACCGGTGGTAGGCCTACTGTTAATGCATATTTATCTAGGAAATTAAAATTATAGGCAGGCATATGCTATAATCTGGGGTTTTTTTTCAGCTGATGTTAAATTGAATCTCTTAGCATCTGAGTTCTCGATTCTTAATGAACAAATGTGATAGGGCCTACTGCTGTCTCTGCGTCATCTAGCCTACTATAGAAGAAAAAAAAATAATGACAAAAATATAATGCTTTATGTAGGTCCTATATGGTATAATCAGACTAATTTGGTGATTAATTTAAATGCCTTTAATATAGATTCCTAAAATTGTTTGCCCAAATAATATAATCTTATTGTCTTATATTTGTATTAATATTATTAGTATATTATTATTATTATTAACCCGGGAGCGGGAGGCTAGGAATCCTCCTTCCCTTGTAAAATTCACCTACTGGACGAGACAGAAAGTTGCACGGGAACGTGTAGGTGATCCCAAACGGGAGACGTACACTCACCCGTACTAAAAGTTGCTCAGGGGTGGGCCCTTCCTTCCCCTACTCCACCCTGGGCAGGTGGAAGGGGGGAGTCGGGTCCAGTCTACCCCCACCTACCACCCCCAAAGTATCCCCAACTCCCCCACCCTCCTTCTCTAGTTGGCAGTTAGTGATTTGAGGCGATTGTTCTCATGAATTGTAAATTATTGTTATACCATCTTTGCACATGCTTACAATGGCCAACATTTATTAATACAATATACTGTATAATTGTATTATCAAAATGAGTCTCTATACACACATGGGTTACAAGAATCTAGGCTGTATTGGTCTTCTACCTCTCTCTCTCTGCGTGTGTGTGTCCCTCTCTCATTGCATTACAATCCACGACCTGCTTTTAATATAGGCTAGTGATACCGTAATTAATTCCAATATCATACATTATTCAGGATATTATGTTCACCATTATTGCAATAAACATCAACTTTTCCTCTACTCCTAGGTTTTCAAATTACTTACACAGTCGGGCTTTTTTTAATATTAAAGGAAAGGTCTAAAGGCAAATATTGGCTGTAATAGTGTTGCGACTATTGTTGATTGTTTCGTTTACCATTTCAATCAGTTTCTCCCATTTATTCAATACCATACATAGTATAAACGGTCTGCATTTAATTATATGTGGCCTATACACTTCGTTTTCAATCAATTACATGTATAACTTCGTTTTCAATCAATTACATGTAGAACTCGATACAACTTACGATCAAAGTCGGTGTTAATTTTTACTAAGGTTTGAGTATCGAGCCCTTGAGTAGCAGGGCTCGCCTTCTCACTTCCCCCTTCTCTGTCTCTATCTGTGATCCCAGCCTCTCGCCTCTACAAACCCCGAAAAAATGCATAGGTTTAATAGACAATTTTACCATCAACTCTTCTCTATGTGTATCGAATGCAGGCAACACTCATCACACACTCTAATGAAGGGATATATACCCCATTCAGACCCGTAAAATCTTGGTTGTAGAAATTGTGTGCTATGAAAGAGTTACAAGGAATAGTTAGTATATCAAAGACCTTGCCGTCCATTTCGGGGAAATTTTCGAAGTCGAATGTGAGATATTGTTCAGTGCACTACACTCCTTACAGAGTGTGCAAAATACTATCCACTCTTCTTGAACTGCTCTACCGAGGAAATGTTTACATCTTTTGAGGAAACTTTGTTCCATGTAGATCAGATCTTAAATGAGAAACAATTTCCACAAATACTAGTGTTGAACCTTTTCAATGCTAACTGTCAGCCATGGTTGCGTATTGTATTCATATTTAGGCTAAAATGTTTGCTATGATCCACATTGTCAAACCCATTACCTATTTAAAAAAATTGAATGAGATGACCTCGTAGTCTCAGTGTCGAGAGAGAGAGAGAGACAGAGAGAGGTAGAAGACCAATACAGCCTAGATTCTTGTAACCCATGTGTGTATAGAGACTCATTTTGATAATACAATTATACAGTATATTGTATTAATAAATGTTGGCCATTGTAAGCATGTGCAAAGATGGTATAACAATAATTTACAATTCATGAGGACAATCGCCTCCTATCACTAACTAGAGAAGGAGTTGGGGATAGTTTGGGGTGGAAGGTGGGGGTAGACTTGGACCCAACTCCCCCCTTCCACCTGCCCAGGGTGGAGTAGGGGATGGAAGGACCCACCCCTGAGCAACTTTTAGTACGGGTGAGTGTACATCGCCTCGCTCCCAAACCCTAAGAATTGGAACTTTAAATGTTGTTTCTGTTTGGGCTTTGTCTCGAGTCGGCCACCCCGGCTATGGGGTATATGTCTGAGTATATAAATACATACATTAATTAACCCACTGGTGGCAAGGTCGGTAAGGTGCACAACTGTCTAGCCAACTTTACCAAAGTGTGTATGTTCGAATCTTGGCGGGAAGCTTTAAAAATACCACCCACACAAATTAGTAACCCAGTTGACCACTGACTTCGGCAGACACACTTAGAATCTCCCTCTCCCAATAGGAATATATGGCAGTTGTAGGCTACAGTACAACAAAATAAATAGATAAATAAGTAAATAACTAAATAAATACAAAATAAATAGTAAGAGGATAGTGAAGATGATGATGACGATGATGGTGCTGATTAACTTAACTCAAAATTAATATTGTCCAGAGCGTGATTGATAGTGCAGAGAGATGATGGACGGACACACACTGTTGCTGATGGTGTTGTTGGTGGCTGGGGTGACGGAGGGCTTGGTACTGTGTCCTCGCTTCCCCTCCTGCTGCTACCCCCGCGACACCTGCCACATGTTCTGTCCATCCTGCAGGGAGGCCAGGCACTTTCGCAATGGCATCCGGAAGTATCCTAAGTACGCAAGGAAGCCATGCACGATTGGAGGGTCGTTCATCAATCCAGATCCGTATGCCTTCCCGAATGCTGTCCCCTTCCCGAACCCACCAATCTGCCTGTAGCGACAGTATAGGTTACAATGCTTCATTAGTTCAAAACATTACATTTTCATTGAGTGTTCATTTATTCTTCTGATTTGAATGTTTTTGTAATCATTACTTTGTTAATTGTTTGAATAAGTTATTACTTGCATTTATTACTTAATTGATTATGTCTTGCCTTTCACGCAACAGAGAATCAGAATAACCATCATGATGTTAGTTTCATGTCAATATGTTATGACAGGAAGTGCCTCTCTTTATATGTACAGTATAATTTGAACAGAATATCCAGGCAGTGCTCATTATACTTCTACAACTCTTAACAGGCAGTCCTACCCACGGTTAATGACTTTACATTGGTGCCACATGTATATTTCTTTACAACGCAAATATATTATTTTCGGTATTAAGTACCTTAAGTCGGATTGAAATGCTCAGGCTATCTCTACATGTACAAAAATTCTTTATTGTTTTTATAATTAATTATCTTGTTAGTAAGTACAACGGACATTGTACACAACTTGGCAGAGGAGCTACTGCGACGTTGTCAGATCAGGGCAGGCAAAACACTCACTCACACTCACACCTGATAAACAGAACAAACATCACGTGATGGCGCGCTCCCAGGCTCACAAAATTAGTACAGTCACGTGTAAACTAAATCCATTCGTCACTTCAGTTCATTCCTGACTATGCCACCATCCACAATGGAAGCCTCTCCAAATCGCTCCACTCATGCATCTGCATAGTCAATCAAAAGAGATGGCATATAACGTTCACCAATATGAGAGAGAGAGAGAGAGCTATATAAATAGTAATATAATTAATTATAACAATACTAATTATTTATGCATTCACGTTTGCTACACAGTAGTACGCTGATGAGTGCGTTCCCCTCCTCACTCATACACAGGCGAGGTGGTGCGAGGCAAGGTCAATTGACCTTTGGTGGGAGGGAGGGAGATAAGAGAGCGATATTAAGAGCCGGCCAATGTAGGGGTGGCCGACCGCGCCCAAAACTGCCTGTTAAGAGTGGTGATACTATACCAAGGAAACATTGGAGACATCTGGCGACAGTTTCTGAACTAACACTGAAGCCTCGGCTGTTGACTGTGCACAAATGAAAGCCAACACCTACTCCATTTAGGATTTGCACTGTTTCACAATATCATGGTTTCAATAAGTAGCTCTAATGTGTTGTAGGTGACTAAATGTATTGCCTATATTGTGTGATAGTCTTGTAAATTTCCATATGCAGCTGAAATAATGACTACATATGATTATATTAATCTGAATAAATGGATAACTTTCTTCCTTTCATTTATTTATATACCTTTTTTATTACAGGTTACTTAAAATATAATTTGCAACTGAGAGGAATGCCTATTATATGTGTTATCTGCAAAAAAATTGACACAGTTTGAAATACAGATTGCTCTATGGAAGAGTGGCAGGACAAGTTGCCGTTTAAATATAGGCTTATTTGGTCGCTTATATTCCAATAGAATAGCTTCAGGGTACGACTCCTATAATCCATTCATTATAGGTAGGCCAAACATCATGACTCCAAAATTCTGTAGGGCAAAAAGAGCTGGAACAAATGGGATGTAATTGTCCACACCTTTTCCCTGGCTGACTCTCTCAAATATTATGTTCCTTCCAACAACCAACCATACTCCTAAAATCGATTAATGAAATTTACAAACACATGTGGCAGTCCGTGGACTCGAACCCAGGATGCTCACACCGAAAATCAACACTTTATACATCGCACCACGAAGACAGTTAAAGGTTGGTGGACACTGCCTACGATTTATTATGCAACTTCGAATCCTGCATATCAATCTAAGCATGTACACACATCCCAACTGCAACTCACGTAGGCTATGCATATGTGAATGGTAGAAATATTAACTTGATTACTCTAGTCGTTTTTAAGTTGTTGTTGTTGTTCCCCAAGCTGCCTGGCCGAACAGCCCCAAGGCCCCGAGCAAGGCCAAGGCCATAACCGAGCGTCCCCACAGAACCCTCCCTGCTGACCACAATAAAGCCTGGGTGACCGAAGCCACTCCATGGCGGGGAGCTGAGGAGGGTGCAGAAACGCCCGGGAAACCAAAGCCCTGTGCCCCTCAGCAATTATGAAGAGAAAGTTAAGGGGCAAAGGAAAAATGTGACGCTTTGGCTTCCAATCTTGGTAGATTGGGAGGTCAATCCACGGAAGAGACGCCATCACTTGAGATCTAGAAAATATATAAGTAAAAGGAAGTCAGAGTAAGCTATGGGTATGGCAGAGATCGCTCAGTTCTCACTCGGATAGACCAGCCCATCACCACATGACTAGAACCCAATCCTCTCAGCATCAGGTAGGAAAGGCCCTAGAAAGCCGCCTTTGGTGGGGGGATAGCTCCCCTATTTCAACCCCTTTCGAAGTTGGGCACCAGCCTCGTTTTTAAGTTATAGGGGTTATTAGTCGAGATTTTTGGCCTAATTATAATGAACAAACTATAATAATCCTTGGTGGAGAATTTTGCTTGTTTTTGTGAACAACTGTGATTGAATGAGAATACAATCTGTAGGACAGTAAGGGAAAGGAAAATGGTGAATTTGAGTCTTATATTCCATGGAGGTTGATTTCTTATAAAATTTACAGTCGGATTCCAAAATTCGCTGACAATATTCCTGTGAAACTAAGACATCTCAAGATAAGATTTAATAAGAAATATAAGAGGGTCCTCATTTTGTTTTAATTTTTACGAGTCGAGATTCAAATTTTCTCCTAATCATACTTGATGCGATTGTTTAGAATACGCCTATTTTTTCCATTATGACAATAAACACTATGTGTTTTAAGTCGGGTAACTGTGTGTAACATATAACTAATGTGTGTGTGCGTGTGCGTGTGTGTACGTGTGTTTGTCTGTGTGTGTACGTGTGTGACCTCATCTGAATGCTTAAGGAGATACCTTAGATGTTTCAAATAACTAAAGTTTGTAGAAAAAATAATAATCCTCAGGACACACGCTACAGACTTCTTCATTCCCAAGTGCTTATAATCTCTCTTGCCAACCATTAGTTAACCCTTTGAGTACCAGCGATGTGTGCTATATTTAGACGATATTACGCAGCTTAGGAAGGATCAGTGGTAGTTAATAAAACTAGTGACACTGAGTACACGTCTTTCCATTAGGATGTTAACTCTGCAGAAATACATTGATTATGTGTTCCGAAAGCTTTCCATAACCTAGGGCTGCCTCTTGTCAGCTTCCAACCCTATATTTAAGGCTTAATGTTCCGTTTCACTAAGCTACAATCCCCCTATAGTATACTGTATACTGTATAGTTTGTGTGCATTGTAAAATAATATTTGTATTTATATAATTGTTATTTTTGTTTTTACAAAAGATGTAGGCCGCCAAGGAAAAGTGGTTAATATTGGATTTGTTGATTATTTAAACATATGCTCCGAGAGGGGCTTGAACCTGCACACTGCTGTGGAGTTGGCTCCCCGTCATACGCACCACTGATGCTGCCACCAAACTACAACCCAGGACAATTTAAGAGAATAAAAAAATCAAGGTAACAATATTCTTAGTTTATTACTTATACGGTAGCTTACAATGTACTACAGGGAATGATGAGCCAGAGCTAATTCTCAAGAAAGTTAGAAAATTGGCGTATTTATATATTCTTGCATTATAATAACAATTGAGGTACCTGAAACTCTGAGTCTGATTTCCTTTCCAAGTTCAATCTACATACCTAGGCAACTTTTCTTCCATTTTTTTCTATCAGTCTTTAATACATATTGTTCTATTGCCAGTCATTCTATACATGACGATACTGTTCGTATCATTACATTATTACTGTACTGTACCTGTATCTGCAATCAGGTCCAAGAGTCATGAAACACTGCAAATTTATTTTCTCTCCAGGTGTGAATCAAATTTACCATTTAATTAAAAGTCCTAGTTATAATGCTGTATATACCCAAAGGACCCCAAGTGGACAGTCATCTACTGTAGGCCAGCCAGGCTACAGCTCCTAACTAGAGCTAATAGTGCTTGTGAAAATACATTTGACGCCTTGAGCTAGGCGTGATCTCTGGAGCACTGGGTGGGATTTCAAAAGGTTCTTCACTACACCAGTTAACTGGTGTCAATCTGAACAAAGCATGAATATAACAGGTTTGCTCAGGTAGTATTTGGAATTATTTCCCCCCAAAAGGTAAAGTGTAGTAGTAGGAGTAGTAGTTCCCTAGGATGTCTAGCTGAATGTGTTATGGGTTATGGCTGTTATATGGTAAAAAGAAAAGAGAAAAAAAGTACAGTTGTGGCATTTCAGACCTTTGACCCTGACTGTGCTCTTCCAATACATAAATTATATTTAAAGTATCACAGTGACAGTACAGTATATGTGTGCCCAATTATAGTCACACCTCATCTTCACTTAACAATATCCTTACCTGTACAGTTATTATAATCTACTCTCATCACCAATAATTTCACTCCTAATAATTCCTTATTATTATTAAAATAGGGATTCGCACCAAGCCTAAAAAGACTATGTGGCACCAAAAGAAACTTTGTGGGAGAAAAAACAAAACAAACATCGGAGGTGTTGTGGGGCTGGGCGCAATACAGAGTAGAGGAGAAGAACACTAGGAAACACTAATTAAAGAAGCTGAAGGAGACGGGTATGGAGGAGAAACCGCATAAGATGTGGGAGGGAGAAAGAGGGGGACTCTCCAAGCAGATCGGCTAAGACAAGGGGGCGATTAAGGGAGGATATGAAGGGGAATGCCTGCCGTCGGGCATTGGAGAAACGCGGACAGTCGATCAGGAGATGCTGGACAGACACTGGAATATGGCAGCAAGGACAGAGCGTGGGGACATCACAGGACATCAAATGACCATGCGTGAGCCTGGTGTGGCCGAGCCAAAAACGGGCTAGAGCGGTCTCCCATCGACGATTGCGATGAGAGGAAGACTTCCAAGGTAGGACGGAAGGTTTGACAGAACGCAGTTTGACATCAGACACCCTCATGGAGGTCCATTCGTCCTGCCAGCGCTGATGTAGTAATTGAGTAACACGCGGGAAGTAATCAGATGCAGGAATACGTCGTGGCACGAGACGGTGAGAGGTAATAGCAGAGCGGGCGAAAAAATCAACCCGCTCATTGCCAGGCACTCCAACATGACTCGGGACCCAAAAGAAAGACAGGGACTTCAATTTACTAGCGATGCGGAACAACCATTCTTGAATCTCCAGCACTAAGGGGTTAACAGCGGGAAGAGACTGAATACTCTGAAGAGCACTAAGGGAGTCACTAAAAATTACAAAGGTATGCAGGTGTGAACAAAAAATAGTACGTAGGGCAAATAAAATAGCAAATAACTCAGCCGTAAAGACACTAGCACATGATTGGATGTGACGTTGGAAGGTCCGGTCCGGGAACACAACCGCAAACCCCGTACCGGCGGAGGTCTTGGAACCATCAGTGTACACTGGAACGGCTGAAGAGTGGCGTAGCATATGTTCCACAAACTGAGCATAAAGCAACTGTGGGGTTGAAGAGGCCTTAGAGGGGGGGAGGGCAGCTGTACAAACGGTAGGGCGAGGGAGTAGCCATGGGGGGAACTCAGACTGTCGGAGGGGTAGCACCGATGGAATAGGAAAAGAGAAGGAGGCTAGTAAAGCAGAGACCCGACCAGGGAACGAAGTAGCAGACACTGATGGGGCTAAGCCGGAAGCCGTGGGAGGAAAACCAGCCGAACTGTGTTGCAGAAGGCGAAGATGACATCGAAGGGTCAGTGTATCCCGCCTGGATGACAGCGGTGGGACACCTGATTCAGCATAAAGGCTAATAACCGGAGTAGAGCGAAAAGCCCCTAGCGACAAGCGCAGACCGTGATGGTGAAGGGAGTCTAGGCGCTTAAGGTTTGTACGCGCAGCGGAGGCATATACCTGGCAGCCATAATCGATCTTGGAGAGAATAAGCGTTGTATGGAGGCGCAGAAGAGTCGTCCGGTCTGCACCCCAAGACAAGTGGCTAAGGGTTTGTAAGAGTTGAAGCCGTCGGGTGGTGGAGGTCAGTAACGAAGTAATGTGCGGGTACCATGTCAACCGAGTATCGAAAATGAGACCTAAGAATGGAGCTGAGGACCTGTAAGGCAGAGGGCGGTTATACAACGTAAGAACAGGATGCGGGACTGTATGGCGTTTTGTGAAGATGACGGCACAAGATTTCGAGGGCGAAAACCGAAAACCATGGGCCGTAGCCCACTGCGCAGCTGCATCAATGGCCTTCTGCACGAGATTTTGTAGGGCAGCGATATCCAAACCCACAGCGTAAATAGCGAAGTCGTCCACATACAAAGAAGCACGGACACCAAGAGGGAGAGAAGAAATAATACCATTAATAGCTAGGATAAAAAGGATGGTACTAAGAACACAACCCTGTGGGACACCGTCGTGTTGGGGGTATGTTCGTGAGAATGTATTCTGAAGCTTGACTCGGAAAGTACGATCACGGAGAAAGTTCTTCAAGAATACCGCCATGTTGCCAGACACACCAGAACGTAAAAGGGTATGAAGGATGTTGTATTTCCAGGCAGTATCATACGCTTTTTCAAGATCGAAGAATACAGCTAAAACCGACTTAGTGTCCGAAAAGGCATCGCAGATAGAAGTCGCCAATCTCAATAATGGGTCCAAAGTACTACGGCCCTTGCAAAAGCCATATTGAAAAGGTGACAGGATGCCTCTTGATTCCAGGAGCCACATTAAGCGGGAGTGAACCATGCGTTCTAATAATTTGCCTACACAACTGACCAGGGCAATGGGACGGTAATCTGCTGGTGCATGGCCCGACTTACCCGGCTTAAGGAATGGGAGAAGGATGGCATGTCTCCACTCAGCCGGAAAAAAGCCTGTGGACCACAGACGGTTGTAGATGGATAAGAGAAAGCCAAGCGCAGGTGGAGATAAGTGCTTCAGCATCAAGTAATGGACACCGTCAGGGCCTTCACATGTATCCTTACAGGCTCCCAGGCTAGACTCAAGCTCAGCCCGGGAGAAGGGGGCATTGAAAAACTGATCAGATGATAAAGCGAAGTCAAGTCGCTTAAGTTCAGAACGGCGTTTATGCATCTGGAAGGAGGGCGGGAGATGGGAGCCAGTGCTAACATCACTGAAATGTTGTCCCAACATATTGGCCACCAGAGACGGATCGCCCACAATGCCAGTGTTGGTATGGAGGACTGGGGCCGGTGTAGGCGCATGCTACCCTGCAATCTTCCTGACGCGAGCCCAGACTTGCGGAACAGGCGTATCTGCGTTGATAGTAGAGGCATACGACATCCAGCTAGATTTTTTTGCAGAGCGGATTGTACGACGGAAGACGGCATTAGCCTGTTTGAAAAGAGTATAAGCATCCCGCTCATATGGAGAGCCTTTTTTCCGACGGAAACTCTTCCACTTGGCTCTTTTATTGCGTAAAGCCGAAGTGCACTGAGCAGTCCACCACGGTACACACTTAGAAGACATACTCCGAGTGGTGCGTGGAATACAAGTATAGGCAGCATGGAGCACAAACATCAGGAAACTGGTAAGCATGGCAGCAGGGTCCGGGAAAGCAGGGGCCGGATTAGGCGGAACGGCGAGATCAGCGAAAGATGACCAGTCGGCACGATCGAAACACCAACGGGGAGGGCGCGGCACTGGGGAGTAAGACGTAGGGGAGAGGACAATCGGGAAGTGGTCAGTCGCACAGTAATCATTAAAGACCTTCCAAGTAAAATCCAAGGATAGTGTAGGGGAACACATTGACAAGTCAATACAGGAGAAGGTACGGGTGCCGCTATCAAAATGCGTAGAAGAACCAGTGTTTAAAAGAAATAAATCGTGTGTACGAATCAGAGCCTCAAGGGAACGACCTCGTGTATTAACGGTAGAGTCACCCCACAGGGAATGCCTGCAATTAAAATCCCCTAAAAGGAGGAAAGGTGGAGGTAATAGAGAAAGGATCCTGTTTAATTCTGGAACATCGATCGGGATCGAGGGGGAAAGGTATATGGAAACTACTGTAAGCCAGCGTGAAAGGAACACTCTGGCAAGCGTGCATTTAAGAGGTACGGATAGTTAACGGAGACACTGGGACATCATGATGTACGAGGAGGCAAGTAGCATACTGGGATTGGGGAGAACTTATATAGGAGTAAAAAGGTATTGGGGAGGGGGCATTAGATAAACGCGATTCTTGTAAACTAATAACAAGTGGGCTAAACCTAGAGATAAGGCAACGAAGATCAACACGATGCGCTGCAAAACTACGAATGTTCCATTGTAAAATGGACATTAAAAAGACAAAAAAGAATAAAAAGAAGACGCGTACAAGAGGGAAGAAAAGACGTACACTATATACAACATATTTACAAAATACAGTTAACACCGTGGGTGGAAAATATAGCCAAGAGAGGCTAACGATGGGAAATAATAGCAGGAATTGGAGAAGACGTTGAAGGGGAAGACTGGAAACCGGGGGGTATAGGGAGGTCTAACAGAGAAAGAGGAGAGGAAGGAGGAGGGCCGGAAGAGGTAGGAAGGACGGACGGCGGGTGGGAAGAGAAGGAGGGGGTAAGGGCAGGAGAAGGAAGAGGGGGAGGGTCAGGAGGAAGAGGAGGGGGGCCCGGAGGAAGGCCAGAGGGGGGGAGTGGAGGAAGAGGACGGGGCAGGGGAAGGCGGGAGAGGGGTTGGGGGGAGAGAAGAGGGGGTAGGATGAACTTCGGCATGAACAGTGGAAGGTGGTGGGTGGGAAGAACGGATAAATTCATCAATCTTAGGTAGGGTTTCGTAGGAGAAATCTAGGGATGCAGTGACGGGAGGAGGAGGAGACTGGACGGAGAGAGGAGAAAGGGAAGGAGAAGGAGGCGACTTCTTCTTCTTCTCGCAGGGACTTGAGCTCCGCACATCATGGAGAACACCCTTACGTTTAAAAGAGGAAGCGGGCGAGGAAGAATGGAGCACAGGAGCCCGTTTGGTAGAGGAGAAGGGAAGTTTAGAGCGAGTAGGAGATTTGGGGCGACTAGAAGAGGAAGATGACGGAGAACAGGGGGGAGGCTTGGAACGGTGAGAGCGTTGAGGGAGACTAGAAGAGGAGGAACAAGGAAGAGAGCAAGATGAAGTACTGAAGTAGGAGAAGGACTGAGAACAGAGAAAGTGTTAGACAAAGGGACCTTACACAAAGAGCTTTCGACGGCATCAACTCAGCTAGACCACCACACAGATCACTATTAGCCACACTCGACATTAGTAAAGCCTTCGATGCCATCCCCCGCCACAATCTAACAAACAAAATCTACAACACAAACATGCACAACAACACAAAAAGGTGGCTGGCCAACTTCCTAGCAGGCAGATGTGCACACGTATCTTTTGCCGGACAGTCATCTAAAATCAGAAACTTTCCAAACGGAGTCCCACAAGGATCCGTCCTATCGCCCGCACTCTTCAATCTGTACATGCACGATATAACTACACCCAATACGCCCCAAATAAACTTAGCCTCCTATGCAGATGACATAACACTCACATGCACACACCATGACCCAAAAAGAGCAACAGATCTCCTTCAACCCTATCTCAACACACTTCATGGTTGGTGCACTACAAACAGACTTAATCTAGCCCCAGCCAAATCCACCGCAACCCTGCTCACAAGTTGGACAGAACACGAATACATCCCTCAACTCACCATAAACAACACACCCCTAACACATACACACACACCCAAAATCCTAGGAGTAACATATGATACTCATATGACATTCACACAGCACACCACAAACATTAAAAAGAAACCGACACCCAGACTTAACGCCCTCAGGTCACTTGCTCACACAAAATTTGGACACAACAAAGAAACTACCACCACAGTATATAAACAATACATAAGATCAGTGATGGAATACGCAAGCCCAGCCTGGGCTTCTAACCTAGCTGAAACACATCATAAGACCTTACAGACTATTCAAAACAAAGCCCTGAAGATCATTACAGGCTGCACAGCTACTTCACCCACAGATCACCTACATCAAGAAACCAAATCCTCAAAGTCAAAGACCATCTGGACATGAGAGGCACTCAATTCCTGGCAGCAGCCTCCACGAACCAAGACCACCCACTAAACTACATGGCAACACACCCACAGACACCAAGAAAT
Organism: Paralithodes platypus; assembly: GCA_032716605.1. Lineage (NCBI taxonomy): Eukaryota > Metazoa > Arthropoda > Malacostraca > Decapoda > Lithodidae > Paralithodes > Paralithodes platypus. The sequence continues at coordinate 5,158,103 of CM064562.1, read as the reverse complement.
ATCAAAACAACACCCAGCACACGGTATCACACACAATTATTGTCCTCTCTCCCTCCCTGCCCACCCCGAACCAACTTCCAGAAGCACATCCATACTCATATCTCTCACCGATCCATCCACTCACTCACAGACAACACGCAGCTGCATGCACGACCTCCCGAAATCCATCCTTCCTCGCGAGGACAGAGTCCACCTGGCCAGGCTGAGATGCGGACACCATCCAGCTCTCCTGAGCTATCAGAAGAGACTGGATGACTCCGTTGTCGACGCCTGCCCGGGATGTAACACAGCACCCCATACCATTAAACACATAATAGAAGACTGCATTTCACACAACCACTTACGCCAACAACACAATCTACACTCAATGAGAGCTCTGTGGGAAAGCCCGATCGTGGCCATGGCCTTTCTCAGGGACTCTGGGCTGTTCGGCCAGGCAGCTTAGGGAACAACAACACCAACAACATGGGCAGGAAGGGAAAGTCCATCAAAAGAGATCTTGGCAATGTTAGCGGGATGGCGGCAAAGATCGCGAGGAGGGATAGTGTAGCATAGCACACTAACCACCTTGTGGTCTTGAGCGACAACGATGTCCTTGACGAGGTCGGCGCAATCCGCGAATGGACGACCCCCGAGACGGATGGAAGCGGGGATCAGGACAGTCCCTGTACAGGAGTTGAGTCGTTGATCTTTTTGAGCCGGGATGGGGGTGCCAGAACAATCGACGAAAGAGGACATAGCAGTAGCCTGAAGTTCGTTTTGGACGGTAACAAGACGGGAGGCATCATGGCGGGAGTGGAAGGTGACGTCCTTTCCCACCTGTTGAAGGAGACGCAGGTGGAAGAGGAGGTCATCACCGGCTAGAGGCGCAGAAGCAGGGATGGAGAAAAACTTAGTAAAGGAAGGAGGTGCAAAGAGAGAGGACAGAGGGAGGACCGAGGAGCGAGGACGAGAAGAGGACGAAACTGGAGAAGAGGAAAGAGAACGAGGGAGGGAGGGCAGAAAAGGGTCGAGGGTGACAAGACTAGAGGGAGAAGAGGGAGAAGAGGAAGACGCAGAAATAACTACAGGAGAGGAGATGAAATCCTGGGTAGCGGAGGGTGGAGAAAGACGTGACGAGACGGAAGGGTAGTAGAAGGATCCGGAACGGTAATGGACGAGAGGGACGAGCGACGACCGAGGGATAATTCAGCGGGCCGGTCGAGAGCACCCAAAACCATCCCCGACTCACCGTGCTCCCGCGGTGAACCGGACGGACAGCCAGACAACAGACCCCCAAGTGGCAGGCTGCATGCCACAAGGGGCTCACTCACCGGAACCACTAAAGCAGAAGCCATAAACAGGGAAGAACAGGAAAAAAAGCATAAGTCGTCACCATAGCAAGAGAAAAGGGGGTAAAGCATGGAAGAAGATACTGCGGTTACCAGGTGCCCCTGGCAACGAAAGGGAGAAAGACCTCCGCAGGGCCACGAAACCCAGAATGCGGCCAATTGAGATGGGACAGGTCTCGGCTTTGAGCTAGGGACCTTGTACAACCCGGGCATTTGTCCTGCAGCTTTGTCCCACGGAGAACGGGGCCGGCGTAGTCACCTGACACACTCACTGAGAAGAGAGTCAGAAACCCCAAAGCAACCCTATAGTGCCTATCCTCCAGCAACGAGCCTTGCGAGCCCTGGCCGGCAGCACCTGTCGCCAGGTGGACTCTGCCAACTCAGCAGTGATCAGAGACACCAAGGCGAAGCCCTAAGGAAACTAGAACCTCCGAAGCAGTTAAAGAGAAAGGAAGGAAGCAAACAGGGAAGTCAACCGGAAGGGAAGGGAGGGATGGGACCACAAAAGTTCAAGGGTGGGAGACCGGCCTCTGATGGCAGCCCCAGGAGAAAGCGGAAGAGGGAAAAACGAAAACTAGAAAGGAGGAGAAAGAAAAGGACATGACAAAAGTAGTTGGTGATAGGGAGAGCGGTTAAGAACCTTGGCCGCTCCACCTACAAGCCCGGAAGCCCCCAAACGGCGGCAACGAGTCATGTGGTAAGGGGGTAATAATTCCTTAGTTACCAGTTACAGTCATGTGTTTCCGTATATTCCTAATAGCCTTTGCACTCAATATTCGCCTACTTTTTGTATTCCAATATCTGTGTTCTCTTCTCTTCAATATATTAAGCTTACTCCCTTCCCCCGCCCTCTTAAGCTGGACTACTGACTCATCAATAAACACAGATAATATGTACAGTGAGGCCTAATATCTTCACTTGGTTTACCATTTTCTTTACTGACCAAAATCACACAACTATTTATCAGCATAAGGCGTAATACAAACATTCCGGAAATAAGAAATCTCTGTAAGTTAAACTTAAAAACATTTGACACTGAATGTTTTCTCGACTTTCTATGAACATATTAGTATTATAGACAACCTTATAGATAATGAAATAATTGTTGACAGCAATTAACACATCAATACATTGAATATATAAAACAAATTACAAGGTTAGCATTTAAAGATACACCACATTTTGTGAAAGACCATTTTTTATTTGACCCACAAAAATTAATTTGAAAGGATTGTCTGAGTGAAAGCAAACAATATAAAGAAAATGCATTAAAATGCCTTTCATTTGGAGAGATGAAACTAAGAAATTATACCAGTCAACCTTTAAAAATTAGTTGTTGTTGTTCCCCAGGCTGTCTGGCCGAACAGCCCCAAGGTCTCGAGCAAGGCCAAGGCCACAAACGAGCGCCCCCACAAAATCCCTCCTGCCTACCACTAACAAGCCCGGGTGACCGAAGCCACTCCAAGGCAGGGAGCTGAGGAGGGTGCGGAAACGCCCGGGAAACCAAAGCCCCACCCAAGGCCCCGTGCCCCTCAGCAATTATTAAAAATTAGTTACATCGGTCCTTAGTTTTAAAGTATTGGTCGATTTCCTAAGCTGCGAGTTATTGTCCTCGTTAAGTATCTCCATCTGTACACAAAGTGGACGATTTTAATATTAACGTAATAACCTTCCCTTTCCCTAATAGTAATATCGATAGTAAAAATGTAAAATAACTTATAATTGTTTTTATTCCCAGCTAATAAGATTTTGTAAAATTTGTACCAGAGTAGAAGACTTTTGGGATAGAGCTAGGTTACTATACAGACTCTTAGTAGACAGAGGTTTTGTTGCAAGTAAATTGTTGCATAAATGTAATCTTTTTAAGGTCAATTATTGTGACTATTTTAAAATTTGATATCAATAATTTTAATCAAGCATTATTAACTTGAAGTTTCTATTATAACCTCTGCTTACTTTTTGTCTGTAGCCTATGTATTAAATTTTTTTCTTTTTCTATTGTTATTATTATTCTTTATAATTAATTGTTCTTGTTAAAAGAGTACTCTTTTGTTTAAATCTATTGTGCCTTCTTCATATTTTCAAATATTGTTATTTATTATACTGTATCTATTCATTGTCGATAGGATCAATTGCTTGCTTTTGCGATTTCCTTAGTTTATTTGTACAATAAATGTAGGTTATTAGTAGGTTAGTAATTGTTAGGGGTCACTTGAAGCATGCTATGCTTACAGGTACGTACCTCATAGCACTATCGTTAGCAAGTGATTCTGTTTTTTGTACTTTTGTTGATATCTTGTCAAACTGCAAACTTATCTTACTATAAAATTTGATATAAATTGTAGTTTCTTTATTCATACAGAATTTAGTAAAATTTACCAGAACGTCCCGGACTTCCCAAATTGACTAATTCCTTGAACATGACGAGGTGCATTGTTATATGTGCGATCAGTTTACTTGGGAAACAAATTGACTTGCTCATGTAGTTGTGTACACCCTATGTGGTGGATTGTGTTCTTTTATTTCAAAATTTTATTTTATTAAGCGTTGTTTCCACATAGCGATTTTGATCAATTCTTTTGCATTTATCTTGTGTCGTCCCAGTTTTAGTTTGTTTATTTTGAAAGTTTTACATTATAATAATATATTTGGCCCCTCCTGTACACTTCTACAACAGTGACCAAACAACTCAATCAATAGACCAATTCAACCAGTGCCAACTCTACCAATACTGTTAGGTTAGGTTAGATTAGGCTTTCTTTGATTATATTTGGTTCGATTACATTAGGTTTGGTTAATTCAGACAAATTTAGGATATACAGTAATTATTAGTTTGACACCAATTTAGTTTACCCTGTTATATTTGTAAACTGATAAACTGTAAACTGTAAACTGGTTGAGTTATCCGGGCACCTTCTACAACACCAATGGAATGTTCTACAGCTCCAGTAAGTATACATAAGTCAAGGTTTAAAGGAACATGATACATGGTAAACTTCACTGAAACTATAATAATGTACAATGATGCACTAAAGTCGTCTTCTACCTCAATAATTTTTAATAAATAAAATAAATAAAAACATAATTATACAATAATAATTATATAATAAAAAAACTAACAAAATTAATCAATAACATTAATACAATCAACCTTTGTTAAGCTTGTTTCACAAAGACTTCTACCTTGTCAATTCAACATGAAAATGGAATATTACTGAAACATGTTACCTTACTCTGCAGTTCACTTTCAATTAATAAGGTACCGATTCCATCTTTATGGCCCGTTAAATAGTTTCAAAGCACAGCATATCCGTATCTGAATTGTCCGACAGAAAATGTACCATGAATTCCTGCCCACAATTGTACAATGCTCACACATTTCAGTAGCTCCATCATGATCCAGCCTCACTCATATAAGTACAATAACAAAGAAATACAAAATAACCACAAATTCCTGCTATGTAAGTGATAAAATTGTGAACCAACAAAATAAACTAGTTAAAGCTTAGATATAAGGATATTTTTGTAATAGGTATAGTAAAATGCATACTTGGAGGGAACATTGGGTATCTGCTCACTAATGTATCAATATAAGATGAACAAACTCAATGAACTACTATTGGTACACTTGCCACAACATAAGCTTGGGACAAATACTGTGGAGAGACGGCTGTATCGAACCACCATAATTATCAGGTTAACGGAAATAGGGTGAGGGCTGGTCCTATCCAGATTGAGGTTTGGCATCCTCTATCCAACCTTAGATGTTTCAGTTTGCCTCTTTTACTGTCCTTCTGGGGGCAGGGGGCCAGGAATCCTCCTCCCCTTGTATAATTCTCCTAATCAACGAGACAGAGAAACGGGCGAGGGAATGCGAAAGTGGTCCCGGACCCTGAGAAATAGGAACATTTAAATATTGTTTCTGTTCGGGCTGTGTCTCGTGTTGGCCACCCCCAGCAATGGGGTATGTGCCTGAGTATATACTGTACATACATACATATACACATTAATAACAAATGGTTTGACCCATTGCAAACAACAGGGTTATTTTAGGGTAAGCTCATACAGTCCCTTTTAAACTACCGGTACATATATAAACATATAAACCTGTAAAAGCATTAATCCTTTCTGTACAGGCCACGTCGTTTATATTGGATTTCAGCTACATTTAGACAATTTTATGAAGCTTAGGAAGGATATTGCTCAAAGGTTTAATTGAGATAGTGTGTAGCCTTTTAATGGGTAGACATATTTCCTAAGCTGAACAAAATAACCTAATAGTTGCCAGAATATAATGAAAAGGACATAACCAGTACAGAAGGGGTTAAAAATCTGTCACTCATTCACAACACTTGTCCCAGTTTCAGGTCTTAGCTACTGTACATATACTGATACTGACTATTCTAGACATTGCTTATCTGCACATTGGTCATAACTGAATTATTACGATTACTTAAGTCGCTAACATTGCAATTAATATCATACTACTATACAGTACATTATACTGCATTACCCCTTAAGTATACAGTACAACACTCATTCAATCAATCTGATTGATATAAAATATATACTCTATTTAAAGATATTTTATAGTAACATCATCTTTATTCTAACATGTTAGCAAGAGATCAGCAAGCAACAAAATTATAAATTATCATAAAAACTTTCAACACAAAAGGAATTCAACAATTCTTAAATAACATTAGTTCAATTATTTACTGTGTGACTTTGTGTTGCCATTAACCTGTCCCAATAAATCAAAACCAACTGTAGGACATCCTCAAAAACAAAAGTTGGGCGGAAAATACTAAGCTGTGCTTGGCCGAGGTGCAAGTCTCCTTAACACTGCCTTTTGGAGCACGTGGTGGGCAAATTAAGTGAGTAGTAGAAGTAGTAGTCGTTCCCTAGCCTCGTCAATATTTGGGTGAGTTATCCAGCTTAGTACACAGGGGCTACTGCAGATTATCCAGAATACCATGGGGTGTAAGGAGACTGCCCATCCATCTCGCCCTGCCCAGGAATTGAACCTGGGACCTTTCAATTGTGAGTCGAATGCACTACCATTGCACCACTGGCCACATTGCAGAGCAAGGTCCCAAGTTTATTCAATATTTTGCTGTATATGAGTAGGGCTATTAGTGAGTAGTGACCTTAGAATATTTAAGGAATTTTGCTGTGTTGGAATAGGGACCTCAAGAATTAAGTAAGGTTATACAGTGTGGGAATAGGGACACCATGATTATTCAAGTGAGAAGAACCAAAGTGTTGTTGTTGCTGTTCCCCAGGCTGTCTGGCCGAACAGCCCCAAGGTCCTGAGCAAGGCCAAGGCCATAAACGAGCGGCCCCACAAAACCCTCCCTGCTTACCACTAATAAAGCCCGGGTGACCGAAGCCACTCCAAGGCAGGGAGCTGAGGAGGGTGCGGAAACGCCCGAGAAATCCAAGCCACACCCATGGCCCTGTGCCCCTCAGCAGCTATGAAGGGAAAGTTGAGGGGCAAAGGAAAAATGTGATGCTTTGGCTCCCAATCTGCCAACCAGTTGGCAGTAGGGAGGTCAATCCACGGAAAATACGCCGTCACCTGAGATCTAGAAAATATATAAGTAAAAGGAACAGTCAGAGTAAGCTATGGGTATGGCAGAGATCGCAGAACCATAGTGTTATATTGTTTGGCTGTGTGTGAGTCGGAACCCAACATTATCCAATGTTTTGTTTTGTACGAGTACAAAAGAACATAAGAAAACGGAAGTCTGCAGAAAGCCGACTGGGCCACACACAGAAGATCCCAAAATTATTAAATGTTTCATTGTGCGTGAGTAGGGCTCTTAGGGTCATTAGTTTATTTAATGTTGCGTCTTGTGTGAGTAGATACCCTTAATTATTCACGGTTTCACTGCATGTGAGTAGGTACCCAAGTATATTTAACATTTTGCTGTTGTGAGGATGTACCAACGTATATTCAACATTTTGCTGTGTGAATTTATAAGTACCCAAGTTAATACAATGCTTTGCTGTGTACGAGCAGGAACCCCAAGTATATACAACAATTTGCTGTCTGTGATTAGGACCCCCAAGTATATTCAACGCCGTGCTGTATGCGAGTAGGTACCTGAAGTTTATTCAATGTGAAAGGACAGGAGTTTGGCAACACAAAACAGTATTGGGAAAAAATTGGTACACAAGTTACATTAATTAATCTGAGTCTTTGGCACATGTTAGGCAGGTATAGATTAGATTAACTTTGGTGTGAGAAGCTTGCTTATTAGAAGATATTAGACTTCAGTATTAGTGAACTCAGAGGTGACTAGAAGCTTCCACTATCTGGAATATTACAAAGGTATTTCTATGCTAACATATATATGTGTTTTTATTTACTACTACAGTATATTGTCTTCCTTTCATTGTTAATAACAAATAATAATAATGAAACAATCGATACCTTGTATATTTTAACTTCTTTCCAAATTCACCATAATTTCTCTGCTAGCTAACTTTATAATGTGTTTATTGTTTTGTTAACAAGATGTATACAAATCTTGACTCCAGATTTACATATTATTTGTGACTGGCTTGATTCAGTACGGTACCACCTCCAGGAGATGAACTTCCAATTAAGCTTTAATAATATTCCCTCCCACCCCTACTTTCACCCTCTGTATAGATATTAAAAATACTGTACTGTATATATATTTTGTTAAATAAATATGTCTAAATGGTCTAGTTCCTGTAATTATTAATTTTGTTCATAGCTTTCAAAAGTTCCTTTTTGATACGGCAGCAAGCTCTTCTCCTTCCCCCATGACTGAGTAAGGGGATTTATATAGCCAGCCCCTGGAGGCTTGTGCTCTTTGGAAGACCGCCATTCAACCACTTTCTGTTTCTTGTTTTAAGCATACGATAGTGTATATGCTAAACTTTGCCAAACAGTATATAAATGCATATACTGTATAAACAATTAAACATACAGTAAATATATTCATAAATACCCTTATCCAGATGTCTATTAACCCCGAAGCCCAGGGATACATGATATGAAATGCACACTTCTTCCTACCTATTTTTGTTGCCTTGAATGGTATCTGGAAGGGAGAGATGCACCCACACAACTTTAGTGGGGATCTGTCCACAGTCAAGAGAGGTTGTCCCTGACAACCTCTTGACTTTTACCCTCATCAGGCGTTCATCTCATTACTTAGCATTCTTGTCACTTGCCCTCTTTCTTTTAATTTTTCTCATATGTTGGCCTTCTACCTCTCCATGTTCTCACCTTACTTAGCGTTCTTCATATTCTCTCCCTTCCATTTATTTAACCTTATTTTCCATTCTTACTTAGTTTTCTTCCTCTCCTCCTCCCTCTCCCTTACATCAACCTCCCCCAGACCAATGGCGGCATTATATCCCTGCATCAAGGCCAGCACAGACTTGAGGATGGCCACCGGCAGTAGACCATACACCATACTCCGCCACAGACCCTGGGCCCCCAAGATTTGTGGGCCCTCGTTGAAGTGGAGAAGGTAGAGGGAAGCATAGAAGAGCTCGTTGCCGGCACACATGATGAAGAGGACTGGGCGGGAGTTGTAGTAGATGCGCAGGAGGGGGTTGTGGTTAGACTCCTTGTTCTTGTGGCTGGTGCGACCCGCCACGACCGTACTGAGGATAAGTTTGTTATTTTTTAACTATTTTGAGGTATTTTTTCCATGAGATGCTAAATCGGTAATACGGTACTGGTAATGACTACCACTGTATTAACAACCAGGAGAACCTTTTTACTATTTTGTGGTATTATTATGACGGGACAGTATAGGTATAGGTAGGGGTTACCAGCGTTTGAAATCACTATCCCCAGGTATCCAGCTCCAGGCTAACCCGGGTGGTTGTCACCCAGAGGCCATCCCAAGATCTTTGTAGGGGTGGAACCTAGGTGCTTCGGGGCACCCCACTAGAACCAACTGCAGCGACGCATGTGTGCTCGTACACAGCACAATGGTTGGCCCGGTATTATGCTCCTAGTGATAGGGCAGCCTCCCGGTGCGCTACCTCCGGGTTCGGGCCCCTTTGCTACAAGGCGGAAAGAATCAGTCTGTAAAACACTATGGCCTTGTACCCTCTAGGACCTCCTGGCCAAGATACACCCACAGGGGTCCAGAGCTGCGCCTGAGGTAGGTTCCTCCACCCCAGCGAGCCACTATTGGGCGAGTTTGAAGCATATTTTACGAGGGGTGCCTGCTCTCGCTAGCCCCCAACCACAGTTGTTGGCTGTGGGCCTAGCCCATTGTTATTCACTAATTTTTGCTAGAGAGCCAAAAGTTCAGGACATATACAGAGTGAGAGCCGCACAAGCCATTAGGCAACTAAGCCACAAGAATAAGCAGAAAAAAAATATATATAGGAACTAAATTACATATTTTTGGGGGTTTCCATAGCCACAGATTTATACAACAAGACTAGTAACAATTATTATATTGAAATTCTTTGTTAAAAATAAATTATCTCTCTCTCTCCTCTCTTGCGAGCCGCGCAATGAAGACCACTGGCCTAGCCTTTGCCCAAAGGGGCTTAACTTACAAGGCAGCGGGTAAAGCAGTTTGTGTAGGGTTTGCTCTCATAGACAGGTTGCCGAGCAAGGCTGACGAGTCCCGTCCAACCGGATTGTGTAAGGTTGTCTTCCCTAGATGGGTTGCCGACCAAGGCTAATGAGTCCCATCTACCCTACAGTATATAGGTACCAGTAATCTATAGTATATACATAATAATAGTTAATCCCTCAGAGTATATAATTAAAATATAATATTCATACAAACTCGGACAAAATTCTAATGCTTGTATGACCAATTTCTGAAGCAAGAAACTACCTCCAAATTAACTATGTTAGCACAAATTAGCAAAGGATCTGCTAATATAATCTAGCATACAATGTTTACCGGTACTTACGTGTGTAAATGAAGCCAGTGGCAAGAGATGTCAATGGCTGAAGAAAGTTGGAAGAGGAACATGTACTGAGGGTAGAAGTGTCCCAAGGTGATCAGTAAACACATGGTTGCACAACGGTCAGTCAACATGTCCAGCATCGCCCCAAACTTGGTGCCTGGCCAGAAGAAAAGTACACTTAGGATTTAAACACTCACTATTTTAACCTATTCTCTCTCTGGGTGAGGGCGGGTCCTATCTTAAGTGAGGTTGGTTTGGCATCTTCTACCCAAACTTAGCCGTTTCTGTCTGTCTCTTCTACTGTACTACTTTTCCTTCTAGGTGCTGGCGAGATTGCCAGATTGGGTGGCACTACAAGGGAGGCTGCAGACGGTGAGGGCATTGGACTGGGGGTGCAGGCCCGTAGGCTGATGTTGCCCTCCCCTGCTTCCCTCTCAGAGACAGATCTCATCTCACCCTTTCCCCTTCGGAGGCCCGAGAATCTGGAGCGGCTTCGGTCAACTGGACTCTGAACTGTTCGGCCAAACAGTCTGGGGAACTACTACAACAACAACCTATTCTCTCTTCATCTTAATAAGGCAAAAATTCAAGCTGGTTTCCAAACAAATATTCACAGTAATTTGCTTCCCAATTGAAATGCTCTAAGTTATAAGTCAGTAAACAAGATAGGGGTATGATAATTTCCCAGCATTATAAAATTAAAATAAAGTGTGAAAAGGAACACCTTGAAATGGTTCGGCCATGTGGAACACAGGGGAAGCGAGAGAATGACTAATAGTGTACGAGTGAAGTAGAAGGATAAAGAGGGAGACGTAAATCGAGACAGAGGTGGAAGGATGGAGTTAAGAAGCATATGCATGAAAGTGGTGCTGGATGGGAGGAGGGGCATCAACTGACTGGGGTGATTCATTCGTGGCCACCCATTCGGGTATCACGGCGTCCGGCGATATATAGATAAAATGAACATAGTAGATATAGTACCCTATAAATTACTAATGTAGTCTATAGCATTTTCCTGTGAAAAAGAGGCCGCTGCACTGTTTCAAGAGGAAACTGAATATAAACTTCTTGTGTAACTCTTGTCGCAAAATGTGATGACATCTAGTTATTAATTGAATCTGTTGTTACTCAATACTTCTGTTGATACAATCACCTGGAATACTCTACTTAACGATTTGTTGAAGATATGGTATTCCAGTAGGTACAGTATCATCATAGTTAATTATCAATGAGGACTCTACATTTGTTTAATTGGCTATAAATAACCTTGAATAAGATATGGATGATCTATAAGTTAAAGCATTATGAAGAAGATAGATAGAGAGAGAGATATAGGAAAAAGAAAGGAAAACCTGAATAATGGTACTATAACATTATAGACAGCATGGTTAAGCAAGCGTGAAAGAAAGAGAGAGAGATATTACAGCATATATCATAGGAAGCCTTAGAAGGGCAGAGGGTTACAAAACTTCCTCCTCTCCTCCCTACTCACTCACTCTCACTCTCTCTCTCTTCTCTCTCTCTCTCTCTCTGTCCAATGTTTAGATTATACAGGCACTCCTCACCTAAAATTTCCCTATTTGTTTCATCATTATCTTGTTAACTTATAATTGTTACTGGCTCGTGGGACTACCTGGATGCCGAGGGATTCCCATAAAGGGCATCTTGGGGCTACTACAACAATTGGCAAATTTCATTATTAAATTCATAATGAGGGGAGCTGCACATAGGGTTAGACCTAGAAAGACACGGGATCAGGTACTTCGGTCCGATCTCAACATAAGGAACCTGACGATAAGAGGCAGCCTGGAATGCCGCTATTTAGGACATAAAACTGCAATCACACTCTGTGGATGAAGCGGCCTCTAAACTTTTATGTACTGTAGGCTATATGTATAATCTCAAGAAAATTAAATGAGAAACTTGATTGACTTTAATTTATTATACAGCATGGTACCGGTACTAAAAGTCTTGTCTCATCATGAGCATACCAGTACCGTAACTACAACATTAAGTGAAACATTATTTAGTTTTCCTGAATTCTACCCTTGTTGTATTTTTTCCTTCTATAGGCCTCATATTTTTCTCCCATTCATATTACAAATTGCAAAGCTGAATACCGTAACGGTATATATATGCATATATAGGATGCATTTCTTTTGACAGGGCTAGGGTGTGATCTTGGTATTGCCACGAATCGCTAGAAAGAGCTGCATAAACTCTTGCTGACACGGCGTGAGATCGAACTGCAGACCCTTCAATCAGCAGTCAGACGCACTACCAACCATACCATACATAGGATATACAGTAGGGTCTCACATAAAACGAGTATATGGTCGATAAACGAGGGCGTTTTATGCGATTTCGTTTTATGTGAACACAGCATTTTGGTGGCCCAATATCGTCAATGTTCACTGGAAGCGTAAATTTCCGTCAGGAGCGTACGATATTTTGTACGTTTTGTACGATATTTCGGCGCTCTATATGAAAACTCCTCGGATTTGCCCCACTTTGGCGGCGGACTAGTTTTATGTGATCACATTCGTTCTGATCGAAAATTAACCCTCCAGCCCCGGCTATGTATTATATATATATTCCCCGAAACTCGGGGGTTTTGGCCGAAAAATGTCTAGCCTAGGCTACCGTATCTTTGTTATTCTGACTGCTTCTGCATTCCCGCGCATCCCCAAGCGTAGCTGTGTTTCTTACCTGTAGAATGGCGTTAAGTAGAGCTCTCTAAGTCAACTGGTTCAGTTGTGATGATGATTTCATTGGAGATAACTTTATGGCAAAAACAGCCACTTTACTTACAGTTTCTTACAGTAGATCCTCTGGAAAAAGGCAAACTATGCCTGTGTATCCAGCTCAGTACCAGTACTGTACTTGCACTGCTGCGGTCGTTTACGGTGTTGGCGGCGGCGGTAGCAGACGCAACATTTTTACTATTCTGTATTTTTGTTTTATAATCAAACTTCAAATCTTGTCTTCCCCATGCTTTATCAAGATTACTTTCAAACTCCCTTATTGATTCGGAATCGACTACATACTGGGGCAGTGCGTTCCACTCATTTACCACTCTATCACAAAATGTGTTCTTTGCCTTCTCAAGCCTATTTCTTTCTTTGTAAATTTTCTTAGAGTGTCCTCTCGTTCTTGTTCCCTCCCGCATCAAGAAGATACCTTCACACACATCCTCATCGTACTTTCCTGACACTATCTTAAAAGTCTCTATCATATCCCCTCTCTTTCTCCTATATGCCAGTGTCGGAAGCCCCAGTGTCCTCAACCTCTGCTCATAGCCCGCGTTCTTCAACGTTGGTACCAGCTTGCTAGCTCTCCTCTGCACTTTCTCCACTGCTTCTATATCCTTTACCATATATGGAGCCCACACCTGGTTTGCATAGTCCAGGTACACTACTTTTCGATACTTAACAACAACATACAGGCACACACGAACAAGCGACGCTCTCCTTCTTGTGGCCGGAGATGCAGGGCGTCGGTCCAGCCGGCTGTTGTTTACATGCGTCGGACCGACGCCTCGCACACCAAGCTCACAGGCTTTCAACCACTGGACGTTAAAGAGCCCTTCCGGGAACGAAGGGTTAAATATTAATATTTTAGGTCGGTCGTTTTAATCGAGACCCTACTGTATATATATATATATATATATATATATATATATATATATATATATTGTAGAGAGAGAAGAGAGAAGAGAGAAGAGAGAGAGAGAGAGAGAGAGAGAGAGAGGAGAGAGAGAGAGAGAGGAGAGAGAGAGAGAGAGAGAGAGAGAGAGAGAGAGAGAGAGAGAGAGAGAGCGAGAGAGAGAGAGAGAGAGAGAGAGAGAGAGAGAGAGAGAGAGAGAGAGAGAGAGAGAGAGAGAGAGAGAGAGAGAGAGAGAGAGAGAGAGAGAGAGAGATTGATTTGGGAAGAAAAGGAAAATGAAGACTGGGACTGAGGTTTCGGAGATGATACATGTATCCCAACCTTGGTTAAGTAGTCTGGCGGCGTGACCATCAAATGCATCCAAGAAACCTGAGAGGATGTATGAGGACGCTGCCATGGCGGGGCTGGTGGGCATGTAGTAGAACGACACCAGAGCCAGGATGATGCGGCCATAACCTAAAATTACAACATTTAGTTAGATAAATAAATATTTATTAATCACATAATATACCAGTGTTTACAGGCACACATAATTTTAAAGTACAGTACAGTGTTTAAAAGTACAGTACCGGTAGCCTATTGTAATGAACAGCTAAAACCTTGATGATAACTTGTGAAATATACAGAAGGAAAATGAACTTGATACTTCTGTGATATGAAGCAAATAGCATTAGTCACAGACTATTGGAAACACATGAGAACTATAAAAAAACTGAGACTGAACTTAATATTACAAAGCTTATAAGTAAGACTGTCAGAGAACCATAGATTCTAAATATACTGGGAGATTAGAAGAATATTTAGGAAAGGTTAGGTTAGGTTTCGGGAGTTATTCTAGAGCTAGAAAAAAACTGCAATACCCGTCACATGACATTATACAGTAGGCCGGTAAGATCCTGTGTAGCGGGAGGAACTGTTTTCCAGATGCCTAGTTAGGGTAGAAGCGTTAGTATCCAATCACTTTCAGTTTTTAATGCAAAAAAACTGCTACTAACAAAACTATAAAAGATACAGTATTAACCTTATATACAGAATATAGAGCTATGAAAGCTAAGTACAGTAGGGTCCCGCATAAAACGTGTTCAGATAAAACGAGTCTCAATTAAAACGAGCGACCTAAAATATTAATATTTAATTTTCGATAAGAACGAATGTGATCACATAAAACGAGTCCGCCGCCAAAGTGGGGCAAATCCGAGGAGTTTTCATATAGAGCGCCGAAATATCGTACAAAACGTACAAAATATCGTACGCTCCTGACGGAAATTTACGCTTACAGTGAACATTGACGATATTGGGCCACCAAAATGCCATGTTCACATAGAACGGCCTCGTTTATCGACCAATTTCTCGTTTTATGTGAGACCCTACTGTATTGTGTGAAAAAAAGGAATTAAATGGATAAATAGTTTAGCTTCTACCATACACCGAATGTAAACAACTGTCTTTTTTCTTCCGATTCTTACGGCAACGCATAAGGAAATTACTTTTTTTGTCAGCTGAAAAATTATCTCAGTATTTATTCTTTTCAAAATATATGATTATATATTGTAGTGGAATGTTGGAATAACACATGGAAAATGAAGATAGTTGATTATATTGCAAATGAGTTTGACAAGGAGAGGTGATTGGGATACTAAACCCAAAATCCTTGATGCGTTAGTATCTGATCACAAAATATTTTCCTTTCAAAATGCTTCACTTTATGCTACATATTATTATTTTTAATTTTACATATCTTACAGAATTAATAATTTCCCTAGCACCTATATTTTTTTATATAATGTGGTGTGTTAGTATCCGATCACTGATCCACCACTGTGGACGATCAGTCGACCACAGTGGTGGATCGGTTGACCACAGTGGTGGATCAGTTGACCACAGTGGTCAACCAGTCGACCACAGTGGTGGATCAGTGATCGGATACTGACACACCACATTATCCAGTTAATAAATAAATTAATATCATCTTTTATTTTTTTTCCAAAACAAAAATCATTTTGCTTAATTTCGTCATTAACCCGGGAACTGCGGGGGGGACTCTTAACCCGGTGAGACCCAGCGTCGCACGTGTTGCGTCGGCAGTGTTTGATCACCAACTCCCAGCGACGCATCACGTGCGTCCGACATATAAAAAACACTTACGTGGCTCGTAAGGTAGGAAATGGCGGGAGAATAGGAGGGGGAGGTACCGTAGTGTGTGTGGGAGCCGGGCCAGTAGGTGTGAGCGGGCCGAGACAGCCACGCGGCTGGTGGTGGTGGGCTTAGTGGGGATAGTTTACACCCTTAGTTCACCGCCACTTTGAACCTTCATTACTCCGGTCGTATGGGAGCTAGAGGCTTGAGATTTATGTGAGACACTCCTTAGGATGTATGCCGTACAATGCCATACTCAGTTTTTACCCTAGTGCTCCCGGGCGGGTGGTCATGCGGGGGAGACGAACTATTGAAACCCCCCCCCCCAAATGACCGAAATGAGTTTTTTTTTATTTTTGTCATCATTTCTCACCATTCTCTTCCATTTTGGCTCAACAAATCTTTTTGAGGCTCCCCCCCCAAAAAAAAAATGTCCGAGGTGATTTTTTTTTTTTTTTTCATTTCTCATCCTTGTCTTCCATTTTAGCAAACAAAAAAAAAAGAAGTGAAAATGGCTTGGGACTGGGGAGAACAAAATATTATAACTAGCCGGGGCTCAACGGGTTAAGAGTTCCCCCGGCGGACTGCGGGAAGACTCTTAACCCGGGAACTGAGAGACTCTTAAGAGTTCCCCCGGCGGACTGCGGGGAGACTCTTAAGAGTGAGTGAAAAAAAAAATCAACTTTTGACATCGAAAAAAAATATATATACTGTATATACATTTTTATTTATTTTTGGCCCCTGGGCCATGCAAAATCTCAGTCCTCTACCTCTCCTCCTTCCCCACTTTCCTCCTCTCCTTCAGTTATCACCTATTTTCCCTGTTATTCCCTTATTCTGAGGTATATTTTCGTGCTAACATTAGCGAGTTGCAAGCAGGGTGTTGTCATCACTGATGGCAAGCGAGTGCAAGAGAGAGAGAGAGAGTATCGATCGACTGTGTCTCAGTGGCCTTGGGGGAAATTGGCGGGAAGCAGCTTGCCCCCCCATACATTATACAACTCGGGGCTATATCTCCGATTTTGACCATCCAAACGCTGTTTTCACTCGTTTTATTGTTGTTTCAGGTTAATACCTTTATAATCAACCCATAATAGGCGCATATGGATAAGTATTAATGCTATTAACCTAACAAGTGCCCATGGGGGTAATTGGAAACGTCCCCCTGTGCTGACGTATTTGAGGTGTTTCCGTCACTAAATATTCATTGTGCCATTAATAGCATTAATACTTATCCATATGCGCCTATTATGGGTTGATTATAAGGTATTAACCTGAAACAACAATAAAACGAGTGAAAACAGCGTTTGGATGGTCAAAATCGGAGATATAGCCCATTGTTGTATAATGTATGGGTGAGGCAAGCTGCTTTCCCGCCAATTTCCCCCAAGGCCACTGAGACACAGTCGATCGATACTCTCTCTCTCTCTCTTGCATTCGCTTGCTATCAGTGATGACCACACCCTCCAACCGGATTTCTAATGTTAGCACGAAAATATACCTCAGAATAAGGGAATAACAGGGAAAATAGGTGATAACTGAAGGAGAGGAGGAAAGTGGGGAGGTAGAGGACTGAGATTTTGCATGGCCCAGGGGCCAAAAAAAAAAAAAAAAAAAAATAATAATAATAAACAAAATATATTTTTTTCGATGTCAAAAGTTGACTTTTGTTTTCACTCACTCTTAAGAGTCTCCCCGCAGTCCGCCGGGGGAACTCTTAAGAGTCTCCCCGCAGTTCCCGGGTTAATGGCACAATGAATATTTTAGTGACGGAAACACCTCAAATACGTCAGCACAGGGGGACGTTTCCAATTACCCCCATGCGCACTTCAGAGGTTAAGAGTCAGGGAAAAACAAAATCCATTTAAAACACAAAAAAAAAAAAAAAAAAAAATTTGTTTTATTTATTTTTGCCCCTGGGCCATGCCAAATATCACTCCTCCACCTGCCCTCCTTCAGTTATCACCTATTTTCCCTGTTATTCCCTTATTCTGTGGTCTATTTTCGTGCTAACATTAGCGAGTTGGTAGCAGGGCGTTGTCATCACTGTTACCAAGCGTGGGAAAGAGCGAGAGCGAGACTATTGCGTAACAGTGTCTCTCCAGACAAGGGGAGGGGAGGAGGGCAGGGAGGTTGCCTCAGCCATACATTATGTAACTCCCAGCCTGTATCGCCGATTTTGACCATCCAAACACTGTTTCCACTTGTTTTATTGTTGTAACAGGTTAGCCTAATACCTTTATAATCAACCTATAATAGGCGCATATGGATAAGTATTAATGCTATTTATGGTAAAATAACGATGTTAGTGATGGTAACAGCTCAAATATGTGCGCACAGGAGTGTGGTGTCTCATACCCCCCATGCGCACGTCTTAGGTTAAGGGCAAAATACAGGTTATATTTTGAAATAAATTAGACTAGCCTAAATGTAGGTTTTATGTTGCAAAATAATATACTAAAGGGAATAGGTATAATATATATATTTTAATTATTAATGGTACGTGATTGGAATTAGCTTTCATGTGATTGGACTTAGCGGTATTACCATTAAGTCCAATCAGGTAATATAAAAATATATATAAAAAAAAATGTTTCACAGACACTTGACATTACTCTTAAGGTAGCATTCAAGGAGACTACTGCAGGACTCTTCTTCTTCTTCTTCTTACCTCTGACCGGGTATAGGCTATCCTAGTGTTTACTAGCCTATACCTCTTTGAAAGGACATTACCCTAACCTAACAACTTTGATAATCTTCAAGGACACTACATCCGCCTTATTAGAAACAATTTATTAGGGAAAATAGGGACCAATAGACTCGCCATATTTTTCTCACTATAGGCTAGTCCGCATGGAGGAATTTCTTTATCGACACTTGAAAAAACCTGATTTCACAGAAAAATACACCAAAAATCTGTCAAAGATGTCAAATAGCGGGGATGTGGGGGCGGCAGCCCCCACCCATAATACTAGGATAGGTTAGGCTAGGCTAATGTCCTTTCAAAGGGGTATAGGCTACTAAACACTAGGAAGTAGGATAGCCCAGGGTAGGATAGGATAGGGCGGGTGCCCAACCCCGAAAAGGGTTGAAATAGGGGAGCTATCCCCCCGCCAAAGGCGGCTTTCTAGGGCCTTTCCTAGCTGATGCTGAGAGGATTGGGTTCTAGTCATGTGGTGATGGGCTGGTCTATTAGAGTGAGAACTGAGCAATCTCTGCCATACCCATAGCTTACTCTGACTGTTCCTTTTACTTATATATTTTCTAGATCTCAAGTGACGGCGTCTCTAACGTGGATTGACCTCCCAATCTACCAAGATTGGAAGCCAAAGCGTCACATTTTTCCCTTGCCCCTCAACTTTCCCTTCATAATTGCTGAGGGACACAGGGCCCTGGGTGGGGCTTTGGTTTCCCGGGCGTTTCAGCACCCTCCTCAGCTCCCCGCCATGGAGTGGCTTCGGTCACCCAGGCTTTATTGTGGTCGGCGGGGAGGGTTCTGTGGGGGCGCTCGGTTGTGGCCTTGGCCTTGCTCAGGGCCTTGGGGCTGTTCGGCCAGGCAGCTTGGGGAACAACAACAACAACAACAACTCTTGAGATGAGTAGCACTATTTTCCTGAATCCAGTACCGGTAGCATTAATGTGCGGACGAATGGCGAGCGCCTAGGCTAAATAGGCTATGCAGATTTCATTTTATCGAATAATGGGTCTAGGTGGGATGGTGGCCATTTAGACAATTGGCTGCCATGATGGCGCCATCTTGCAGGCTGTGGAACCAAAATGGCAATAATACCGTACTTTGTAACTGTCAAGTCAGGCCTAGGCTAAATATATTTTGTGTAGGCCTATTTTGTGTTAATACTAATCAGTCTTTTCAGATAATCTTATTATCTGAGAAATTGATTAAATTAACCTATCTATTAATCAACCGTCAATTCAACGAACGAATATTTTCTGTTATGGGTAGCATTAATTGTAAAGCGAAGTTGAGTAGCATTATGATAATCAGCCTCGTTTTACACCCTGGGATAGCCTATACCTGGTCAGAGGTAAAAAGAAGAAGAGTCCTTGGGTGCAATGCTTTGTTTACGTTCGGGACAATATTTTTGTGTTATTTTTCGGTGTAATCGGGTTTTTTCACGTGTCGATAACAAAATTCCTCCATGCGAACTATAATGAGAAAAATATGGCGAGTCTACTGGTCCCTATTTTCCCTAATAAATTATTTCTAATAGGGCTGCGAAAGAGGTCTTGAATATTATCGGATTTTGTAGCGAAATATGATGTTAATTATGAAAACTTGGCATTAATACGACACACAGCCATAGTAGTTTCAGGTAGCATTCAAGAATTTCAAGGAGACTACTGCAGGACTCTTCTTCTTCTTCTTACCTCTGACCGGGTATAGGCTATCCTAGTGTTTACTACGTAATTGTTTAGTTTATGTCCTCTTTTTCTAGTTATTAAAAACGTATTCTAGGCTATGGTGTATAATATGATATATAGTAGCAATAGAACTGTTCAAATTACCTGGGAGAGGACATAAACTAAACAATTACCGTTTACTACCCTATACCCCTTTGAAAGACAGGAGACAAAGAGTCAGACCCAGTAGTGCTAACAGGGGAGTAGGGTACGGACTGGAGGAGCGGGATGGTGTAATTGCTGGAGGAATGGTAGATGGATTAAGGATTATGTTTAGTAATGTGGATGTGTTTACTCAGGACAAGAAAAGAGAACTGATATGTAGGTTGCAGGATGAAGAGGAAAAACCTGATATCATAGCCCTACAGGAAGTAAGACCAAAAAATGTTAGAATTGAGAGGGAACTGGTGGAATATAGTTTGGAGGGTTTTGAGTTATATGAGAGAAATGCTATTAGAGCAGAGGTTGGAAGAGGACTGTTTATTTATGTAAGAAAAGAGCTCAAGGTTAATGAGGTGGATATGAGACAGCAGTATTGTGAGTATTTGTGTATTGAAGTAAAATGTGTAAGAGGATCAATTCTAATTGCCTCTATATATAGAAGCCCAAATAATAGCAGGGGAGAGGATGATAACCTACTGAAAACAATGGAGGAGATAGATAATAGAGAGAACAAATATAAAATTTTGATTGGAGATTTCAATTTGCCAAGGATCAACTGGGCAAATTGTACTACTCCAGCGGGACAGGGTAGCCTGGAAAATAAGTTTATAGAGAAAGTGAGAGATTGTTTTTTAACGCAACATATTGTAGAGATGACAAGATATAGAGATGGGACGCAGGGGAGTGTACTTGATTTGATTTTTAGCAATGAAGAGGATATAGTGGAACATGTTAATGTGGATAGCCCTATAGGTCGTAGTGACCATGCCTGTATAAGCTTTAGTTGTAACATTAAATCGGAGAGGGATAATAAAAGCAATAGAAAAATATACATGTATGATAGAGCAGATTATGAGCTGCTGAGACGGTGTTTGGACATTGACTGGGGGGAATATTTGAACGGTGAAGACGCTGAAGGAATGTGGAGGAAAATTAGAGTCAAACTGGAGAATGCTGTATCCAAAAGTGTACCAGTAAGGGAATATAAGGATAAAACAAAATTGAGGAAAAGAACTAACCCAGAATTGCCAATGAAAAGAAAGCTTTGGATATTGATTAGAAGAAAGAAACGATTGTGGGAAAGATTAAAATTGTTAAAAAAGAACAGGGGGTCTAGTATAGAGGCTAAGGAAGTGGATCTGGAACGCAGACAAATAAACAATAAAATAAGGTGGGAAACAAGGAGGGGGGTGAAGGAGAGGGAGAGAGAGATAGCTAGAAATGTGAAGGATAATCCAAAAATATTCTGTTTCCCATGCTAGAATAAGAAGGGCTATAGAAAAAATGAATAGAAGTAAGTCACCGGGACCGGATGGGATACACCCAAGAATCATAAAGGAAGGAGGGGAGATGTTAGTAGAGCCATTGAAAATGTTATTTGAGGTATCGTTTAATACAGGACAAATCCAACTGGAGAGAGGCGAACATAACAGCTATATTTAAGAAGGGAAAGAGATGACCCAGGGAATTATAGACCAGTCAGTTTGACAAGTGTTGTGTGTAAACTAATGGAAACGGTAATTAGAGAAGGAATAATGGATCATATGAAGTCAAACCAACTTTTCAGTGGGAGACAGTTTGGATTCTTGCCGGGGAGGTCGACGGTACTACAGCTAATTAAGGTGGTAGATGATTGGATGCAAATTTTAGAAGATGGTGATGTAATAGACGTGGTATATTGCGATTTTATGAAGGCCTTCGATAAGGTCCCACATAAAAGGTTAATAGAGAAAGTTAGAAGCTATAATATAGGGGAGAAATGTGTGAAATGGATAGAAGCCTTCCTGAAAGATCGGAGACAGAGGGTATTGGTGAATGGAATAGGCTCGGGGTGGAGGGAAATTACAAGTGGGGTACCTCAGGGATCTGTGTTGGGACCATTGCTGTTCGTTATATTTATCAACGACTTGCCTGAAGTTATAACTAATGGAAGTGAGGTATACCTGTATGCGGATGACACTAAACTGTATAGAAGAGTGAGGAGTAAGGAAGATATGGGTTTGCTTCAAGGAGATGTGGAGGGCATGAAGGGATGGTCTGAGCATTGGTTAATGCCTTTTCATCCAAAAAAATGCAAGTACATGCGGATTGGGACCAGCAAGATAGACAAGGTAGGATACAGTATGTATGAAGCGATGGAGGAAGTGAGTGCAGAAAAGGATATAGGAGTAGTGATAGATAATAAGTTAAATTTCTCAGAACATTTAGCGGAAAAGATAAACAAAGCCAATAGAATGTAGGGCTGATAAGGAGGACATTTGTGTCACTTGACGAAGAAATCTTCAGGAATCTATATACAGCGCTGGTTAGGCCACACCTGGAATATGCAAACCAGGTGTGGGCTCCATATATGGTAAAGGATATAGAAGCAGTGGAGAAAGTGCAGAGAAGAGCTAGCAAGCTGGTACCAACGTTGAAGAACGCGGGCTATGAGCAGAGGAGGGGATATGATAGAGACTTTTAAGATAGTGTCAGGAAAGTACGATGAGGATGTGTGTGAAGGTATCTTCTTGATGCGGGAGGGAACAAGAACGAGAGGACACTCTAAGAAAATTTACAAAGAAAGAAATAGGCTTGAGAAGGCGAAGAACTCATTTTGTGATAGAGTGGTAAATGAGTGGAACGCACTGCCCCAGTATGTAGTCGATTCCGAATCAATAAGGGAGTTTGAAAGTAATCTTGATAAAGCATGGGGAAGACAAGATTTGAAGTTTGATTATAAAACAAAAATACAGAATAGTAAAAATGTTGCGTCTGCTACCGCCGCCGCCAACACCGTGAACGACCGCAGCAGTGCAAGCACTGGTACTGAGCTGGATACACAGGCATAGTTTGCCTTTTTCCAGAGGATCTACTGTAAGAAACTGTAAGAAACTGTAAGAAAGGACATTAGCCTAACCTAACAACCTTACCTGGTAGCATTCAAGGAGACTACATCGGGACTCTTCTTCTTCTTCTTACCTCTGACCGGGACCCGGGTATAAGGTATCCTAGTGTTTACTAGCCTATACCCCTTTGAAAGGACATTAGCCTAACCTAACACCCTTACCAAACCTATCCTAGTATTATGGGTGGGGGCTGCTGCCCCCACACCCCCGCTATTAGACATCTTTGACAGATTTTTGGTGTATTTTTCTGTGAAAAGGGTATTTTTTCAATTTGTCAATAACGAAAATCCTCCATGCGGACTAGGCTATATGGAGAATCTGTTGGTGCCTATTTTCCCTAATAGGCCTAAATTGTTTCTAATAAGGCGGATGTAGGCCTAGTGTCCTTGAATATCATCCCTTACCTAACCTAACGGTCCAGGGTGTCAATCCACAAAATATGAATTGTGTTATCATTATGGTTTATTATTTTGTTATCATTATAGCACGACGGAGCAGCGCGCGCCAAAGGCGCGATTCATTACATTGAGCGTATTTATCAATACCAAATATCAGTGTGGAATGTTTTCATAGAAATACATTGAGCGTATTTATCAATAACAAATATCAGTGTGTACAGTTAGTACAGTTTGCACTATTGAATTTGAATTAATGCTGTCTTGGACTGTGGACACCCGTAATTCCATACTATTCCAATAATACAATACCCAATCACTTTGGCAATTAGGCACTCCAAATTCTTGTGAAGCTGTGTTCTGTAACATTAGGCCTAGGGCCTAATAGCCTACAAAAAAAAAAAAAAAAAAAAAAAAAAAAAAAAAAAAAAAAAAAAAAAAGGGGGTTGGGGGCGTTTCTGTTATCATTAGGCTAGGCCTAGGCTATACAAAAAATTCATTTGCGTTATCACTAAAAAACCCAGCGTCGTTTGACACCCTGACCTAACCTAGTATTATAGGTGGGGGCTGCCGCCCCCACACCCCCGCTTTGACTTAGATTTTTGGTGTATTTGTCTGTGAAGTGGGTATTTTTCAATTTGTTGATAACGAAAATCCTCCATGCGGACTAGCCTAGGCTAGGCTATATGGAGAAAAATATGGCGAATCTATTGGTGCCTATTTTCCCTAATAAATTGTTTCTCATAACGTCGCACTAGTGTCCTTGAATATTATCAAGGTCTTTTACTAAAATTTCGCCTAGGCTACCACTCCTTACGGCGATATCGATCAGATGTCAAGTGGCACTCAGTGTGATAAAAAAACAAGTCGGGCAAAACACAGTCTTTGTAGCCTACGCTTGTGACTTACCGATCAAGTTTGGAACGAAGAGAAATATATTTTCCGCCATCGTCACGTTCCTACGATAATTATCTACGTAGTATCTTGCGTCAGAGGCTAGGCCGAATGACAGTCGAGCTTGCCTTCTACGGACTACAGCGCTGAGTTGCCACTTCGTTTGTTGTCATTTCAACATTTGTGTCAGACATTCCGAAGGAGAACATATCTAAAATAATATTATGAGTTAGTAAACTTCCATTTTGATAATGTGGTATTTAGTATATTTAAGGTACACACGCTTGTTTCAAAATAATTTAAATTTTGTTTAGGCTAGTTTTGTACTCCCGTTCTCATCTTTGCATGAAATGGATTGACAGCCAAATCCCACATTTGTTGTCATGTTTCTAGATATTTGGATATCATACCATTGTATTAGTTTGCTTATATACTATAATATAAATTTTAGTAAAACATTAGGTTTCGGAGAGGTACTGTAGATATGGGCGATGAGCCGATGACATTTGAAATTCTATTGAGGTAGCCTAAAGGAAGGAAGCTGAGAAGATTCACCGATATACAAAAATCTCCTGATTAGCCTAAACGGTGAGTCTCAATAGTCTTCCCTGTCCTAGGATAACTAGACAACGCACTAAGACTGTCTATATGAATATGAGTGATTTATATTGGTTCACTGAGGTAAATGCAATCCGTAGGATTGTAGAGCCTCAGTTTTGAATGTGTTACGTTTTGTGTCATGTTGCTGTTAAGCATGACACTTGAGGGGGTCAAGGTACTTGTCCCAGTAATCTTGGGGAGTTATTGAACTTGATAGTTATGTTTATGTGTAAAATTCACTTTGAGAATGGTGTTGACATTCAAGTTTGTATATATAGAGGAACGCGTGCGCACAGGTGAGATTGTCACGTGACCACAACCGCCACCAATCACGTGGCTCACTCACTCCCATCGTGCGCAGACCATTTCGCAAGTCTTCACTCAATTTCACTTTATTTCGTCCTTATATCTCGATATGGTAGCGAAAAACTTCCATGCTGATGGTGCTACTGGTCAAATTCGTTTGACTTTACAGAAGCATTTCTAGTATGATTCTGCTTATTTTGTAATTAGGTGAGTATATTTACGATAACCGGTTTATATCTGAGGATAGCATATTGCTAACCATGGTGGAATAGTGGGCAAATTCAGAAACAAAATCTCAAATGACGGCAACATCGCTTTAGTCAAGATGGCCGCGTGTCATCCACAAGACGGAGACCCCAGTGATCCGGACAAAAGTACTCCCTCCTGCCTCTCCCATGCCTTCAAGCAGCCAGCTGGAGGAGGACAAGGCAGCGCCATCACCTCCAGTGCCACCTCGGAGGACATAAAGCTCAAGGGCGACAAGGTACATTATAATAACGCCATTGTTGTTGTAGGCGGTGACTTGGAGGAGGAGGAGGGGGACGACCGAATCTCCGAGACACCTGGTGGAAATATTCGCAAACCTGGACACCTTGAGCCACTCTGACCGCATCCACGATTCACATTTCTGTATTTAGGTGGGTTTAGCGGTGATCGGTGGCTGCGGCAGGGGTTGACTGGCTACACTAGAGAGACTGTTAGGTGGACTGTAGGTGACTGGTCGGGTTCTCTTCCTCCTGCATCTACGTCACGCCGTCTGCCCCACTATTTTCAACCCCCTCCCCCCGTGTAAGGAAACATATCTCCTAACTTCCTTCTAGATTGACAAGAAGGGTAGGGTTAGGGCATGACGGCTGGGATAGGGGTCGTGACTTTTACTCGAGGGACTTTCATTGATTGCTGGAAAATGAGACTGGGGTTGTGACAGGTTTTAGAAGAGTGCACATTCATTGCCCCCTCCCCCCCAACTCTGTCCACTGTAGCCTAGTACCCAGTATATATTTTGTTATTTATAATGTGTTTAACAGTGTGTAGTGTTTAATTAGGCTATGTTCATTGGTGCAACAAAGTAGAATGTCATACAATGATTGTTAAGTCACTGGGATGAGTGTCTGAATTGTAGCCTACTCCATTTTGTTTACCATGCTTCTACTTTGTTTGTCTTCTGTAACTGTTGTGGTAACTGTTGTCATCGTACTTTTGTCAAGTGTTAAGGTATACTGTGTTATTACACTACACGTAGTGTAAACAAGGCTGGCGGTACGCCCGCACTTAACATTCTTGCCCAAAATACTTATTTATGAAGACCATGGTTTTATGGCAACTAGCATAAAATGCTTGGTAAGATTAGGAGTAGTGGGCGTACCACTACCGATATACAGCATAAATCATCTATAAAACATTAACCTAACCTAACTTAACCTAGTACTACATGAATACTAGGTTAGGTTAGGTTGTTTGGTTAGGTTAGGTTAATGTTTTATAGATGAGTTATGCAGTAGGCCTATGTTGGTAGTGGTACGCCCACTACTCCTAATCTTACCAAATGCTTTCCACTTACATTTTGCGGTTTAATTCTAGTTTCGCTTTCACAGCATACTCATAAATTTCTATGGCTACTTTAGAGTTGTCATATACCATACTTAATTCCTATATAGGCCTATGTCCAAAGCGGCGGAAATGCATTATAAGGAATTATACCTACTGTAAAAAAAATATATATTTTCTCCCCATATGCGGCACCATAGCTATTACATAATACTAGGTTAGGTTAGGTAAGGTTGTTAGGTTAGGTTAGGCTAATGTCGTTAATGTAGTTTATTATCATTATATTACGTCTTTTACCCAGCAATTTCCCCGATCTTCATAGTTGGTTGGGAAGCTATGCCTTTACAACGGCGCCTCCCTTTTGTCGCTGTGTACGTGCAACTAGAATTTTACCCATTTTGCGTACTGGTCTAGAACTGTTGATGCCGTTTATCACCTCCATATTTTCGCCGTGAACTCAATTTCCGGTATTCCTACCCGTGATTAGATAGGCATATGGACGAGATGGGTTGGGTGTGAGGGGGATCGGCAAGAATGTAGTTACCGGGTGTACCGCCCGTCTTGTTTACACTACGCGGACGCTCACCATCATGTTCCCGTCTATTTTGACTGCCTTTGGATACAAAAATACATTACCCTAACCAAACAACCTAACCTAACTTAGTATTATAGATTTATAAGTATTTATTTTATTACCAGTATAAGTATTTATAGATGATTTATGTTGTATGTCGGTAGTGGTACACCCGGTAACTACATCCATCCCGGGGGATCTGTCAGGTGTGGGCCAATCGGCGCTTTGCAGACCCCGTTTTCTGACCTCTGACCTTTTTGGTGAGGTCAGTCCTAATGGTGTTAGTGAGCTAGGCTTATAATTGGGGTTGGGTGTGATAGGGATCTGCCTTGTGTGGCCCAATCGGCTTTCTGCAGACTCCCATTTTCTTATGCTTTTATGTTCTTATGAAACTCAATGGAAGTTACTTATGAAACTCAATGGAACTGGTGTGGTTGCACCAGCAACCGAACCGAACCAATATGTGCACAATACTTCGCGTTAGAGGCGCCTGTAAGAGTAAAGTCTGATACATCGCCACTTCATATTTTTGTCTCCCACTTTGTTGACTACCTGGCCACGGTCCCGGCGCCGGCGGTCCGTCTTGGTCTTGGTGCGAGAGTCACGCTCGACTGGTCGAGGTGTGGCCTTAGTATCGGCTCTCTCTCCTAGGATAAACTTATAAACTATAATGGAAAGGACAGGTTGAGAATAAAAGAAGATTGTTCCCCCGTGGGCATTCTCACCCCAGCCTCACTATTGTGAGGCTGATCTTTTCCTCCACACTCCCTCTAGGTAGTCCTTAACACTCCGTGCAGTGGTCTCATTCCACATGTTTAGGTCGTTCAGGCCAAGCAGGTAGATCACTATTCCGTCGAGCCCCCATTCATACCTTCCTACCACTGCATTCCATTCCTCCGCACCAATCTCTTGCACTATGGATCTTAGCATTACCCGCCTTTTTCCTTCATATTTTCTGCACTTTAGGAGGATATGCTCCACAGTCTCATCCTCCCCGCTCTCGCACATCTTGCATGCCTTGTTGCCTTCATTTGACCATCTATATGTTCTGCTGTTCAGCTCAAGCGACTTAGTTCGGGCCTTGAAGAGGTTCACCTCCGATGCTCCCATCGTAGAATGGCTCCCTTCTTGGCTGTTGCTTACACATGTACCATTCTAGTGAACTCTTGTTTCTCATATTCCCCGCCCATTCGTCCCTTGCTACGCTTTGTACCCGTTTGCCGATCTCTTTCTTCCATCTCTCATGGCTCCACATTTCCATACTTTCCCCCATCATGATACCACGCATTCCGTACTTCTCTATCTTTCTGTCGCACATCTTGTTCCATTTACTGCTCTCCTTAGCCCATTCAAACACCTTTCGTGCCCATCTATCACCATTCATTTTTTCCAGTCTGACTCGGTACCGTAGGACTCCCTTGTCTATTCTTTCTTCAAAGGAGCTCCACCCCGCGTCACCTCTCAAGGCTTCTACTGCAGTGTACTTGTTCGCTCCCAGTGCGAGCCTTCCGACCCTATTCTGGGCAACTTCCAGCTTTGCCGTGTCATTCGTTGTCCACGGGATGGTTTCCAGACCATACATCAGGCCTGGCACCGCCATACCTTTCCATACTCCTCTCACTACTTCATACTTGTTCTCTCTACACCTTGCAGCACTGCCAAGTCTTCCCACCCACTGGCTCGCTCTTGTTAGTCTCTCATCTTTTGTTTTCTCGCATCCTCTTGCATCCACTGTCATTCCCAGGTACTTGTATTCATTTGTTTGGGTAATAATATTATTCCCAAGTAGCCACGTCGCACCCACATCCGTTTCATCTCCATTCACTACTAGTACTTTACTTTTCTCCCTGCTAAAGCTCACATTCAGATCATTCCCATATTCGGACACCACATCTAGCATCCTCTGCAGATCCTCTCGGTTACATACATACATACATACATAACATTTTAAGACTGAGTGTTCCACACATAAGTGCAGTTTCAGTCTCTTGTCCTAATGGCGGCGTTCCAGGCAACCCTGTTAAGGGCTGCTTCACTTGTCAAGTTCTTGGATTTGAGATCGGCGCGTATAGTCCGATCCCAGGTCTTCCTCGGTCCACCCCTTGGTGCAGCTCCCTCCACAATCACAGACCTGCATTTTGTCACCCAATTTTGTTCATCCATTCTCTCCACATGTCCATACCATCCCAGTCTACTTGTACGCATCACCTCGCTAATACTCTTTATACCTAAACGTCTCCTCAGCTCAACATTTGTTATTCTATCCTGTAGCCTGGCCCCACACATCCATCTCACCATTCTCATCTCATTACGCTCCATTCTGTTGACATCCTCTACTTTAACGGCCCATGTTTCTGAGGCATACGTCATTGCACTTCTAACACATGAGGCATACACCTTTCCCTTCAGGGGGAGAGGCATTCTTTTCATGGTCAGGATTGGCATCAATTCTCTGAACTTCCCCCAGCCACACCTAATTCTAGCAACAGTGGCAGCCTCGGCCCCACCACCGGCAGAGATGGTATCTCCTAGGTAACAAAACTTGTTCACCAGCTCCAAAGACTCATTTCCAAAATTCACAGCCACAGGATCATCACTTAACACAAGCTCGCCTTTGCACACTACGCACTCAAATTTCTCTATTTCTGACTTATCCTTCGGCAGGGGCCCCTTTATTCTACTACAGCGCTTACTCCCATGGTGTACCCAACATCGACAGATGCTACATTGAATTGAGTTAACGCCCACTCCCTTTCCACACACTGCACATGGGTATGCACCGCTCTTTTCCACATTGCCTCGTCTCAAACTACAATGCATAACCTTGGTTTTGTTAATATTGACTCTTAAACCCTTGCTCGCCATGCCCTCTCTCCACTTTCTGAATTTGGCCTCAGCATCCTGCATACTGTCAGCTATTAGGACTAAATCGTCTGCATAAAACAGTTCCAACGGGAGTCCGCCTCTAAAAACTCTAGACAGCGCCTCCAAGACCATAATAAAGAGGAGGGGGCTTAACACTGAACCCTGATGGACTCCAACACGGACTGCGAATTCATCACTCAGTACACCTTTCACCCTCACCGAACTTCGCGAATCCTCATACATCTTCATTATCACACGCACCAGCCACTCTTCCACACCAAGTTTCCTCATAGCCCACTGTACAACATCTCTAGGTACCCTATCAAAGGCCTTCTCCAGGTCCACAAACACAAAGTAAAGATCCCTGCCTTTTAGTAGGTATCTTTCCTGTATCTGCCTGACTATGAAGATAGCATCGGTTGTACCACGTCCTGGCATAAAACCAAACTGCATATCATCAATAGAGATGCTTTGCCTGATCAAACCCTCAAGGACTCTCTCACAGACCTTCATGATTTGGTCAAGCATTTTCAGGCCCCTATAATTTCCTCTATCTAGCGCATCCCCTTTTCCTTTGTATATATTTACTATTACACTTTTGAGCCAATCCTCTGGGATTTTCTCATCTTTAATAATGGTGTTTATCAACTCAGTGACTAAGTTTACACCAATCTCCCCTGAGGCTTTTATCATCTCAGCGACAATGTCGGAGCAACCTGGAGCTTTACCGTCCTTCATTTTATTGATTGCGTCGCTCACTACAGCTGGTGCTATCAAAGGAGGGGGCCCAGATATTGGTTTTTCGATACTAAGCTGTTCCTTATCCCATTCAAACTCTACATTTAGCAATCGTTCATAGTGTACCTTCCATGCTTCTCTGATTTCATTTTCTGCATACACAATCTTCCCATTATCATCTCTAACACACTGTTCACCTATAATATCCCTACTGTCATTTTTAACTCGCCTAGCTAGGTTGAAGATCCCATTGGGATTGTCAGTGTTACACACTTGTTCGAGCGAGGTTGTCGCTCATGATCACTACATCATCTGCATATAGCAAGATACCCAGACGTTCGTTCCCAATTAGTGTTCCCCTGCCGGCTTCTTTCATTCTTGCAGCTAGTTCCTCTGTGTACATCCCAAACAGGATGTCCTAGGCTAGGTTAGGTTAGGTTATGTTATGTCCGTTCATACCAACTCGCGCACAGGATTATCATATCTCATTCTTGGTAATACCTTCTACTGGCAACACAGATGATGTTACCACCTGTCTGGGCCCAGATGTAGCTACATAGAACATAAGAAAACAGGAGTCTGCAGAAGGCTGATTGGTCCACACAAGGCGTTCTAGAACACCTTCACCCCCAGCCCATCACGTCCATGTGCCTTACTTGAATCTTACTTGAAGTCGTCTAGAGGTCCCGTCCTCACAGTCGTGGTCCGCCACCGCTGCGTCCGTCCCGTACGTCCCTTCGAAGGAGGTCCGTCTGGTCCGGTATAGAGTTTGAGGCCGCCCGGCAGTTAGCAGTGTATCCAGACACTGGTGGTTCATCTGGGAGGGTCTTTAGAAACTTGTCTAATAACCCTTTGAACCTGTCTACCGGGCAACCTACTATGTCTCGCACTTCCTTGGGCAGCGAGTTGAATTTTTTTGGTCCATTGTGGCCTAGGCTGGACGCGAGGTGGATCCTCACTCGTTCTGGTGCCTGTGTTGGGAGGGATCTCCTCTCACACTTCCTTCCAGTCCGACCATTTTGTTTTTCCTGGAGTTCATTACCAGTTGGATCTGGAACCAGCTTCTCCAGGATTTTCCACACAAATTGCGCAGTACCTGTCTCGCCTTCTCTGCTGAGAGTACAGCCCTAGCTTCTTGAGCCGGTCCCAGTAGCTAAGGTCCTTCATCCCCCGAATGTTTCTAGTGAAGGACCTCTGGACGGACTCAAGATCTCGTATGTATCCCTTTTTGTGTGGCGACCATAGTTGACTACAGTAGTCAAGGAAGGGTTGTACCATAGACCTCCAGAGAGTTAGCATTGTTTCTTGTTCCCTGGAGTTGAACGTCCGTAGGATCCATCCGGCCATTCCCTTGGCTTTCTTGACAGCTGCAGAAATGTGGTGTTGAAATGTGGCATCGTCGGACAATTGCACACCTAGGCATCTCACATGTGGCTTGGGGGTGATGTCGTGGCCGCCTGCAGTGAGTAGTTTGGTGGTGTCCTTGAGGGTTTGTTTCGGGCCACATCGTAACGCTTCAAACTTTTCTTTGTTGAAGGTCATGTTGTTTTCGTCTGCCCATTTGTAGATTTTGTCGAGGTCATCCTGGAGATTATGAATATCCTCTTAATTTCTTATGACACGACTTATGTTCGTATCGTCAGCAAAGGAAAAGATAACTGATTGACCAACTCCATCATCAATGTCCCCTATCAGTATAAGGAAGAGCAGAGGTCCTAATACTGATCCCTGGGGTACTCCACTAATGACGTGGGACTTTTCAGATGTGTGGCCCTTCTGTTGAAGAAATTAGGTTTACATTCGTTAGAGAGACGCAGAGTTAGAGGGGATATGATAGAGGTGTTCAAGTGGGTTAGTGGGATTAACAAAGGGGACATGACAAATGTACTAAAGCTCAGTGATAGCGAAAGAACTCGTACCAATGGTTTCAAATTAGATAAATTTCGTTTCAGAAAAGATATAGGCAAATATTGGTTTGGTAACAGAGTTGTAGATGGGTGGAATAGGCTACCAAGTGATATAGTGGGATCAAGAACGATAGGGAGCTTTAAGAAAAAATTGGATAAGCATATGGACGAGAAGGGTTGGGTGTGAAGGGGGATCAGCCGGGTTGGGCCAATCAGCGCTCTGCAGACCCCCGTAATCCTGCGTTAATCTCTAACCGGTTTGGTAAGATGATCCTCAGGGTATTAGAGTGTTGAGCCTATAATTGGGCTTTGTAATTGGGTTGTGTGGGACAGGGATCTGCCTTGCTTAGGCCAATCGGCTTTCTGCAGACTCCCATGTTCTTATGTTAACAGCAACAGTCTGCGTTCTTGCGGAGAGGAAACTGTGCAGCCACACACCTATTTTGCCTTGGATGCCGAGTTTCTTAATCTTGTGAAGGAGGATGCCGTGATCCACCTTGTCGAATGCTTTAGCAAAGTCTAGAAACACGACATCCACATTTTCTCCCTCTGCAAGCCTGTGGAGTAGCCAGTCATGATGTGCCAGGAGCTTCGAAAGGCATGATCTGCCTTTCCGGAAGCCATGCTGGCTGGAGTTCATAAGGCCATTTTTCTCCAGGAAGTTGACAAGCTTGTTCCTCAGGACTTTTTCAAATATCTTGATGAGGTGGGATGTTAGAGCTACCGGTCGATAGTTCTTCGCCAGGCTCTTTTCACCACCCTTGTAGACTGGAGTAATGATGGCCTATTTTAGTGAGGATGGAATTGTGCCTGTGTCCATTGAGTGTCTCCAAAGCTTGCAGATAGGAGGAATCAGGGCATCACAACATTTAATCAGTAGTATGGCTGGTACTCCGTCAGGACCAGCAGCTGCATTCGTTCTCAGTTCTTTGATGGCTTTTCGTAGGTCTGCCTCAGTCAGTTCAATATCACTTAGTCGAGTCGGTTGTGGAGTGTCTTCCGTGAAGAAAGCTTTGGGGTCCTGGATTGCAGTTGCTGGCCGTGGTGTGCTGAAGACATTCTCGTACTGTGTTCGCAGGATCCGACATAAATATTTTGGGTCGTTTACAGCTTCACCATCCTCTGTTCTTAATGGCCCCACTTGCGTCTTAATTTTTGAGAAGCGCCTGCAGTAACTGTAAAAGAATTTGGGGTTCCGCTTGATGTTCAGTACTGCACGATCTTCCTCTCTTTGCTTTTGACGCTCATGTGATGCTTTAATTTGAGTTTCTATGCTTGCAATCTTGGTAGATAGTGCAAGCTTCCTCGTTTTGTTTTGGGTGTTATTGAGCTGTTTGTTGAGTGATGATCTTTTCTGCATTAGGATTTTTCGGTCCCTCGGGATTTTGAGGTGCCGAGCGTTGGAAGGTTTCCTCCTTTGGGGAATGTGATGCTGACACTCCTTCAGTAGGGTGCTGAGGATGGTGTCAAGCATGGCATTTGGATCCTTGTCATGGAGGATCAGGTCCCAATTTGTCTGGGAGAGGGAAGTTTGGAGATTTACCCAGTCAATTGCTTCACTGAAGAAGTTCAAATTTGAGAATGGGTTTGTTGGTTTTGTTGGCGGAGTTACAGTTTCAGCTTGAGCCCCAGCCTTCCTGTACATAGTGTGTATAGTTACAAGGCTGTGGTCAGAGAATATTGTCTTCTCCACTGAGTAGTCGGCAACTATATCCTGGGGCGGTATTTATAAAGCACTTTTAGGCTTAAAAGTAGCTTTTAAAGATGGCGGCCACTTTTAAAAGGTAAAAGTTGGGTAAAAAACTTTTAGCAGCTAAAAGTAGCTTTTAAACCCGGCGAAAACTAAAAGCCCTCCTGGGAACTTTTAGCGCTTAAAAGTTACTTTTAGAGGACGATGAAGATGGTTGAATAACAAATCCGCCACCCCCTGCCAAGGAATTTTCATGTTAAAAAGACCAATTGGATTAATAGGCCTATCATACTACTCAAAGGTGATCCACTGTGTTTTCTCCAACGAATAAGCTATATTAGAAAGTAACCTACGACCATATATATCAACCTACTTTAAACATTTCGATTCATACTGTATATAATATGTCCGACTACATTTTTTGCCGCGGTCGGTCTCTCTATTTTTAGATGGGTAAATCCAAGGTTAAGAGATAACAAAAAAAATCTTATGTTCTTATGTTCTTAAATCTCTTAACCTTGGATAAATCCCCACAACCTCTATAGTTCCAGCGTCCTTGTTGACAAACGCCTATACTGTACTTGTTGGAAGAACACTAACAAATAGACCAAATTAAAGGAGTGTAGAAGGACTAACATATAATATTAGATTGTTGTTGTTGTTTTTGGCGCACTCTCCCATCCAGGAGTTCGTTCTATGAACGATGGCTGTTTCCTTATTCTATCTATCTATCTATCTATTGCCTGACGCCGTGATCCCCGAAGGGGTGGCCACGAACGAACCGCCCCATGCACCTCTGTCCCCAGTCAGTCGACGCCCCTCCCCCCAACCAGCACCGCCTTCGTTCATGTAGTTCCTCACTCCATCCTTCCACCTCATATTCGGTCTACCTCTCCCCCTCTGTCCCTCCACCTCGCTCTCGTACACCCTCTTAGTCATTCTCTCGCTTTCCATACGTTCCATATGGCCGAACCATCTCAAGTTGTTCCTTTTCACACTTTCCAGCACATCTACCTCCACACCACACCTCCTTCTTACTTCCTCATTAGTCTGTCTATCCCTCCATGTAACTCCGCACGCACTCCTTAAGTAATTCATTTCCACTGCTCTCACTCTTGGTCTGAGTCTCTCAACCAACGTCCATGCTTCGCTTCCGTAAGTCAGTGTCGGGATTACCACACTGTCATGCAAGGACTTCTTCACTTCCATACTGACCACCCTATTTCTTGTTACTGCTTTTAGCGTTCCTACAACCCTCTTCCCCTGTTGTACCCTCTCCCGCACCTCTTCATCCATAGTCCCATCTTTACTCAACACACTGCCCAGATACTTAAAAGAGTTGACGATCTCCATAGCCTGACCGTTCAGCTTCACCTCACACTCTGTGACTTCACCCCTTTCGAAGACCATAACCTTGCTCTTCCCCGTATTTACCTTCAAATTCCGTTTTTCGCACACTGTTCCAAACTCATTTACCAGACCCTGCAACTCCCATTCATTATCACTCATCAGAACTGTATCATCCGCAAACAGCAGTATAGGTAGCTTCCACTCAATTCCCTCCCTTTTCAGCGATACACCAACATTCACTGCTCTTGATAGTATTTCTTTCATGACTCCATCCATATATACAGTAAACAACCACGGGGACATCACACACCCCTGTTTCAAACCAACATTCAGGTCAAAGAACTCGCTCTGCTCACTCTCCACACGTACTGCCGCCTTTGCACCCTCATACATGCTCTTCACTGCTTTCAGCAACTTGCCCTCTACTCCGTATATTCTAAGTACTTTCCACAAACCTTCTCTATCCACTCTGTCATAGGCCTTCTCCAAGTCCATAAAGGCAACATACACCTTTTGTTTCTTCTCCAGATACTTCTCCACAACACAATTCAGGGTAAAAATCTGATCTACACATCCTCTTCCCTTCCTAAAACCTCCCTGCTCGTCGCCTATCCATTTCTCCGTTCTCACTCTCACTCTCTCAATCACTACCCTACTGTATACCTTCCCTACTACGCTTAGAAGACATATTCCTCGGTGGTTACCACACTCCTGTTTCCCCTTTGCCCTTATATAGGGGGACTATTATGCCAGTCTTCCAGTCATCGGGTGCACTCCCCTTCTCCCATGCTAGTTTGCACATTTTCCATACCCATTCTATCACTATCTCACCACCATACCTCAACATTTCCCCACACACTCCATCTGTTCCTGGTGCTTTCCCCAACTTCACTCTTTTCATGGCTTCCCACACTTCTGACCTTATTGTTATTTGTATTTGTTAAACATTTTCATATTACTTATATATTTCTTTTCTCAAATTAACGATAGTCTCCCTCCCTTTTAGAACTGTTCTTATAATCTCTGCTACCCTTTTTAATTCATTTTGTTCAAATATTTCCCTCAAGTTGTCCCTACCTCTCAGATCTTTGTATAGGTCTTCGTATGATTCATAGTTGAACAGGTGCATTTGATTTTCATTTTCATTTTGACAAATATCGCACAATAGGTTAGATTCATATTTGTTTTTGAAGTTTTCTTTTACTTCTATCATTCTTGTCCTTGTCATAAAAATTGTTCTGGCATTTTCAAAGCTTAAGTCCTCAATATAATTACTTGATATGTCTTGTTCAACAGCTTCTCTAGTTTTACTTTTACTTTCGATTGTCACAAGATATGCCTATTTCATAACATCCGAGACCAATTTAAGTAGCCTATTTGCACCCTATTTTTTCGCAAATTACTGTAAACTGGGGTGATTTCGGACTGCGGTCATAACTTCGGACTTTGGCGATAATATGTAATTAGCCATTGCCATTATACAATGGAAACGCTTTTACCATACTTTTCAAGAATACTTCGGACATTATTTAGGAAAAGGATAAGGATATTATGGGAGATAATTTTAGGAGGCTTCCTGGATTACGGCGCACGGCACAGTATCACTACACATCACTTGACCTAGTTAAATCTCTACAATGTGTTTACAGTCAGGAGAAATTGTAAAAAACAAACTAGGAAAATTTCCGAAATTACCCCACTTTACGAATTGTGTAAACTCGCGAATTTGGCAACTATCTCAGATGCTGCCACACCGGAGTATGCAATTGTTTTGGTATGGTAAATATATTACCCTTTCAATTTAGCAATATATAATTGATTTCACAATAACAAAATATTGCATAATTACCCTAATGTTTTATAGTAATTAGTATATGCAATTAGAAGCCTATACTTACCTATTAATAGCGGTTGTGGCAGCTTTCTTAACGCTTCCACTAAAAGCTGCTTTTAAATGTTTTATGAATAACTTTTAAGGATTTTCTTTTAGTTAAAATTACTTTTAGGGAAATTTTTAAATTCTTTTATAAATACCGGCCCTGGTTGTTAGTGAAGAGGAGGTCGAGTGTGTTATTGACTCTGGTAGGCTTGGTTATCAGTTGTGTGAGGAAAAGCTTGTCAGAGAGTTTAAGGAGAAGCCTGGCTTGTGCTTGCTCCTCTCTGGTACCTCCTGAGACCTTTCCTTCTGGCCAATGGATAATAGGAAAGTTGAAGTCTCCGCAGATGATGATGTCTGGTGTTGGGGTTGGCATATCGTCGATTAGCTTGTCGATTCTGCTGTGTGAATTATTGTAACTTTCAAGGGTGCATGATGGGGGGCGATAGCAATTGAGAATAATTACATTGAGTGACTTAATGTGGAGAGCCAGCATTTCTACTTGAGTATCAGAGTAGACTAGTATTGGTTTTGTATCTGAGGCTAGGTCATTTCTTACATATGTGATGACTCCACCATGGCTTCTATTTTCACGATCTGCTCTGTAGGAGGTGTAATTTGCCACTATTATTTCTGCATCACTCACCTCACTTTTGAGAAGTCTCTGTCAGGGCAATGAACATTAGGTCATTTTCTTCGGCAAGCTCATCAATGAAGGGGATTTTGCTTTTATTTGTCTTAGGGAATAGACCTTGAATATTGCCCATCATTGCATTTTCTAGCATGATTTCATGGCATTTAGCCATGGAAACATTTGGGTATGTGTTGGGACATTGTTGTGTTGATTGCCCATTAGGTGTGTGCTGATTATGGACGCTTGTGACTCCATGGCTTTCGTTAGCGTGTCGAGGGTCCTTTTCACCCCCACCATTAATTCTAAAAAAGCAGGGGCTGAATTTGTATCCTGGACAGCGTCGACTTTCTTCGAGGCCATGTGGGGCACTTGAGCGGTGGCAGGTACCAGTACTGGATTTACATCTTGCTTGGCTTGGTGTCTCTTTGTCCCTTTGATGTGAGGTAATTTACAGTTGCTATTCAAACATTCCTGCTTGGAGATGGAGTCCTCGCACATCTTAGGGTGGAGAAATGAGCATTTTTTCCCTAGTTGGCATCCTTGGTCTCTATTTGGCCCATGATTTAGGAGTTTACGACAGACCTTAGGATGACGGTACTCACATTTTGTCCCAAATTTGCCGTGCCGACATGTTCCCCGTCTGTGGTACCTACATATGGGGGTTTCTTGGGCAAGCTGAGTCAACCTGCCATTTCTCCTGTCCTGTGGTGAGATTCTGGTGACATGGGAATGATGGTATGTGCCTGTCTAATTTTGTCTTGACTCTCTCTACGCTCCTGCACTCGGTAGCTTATTCCACATACTGGTACAGTATATACAACTCTGTTACCAAACCAGTACTTGCCTATATCTTTTTTTAAACTAAATTGATCTAATTTGAAACCATTTGATTTAGTTCTTTTGCTATATTTTGAGTTTCAGTACGATTAGATTTGACCACAAATGGGGGAATACTTTTGTAATTGTTATCCCCTAAGGTGTTAATCCTTAAGCTAATGAAGGTGTTACCTATTGGGGGTAAGGGGGCTTTTACATTCAGTGAATGACAAAAATATGGGTAAGATTAGGAGTAGTGGGCGTACCACTACCAACATACAGCATAACTTATCTATAAAACATTAACCTAACCAAACAACTTAACCTAGTATTCATGTAGTACTAGGTTAGGTTAGGTTAATGTTTTATTGATATAATGTTTTATTGATGAATCAATACCTTCTTTGCATCAGTTTTTACAACAGAAGACCTCAGTGATATCCCTACACCATCGCCGATTCAGATTGATAATTCAGATGTTCTAAGCAATATCACCGTTACAGAGAGAGAAGTATTGAATTGTTTAGATAAACTCAAGGTAAATAAAACGCCAGGACCTGATACAATCTCGCCTAGAGTTCTAAAGGAAGCTAAGAATGAGCTCTCCAAACCACTGACATTACTATTCAATAAATCCTTGCAGTCTGGAACTATGCCTGATCAGTGGAAGCTAGCCAACGTAACACCGATATTCAAAAAAGGCAGCAAATCCCTACCCAGTAACTATCGTCCAATTAGCTTAACCTCAGTTGTATGTAAAATGCTAGAAACGGTCATACGAGACAGACTCGTAAATCACTTGGAGGAAAATAACATACTTAAAGATACTCAACACGGCTTTCGTAAAAAACGTTCCTGTTTAACAAACCTCTTAGACTTCTTCTACGATATCCTCAACCTCTACGATGAGAGTAAAGCTGTAGATATTATATACCTTGATTTTCAAAAGGCCTTTGACAAAGTTCCCCACAAACGTTTACTGCTAAAACTAAAAGCGCATGGAATACAAGACGGTGTGTTGAAATGGATAGAAAATTGGCTCAGCAACAGAAAGCAAAGGGTAGTCATAAACGGTAAGGCATCTAAATGGACCAATGTAAGTAGCGGGGTACCCCAGGGATCGGTACTAGGACCAATTCTCTTTCTAATTTACATCAACGACATAGATGAGGGTCTCACCTGCACAATCTCAAAATTTGCTGACGATACAAAAATTGCAAATAGCGTACTCTCAAAAGAACAAGTTGACGATATGCAACACAATCTAGATAAATTGTCATGTTGGGCCCAAATTTGGCAAATGAGTTTCAATGCGGATAAATGTAAAGTACTACATGTCGGATACCTAAATGAGAAAGCAAACTATTCGATGAATGGCACTCCGCTTAAGAATGTAAACAGAGAAACTGATCTGGGAGTAACAATATCGAGTAACCTAAAACCGAGTCAACAATGTTCAGAAGTTGTTAAGAAGGCAAACAAAATAATTGGCTTTATAGGCAGGTCATTTGAGCATAAATCCAAAGAAGTTATCCTAACCCTTTACAATTCCTTAGTCCGCCCTCTTCTGGAATACTGCGTTCAATCCTGGTGCCCTTATTACCAAAAAGATATAAACAAGCTAGAACGAGTTCAACGTAGAGTTACCAAAATGATACCTAGCCTAAAGAACAAACCATACGAAGAGCGTCTTAGAGAATTAAATCTATTTCCTTTAACCCAGCGCAGATTAAGAGGCGACTTAATTCAAGTGTTCAAAATCATCAAAGGCATCGACAATATGAACTGTAGTAAGTACTTCACTATCGACCAATCTAATTACACGCGGGGAAACGGTTGCAAAATTATTGGTAAATCTTTTAACTCGCACGAATCTAAGAATTTCTTCTTCAATCGAGTTGTCAACTTGTGGAATGGGCTTCCCCGAGACGTTATAGACTGCAGCACCGTTGATTCATTTAAATTCCGCCTAGACAAATATCTCGCATCAAACCCGCGACTGACTGCGTTTGTAAATGAATAACTTTATCCTCCCCTCAGTTACTAACCCATCTGTCCCCTACTAACTTCCTAGTCCTGCCACGTTAGTGGCAGGGCAGTAGTTCCCTTTCCAATGTTCCCTTACCCACTCTAAACCACTGTTTGGACACTTGATCCTCAGTGTTTTGGAGGACAAGCAACCTAGAACGGTCACTAGATCTGTTGTTGCTTGATTTCCTTTGTACTCCTTTGTACTCCTTTATTTATGGAGTATGTCGGTAGTGGTACGCCCACTACTCCTAATCTTACCAAAATATGTCTACGTATCCTACTGCTTGACATACAAGACACCTAAGAGGAAGGATATACTGTACGCAAGTATGTACCTATGATCATCCTATACAGCAAAATCTTGACTGTTGAAGCTGGTGTGGTTGTAGATGTTCCAGGTGGACTTGGTCGAGTCTTGCTGAGGCATGGTTAGCACTATGCCAATATCAACCACAATGATGGTATGATGAAATGGTGTTGTGGCAGGACTTTATTGAATTACTCTCCAACTATTGAATGGCAACCTTGTCTGAGCCGTTACAATGTACCGTATGTAATGGAAAGTGACGCTAAGCCATTGTAGGTATGCATGTACTGCAAATGAAATAGAACTTGGAGGTCAATGTGGTAAAGAGTAAAATGAGAGGAATGCAGCCACAGTGAAGTGAGATTGAATGGTCTGGTAATAGAAAATTTGCTCATTAAATATTTGAACAGTGTGGTCAGTAAAAATCAGAGTTTGTAGAATTAAATAGTTGGTTTGGACATACGGAGAGAATGGATTATCAGAACTGGGTAAAGGAATGCCGGACTGTACGTGGGGGGGAGCTGCACGTAGGGGTAGACCTAAAAAGACGTGGGATCATGTACTCTAGGCCGATCTCAAAATAAAAACAAACTTTACAACAGAGGCAGCCCTTGACAAGGCCGCCTGGATAGCCACCATTTAGGACGTGAGACTAACCACATTCTCTGTGGACAAAACAGTCTTTAATCTTGTATGTATGTATGTAATAAACAGATTTAAAGCCCCTCCTCAACATATTATTGTATCCAATGGCATTCAAAAATAGACAGGAACATGATTGCAAAGGTCCGACGCCTCCCCCGCCGCCGTCATTTTTACATTTGTCGATCGCCGTGGTTAAGTTCGCATCTATTTTGACAGAGATTTTTTTCGGTAATTTGCCCCCTGGTGGCAATATATATGATGATGACAAGATGTCATGGTGTGGGGGGGTTAGGGGGGCAATTCCCCCCTCAACATATTATTGTACCCAAAGGCAGTCTAAATAGACGGGAACATGATGGCAAAGGTCCGACGCCACTACGTGTAGTGTAAACAATGCTGGCGGTACGCCCGCACTTAACATTCTTGCCTTAATTTTGATCTAAAATAGTAAAGCCATGTAAGATATTTAAAGCTTAGAAAGTTGATTTCAAACCCTGTCGCGTCTCTTGAGGTAGTAATACAGTACTCCCTCGAATTTTGCGAGAATATGGTCGACATTGCGGCCCGCAAAATTCAAAATCGCAAATTTCAAATAACTAACCTTATGGGATTAATTGAATATGGTCGACATCTCATCATCGAGGGCCTATTTTTTTGTGATTTTCGTCCTTGTTTGTACACACGTTATGACACATACACTTAATTATACATCCTACAATAAAGAAAAACACAGAAATACAGATTCAGGGTGTTAAACGAAAGATTTTTTGTTTGTTTGTATCCTTTATTTTTATTTTGCAAAGAAAATACTTGTGGTTTATAGTTCAGGGGTCCCAGGGGTTTATAGTTCAGGGGACCCAGGGCACAAGTAACACTTCAATTTTGCCCAAGGAAGTCGATTATGCGAGAGCGTGAGAACGTATAGGAGCGTGGGACGTCACGACCCTGCTACCCCTCCCCCCCCCCCCCCGAAAACTAGTGCGGAAACCCCGTATCATTTGGCGCCACCCGCAAAACTCGAGTAATATCGCACATATCAAGTTCCGCAAAAAAGGTCAAATCTTGGGTCCCGTTCGCAAAATCGAAATTTCGCAAATTTGAAACACGCAAAATTTGAGGGACTACTGTATAGGAATTTGAGTCAGGATT
The DNA here is from genome assembly GCA_032716605.1 of Paralithodes platypus. NCBI lineage: Eukaryota > Metazoa > Arthropoda > Malacostraca > Decapoda > Lithodidae > Paralithodes > Paralithodes platypus. The sequence continues at coordinate 5,114,245 of CM064562.1, read as the reverse complement.
TTAATCTGTTTTGATATTACCTTTATCTAGCTTACCCTGATATATTTCTTACATGATGAAGTACAGTACAGTAGAACCTCGCTCTTTCGGACTAATTGGGGTAGACCCCTGTCCGAAAGGGCTGAGTCTGAACTCACTTCAGCCATTCAGACTTGTCCGAAACTCGGCTTTTCGGTCCGAATGCGAAATAATTTTTCTCGGCCTTTCAGACAAATCCGAAAGGCTGAAATAATGTACGAAGTTTATAAGTCTGAATACACATTCACCTAACCAGACAAGTCCGAAACTCGGCTCTTTGGTCCGAATGCGATTTAATTTTTCTCGGCCATTCAGACAAATCCGAAAGGCTGAACTATGAATCCGAAGTTAAATGTAGTCCAAAAAGGACGGAGTTATTTTCTCAGCCTTTCAGACAAATCCGAAAGGCTGAACCATGAGTCCGAATTGAAATTCTAGTCCGAAAGATTGAAGTCGAAAGAGCGGGGGTTTACTGTAATGTGAAGACAGTAGCCTATTTGATATTTATATCACGTGAGTGCAAAATTTGTCAATCTTTAACCCTTATGCTGCGGGCTTATTTGCGCTATTTAGCGCATATTCAGGCACTCCTGAATGATAAATCAAGTATCTGCATTAAATTAACTGTATTCTGCCAAAAACTAGGCGAAAATAGTTTCAAAATGACACCAGAACGAGCTTCGTAGGTGGCGGGGTTCACCCGCAGCGTTGCCATAGATAGACATTAGGGAAAACTCGCTAATTGTTAGCTCTCGCTCGCTCAGCAACACTGTCGAGACAGCCACGCGAGACCACAGTTTACCTCAGTGAGCGGCTGGCTGCTCTGAGGGTCGGACGGAGGTCCCTCACGCTCCCGCCCACTGACACTCTATTTCTACGGCTTTTACAGGCTTTTAAAGCCTCGAAATTGCTCTAAATTGCCTATACGTTCTGGAACGTCACCCGCAGCCAATGGGTTAAGTACCGGTATCTATCAATACAATTATTCATATTTTGGTCACGTTAATCATAAATAAATATGTATTGGCAGGCCAATCTATAGGCTATGTACTATGGTACTATGTACAGTACAGTACAGTACTATGGTACCGACCGTAACAGTAAAAAGGTAGACTATCTTTGTAAACTAGCATACAGCCAATGTATCAAATTATTCCATCTTGATTTTCACTTTCACAGTGCATTATTCGATATCTTGCCATTATTTCTACACTTCATTATTAAGCTTATGCTGCTCATACTCTTACTCATACCTCTCTTTAAATTCTGTCCATCTGCCGTCATTAGGACGTGAGACCGGAACCGCTCTTCGTGTGGAGCACTCGGTCTTTAAATTTGTGTATGTATGTGTATGTATCTTTGTAACTGCTTTCACAGAATGAAGTGCTGAACAGAAATACTGAGAATCAAAATGGTCGCCAGTCGCCCGGCTCCTGAAACACTTTGACCAATTGTGTTATTCTATGGGTACCCCTAACCCTAATTCCTTCGTATACGTCACATGTTAGAAATGCCACCATCCAAAACACTAATTTATTTACATTTATAAGAAACTCGGAGTATTTACCTAATTGTACCGTACCGTACTATTATTGCACATGGGAGGTATATTGCACACTAACATATATTATAATGAGGATAGCTGACTTAGTGAGCTATGCCCTTTAACTATTAGCCTAACTGGTGATGGGCTGGTCTATCAGAGTGAGAACTGAGCGATCTCTGCCATACCCATAGCTTACTCTGACTGTTCCTTTAACTTTTATATTTTCTAGATCTCAAGTGACGGCGTCTTTTCCGTGGATTGACCTCCCAATCTACCAAGATTGGAAGCCAAAGCGTCACATTTTTCCCTTGCCCCTCAACTTTCTCTTCATAATTGCTGAGGGGCACGGGGCCCTGGGTGGGGCTTTGGTTTCCCGGGCGTTTCCGCACCCTCCTCAGCTCCCCGCCATGGAGTGGCTTCGGTCACCCGGGCTTTGTTGTGGTTGGCGGGGAGGGTTCTGTGGGGGCGCTCGGTTGTGGCCTTGGAATTGCTCGGGGCCTTGGGGCTGTTCGGCCAGGCAGCTTGGGGAACAACAACAACAACAACTATTAGCCTAATTAGTAACTGGAGATACACTATGGATGTTATGAATTATACAGGGTGGCTCAAAAGCTGCTGTTTTTTGTTTTAGATCGATTCAGATCCATTCTTGAATTAGCAACTTTTGGGCCACCCTGTGTGTATATCCTTTTGTCATAATAATCATGCTTCACTAACACATATACTGTACAGTATGTAAACTCCTTTAAACTTATGATGTTAATGGCTTATGTGCAAGACCTTGTTTGTAGTAGTAGTACTTTAGGAGTTGTTCTCTAGGCTGCCTAGCCGAACACGCTATTAAGGAAGGTCACGGCCGAGACCGGGTTTTCCCACAAAGCTCTCAAGGAATGTATATTATGTTGTTGGCGTAAGTGGTTGTGTGCTATGCAGTCTTTCATAATATTTTGATAGTGTCCGATGTTGTTGTTGTTGTGTTACAGCCCGGACAGGTATTCTAGACGGAGTCAACCAGCCTCTTCTGATAACTCAGAAAGGCTGGATGGTGCCCACATCACAGTCTAGCCAGGTGGACTCTGTCCTCACGGGAAAGGAGAGTTTCTGAGGGATGTACTTCAGGGGGCTGTGTATGAAGCATACAGTAGTGTTTCCTTTGAGTGGCTGGATGGATCAGTGGGTGGTTTGAGTATGGATATGCTTCTGTAGGCTGGCTGTGGATGGGCGAGGGAGGAAGTGTAAGACATTATTTATGTATGATAACGAGTGCTAGGTGTCTTTTTATTATTGCCGGTATAATAATTGTTCATGGCATACGAATGTTCTCAATCTCAAAGGGTTAGTGACTATTTTTGTTGTCAGTGTCAGAATGATGTACAATGAGTGGTGAGTAGTGCTTTAGGCCTATGCTGAAATTCAGTTGACTCCAAACTGCACATTTAGTAGTTAATTTGTTCTTTTACTTGGTTTAGGCAAGTGGGGAGAATGGATGATCTAACTAAGGTGAAGAGTTGCTAGTTTGTAAATGTGTAAGGGTAGACCTAAACAGGTGTGAATCAGCTATTTCATTCTGATTTCAAATACAAAAAAATAAGTGAGGCAACTCAGAACAGCTGCCATTAGGACATGAGACTGGAACTGCACTCATTCTTCAAAGTTCATGTTGTGACATATTGTCATCATATATATTAACAGCAGGGGGCAAATAACCAAAAAAATCGTTGTCAAAATAGCCGCGAAGTTAACTGCCGCGATCGCCCTATGTAAACATGACGACCGTACGCCCAAACTCTACATCCATCCCGGGGATTTTTCAAGAGCTTGTGCTCTTTAAATCTGTTTATTACATACATACATACAAGCTTAAAGACTTAAAGCTTAAAGATAGATATGAATGAGTGAGATGTGTGTTGTGTACAATATATAATAACAGGATCAGATAACAACAGCCCAGCCTCTCCCACCATACTGATAGATTGATAAGATATAGCACAGTAGTGACTTGCTACTGCCGGTCACCTTTTGAGGCAGTTGGTTGGTTGATTCATAAGTTGAAGGATTATTTCAGGGTTAGGAAATTGGTGAATAAGTAGTCATACATAATCCTTGATGAATGTAAACAGTTTATTTAAGGGATATACTATGGTTGACTGTATACAGTACTGTGCACTGCTTTTCCTGTTATTTACTTGTACAAAATTGAGTGATTGATGAACGTGTTTATTGTCGAGTTTACTAGTTCCTTCGCTTTAGGAAATACGGTACAGTACAGTACTCTTACAGCTATGTAAATTTTCTTTGTTTAGTCAAAATAAGATATAATACTTGTCAAACTGAGGAGCTATATGCGAGACTCGACCATAAATTTTTGGAGGCAACCATTTATTAGCGAATCCCTTAGGTAATTTTAATTTAGAAGTCTACAACTTTATTTTACACAGCTGCACGTTAGAAGTGCAGTCTTGAGCACTGACAAGGTTACATCTGGTTGAATCTTTGAACCTTTACTGAAGTGAAGAACAGAACCAATTGGGATGTAATGGAGCATTGTATTGTTTTGTTTGTTTTCGATGCTGATTCAAATGGGTGCATAACTTATTGCTCATGACTGTACAGTACATTAGGCGACCATGAGTCAGCCTTTGTTTACCCCATAACAGTTATAAAGAAAACTTACTCACATTACAAATAATAGCCAATAGTAATGTCTGGTTTAGAATAAGTCCCTCGACCCCCCCCCCCTGTAACAATTATAGAATACCAAATGTTTAACTACTACAGTATATGTAGCCATGGTAGATAAAACTCTTCAGCAGCCCACTATTTTTCTTACAATCTGTGAATGCAGTTTGATAATAGGAGGGTCATCAAGCCATAAACTACTACTCGTCAATCTTCCTCATGGTGTCTCTAGGTTACTACCCTCATCCAGCCAATTTGACAGTTGAATTCTGTCCCCAGGCATTTCCCGGGACAAAACCATGGTTGCAGGCTGTGAGGGACGTAACTCGACTGTCAAGTTCACTGGTACAGGGTATAGGCTAGTTTGTCATCTATCTTTCAGAGCAGTGACTTCCTGATAAGTTCTGACAGGCTGACTAATTATGCTCACATGGATGTACAGTCGCCAGTAGATGAATCTGGTACAAATGTATTCGAGGCTTATTTTTATTCGACCACTATAATATGTTGATGTAAATTGACCTAAAATACCTTGCTTTTGCATAAGGTATAGTTGTATTTTTGTTTTTAAAGATTGAACATTTAAATTACAGATCTATATATCCGACTCCAGCCAAATTGGAAAATTATGCCTTGAATATCCCAAATACCTATAGCTCATTTTGCTTGAACGGGTAAAGATTTACTCCAATCTTAGCTTATTTAATTTAATGTATTGATCATTTGGTTATATAACCCCTTACATCTCTTTTGGCAGGCATACAAGGAAGTTGCTAACTACAGTGAAGCAGACCTGAGGAATTTCCTTGAGGAGGTGACCAACGCTGGCAAGAGGAAGGACAAGAGCTCCCTCTCACCTCATGCTTTGGTCAGTTCACCCACAAAGCAGGGGGGTATAGGGAAGGAGGAGGAAGGGGGGAGGGTATATGTAAGGGTGGAGGAGGATGGGTTTAGAAAGGAGGACGGGGACGGTTGTTGTTGTTCCCCAGACTGATTTGCCGAACAGTCCTGAGTCCGGTATACTGAAGCCGCTCCAGATGCTTAGGCTCCCGAAGGAGCCGGGGGTGAGATGAGATCTGTCTCTGAGAGGGAAGCAGGGGAGGGGATCATCACCCCCAGGCCAATGCCTCCACCGTCCGCAGCCCCCCTTGCAGTGCCACCTAAATTGGGCAATCTCACCAGCACCTGGAAGGAAAAGTACCGGTAGTACAGAAAAAGGCAGACAGAAACCGCTAAGGTTGGGTAGAAAATGCCAAGCCTCACTCTGGATATGACCAGCCCTCACTCATGGAAGAGGGATTTTTTGTATAAGGGTGGAGGAGAGGGAGGGGGAGATATGCGGAGATGGGGGACCTTGAGTCGAAGAGTGAAGATTAGTCACTTGATGAGGATTAGATGACTTTCATTTACACTGAAAACCCCGGATCTGTCTACAGTTTATTACAGTATATATGTATATTATTATCAGTGATGCTTAAAAATATAATAAACTTATAAAGTGAACATACTGAAATTAACAGGCTGGGAAATTAGGTATAGCCCGGCAGCCCGGACATGTAGCCGGGCTAGTGATTTTCAATGTTAGTCTGCCCGGCAGTTGCCCGGGGGACAAGTGAAACTTTGTAATACTTCCTTACATAATGTTGCAATAAAATATATACATACATATATAATATCAAATACCGGTATATAATTAATGTAGGAAAACATCGCTTCGGTAACCCTTTAATAGACTGAGTCTGAGACCGACGACACACGGTGTGCGGTGACCCTTAAGTAAACAGTAAACAGTTCATCGGTTGTCGAATACTATACTGTCAATATTAATTTATATCAGATGCAATAACAACACAAGAATCAATAAACAGATAAAAAAAAAATGGGAAAATTGAAACAAGTTAGGCTAAATGTAGCCGTGTAAATCCTATGATAACATTGTCTAAGAATTGTCGTTATTGCTTTGCCGTGAATCTCGTAATGTTACGAACTTGAATTGCAAGGGATACTAAAGCTTGGGGGATGGTTCACTTTTTGGGCGTTTTTTTGCATGTATTCATTCTTTTTCTAGTTTCCTCCCTAGACCATCAAATTTAAAAAAAAACATCCTTTAGATCCCCCTTCTAGATTAATTTGTAGCCTACATTTTTCGGTAGAAAAATTTCCCGGCCGGCTTCCAACATTACAGGCTCACTATCGTTCGCTAGGGAAAAAATCGACATCTAAATTGCACGAAAGGTCTAAATATTGACGACGAAATGGAGCGAAAGGTTTTAAGATCGGGGCTAAACATGAGGGAGAAAGTGGTTCAGAAAACAGGCCCATGTCCCCTTAAGCTTGTAGATGGTATTGGTGGCATAGTTGTTGGTCAGTGGTCAGTGTTATACTGTACTATAATCCATAGATGCTGGTTGTAGGGTAGCAGATTGGCATCGTCTGCACCTACGCTTGTCTCCACTTACCCGATATCGGTGTGCAGTTTTATTATTTGTTCTATTTCTCCCCATTTTAATGTTAATAATTCCGATCTTCAAAAAATCAGGCTATTTGGGAATTTTGGATTATTCGTGTTCGAATTATCAGAATTTTGCTGTAACAGACTATTTGACCGACAGACACATCTTCCTTAACCCTTCCTACCCGGGCAGTCTTACCTAATGACGGTCGCCCGTACCCGGGTGAAATGGCTGAAAAATGTCTAGGCCTAGGCTACCGTATTTATGTTTATTTTCACTGCTAGAACTTTCCCACTCATCTATAATCGTAGTGCGGTTTTCAATCTGTATTTTGGCGTTGAGTAGAGCTCTGTAAATCAACTGGTTCAGTTGTGATGACGATTTCAGTGGAGCAAATATTGCAGAGATGTTGCCAATATGGGGGCTTTTCAGACACTAATTTCGTCATACGTCAGAACAATAACATTGAAGAGTCTTCTCCTTCTTGTTTTCGGAGGTGCGGTGACGCAACGCTTGGGTTTGTTGACATACGTCGTACGCACAGCGTTCAGACCAAGCTTAATTAGGCTATTAAGCTGCCGTCTTAGGTAAGGCAGCCCGGGTAGCGGCCCTTCTGCCGAGCTGTCCTTACCTAAGGCAGCCCGGGTAGGAAGGGTTAACCCCTTCTGTACCGGCGACGTGTTTATAATTTCTTTCTAGCTAGATTTATACTATTTTGTGCAGTTTAACCCTTGGGATCCGGGAGGACTCATATGAGGCAAAACGTATAATGGTTAGGAGTCCGGGAGGCTTCATATGAGGCAAAATAAAAATCAAAGGGTTTAAATCACGCGGGCGGATTTTTGTTTGTGCGTGGGCTACCGCAGCGCCACCAAGCACAAACTAACAGGCAGCATCAGTTCTTAGTGCGCATCCAAGATGGATGGAAGTAATCCCAATAAAATCGCTGTGTCCGAATCGCCGCCCGCCGCCTCGTACCGTACGCCTAACAAAAGCAAGGCTAAAACGACCAAGAAAACAGTGCTTAGTCCCGATGGTGTTGCACACACTCTGGAAGAACTAAGAAAATATAGTGAACTGAGTAAACTTGGGAGTGACTTTGACGAAGAACAAGTGGTTAGTGAAGATGAGGGTGAAGTGGCGGATGGATTAGAGCTTCTGGGCTTTATTAGTACCGATGAGGACGATAATGACGATAGTGAATGCGGTACTCGTGAATATAGTGAACTGAGTGAACTTGGGAGTGACTTTGACGATGAAGAAGTGGTTAGTGAAGATATGGTACCGTACGCTCGCCTAGCCTAGTAAGTGAAAGTGACACACAAATGTATAACAAGTAATAATAACTCAATAATAACAGTGAGTGACAATAATTCATAACAAGAAGAGTAATAAGGGTGAAAGTGACACAATAATATCCAATAACAGTGAAAGTGCCGAAAATATGTTATAAAAAGTTTCACATAACTCAATAATGGTTGTAAAAGAAATAAATGACACAATAACTATGACATTATCACCATACAAACATAATATCGTCTACCGGTACCGAAGCAACGAGTAACTTACTGCGTGCTAGCCAGGGCCGCGGCGAAGTGTTCGGACACAGGCGAAAATACGCGGGAAATTACCTCCATTCCTATCATCATATCTCGGCAACCACTTGTCGTAGTGATCTCAACTCAACGGCAGTCTACAGACGAAGGTTGGTTCTACACTATGCAATTTAGTTGACTGCTCTAGGTGGTCTCAATCAGTAGATATCGAATTATGAAGATAGCCATTTTTCAGGAATACCCCCGGACACGAAGATCGCCTCATATGAAGGCCCCCGGATCCGGAGGGTTAAGAAGGATGTGTGCTGTTATAAAAAAGGTCAAGTGAGATAATTCGAAGCCTGTTAATTGCTGGAGGCCCCTTTTAAACTGAATTATATAATTTAATAGTAGCCAGAATGTATTTAAATGGACGTCACCGATAATGAAGGGGTTAAGTCAGTGTTGTGATTTAATATTCAGTATAGCCGTAAACACACTCTCTCTCTCCCCGGTATACGTCAATAATGAACTATGAATTTGTAATATGATGCCATAGACCAAGGCTGCCTTTTCCTAGAAATGTTATTCGCTGTATTCAACTTATTAGGTCCGCGTGAAGCGAAGGAGGCTGTTGTTGTGGAATTGAAGTTTATTTTGGATCGACGTCCACATCGACACCCTAATTAGGGGAAGCGAAGGATCTCAAGGGCTTACACAGTCCTTCTTCTTCTTCTTAGGGCAACGCTTATTGAAAATTGCAATTTTTCGGTTATTAATGAACCAAATTTAATTATTGTTCTCGTGCATATACAGTACTGTACTATGATTTATCCTCTAGGCTCTAACGGAGCCCCTTTTTTTTTATTTGGTCCTGTGCGTCGCGCTACGCGCCTTGGAGTTAACACGACCACACGGACCTATATCGTAGTCCGCTTGGACTTGTAAAATTGAATATTGCTAGTTGTGAAGTTTTTTATTGGGGAGATTGTAGGCACCAGTCGAGCAGGACAGTACCCAGGGGAGGTCACGTAGCCATATGATAACGAGTTACTTACAGTTTCTTACAGTAGATCCTCTGGAAAAAGGCAAACTATGCCTGTGTATCCAGCTCAGTACCAGTGCTTGCACTGCTGCGGTCGTTCACGGTGTTGGCGGCGGCGGTAGCAGACGCAACATTTTTACTATTCTGTATTTTTGTTTTATAATCAAACTTCAAATCTTGTCTTCCCCATGCTTTATCAAGATTACTTTCAAACTCCCTTATTGATTCGGAATCGACTACATACTGGGGCAGTGCGTTCCACTCATTTACCACTCTATCACAAAATGAGTTCTTCGCCTTCTCAAGCCTATTTCTTTCTTTGTAAATTTTCTTAGAGTGTCCTCTCGTTCTTGTTCCCTCCCGCATCAAGAAGATACCTTCACACACATCCTCATCGTACTTTCCTGACACTATCTTAAAAGTCTCTATCATATCCCCTCTCTTTCTCCTATATGCCAGTGTCGGAAGTCCCAGTGTCCTCAACCTCTGCTCATAGCCCGCGTTCTTCAACGTTGGTACCAGCTTGCTAGCTCTTCTCTGCACTTTCTCCACTGCTTCTATATCCTTTACCATATATGGAGCCCACACCTGGTTTGCATATTCCAGGTGTGGCCTAACCAGCGCTGTATATAGATTCCTGAAGATTTCTTCGTCAAGTGACACAAATGTCCTCCTTATCAGCCCTACAATTCTATTGGCTTTGTTTATCTTTTCCGCTAAATGTTCTGAGAAATTTAACTTATTATCTATCACTACTCCTATATCCTTTTCTGCACTCACTTCCTCCATCGCTTCATACATACTGTATCCTACCTTGTCTATCTTGCTGGTCCCAATCCGCATGTACTTGCATTTTTTTGGATGAAAAGGCATTAACCAATGCTCAGACCATCCCTTCATGCCCTCCACATCTCCTTGAAGCAAACCCATATCTTCCTTACTCCTCACTCTTCTATACAGTTTAGTGTCATCCGCATACAGGTATACCTCACTTCCATTAGTTATAACTTCAGGCAAGTCGTTGATAAATATAACGAACAGCAATGGTCCCAACACAGATCCCTGAGGTACCCCACTTGTAATTTCCCTCCACCCCGAGCCTATTCCATTCACCAATACCCTCTGTCTCCGATCTTTCAGGAAGGCTTCTATCCATTTCACACATTTCTCCCCTATATTATAGCTTCTAACTTTCTCTATTAACCTTTTATGTGGGACCTTATCGAAGGCCTTCATAAAATCGCAATATACCACGTCTATTACATCACCATCTTCTAAAATTTGCATCCAATCATCTACCACCTTAATTAGCTGTAGTACCGTCGACCTCCCCGGCAAGAATCCAAACTGTCTCCCACTGAAAAGTTGGTTTGACTTCATATGATCCATTATTCCTTCTCTAATTACCGTTTCCATTAGTTTACACACAACACTTGTCAAACTGACTGGTCTATAATTCCCTGGGTCATTTCTCTTTCCCTTCTTAAATATAGCTGTTATGTTCGCCTCTCTCCAGTCCATCGGGATTTGTCCTGTATTAAACGATACCTCAAATAACATTTTCAATGGCTCTACTAACATCTCCCCTCCTTCCTTTATGATTCTTGGGTGTATCCCATCCGGTCCCGGTGACTTACTTCTATTCATTTTTTCTATAGCCCTTCTTATTCTAGCATGGGAAAACTCTACTAGTTCTAGTGCCGGTGCCTGTTTGATGGGAATAGTAGGCACTGCATCCTCCGACTCCACTGTTAGTACCCCCCCAAAGTATTTCCCCAGCACCTCTGCTTTCTCCTTATCAGTCTCCGCTCTACTCCCATCATTCAACCCCCCCACCAGCTCTGGGATCCCTACTCTTCTTGTTAATTTTTCCTGAATGTACTTCCAGAATATTTTTGGATTATCCTTCACATTTCTAGCTATCTCTCTCTCCCTCTCCTTCACCCCCCTCCTTGTTTCCCACCTTATTTTATTGTTTATTTGTCTGCGTTCCAGATCCACTTCCTTAGCCTCTATACTAGACCCCCTGTTCTTTTTTAACAATTTTAATCTTTCCCACAATCGTTTCTTTCTTCTAATCAATATCCAAAGCTTTCTTTTCATTGGCAATTCTGGGTTAGTTCTTTTCCTCAATTTTGTTTTATCCTTATATTCCCTTACTGGTACACTTTTGGATACAGCATTCTCCAGTTTGACTCTAATTTTCCTCCACATTCCTTCAGCGTCTTCACCGTTCAAATATTCCCCCCAGTCAATGTCCAAACACCGTCTCAGCAGCTCATAATCTGCTCTATCATACATGTATATTTTTCTATTGCTTTTATTATCCCTCTCCGATTTAATGTTACAACTAAAGCTTATACAGGCATGGTCACTACGACCTATAGGGCTATCCACATTAACATGTTCCACTATATCCTCTTCATTGCTAAAAATCAAATCAAGTACACTCCCCTGCGTCCCATCTCTATATCTTGTCATCTCTACAATATGTTGCGTTAAAAAACAATCTCTCACTTTCTCTATAAACTTATTTTCCAGGCTACCCTGTCCCGCTGGAGTAGTACAATTTGCCCAGTTGATCCTTGGCAAATTGAAATCTCCAATCAAAATTTTATATTTGTTCTCTCTATTATCTATCTCCTCCATTGTTTTCAGTAGGTTATCATCCTCTCCCCTGCTATTATTTGGGCTTCTATATATAGAGGCAATTAGAATTGATCCTCTTACACATTTTACTTCAATACACAAATACTCACAATACTGCTGTCTCATATCCACCTCATTAACCTTGAGCTCTTTTCTTACATAAATAAACAGTCCTCTTCCAACCTCTGCTCTAATAGCATTTCTCTCATATAACTCAAAACCCTCCAAACTATATTCCACCAGTTCCCTCTCAATTCTAACATTTTTTGGTCTTACTTCCTGTAGGGCTATGATATCAGGTTTTTCCTCTTCATCCTGCAACCTACATATCAGTTCTCTTTTCTTGTCCTGAGTAAACACATCCACATTACTAAACATAATCCTTAATCCATCTACCATTCCTCCAGCAATTACACCATCCCGCTCCTCCAGTCCGTACCCTACTCCCCTGTTAGCACTACTGGGTCTGACTCTTTGTCTCCTGTCTCTCCCTGTGACACCTCCACCCCGTTCTCCTCCTCCGTCACAACTCTCATCACATTCTCTCCCCTCCCTGATCTCCCCCTCCTTTCTACTCTTATAAACCACTTCCTCACTTTTCCGTCCCTCACTCTCCAGTAAAAATTTCTCTTTTCCTCCTCATCCAACTTTCCATTATTTTCATCAGCCTTTTCTTGTAATTCCTTAATTTTTTTCCTTTGTTCTATACTCAAATCCTTCTTTAGTCTTATGTGTTTCAGTTTATCATTTGTATTTAGCCTCCAACTAAAATTTGTCACAGTCTCCGCCACTACCCTAGTTTTAAACTGTACCCTTATAGGTCTCATCTCTCCCCTTTTATATCTACCTATCCTACTGATCTCCTCCACCTGCCCTTCCTGGAACTCCTGGTTCATTTGCCAGGCTTCCCCTACTTTTTCTATAGGTGACTCACCTACACAGAGAGTAGTCCAGCTAACTCTCATAGACACATACTATTCATTGAATCATTTCACTACACTTAAAAATCACACCACACTTCTTTCCAACACTCCTAAATTTCCTCTAACGTACTGTACCGTGATTTTAGGTGATATGTTTGTGAATGTATGTGGTACTTAGCGAGCGAAATGTCTTACAGTGTATCAGGGCAAGTACAAGATATGTCAGGGCAAGTAAGTTTCAGAAGTCACTAGCCCGGGGCAAGTAGATCCGCAACACTAATTTCCCAGCCTGACTGAAAAGCATCAAGAATGCATAAAATATTTGATTATTCCCTATAGGTACTGTATGTGCACATCAAAACAGTAGATGTGCTATTATTCAGTAAAGTTGTTAGGTTCAACAATATTTTGAATTACAGTACAGTATAATGATAATTGTTTCCTTTATCTATGAAATATGTCTACACCTTTCCCTCTATAGTTCAGCATTTCACTTTGAGAAATCAAGGTTATATTCTTGTTTGATGTTGGGGATGAAATTCATAAATTAGATTATTCTTATAGGTTCAGGAACATTTCATAGCGAGGTTGGTCCTTGGAGATCTGTGCCCTATAAATTGTTCTTTCCTTTATCTTACCTTTCACTTTAACATTACACTACAGGTATTCAGTGTGCAGTTGGGTCTGAGTACATGATTAGATTGATATCCAGTATTCGATAAATGGATATAAAATCATAGTCATGTACCGGTACTTAACCTTTAACTGTCTTGATGGTGTAATGAGAATGACTAAGAGGGTGTACGAGAGCGAGGTGGAGGGACAGAGAGGGAGAGGTAGACTGAATGAGAGGTGGAAGGATGGAGTGAGGAAGTACATGAAAGAAGGCGGTGCTGGTTGGGGGGAGGGGCGTCGACTGACTGGGGACAGAGGTGCATGGGGGCGGTTCGTTCGTGGCCACCCCTTCGGGGATCACGGCGTCAGGCAATAGATAGATAGATAGATGGTGTAATGGTTAGAGTGTTTAAGATCTGTATGTGGTAACCCATGTTCGAATCTTGGGAGGATCACATGCTTTCAATAATTTAATTGGGAGGTGTTTGGTGTTGGCAGTGAAATAAATAAATTAGATTAAGCTATAGAAAAATAATCCCTGTGCATACCTGTTGGCTCACAACAGCAGTGTTTTGGATTCAAGTTTCACTCGGGAAGATGCCAGAAAAATACTGTACCACTCGCCCAGTTAGTGGCCCAGTCAACCACTGATTTGAGAAGACCAACTAAGAACCTGCTTCTCCCATTAGGAATACATACCGGTATAAATTGTTTTTAAAACATGGATAACTATACTTTATAGATTGAAATTGAAATCTATTGTAGCTAATTGTATGATTCAGTCTTTTACTACTTTTTATTCATCAAGTTCAAACTAGGCTAGATTGTTAGTAAGGAACTAATATTGTTGATGTTTAGGCTGTGTTGCGTCGTGAGGAAGAGGTACTGAGGGAGGAGTCTAGCTCTGGTGACGAGACCCGGAATCGCACTGCTGCCAGCCGCATTAAGAAGACCCAGAAGAACCGGCGCCACAAAGAGACATCCGCAGCGGCCCGCTCCAGTGCCGGCGGGTCCCTGGGCTCCCTACAAGACCTGTCAGACACCAAGCAGGTCAAACAGACACCACCGGGAGCGCAGAGTCAGGGGGTGGCCAGTCGCTGTAGAGAAGGTGAGATAAGCAGCCTGTCATTAATGTACTATTCAAACTGTATTGTACAGTAATACTCTTTATTTTCTTTTTAGACTTATTATTATAGATACCGGTACTATTTTGAAGTTATGCTTCACAGTTGTAGTGTGCCTTTGGAAGTGATTTTGTGTTGTATAGTAATAAATAACAATAATGGTACCGGTACCTATAATTGTACGGTCACAATTACTTAGGCCTACTCACTCTTTCATTTCCTTTAACATCAATTATCAGTTCTATTTGAATAGCACCTGTCAAAAGTAGTCTTATATTGTTAATACCATTATCGAAATAGAAAGTTACACAGTATAAGTATAGCTTTAATTACCGTATATGTTTACTGGATATCGGTATACAAGATGACAAAAAAATACTAAAAATATATAATGATCATCCTTTGTGTCTTATGGTGGGCTACTTGTTTTAACAACATTCTGGCGATGGGCTGGTCTATCAGAGTGAGACCTGAGCGATCTCTGCCATACCCATAGCTTACTCTGACTGTTCCTTTTACTTATATATTTTCTAAATCTCAAGTGACGGCGTCTCTTCCGTGGATTGACCTCCCAATCTACCAAGATTGGAAGCTAAAGCGTCACATTATTCCTTTGCCCCTCAACTTTCTCTTCATAATTGCTGAGGGGCACAGGGCCCTGGGTGGGGCTTTGGTTTCCCGGGCGTTTACGCACCCTCTCAGCTCCCCGCCATGGAGTGGCTTCGGTCACCCAGGCTTTATTGTGGTCGGCAGGGAGGGTTCTGTGGGGGCGCTCGTTTATGGCCTTGGCCTTACTCGGGGCCTTGGGGCTGTTCGGCCAGGCAGCTTGGGGAACAACAACAACAACAACAACAACAACATTCTATGCGAAACCTAAGAAATATTTAGTACTGCTAAATAAATCTATCAACAGAATACAATAACTGGTGTGATGATGGCAGTGATAGTTGTGAGGAGCTAGTTAGTAATGAAAGAAAGCCCACTAGACCGGTTGTGTTGTTAGCAGGCTGATTCTATTATTCTCAATCACTGTTTTTAGTGGCCTTTCTTATCCAGTATTCGATAAATGGATATAAAATTGTAGTCATGTACTTAATTAACCGTTAACTGTTTTGATGGTGTAATGGTTAGAGTGTTTAAGATCTGTATGTGGTAACCCAGATTCAAATCCCAGGAGGATCACATGCTTTCATTAATTTAATTGAGAGGTGTTTGGTGTTGGGAGTGAAATTAATAAATTAGATTATTTCATCACTAACCGGCTCATCACAACTATCGCTGCCATCATCGCATCAGTTACTGTATTTTGTTAATTGATTTTCTTTATAATTTTTTACTTTGATTTGTTGGGAAAGTTATCGAAGGAAAGGCCCAGCATTATTAGGGCTTTTGAGGATGGGACTCTATTTAATCTGTAGAACCTGTAAATTTTAACGTTATTATAATAAAGGCCCATCCACACAAAGTGTTTCTCTTGCCAATTTTCCGCGGGCTGTGACATGGTCAGTAGCTTAAAATGTAAAACTTGCAAACTAAACAAACCAAAATTGGGACAAGGACAATATAAAGTCAAATTAAATTATCAAAATCGCTATGTGGAAACAACGCTTACTAAAATGAAAATTATTAAATAAAAGAACACAATCCACCACATAGGGTGTACATTACTACATGAGCAAGTTAATCTGTTTCCCAAGCAAACTAATCGCACATATAACAACGCACTATCGTCACGTTAAAGGAAGTAGTCAAGTTTGGGAAGTCCGGGACGTTCTGGCAAATTTTACTAAACTCTGCATGAATAAAGAAACATGTTAAATGTCAAAATATTATTTAAAATCAAATTTGCAACATGACAAGACATTAACAATAGTACAAAATACAAATATTGATAAGATATCTATACTATTACAAAATAATATATAAAATACAGTACAGCACTCACTAACGATAGTGCTATCGGGTAGGTACCTGTAAGCCTCAAGTGACCCCTATCAATAACTACCCTACAAATAACCTACATTTATAGCACAAATAAACTAAGGAAATCGCAAAAGTAAGCAATTGATACTATCGACAATGAATACATATAATATAAAGACAAATAATTGCAAAATATGAAGTAACAACAGATTTAAACAAAGAATACTCTTTTAACAAGAACAATAAATTTAAAAAATATCATCAATATTAATAATAGAAAAAGAAAAAGATAAACAATAAATACAGACAAAAAACAATAAATACAGACAAAAAGTAAGCAGAGGTTATACAAGAAACTTCAAGTTAAAAATGCTTGATTAAAATTATTGATGTCAAATTTTAGAATACCGTCACAATAATTGACCCTAAAAAGATTAAATTTATGGAACAATTTACTTGCCTCAAAACCTCTGTCCACTAAGAGTCTGTATAGTAACCTAGCTCTAGCCCAAAAGTCATCTACTTTAGTGCAGATTTTACAAAATCTTATTAACTGGGAATAACACAATTATAAGTTATTTTACTATCGATATTACTACTAGGGAAAGGAAAGTTTATTACGTTAAAATTAAAATCATCAACTTTGTGATATACTTTAAGTATGCACTGTTCATTAACAATCTCTATATTTATATCAAGAAAATTTTCAACTTTATAATTTACGTTACATTGTGTGAGGGGAATAGAATTAGGGTAAATAAGTTTAGCAACTTGATTAAAATTTAACAAATTGCAAACGAGAATATCATCAATATATCTACTATTATTACTTAACAATTAAGCAATTTAGCTTGTCTGACTGCTGATCGAAGGGTCGACAGTTCGATTCCACCCCATGCTATTGGTAAATATCAAAAATTTGTACGGTCAGGTCTAGCGATTTGTGGCAAATGCCCAGTAAAGTTATTGTAACGAGGGCAAGCCCTAGCCCTCTCAATCAAGGGAGTGCACGGCATTAAAAACTGCATCATCATGAGATAATATTACCTGTACAGTCTCTACCTTGAAGCACATTCAACATCATGGCTTCTTTCTTTGTTATTATGATTTAAGGAAGGATCAGTACTATTAAAATTTTCTAATGATGGGATAACTATATTTTTCCAGGTGGATCATGCGGCAATTTGTCCCGTGGTTCGTTTAAGACACACCATGGTGGTAGTCGTCGTGCCAACAGGGAGGCACATGCAGCGGCTAACAGGGCCAGTGCCAGTCAACGGGAAGGTGGCTCTCTCCAGGTACTGTATTGCTCATACTCTTTTCACTGTCCACCATCTTTATTTATATATTTACCCCTTGATTGTACTCTCTTTACTTACATACATACAAACATTATATGACTGGGGTATCTATTGTAGAGTTCACCACCTGAAGTGGCACCAATGAGCGTGCTGCCCTTCGGTATGATGTATAAGGTTTATTCCCCTAGACAGGTTGCTGACCAAGGCTGACGAGTCCCATCCACCTGGATTTTTAAAGTTGTGGACGAAGGCTGATTAGTCCCATCCACGCAATTAACCACCCTCGCCTGAATCAGATCTGCTACACTTACTGTCACACATTCACTCTCACACACGCACTCGCTAAGCTCTTACATGTTATTTTTTTTTGCCATTTCCAGAACCTGAGTAAAAGTGAGGGTGGGTCGGGAGAGTCCAAGAGGCTTCACAAGTCTGGGAGTTTGAGTCAGGTCTGCTCCGAGCCAACCACAGGAACCAGGAATAAGGTGGGTCTCACATTAACTTTTTGGTTTCATACTGAATAGACTTGCTAATATGTACAAGGTGATCCAATAAGTTCACACAATTGTAAAGAAAATACTCGCATAAAAGTAGCTAGCATGATAAAAAGGTTAAATTATGACATTACTCGTATTTTAACCGGATCCCTCCCTAACAGTACCGGCGGCAGAAGACCTCAAGCGAGAGTTCCGGGCGTCACGAGAGTTCTGCCACTGCTGCTGTCACCGCCTCCACCCCTACAGTCAGCGCAGGAGGAGACAGTCGCGCCACCTTCCCGCCAGAGGGGGTAGGGGGGCGGGCACTGGAGGGCATCGCCAGTCCTGACTCCGGCCATAACGATGATTCCATGTCGGTCAGTTCCATGTGACAATGTTTGTTGATTACCAATTTTATTCCATATTGGTCATATATTTCTACTTTCCAGTGTTGTCTGTTATCATATATTTCTACTTCCCAGTGTTATCGGTTATCATATATTTCTACTTGCCAGTGTTGACGGATATATATTTTCCTTCCCAGTGTTGTCGGTTATCATATATTTCTACTACAATCCAACTGCTGAAAGGCAATCCTATCAAGAGACATTACATTGTAATGGATTAAGGTTCTAAGCCATTATTAGTAGTATACAGTAGCATTATAAGATATTGATTTGTGTTGTGTTATCAGGATATGTCTGAGTGTGAGGGTGAAACAACAGAAGAGGAAGTGGAAGCTCTGAGAGGCAGCCTAATCCAGGACCGTAGTAGTGTTGGTCGGTGTGACACAACCTCCCCTATAGAGCTACAGACAGTCACCAGCCACCGAGCCGACCACGATAATAACTCTTCTGTCACATCCTCACGACACTTCTACGACACTCACCATCACCACTACGACAATTCCCCCGAGGTGGACAAACCCATCTGCTTCAGCCTTGGTCGACCGGTATGTTAATGAACCACCTAATTGGGTAGGCTATCCTACACCAACAAATATAGCACTGGTATGGTACAGATGCAAGTAGATAGTTCTATAGTCAAAAGCCAAAAGTCCTTTTCACGAGTGACGAAGCTTGATCATTAATTAAAATTTAAAACTGGAAAACTAACTCAAAAGTTACTGAACCCTTACGCCCTACTTTCCAAACCATAAAGTGGGGATTTGCGTATTTATTTCCTCATATATACTGTATTATCTTTTTATCATATATTTAGTTTCCTCCCTATCTATCTATCTATCTATTGCTGGACGCCTTACTCCCCTTACGAGGGTGGCCATACACAGAATGCCCCCAAGCGGACCTATTCCCTGTGAGAGGGACAACCCGAGCCAGTTTAGTGAAGGACTTACAGGATTGACCACTCAATTTAGGATCTGTCCGACTCCGAGGCCCTCTGTGTATCTTGTTAGCACTATTTTTCTACAGTGGTGTCCGGCTAATCCATCCACTAACCTGCCTTACCCTTAGGTAAGCAGTACGGATTTGTATCAGGTTTACTCCCCTAGACAGGTTGCCAACCAAGGCTGACGAGTCCCATCCACCCGGATTTGTATAAGGTTGTCTCCCCTAGATGAGTTGCCGACCAAGGCTAACGAGTCCCATCCATCCCATTCCTCCCTAGACCTCCATCAAACTTTAAAAACAAATCCATTAAATCCCCCTTCTAGATTAATTTATCCCAAATTACAGGCTCACTATCTTTCGCCTGGAAAAAAATTGACACCTAAATGGCATGAAAGGTCTTAATATTGACAAAGAAATGGTGTGAAAAGTCTTAAAATCAACAAACTAATGTGGCAAACATCTTAAAATCTGAAAACTAATGATGCTAAACATGAGGGAGAAGGGGATCTAGAAAAACGATCCATCTTCCCTTAATTTGATGCCATTGTTCAGGTGTTAAAACTTTCCATGGTATTATGGTAGGACAAGAGACTGAAACTGCACGTATGTGTGGAGCACTCAGTCTTAACATTTTATGTATGTCCGTATGTTCACTCAAAGTTAAGGTTTGCGTTTGACTATGCTTCTAATCTTAAAACTAAAGTCCTTCGAAAGCTATGAACCCAAGTTCAAGCATTTATAAAAGTTGCAAAACCGGCTTTAGTTGCATGGCTGAATTATACTGTAGAACCGATTGTCCCTCGTTGATGCTAGTGTTGCCAGTTCCCACCAATTTCATCAAGTTTCTCCTTTCAATCTCTGCAATAACTTAATATAATCATATTAATTTTCCATTTATTTCCATAGGAGTGGACAAGTTCTGAACTCCTTAGTAAATTGAGCATTGTCTAGGTCTTCTGCACTCGCTTCCATTTTGAGTGGTGTGTTTATTTTGCAAGTCTTTCATTTTAGTTTTTCCTTTCCCCCATAATATTTACTAGCGCTGTGTTGCAGGCTGGTTGATAGCATGCATGGTTTGAATAAATTATCCTTAGTTTGTATTTCCTTGCCCCTCATATAATAACCTTGCTTTGTGTTCCCGACAGGCTGATGGCATGCAGGGTGTGTCTGGTCAGCAGCGGAACCACACACAACACAACTCCTCACTGCTCAAAGACAAGACCATAAACAAAGGTCAGTAGGGTATCACAGATTTTGGTTTGAGTAAAGTTGTGGCTATCTTAGAGAGTTAGCTGTGAATGCAAGTAATAATAATCTGCTCTTTTGTTTCTCAAAAGCTCCTGTTCTTCCTGGGGAATTCATCACAATAAAAGAGATTTGTGGTGTAGTTTGGCCACCCCTTCGGGGATCATGGCGTCAGGCAATAGATAGATAGATAGATAGATGTAGTTTAATTTTGATTGCCGACATTTTACTACATCTTAGTTATACTGTAGATGATGTAAATATATCTTGGATATGGTTTACTTTCTTATTTCAAATGGGTTTGTATCTCCGGAGTCCTTGTTTCTACTGACTGATTTATGCTTTTTCAAATGCATTTTTTAAGAATGTGGATATATATAATGTTTGAGATGGATAATTAACCCCCTGAAGCACAGGATATGATTCTTATGGTTTATAGCATATTTTTAACCCTGAAATACCCCAAATGCACCTTGATAATGTTAATTTAGTTACCTCTAACCTCTTCAGGTTTCTTTCAGTGGTGGCTTTTTTAGAGGACTAAATTAAATTTTCGTAAGTGCATATAATTGAAAAATATATAAAACTATCATACAGTATAATTATGCGCTTCAGGGGTTAATGTCCTTTCAATGTTGATGATCTTAATGTGATGTTTGTATGGACAGAGGCAGAGAGCAGGGTGATGGGCAACAATCGCAGTGACACTGGGGGGGAGGTGAGTAATGCACTTCTTTTTACCAATTCCCTCATATCTAGTACTCCAACACCGAAACATTGATCTCTATACTTTTTACCGATTGTTATGCGTCACAATCATAGGCTATGTTTATTATGATATGCCTTATGGTAGCATTAGTGCACAGTACTGTAGTATGTTACAAAATAATAGAATGGTTTGAATGTGATTGGGGGAATTTCTCTCCATGTAAAGGTTAAGCTTTGTGCAGCCTCTTATTTATTTCAAACTTCATCCTGAAATAGGCTCTTTATAGCCTGTATATTTGATTGTTGGACATGACAAAGTGTCAAGGTGATTTTTCAATTTCACTTTTGCAGCCGGTTAGACACATTTGGCTTCACACAATAATGGTATCTGACTGTGACTGTAGCTCAGTTCTTTGTTTTCCAAACCAGCATTGCCATGATATCATCACTTCAGACTCCTTCACTATCAATGATACCTTGTGGGCTTCTATTTAGAAAGTGTCTCTTGCTGCATATTTTTAATATGGGAATATTCATGCCATGCTAATATAC
This sequence comes from Paralithodes platypus, assembly GCA_032716605.1. NCBI lineage: Eukaryota > Metazoa > Arthropoda > Malacostraca > Decapoda > Lithodidae > Paralithodes > Paralithodes platypus. The sequence continues at coordinate 5,092,101 of CM064562.1, read as the reverse complement.
TAATAATCTTTATTTTATATATACTAATAACGGTAAGGTTATCCGTTGACACATCTGGATTCTAACCTGGGACCTTGTGGGCCTTGCTTGGTTGCAAGATCACTCTGTTAGTGAAAAGTTTGCAGTAAAGGAGGAAGACATACCTGTATGTAAACTTTAATATAAACTTTACGGTACTGAGATACTGATGGGGATCCTTGAAAGAAAAAAAATTATTGTGTTGAGAAAGCACCTGGGCACAGATACTCCATAAGCTAAACGAATGAGGCAAGTAAATTGTTACATAAATTTAATATTTTTAAGGTAAATTATTGGGTAAGATTAGTAGTGGGCGTACCACTACCGACATACAGCATAACTCATCTATAAAACATTAACCTAACCTAACCTAACCTAGTACTACATGAATACTAGGTTAGGTTGTTTGGTTAGGTTAATGTTTTATAGATGAGTTATGCTGTATGTTGGTAGTGGTATGCCCACTACTCCTAATCTTACCAATTATTGTGACTGTATTCTAAAATTTGACATCAATAATTTTAATCAAGCATTTTTAACTTGAAGTTTCTTGTATAACCTCTGCTTACTTTTTGTGTTTTTCTATTATTATTATTGATTTTTTAAATTAATTGTTCTTATTTAAAGAGTACTCTTTGTTTAAATCTGTTGTTGATATTTTGCAATTATTTTTCTTTATTATATTATACGGTAGGGTAAGACTGGGTAATTTCGCCGCGGCGCTAATAATTTGCATTCAAACGCCGATATCTCCGAAACTATTGCATGGATTCGGCTGCAGTTTGGCTTAGGTTGTAGAGCAGTTTTGGTTTAGGTTGTAGAGCAAGTTTGGCTTAGGTTGTATAGCTAGTTTGGCTTAGGTTATAGATCTAGTTTGGCTTAGGTTTTGTTGCAGTTTCACGGGGCCTGGAGCCGGGGCTAGCGGCACGTCTGACGGTATGGTCGGGTGTGTGTGGGGGTGTTTGTGGGTGGTTTGTATGTGTGTTTGTTTGTTTGTATGTTTGCATGTGACACAGTGTTGGCAGTAGCCGTCAGCTGAGCGCCTGGTACTTTGCACTAGCAACCTACACGCCGCACCCACACGAGACACGTCCACACCTGCACTAAATACTTCCACATCCGTAGGCCTAATAAATACGTCCACAACCGCACTAGACACATCCACACCCACACTACATGTCCACAATTCCACACCCGCACTAGACACGTCCACACCCGCATTAGACACAGTGGCACCTAGGCCTACACGTGTGACACACCTGCATCTCTGCCCGCCCTGTTCAGTTGTGTGTGTGTGTGTGTGTGCGCGCGCGACGGTTTTCTATTGGCATGTTTAGTGTCAGTTTGGGTTTGTGAATGTTTTCATTGCTTTTACCTGCGCATTAGTGTTTTGTCTGGCCATTAATCATATAATGATGTTGTTGTTGATGTTGTTCCCCAAGCTGCCTGGCCGAACAGCTCCAAGGCCCCGAGCAAAGCCAAGGCCATAACCGAGCGCCCCCACAGAACCCTCCCTGCCGACCACAATAAAGCCTGGGTGACCGAAGCCACTCCATGGCGGGGAGCTGAGGATGGTGCGGAAACGCCCGGGAAACCAAAGCCCCACCCAGGGCCCTGTGCCCCTCAGCAATTATGAAGAGAAAGTTGAGGGGCAAAGGCAAAATGTGACGCTTTGGCTTCCAATCTTGGTAGATTGGGAGGTCAATCCACGGAAGAGACGCCGTCACTTGAGATCTAGAAAATATATAAGTAAAAGGAACAGTCAGAGTAAGCTATGGGTATGGCAAAGATCGCTCAGTTCTCACTCTGATAGACCAGCCCATCACCACATGACTAGAACCCAATCCTCTCAGCATCAGCTAGGAAAGGCCCTAGAAAGCCGCCTTTGGCGGGGGGGATAGCTCCCGTATTTCAACCCCTTTCGGGGTTGGGCACCCGCCAATATAATGTTATCTAGTTTACTAGCTAGATGATGCGTAAAATAGGTCGCGGCGAAATTACCCCGCCCGGCGGGGTAATTTTGCTGCGAGAGTAACTTTTAAAAAAAAATCGGCAGCATGACCAAAACATTATATATATTTTTTTGTTTTTGGGGCATCTATAGCAGAAAGGCTGAATGTATAGATGAAAAATTCCATTTGTGGCAGTTTCTATTAGTCAAAATACGCGATTTTCGGCGAAATTACCCCGTCTTACCCTATCTATTCATTGTCGATAGTATCGATTGCTTGCTTTTGCTATTTCCTTAGTTTATTTGTACAATAAATGTAGGTTATTTGTAGGGTAGTAATTGATAGGGGTCACTTGAGGCATGCTATGCTTACAGGTACCTACCCGATAGCACTATCGTTAGTGAGTGCTGTATGTTTTTTATACTATTGTTGATGTCTTGTCGAATTGCAAATTTAGCTTAATATAAAATTTGATATAATTTGTAGTTTCTTTGTTCATACAGAATTTAGTAAAATTTACCAGAACGTCCCGGACTTCCCAAATTGGCTAATTCCTTGAACATGACGATGGTGCATTGTTATATGTGCGATCAGTTTGCCTGGGAACCAGATTGACTTGCTCATGTAGTAATGTACACCCTATGTGGTGGATTGTGTTCTTTTATTTCATAAATTTGATTTTTGTAAGCGTTGTTTCCACAGAGCGATTTTGATTAGTTATTTTGCCTTTATACTGTCTTTGTCCAAGTTTTGGTTTGTTTAGTTTGCAAGTTTTACATTTTAATAATGAGAAATATGTACCGTACCTAAATGTCGCTTGTACTGAAAAGGTTACTGTAATCTTAGACTAACCTAACCCCTTGATCTCTGACAGACCAAATCCTCCTCCTCGCTTGATGAGAATGGCAACCCGGTATCGTCCGGGACGGGACTGTTGGCGGGGGCGGGGTCAGAACAATCATCCCAACACTCCCGTACCATCAACCAGCTGTCTCGCAAGTCTAACTTTTCCACAGCCTCCCTCAAGGATGCCAGTAGATTTGACCGCTTGAAGGCACGGAATGATAAAAAGAAGGTTCGTTAAAAATCTTGTAAATCAGACAAGTATACCGGTATATCTTAATAGATTTAATCACCTGAAAGCTCATGATATTTTGTCTCCGCTTAAGTGGTTTCGTTACGTGTCTACCTGCTGTGACTGGAAGCTCTCCGGGAGGTCTAGGACCTGAGATTCTTTTGCTGGGGACCCCAAACAGGCCTAGGTCTTCACCTAGGTGACCTCGATGTGTGTAAAAAACAAAAAAAAACAAAAAATATATTATGTATTATTTATTTTTGTTTTTTGTAAAACTGTCTTGATGGTGTAATGGTTAGAACGTGTAAGTTCTGTATGAGTTGTCTTGGGTTCGAGTCCCGGGATGGTCGCATACTTTCATTATTTTAGTTTTGGGGGGCTGTTGGTGTTAAGAATGATTATAAGAAAAATAGCCGGTACAATACATATACAGTGTTGTAAATGACAAATTGATCCATAGGGTGTATAGTTTCTTATGTCTTGATAGTGTTGATATATGTATTAATGAGAAACAGAGGGTTAATGTTAACTTTACTTCCTCAGGCGTTACGAGCGAAGGATGTAGTGGTTGTAGAAGGGACCCCTGGTTTCCGTGGTGACCAGGATCTAAACGACATTCTTAAATTTCTTGGGGCGGACGTTGACGATTCGACAGCCAGTAGCAAGAGCAAGCGCAAACACAACAACAGAAAAAAAGAGGATGAGAAGGGGAAGAGGGATGACGATAAAACTAAAAAAGAGGACAAGAGAGAAGAGGAAAAGGAAGGTGAAGGTAATACTGGCAAGAAGGGGAAAAACAAGGTGGTGGAGAAGGACGAAGAGGAACACACTGGGGGCAGCGACTCCACCAGAGAAAACAACCGCAGGAACAATAACCGAGAAGAGGACCGCAAAACTGGGAGCAACAACAATATCAACAGCAGTGTAACATCCAAGAAAGGGAAGAATGGCAGTGCTCAGGCTAAGAAAGGTGGTAAGAAGGGGACTGCTGGTGGGGGAGAGCTGCGGGAGTCGAGCAGTATGGAGGAGCTTGTATCACTGAGTCGCCAGAGTGATAACACCAGAAGAGATATGAGGAAGCAGGTTACTGTTGATGATGGACAGATGTCATCCTTTAGCAAAGATTCTGACAGATGCAGGAAACCAGGAGACCGTGATAAGACCCTCTTGTCTAATAAATTTTCTGAATCCCATCGATATAGAAAGAGTGGTCCAGACAACAGTGCCTCCAGGCAGAAGCAGCAACAACAACAGCAGCAGCAGTCATCAACATCTGATTTTGTGGCAGACTTCTACAGTGTTGGTGATAAATTTTTAGGAGATGTCCCCTTAGCTCCTTCCTCTCCTTCTGGGGGTGCTGGTGGAGACTTTGAGGTTGTGAGTAGCAAGAAGCGTAGCAAAAGGGTACGATCTGGCTATTCCCAAGGTGGCTCTGGTCGACTGGGAGACCAGGACAGGTACGTTAATTATGGGGACGACGTTCGTTTCCCTCGTTTTAATAATTTCAGAGGCCAACGACATAGTGAACGTCCACATATTAACTTTGGTGAGGGTCCTCGCACCCCTCACGAGGGCAACTTCCTGGCCCAATGGTCCCAGATGGGTGTTGGTGAGAGGTACGGTGGTGAAAGGTACGGTGCTCAGGCCACTACCTCTGCACCTCACAGTGAAGACTCTGCCTCTGATGGTGATGACTCTGTACACTCCATGCCCGTACCTTCCATCACTCCCAGACCGGACGTACGCAAGCCACCTCCGTCCTCAGACTCCACCCCTCAGGCATCCTACGCCAACATTGCTAAACTGGCCGCTTCTGCCAACCGTGCTCAAATGAAGCGTATGTCTCCCACAGTAGCTCCAGCGCGGGACCAAGAGGGAGAGCCTAGTCCTGCTTCAGACACCCCAGTGGACCCTCACCACCCAACCCAAGAGTACCCCAAGCTGCCGCCCCTCACAGAGTCGCATCCTACCAATATTCTTGACGATAACTTCCCCTCTCTAGCCGAGAGTTTAGGGGTTGTATCTAATCCCAGTGTATTAAAGTCGCCTGAAACTAGTCTAAATAAGTCACATGAGGTTAGTGTAGTGAAACCTGGTGATCCCGTAGCAGTGAAGTCGGGTGATGTAAGGACCAGCAGCAGTGATAGTGGTGTGAGTGATGGTGGCAGTGCTGGTGTGGTTACTGATGCCCATCATGACAGTGACACTCAGCCAGACACAATCACTGTGGACAGGTTACAGAAGCCTGATATAACTCGTCACCATGGCAACCCCAGTCATAATCACTACCATAATAAGCATCTTCACAATACTCACTTACCCCCGCCTACCATCACTAACCCCCATCATCATCACCACCATCATCCCCCGCCCGAGTTGACTCATCAGCCTCTACCACTGCCACCCAGCTTGCCTCAAAACTATACTGTCATCCCACCACCTACTACTACCTTCACCTCAATGCCCCCACCACCCACCACATTCACCACTGTTCCACCACCAGCCACCTCGTTCACCACACCTCCGCCACCACACACCACCATTACACAACCACCTCCACTTAGCACACAACCCCCCCATATTACACAGCCTCCACCACCTCTCTCACAGCCATCACTGCCTATCACACAGCCACCTCCCCCTATAATACATCCACCACCCACTACCACAAAGCCACCACCACCTACCACAAAACCACCACCACCTACACTCAAACAGCCCCCACCACCTACACCCACACAGCCCCCACCACCTACATCCACACAGCCCCCACCACCTACATCCACACAGCCCCCACCACCTACACCCACACAGCCCCCACCACCCACACCCACACAGCCCCCATCAGCCAAACCCACACAGCCCCCACCACCTACACCCACACACCCCCCCCCACCTACACCCACACAGCCCCCACCACCTACACCCACCACCACCACAAAGCCACCACCCACCACCACCACAAAGCCACCACCCACCACAAAGTCACCACCCACCACCACCACAAAGCCACCACCCACCACCACCACAAAGCCACCACCCACCACCACCACAAAGCCACCACCCACCACCACCACAAAGCCAACACCCACCACCACCACAAAGCCAACACCCACCACCACCACAAAGCCAACACCCACCACCACCACAAAGCCACCACCCACCACCACCACAAAGCCACCACCCTCCACCACCACAAAGCCACCACCCTCCACCACCACAAAGCCACCACCCTCCACCACCACAAAGCCACCACCCTCCACCACCACAAAGCCACCACCCTCCACCACCACAAAGCCACCACCCTCCACCACCACAAAGCCCCACCCTCCACCACCACAAAGCCACCACCCTCCACCACCACAAAGCCACCACCCTCCACCACCACAAAGCCACCACCCTCCACCACCACAAAGCCACCACCCACCACCACAAGGCCACTACCCACCACGCAGTCACCTCCATCACAGCCGCTACATTCCAGCCACAATGCCACAGCTAATACCAATATCACTGTTAAGACAAGTAAGCCAACCCCTCCAGTCAACTCTAGCAACGGACTCCCAGCGGATGAACGGAGTACAAGTCGTCCTCGGAGGAATGGGGCCGCATCCAGGAAACTGGAGCCAGCCGTGGTGTTCACAGACAATGCTAGATTCCACCACACTTTTCATGGTATAGAGTTTGGGTTTGGCCTCGACCAACCCATCGCCACAACTGACAACCCTGACACACCTACGTTTGAGACAGACACTCACAGGCAAGCTGACGTGCCTAAACATACAGACATTCCTAATAGTACAGATGCCCACAGACTCACGGATACATCCAACCACAGTGAGACAAACAGACAAGTAGACACAACTAAGCACACGGAGGATGATGCTAACTGCAACAATAACAATAATCACAACAATAACAATGCTGCCAACAATAACCACAATAATAACAGCCTCCTACAGACCTACGACTTCAGCAAGAGATTCCAAGCCCCGAAGAATGACAAGATCAGCTATAACTATGAGGAGCTCATCAGACACTTCTCCAAAAGTAAGTATACTGTACAGGGAGTTTTATATCGAAGCAACCATTTATATTGTTCAAATTAATTTATTTACTTCAAATCAATCACATAAATCTATGTATTTTATATACAATACCCGCTAACTCGGGACTCTTTTTAGTCGGAAACCCGCACTTCTCGGAATGGCATCGGCCTCTCGGAAATGTCCCTGTATATCTCGGAAATTTTCGAGTTGGGCGGGATTTGTGTCCGGTTTACAATGTTCTCTCACTTGGTTTTAAGTGATTTTAGGATGAATTGAAGCGTGTGCCTTTTAATTATTGTGTTAATATTAATTACTATGTACTGTACTGTCCCTGAAACCATGTTAACCCTTCCCGCCCGGTTGTCATTTTAAAAGGACACCGCAGCAGATGGGCAGGAACCCGGGTGTCCTTATATAGTCTGTAAGCTTGAAAGCCTATTCAGCTTGTTTTGAAAGCCGCGCGTCCGACGTATGTAAACAAAGCCTGTCGGAGGCGACGCACGCACCTCTGGCAGCAAGCAGATGTCGGAGCTTTATTGTTGTGTGGTCTGCAAAGACAGATTCAGTCTTGAAAAGTGTGTCACATTGCTAAAATCACGGCAAAATGCGCTCCACGGAAATCGTCATCACAACTGAACCAGTTGACTTGAGAGCTCTACTCAACACCAGACTACAGATTGGAAACCACAATACGTTTAGACATGGGTGGAAATTTTCTAGCAGTTAAAATAATAAAGATACGGTAGCCTAGGCGTAGACGTATTTCGGCCATATCGCCCGGATCTCAACAACGTCCTTAGGATAGGGCCCCCGGTGGGGGAGGGTTAAGGTTCGTATTTGTCATTAATATGATGAATTTCACATTTAAAAACAAAAAAATAAATTTTCTCTGACGCGGACTTTCCTCTTATAATTCGGAATTTTCCCTCTCTTAAGTCGGACTTTGGACATCTCGGAAAATCGGGCTTCTCGGAAGTGGTCTCCCCCCAATTAGTCCGAGTTAGCGAGGGTTTACTGTACATCAATTTATGTGATTGATTTCAAGGTATCCTGTATGGAGATATGAACCAGCCTTAACTTCTCATTGGAAGCAATTGACCAGCTGGTTCTGACTACCTTTTTCATTATTATTTTTTCTAACTTTTATCCTGAGAAGGCAGTGGGGCCATAATGGTGTCCCCCATAGTTCCCTAGTGTTTTACTCTCACAGCCTACTGGCACAAGTTGGCCTTTCTCTCTCTCTGGCGTAGGGATACGGCGACCATGCCGCCCGTTACTTTGGTGGTGCAATCAGCTTCCGTAGCAGTGGACCACTGGTTCCTATCTTCAGAACATTCCTGTGTTTGGCATGCTTACAGCCAGGGCCCCACTGGGGTAAATAAAATAGCAAAACAGTGGTGGAACTGCCCTCCCGGGTTAGGGACTACTCTGGGCCTGCTCTTTCAGTGCTAAGAGTCATGATCCACCTAGTGGAAATGGCACTGTGGAGTGGATCAGTGGAGGCATGTCTGGGAGCCTGGAGGCAGTTTCTGCCATGGCCATCCCTTTTGGGGTGCTTCCTCTGGAAGCGGGGTATCAGATTGATGATGATGATGAATCATGTTCTCCAATTACCTTTCCCCCTTACATATTTCTCTCTTATCTCTCCATTTTATCATATGTGCACAGTACAGCTGTTTATAGGTTATTGAACTCAAGTTGGTTTATTATATCTTATCCTTTTCAATAAAATATCCTTAGTTCATATTAAAAGAGTATAAACAATTTGCAGCGTGGCAGGTGACGTTACAGCAGATGGAAAAGGATCCCAAGAACATCCAGTACTGGCGGGCAACTGGGAGCAGCAACAGTAGTAGTAGTAGCAGCAGCACCACCACTAACAGCAGCACCACTAACAGCAACGCTAACAGTAGTACCGGTAGCAGCGGGAACAACGACAGCAGTAGTGGTAGGGTGGAGGAGACGTAACTCATGGCTGGGGGAACTTCTGTGCCTTAAGAGGGGGAGTGTGTCTTGTAGAAAGAAAAACAAACTGCATCCCAGATCATTATTCCTCTTGATTTGGGGGTATGGGAAACTCTTAATGCTTGAATCATTTTCCCTCTTAATTCTTACAAGGTTAATGGGAAAGAAGGAACCTCGGAAATTATCGTCCCTCTTTACTCATGGAGAGACTAGGAAGGCAGTGAACCTCTTGCATCATCTTCCATTTGATTTTGAGGGAGGGGATATTGAGTAATCGTAAGAAAGTGAGAGATTAGACAGACAGTGAAACTCTTCCATCATCTTCCTTTTGATTTTGAAAGCGATGATGATGAGAAATAGAAAACAAAAATAAGTGAACCTCTCTAATCATCTTCCTTTTGATTTTGAGAGCGAGGATACTATGAGAGACAAACCTAAGAACCCCCCAGATCATCTTCCCTTGTGATTCTTTAGGGCTAACCTGCATTCGCCACATCCTACAGCGATCTTCCCGCCGAATTCTGGGTGCCAAGGCTATCTCTGAATCACTCCCTTAAGCGGCTGCATCAACTGCCTTTCATAGAGCGAATGATAATTAATTATATTGTCTAGGCTTTGGTGACGGGCAAGGAAAATGAATCTATTCAGACAAGATAGCATACACTGGTGATTGGCCATAGAAAGAAATATGTAATGAAAGACAGGATAGTATACATTGGTGATTGATCATAAAAATATATAATACCGGTACAAAGACATAATAGCATACGTTGGTGATTCGCCATACAAAATATATATATACTGATAGAAAAAAAAAATAGCATACATTGGTGATTGCCTGATTGGTCATAAAAGAAATAAATACAAGACAAGATCACATACATGGTGATTGGCCATAAAAATTGATGCGGAACAAAGACGGACAGCATACATTGGTGGTAAAAAGAAAGGCAGTGAGCGGCTGGACACGCTACTGGTAACATGCGATAACTTTAAACAGAGAAGTAATTTTGGATATTTCTAAATCAAATGTAATGTGCCACGGGAATATGGCTCGATACTATGGAAAAACAAGTATCAATATGTATGCAATATTGACCAATTTTCCCATACGGTAAGTGGCTGATTAGATTTTATCAAAAAATATTTAAAGTATGTCTCCGTGTACAAAGATTATCCATTTTACGGTACCGTATTCGAAATATACCGGTAAAACAGGGGAGAGACGATTCAGAGACCCTGCCCTCCCAGCTAGAACTGTGTTGATAATGATGTCGTTAATAAAATTATGGAATCTAAAGGCAGAACTACTGTTACTATAAATATACAACTATTGGTAATATAACGGAGGAATACTATTTAACTGAAATGTGTAATGCGAGGTTGAATTAATTCACCCTTCAAAGTCACCTACACTCAGGTTATCTTAACCGGAACAGAAGTTTCATCCTCAAGTAGCCAATTTCCACACAAAAGACCAGTTATGAAATCTCTACTTAACATTAATAGTTTTTCTTATTGGTTGTAGAATATGAAGTCCAGTAAATATATCTGCTACACTTTAATATTTAGTTTTCTTAAATTAGTTGTAGAATATAATATTATACAGTACCGGTAATTATATCCCTTCTTTACATTAATAGTTTGGTTTCTTAATTGATAATACACGAGCTGTTCATTTAAAAAAAAAACAAAAAAAACACAACTCCGTAATGAAGATAAGGACACAGCAGTTTCTGTCCCGGTTAGGAAGACTGGGGTATAGTAACGGTGGATTTACATGAGCACCTCTTCCAGTGACTTTTATCCGCAACTTTCATCTGGCATATTTTATAGTAGATTTTTTTCTAAATTTTGTCACATTTTAATCTACCTTCAGTCTAGTTTTGATACCAGTGGAAAAGGGTCTCAAAATATTGCCAGAAAAAGTTATGTGTCAAAAACTGCTGGGAAAAAGGCCTCTTGTACACTCTGGTCAAAAAGGTATCTGCACCCCTACGCTGATCATCTGGTGTGTATAGCTTGATACGGTTGTTGTTGTTGTTCCCCAAGCTGCCTGGCCGAACAGCCCCAAGGCCCCGAGCAATTCCAAGGCCATAACCGAGCGCCCCCACAGAACCCTCCCTGCCGACCACAATAAAGCCTGGGTGACCGAAGCCACTCCAAGGCGGGGAGCTGAGGAGGGTGCGGAAACGCCCGGGAAACCAAAGCCCCACCCAGGGCCCTGTGCCCCTCAGCAATTATGAAGAGAAAGTTGAGAGGCAAGGGGAAAATGTGACGCTTTGGCTTCCAATCTTCTCTGACACATGGATATAGCTGCAGGCAGAGGTGCCAACCCTACCAAACTGTACACACCAGATGATCAGCATAGGGGATGCAGATACTTCTTTGACCGAGTGTACATCCATCGGAAGCCGATCTCATTGTTGGGTGAAGGGCAAGTGTAGACATTGTCACCTCTATGCGGGTGATATAAACATTGTCCATACAGGCTCTCAAGATGGCACGGTGGGTCAACAAACTCCAGAAGACTATTTGTGTGATCTCTTGCCGCTTGCCATACATATTTGTTAATTTGAGATAATTGCATAGAATGTGCTGTAAATGACGCATGTTATTGCCTCAGGTGAATTATTAACCACTGAGGAGCGAAAGGTGGATTTAAACAAGGGCTTTTTCCCGCAACTCTCTTGATCCACAACTTTTCTGGCTACATTTTAAGGTTCTATTGCACTAGAACCTGTAACTAGACTGAAGGTAGATTATTGTATGGGACAGAAATTGCTAAGATATATGTTTCAGATGCAACCTGATCAGATGTTTAGGTTAAGTAGAGCAGATTAACCAGACCACAAGCTCCATACGGAACTCTCATAGGTCTGATCAGAGTTGCGGGAGAAAGCGGTGGTGTAAATCCAGCTTAAGAATGGACTCCCTAGTGCAGCAGGGTCATAATTTGGACATAGTGCATAGTGATTATATTAAGTCACTCTGAAGACTTTTCTTGACTGAAGCTAACTTAGTGTTGTGATGTTATTCCTAAGGAGAATCTATATCTGAATATTGTTAATCGAGTGATGACATTGAAAATGTATCCATAAATCTGTCTTGTCCAGTTGAATTGCATCTGACAAAAAATAGCTAAACCAGGACCAAATGCTTTGAAGAAATAACCCCCGGGGAACCACAACTAAGCCGACGCAACGGTTGACCACTTCCGCAGTTCTTGTGATACTTAAGCAACTTACTGTATATTGCGGGAGGTGGGGCAACACATAATACAACAGTGGCTCTTTGAAATTTCTAGTCTCGAGAACTCCTGGTTTAGTGGAATTTAGTGAGAGGGTGAGCGCGGTGTGGGATTATCGGGACCTAGTTAGAGCATTGGTGGACGTGGGGGTTTGCCGAGAAGGGGCTCAGCTCAGAGCTACGAACGTGCGTACAGTCAAGCCCAAAAGTCGTGCCCTACCTCTTGAAATATCAACTAGGGTAGAGTCACTATCAAAAGTCATGCTCTGCTTCTAAAATGTCAACTAGGATTATCTCCTGCTAAAACAAAACATACATGAACAAAGCTTTCTTTTATTTATTCAAGCTTATTTTCAGTTTTGTGGGGTACTTTTAATCTTGTAAAAAAAAAAATTATGTTGAGAGTTACAAAGATGCACCATGACTTTTGAGTGTGACGATACTGTTACCATATCCCTCGGGCGTACGGAGTTCCTTCCCCAAACTGAAGTAAACAATCTGGTGTTTTTTTAAATGTAGAATAAGATATAAATGATTGGTGAATAGGGCTTAGTTTTATCCACAAGTTTATCAGTTGAATTGGTGACTAGGGCAATATTTCCACAAATTTGTCAGATTGAATTGTTGATAAGAGCTCAATTAATCCGACAGTATAATGTTCTCAAGTTGAAATGATTCACAGGGTTCCTTTCTTTTTTCTGGAATTTACCATGTCTTCAGATTGAATTGGTGAGTAGAGCTCAATTTTTTCTGGAAGCTTAGATGGCCCATTTACGTTTGAGAGATATCTTGGAGTAGCCTAATTGCGTGTAACAAGTTAAGAAACAAAAGGTGTGATTCATTCATAGTCTTCTCGCCATTCCCTGACACCAGAGTGAGTGGAAGGTTAGACTAGCCAATGCGCACACAAACTTGATAAATATATTAACCCTCAAAGTACGAAAAATATATACAAGTTACGGAACCGGTACAGCCGACCGCACACAACGTGTACAAGCCAGAGAAATAATATCAATCTATCTATCCTGTCTATCTATATAATTAGATAAATAGATAGCTAGATTTATTTTTCTGTGGCTTATACGGGTATGTGTGCGGTCGGCTGTACCTGCGGACTTCACCTACACAGAACACTGAAGCCGGAAAACAAGCTCAGTTGTATAAAAGATTTTCTCCTAATACTGTATTTGAGTAAGGATACTAGTTTTTGGAAGGTATTTTTTTATAGATATCACATTGTACTAATTGGCTAGTTGACCCTACAGAAGAGAAACTGTGTGAGACTTAATTGGAAGATTAATTTTGATTGCAGTGATTTAGGCTTAAAATATGAAGGGTATGATAGGTTGGAGCAAGAGCATAAGATTGGCATAGTTTATCAAGGGAGGGAATTAGGAGTTGAGATATTTGATTTACCAAGACGAGATGTAATAAATTCGGAGTACGATTGGTTGGTCATTTTGCTCTATTCCATGTTGCTTATACTAGCGGAGTGCAAAGTCCTTTAGGGTAGGCTTGCCAATTCATAAGTGGCATTCCAAATAGTATGTTAAATAAACAAAATTATAAGTTGTAGAGTTAGAGTACTGTACCTGTAATAAATCAAGTACTGTACAAAAGTTGAACTATCGTACATTTTTATTATTAATCTAATTTGTTTTTATCTATTTTTTTTATAGATTTTGGGTACCTTACTATTTTGACTGCCTCGTACGAATGGGTCAATCTACCCCTTTTAGCCCTCCGAACTTGGCTATCCTCATATACTCCACACCGAACTTTCACCGCAGAACTCGGCTGTCCTCTTATACTCCACACCGAACTTTCACAGCAGAACTCGGGTGTCCTCTTATACTCCCGCGCGCTAAATTTTCACAACCTCACAACACAACAACCAGACGACATAGCGATAACCGTTTAACACCAGGATCAAGACAATAGTAAGTACTCTCTTTTTCTCATTAAGCTGATCTTTCTACGCTATTAAGGTTATAAGGCCATATGAGCCGATTCTGGGGGGGTTATGGGGCATAGGAGGACAGCCGAGTTGGAAGGGTTAATGCCATGTGATCACTAAGTATGAATGGTGTGCAGTACCGTACTGAAATTAGTTTTAATCCTTTCAATTGAATGACTTCTTTCTACATTGTGTTTTAGTTAACCCCAGTTGATTTTACAGAACTTAGAAGTCATCTTTAAAGGTTAGATGATAGATTTTAAAAATTTTATTCCTAGAAATTGGTCGCGAAATAGTTAAAATTGTGCAGTGGTTACTAGGATATATGCCCATATTCCTATACAAACCCTATCATTGTCTGTGGAAATTACTAGTGTGACCTTATTCCTAGTCCATCGTTATGATACGCTAAATCGTCGTAATTGTAATAAGAGTATTAACAAAATTATCCAGTTCCTGTTGCAATTTCAACAACTACTGGTATGTATGTATGTATATACTCAGGCACATAACCCTATCACTGGAGGTGGCCGACTCGAGACAGCCGTATTGACTGACTAGGAAATCAGCAAAACTAGTAATTACCACCGACGATGATAGGGTTTGTCTGGGAATACAAGCCATAGTGTAAAAAGTCTTCATCTGATTGGAAGGTTAAGTCATTTTGCTCAATTTTACCATTTTTCGGATGGTTGTTTGGTTTGTGGTGTACAGTATGTGTGTTTACCGGTATTCATGTTGCGTTACTGGTACTTAGTTCTCCAAACCAGATTGTTTACATGAGATTTTTTGCTTACCAGTTTTCTTTTTCCAATATGTATACAAAGCCAGATTTTTGTAATTGATATTAAATTTATATATTTCCTTTTCTTTTCAGTAGATTTATAGAAATAAAGTTGGATTTGATTTTGTTATTGCCTTAACTGTCCGTTTTGGCAGCAAGTGGTTAGGCGGGTTTCACAAGGCGTTTTATTAGCTGCGATTAGAGGCGAGTTAGCCGCATATTCTTCACTAATCTCAAATAATGTCTGGGCTAGTCACAAGTATTATACTTGCGACTAACTCCTCCCTGTCGTTCCCATTGAAAGTTTTCGCTCCCTCTGTATAGCACTGTAAAGTCTGTAAATAGAGCCATATAGTCTTTGAGCTTGGTGCTAGACTTATTACCCCTTTCAATTTATGCTGATATATTTGTGGATAGGCCAGCCTTGTGAGAGTTTTGTATTGTAACTCCGTGGTCTGGTTAAACTAATGCATTGAAAGCCAACTATTTGCGGATAATGGAGCCATTTCTATAATGCTAGTGAAGGTATAGTTGTTAGCTGGCCTCGACTCGCTGTTAAAAATACACCTAGTGTAAACCCGACTCATGGTTGGGAGCTCCAGGTTTCCCACTACACTGTATAGCACAACACGCTCCAGATTCTGATGAACTGATTCTATTATAGCGTATTTTAAGCTGGCGGCTCACAGGCATTTTTCTAAACAATTCTGGGGATAGACGTTAAAGTTTTTAAATATTTCTGCCATTAATAATATATTCAAAACAAATTATTTACAAGAAAAATATGTAATAGAAGTTTCTCAGAGAAAGCATTGGTGTCTGCCATTTTACTGTATATTATGTTTCCTGGCCACTGCAAGCCCCTCGGGTTACCTTGAACCCCCACAACCACCAGGATCAGTGTATTTAGGCTGTGTTTAAAACTACACGAAAATTACCAAAAAAATAAAAATCTATAAAAAAATATAAAACAAATAATTACAAGACTTGACAGCAACGTTTGGGGGGGACTAATGATGAAGGGTTTATTGTTGGTTCGGGTGAGGCGCTGGCAGTGGCGAGTAGTGATATGGTTATCCTGAATCAAAAGAGTATTGACTGTTGGCAAAAATGGGTGTGGCTAACAAAGGAGGAGAAAAAAATGCAAAAAATAACTAAAAGGAAAATAAACCTAAAGACTTCTGCCTAAGAAGAGGAGCTATTGAGATCTAGGAGGAAAGGAGAATGACGGGAGAAATAAGCTAAAACTGTCAAAGGATTGTGAAGTTACAAGTGAAAGCTAAAAAGAAAAAGAAAAGTAAAAGCTACAGAATTAAGAGCAGAAAGGGACATTGGTAAATAATGGTCAACAAGTTACAAGTGAAAGCTAAAACAAAGCAAGATGAAGAGAGCAGAACGAAGTAAAGAATAAGTTAAAACTGGCGAAGGATGGTGAACAAGTGAAAGTTTAAAAAAATTTGAAGGTATTCGCTGGGCACACGTTTGTACTGCGACCCCCCACCAAACAAGAAGAGAGACGCTGGAACCCATATATACAAGAACAGTTGCCATTGGATCTCTTTCATGTGTAATGTGCGTTAACCAAAGATTATTAACAAACCCTGAAACAAGCTGACTGCTTAACTCTCGGCTTCTTTCGCTTGCTGTGGCTATCACTGGCACGCAGGAACTATCTACTAGACTAAGGAACGTGGAAAAATTTGTGTGCGCGCGTGTCGGCATGCATGGGGATGTGTACATTGGAAATCTATAAACAGGTGTACATAATGTGCGTGTCTGTGTGCATGTGTGTGTATGTATGTCTGTGGACCAAGCGGGGAGGGAGATATACCGGTAGCTTGTTTATTGCTGCCTGGATTCCCTTTATTTCCTTGGTTGACCTGCCCTGCTGTCCATAACCAAGTCTTTTCATGTCTTTCTGGGATTGTGTGTTTCATTGTTTATTATTATTATTATTTTTATTATTTTGTTGCTGTTACTATCATTGGATTATTATGATCATGTATTGTTTATTAATAGTTTTCATTTTGCTGTTTTATTTTTAATTTATTCAAAATGCTTGAATCATTTGTTGTAAACGCTGGAACCATTTTAGTTTATCAATGTCTGTCCACGTGTGCTATTGAAGGACTAAACTTGCACACTGAAGAAAATGCTACTACAGGGTTTGGGGTTATCATGATGAGTCTGTGTGCTTGGTTTACTCTCGCTTTTCCCTCTTCTCCTTCCTTTGTCTCGTCTCCCTCTTCATCGATTTTCTTGTTTGCGTATTTAGTTTTCTTGTCTCCCAAATCACCAGTTTTCTTGTTTCCTATTTATTATGTTGGCTTATTCCGTTGTCCTTTTTCTTCTGTTTTCTCCTACCCTTATTCAGTTTTCTCTTCTACTTATCGGTTTTGTTGTTTTCTTTTGTCCGTTTGTCTCTTCCATTGTCTGTCTTATATTTACTGTTTACAAGTCTCTTAATTATCTATACTCTCTCTCATTAAGAAAGTTCATCAGCTAACTTTTTCCGTGTTCTTTCAGATATTTGTTTTTTTTATTTAGTTGATTTAGGACATTTTATGCGTCCTTTGTAAACCCTTCAGCTATGTTATGTTATGTTCCTTAATTTATTTTGGTTACTGTATGGTACCATTAGAATTTTTCAACAGTTTTGGAAAGATCTGTGAGAGTCTAAAGGTTGCACACACATATACACTTTGAAGACTGAGTAAACTAGGCTAGAAGTATGGTTTCAGTTTGATAGTTCTGTTTTTATCACTCCTGCTCATTGCCGTCAACCCCTCTCTGCAGTGGCGGACATCAGAGGTGTAGTAGATCAGTCATATTTACAAGGTTAATGCCTGCACCTGATCAGCATATGGACCTGATTACACGGGTTACAGACAACACTCATAGCCACTTGAACAGCACAATAACATTTAACATACGGTATATTTAATTCACTACACACAATAAATAATTGATAATAATACAGGTAATCAGATTTTTTCGTTTTCAAAAGCCCCAGTTCCTCCAATATATAGGAATTCACTAGCGCTCAAGACACCAGTTAAAAAGAACCTCAATGCCAAGTATATATTAAAAGAACCACTGACTATGTCCTGTAGCTGTCAGTCGGTCATGATACCTCTTTGGAGATCATAATCTTTCTAGATAAGTTTTATAGCTCCCTCGTGAAGGACTAGGTGGGTTATGGTATGAAAACAAATTGTTATCCCATTGATTCTTATATTTCCTTCCCAAGCTGAATAAAAAAATTTAATGATACCCAGAGTAAAACTACAGTATGACGTCACTTAGTAAAGGGGTTCAAATTTTGTCCTTTTGTTATACGGTTGTCGTTTCCTGTTTATAAATTCCTGTGATTATTTTTCCTTTGGGGCTCATCACTCCGCTTACTAATGGATGGGAAAAGATAAGCATAATGGTTCTTTTATTATTGGTCATGGTACAAAGACCCCAATTTTTTGTTGTCATGTGTTCTGAGAATTTCTATTGTGTATGTATATATATATATTTTCTGTTTATCCTATGGGTACAAGTCTGCATCGATTCATCCAAGCACCCCAAGAGTTGAAATTTCTGTTATGGTTTAGAATATACGATGCATCCATTCATCCAGCAAGTTTAAATTATGTGTAGAGTGGTCTAGCCAAGTCGTACTTGGTGGTTCAAATAGTACGCAAAATTGATAAACATGCTACCCACTATTTATTTTTTGAGTTTGATTAATAAATTCAGTATGACCATGTTTGCTGGTTAATTTAAAATATATGCTAGTTAAGGTACAGTACATTGCGATGCTATCTTTATTGATCTAACATTGCTTATAATGTTATGGTTAGATTTCATTTATTAAGTGCACACACTAATTGGACCGCCACATACAAACTGGCTAGTTTGCCCAACATGCAGTGGTTGGTCTAAGTCAATCCCCGTTTCAATTCATCCATTCATCTAGCAAGTTAACATATATGAGCCTAGGTGTGTGTTAGTCAGTCCGCTGCACCACCACCAATCAACCCATGACTCCTTTGTTTCCCCTCTGTTGTCTCGTGGTGTATCATGAGCAACCCTAGCCAACCCAACCCAAGCCTTACAGTTGACAAGAAGAATGTTATGCCTTCATTCATAATGTGAACAGATATGCACATTGAAGTTCTAATTTCTTGGTAATTTGATGTATGAAAGTCAATTTTCCTAGGCTGAATTTTAAGAGTAGTTTATGTAGTAGTTAATTTGTATGATTAATTAACTGTTTTATAGCTAACTATTTTCTTAAGTCAATCATACTATTTTTTACTTTCATACATAAAATAACTAAGAGTGAAAGAACATGTGCATGACTGTAGAGCTGTGGACAAATGAAACTGGTGCAAGTGAGGGGTGTTGTTGTATTTGGCCATAGTATTGATATTATAATGTAAAACTTGCAAAATATGAATGAATAATGTCTCACTCGAACAAACCCTTTTACAAATGGAGAAACTCCTTATTTTACCTTTAAACTATAATCGATCCGTGAGAGCATTAAATTTAGACACGCCTCGACAACGCACCAGGTTTGCATGTCCGCAGTTGTACTTGACGGTAGCAACAAACTCGCCAAAAGCACACATTACAGTATCTCACTTCATTATCTATGCTAATGTCTGTAAAGTGTTTTAGAGTACAATGCTGTTCTGTGCCCTGTTCCTAATCAGATGTTAGAAATTTGTTAATGTTATTCTTTATCTCTCTTCCTTTCGTTGCTGTTTGTTGTTACTTTTCTAATTATGAGATTCCTTTTCTCTTCAACTACGATTTATTCTTCTTTTATTTGAATTATGTATGTAATTCATTTACCATTATCCTTCTGTGTTTAGTTGTTCTCCCCCCACTCCTCTCAGTTTGTCCTCGAACCATTGACTTACTTTTCCATTCTCTGTTCTCCCCACTCTTCTCAGTTTGTCCTCTAATTATCGACTTCCTTTTCCATTCTCTGTTCTTCCCACTCTTTTCAGTTTGTCCTAACCATCAACTTACTTTTCCATGCTCTCTCTCTCTCTGTTCTCCCCCACTAATCTCAGTTTATCCTTTAACCATCCGTTTCCATTTTATCTTTTTCCTTCCTTTCACCACTCTGTCTCTCCTTCTCTTCCATCATGAACCAGTTACAAAAATCCCTCACTTCCAGAGATCCGCCAGAGAATACAGTGTGGCCAGGGTGTAACATAGGGAGGCCTCGAGTCAATGGTGTCAAACGAGCAATTTTGTTTGAAGACTTGAGTGATTATGAGAAGGAATACAAGAAAATTATCATGAAATAGCATTGTTTTGGCCAATTTATCACTTCCAAAGGCATTAATTGAAATATATACCAGAACTTTATCATTACATATACAAAATAAAGACTAAAAATAATGGACTTGGCTTTCGTTTGACACCCTGCTCGAGTCAATGGTCAGGTGGCAGTTGTACACCCGCCTACAGTTCCACCTGTTACGGAGCACAGTTGGTTTAGGACATTTGTACTACTTATACGTACATATGCTTTACGGACTGAATGATCCAGAAGTTCATACCTATACAGTACTTTGAGGAGGGACGGTTTATTAATGTGTTTATAAATTAGTTATACAAAATTAATGATATTATTTTAGTTTCCTCCCTAGACCTCCAACAAGCTTAAAGAAACATCCCAAGATCCACCTAGATAAATTTGTACCAGCCAAAGGCCGCTTCCTCCTAAAATACAGGCTTGCTATCGCTCGTCAGAATTAAAGTCGACATCTAAATGGCCATAAATATTGACAAAGAAATTGGGCAGGTCTTAAAATCGCCAAACTAAAGAGGCGAATGTCTTAAAATCTCAATACTAATGGGAGAAGGGTTCCAGAAAAAACAAATTCCTCCCTTTAAAGACGGAGTGATTTACAAAAAGTGATCTACCCGGTATACTTTAAATCCTGAGTGATGCATAAGATTTATATATATAATTTTAAAAACTGGGTCCATAAGAACACATACATATATACTTAAATGCCCGAGTGATCCATACGTACCGTATATGTAATTGTAAGACTGGGTGATCCGTAAAAACACGTATACTTGAAAGATAAAGTGATCCGTAAGAAATACATACGTATAGTTTCAAGACTGATCCAACAGAAGTTGGAGTTAAGACCAAGTGATCCGTTAGTAATACATACCATACATATACTTTACCCCTATCAATATGGGTGAAGTTATTTTCTTATTATTCTGGTTATCATTAGACTATTTTATTCTGTTTAGGAAGGACTTATGATAGTCTATGAATTAATGGATATACTATACCTCTGATTACTAGACGTCTTTCCAAAGCTGCATACAATCATATAATAATAGCCAGAATATATGGAATAATGGCATCGCCCGTACGAAAGTGGTTAAAGACAGTGACCCAACAGGAGTAAATTATAATGTCAAACTTGCAAAATAAACAAACCAAAACTTAGACTAACACAGTAAAAAGACAAAAGAACTTCTCAAAATCGCTATATAGAAACAACGCTTTAGCAAAATAATAATATAAATAAAAGAACACAATCCACCACATAGGGTGTACAGTACATTACTACATGAGCAAGTTAATCTGTTTCCAAATTTCAGTCTTGCGTGCTAATGGCAGCAACGTGACTACTGTATAGCATTGGCAATCCCTATTTATAGACAACCTACACATTCCATTGTTAAATTTGTTTTTACCATTGTTATTATTGCATATAAATAACTAAACTAGCATGAATCAAAGTAGCTCTGTTACAGGTGGTAGTGTTGGCGGTTGTGCAAAATTTCATAGTACCGTATGCTTTAAGGGGGGTCACTGTCTTTTTTTATCTTTCTCTCCTTTTCTCTCTTTATCTGGCTTGTATCCATTCGGCCCCACTCAACCAACTGTTTTAAGACGTTTATCTCCATCCAGGTGTCGATTTCTTCCTGGCGAGCGAAAGTGAGCCAGCATTGTATGGAGAAATCTGGCTTTGCCGGAGACATTTTTCTATTGAAAAATGTACAAATTTAGCTTGCTGTCAAAACAAAAATATATATATGCTGGCTCGCACACCAGGAAAATATTGACACCTGGATGGGGGTAAACGTCTTAAAACACTAGGCTGAATGGGGCCGGATGGATACAAGCCAAAGAGAGGGAGAGAAAGAGAAAGAAAGCATGGTGGGCTCCGTTAATTTATTTGCGTACAGTAATTATGTTGTGAATGAAGTAAGTTATTGATATTCTAACAGCTGTTGGCTACATTTATGAGTGTTAACCCTTTGAATCAGCTGATGCTAATTGTTCTGCTTTATTCTTACTACTGCCAGATGACTTTATTCATATTAGGAGGGAAATATTAGTTAGTGGGTTTATGGTGATAGTCTTTAACCCTTGGATATCTAGAAGACCTTCCTAAGCCCAGTAAAATTGTCTGACAGTAGTGTTAGTAAAGTGGTCTGATTGAAGAGTTAGAGCAATATAGAGATTTGGTAATGATTGGGTTTTATGAGAATCACTTGACTATGATTTGCTGAGAATTCATATGCCATCTGGGGTTGACCGTGCGCCTCGTGTGCTCGTGCCGTTTATTGTTTTTGGCTCCGACTAACCTGCGTGATGTATTTTATATAGGGGTAGGAAAGCAGTGTATGTCTTCCATCATGTGTTTAATGGGGGGTCACCTGCTTTTTTTTTTATCTTTCTCTCTCTCTCTCTTTGGCTTGTATCCATTCGGCCCCATCCAGGTGTCAATATTTTCCTGGCGAGCGGCAGCGAGCCAGCATATATATATATTTTTGTTTTGACAGCAAGCTAAATTTGTACATTTTTCGATAGAAAAATTTCTCCGGCAAAGCCGGAATTCTCCATACAATGCTGGCTCGCTATCGCTCGCCAGGAAGATATCAACATCTGGATGGTGATAAACGTCTAAAACAGTTGGTTGAATGGGGCCGAATGGTTACAAGCCAGAGAAAGAGAGAAAAGGAGAAAAAGATAAAAAAAAAAGCAGGTGACCCCCTTTAAAGAATTACATATTTAACTTGAGAAGAGTCTATTTAAGAATGATCTATGGATAGAGTTTGAACGAATATCTGAGTGAAAGCTTGATCTTTGCTAAGCATACAGTATACACCAGCAACCAACCACATGCTGCAACAAAGCCTCAGTGGTTAACCCTTTGAGTACCAGCGACGTGTGTTATATTATATGCTAGCTATGTTTAGACGATATTATGCAGCTTAGGAAGGATCTGGGGTAGTTAAAATGATTGGTTGACATAGTATGAAACCTTATTGCTAGAGGTCCTTCCTGAGTTGAATATAATAGTTGAATAGTTGCCTGAATATGATGAAAAGGACATCCCTGGTACTGACTGGGTTAACCCTTTCAGTACTGTGAGGCCTTTCTTCATTTTAATCTGGCTATTATTAGATTATTTATTTTAGTTTTGGAAGGACCTGCATGTTAATTGAAAACGCTTATTTGAGGTAATTTATAAAATTAATATAATATAATGTGGATTTAAAATTGAGACCCTTCAATTCAGAGAGGTTCTTCATGCATATACAGTACACATATGTGATATAATAAATGCAAATAATTAGCTCGTCAATTTTATTACAATCCCAACCATAAATGTCATTCTTTTATGGTCAGTTTCCAATACAAGAAAGATACTAGCTCTAAAGTTAATTTTAGAAACGTAACACGACTGAAATGCCTGCCAAACACGGTAAACAAAGCAAAAACAATAAACGCAGCGTAAATACCAGCCAAGCGAGGAACACAAGTACAGTACTTCATAATTAATAATTTTGTGGAAGTTCAATTCAATTCAAGTCAATTCAATTCAAACTCTTTTTTTTTACATACAAGACTGAAATAAGTTTATAAGTTTAGACCAGAATTAAGTGAAAATGGACTCATTGGTACTGAAAGGGTTAACACGTAGGAGTAACGGTTGCACATAAGTTTTGGGTGGTGGTTCATTCCATGTTATTTACCTGTGTGCTAATCTTTTCACCACGGCTCAGTCACCCGCTGTATTCTGGGGGCATTTCTCGGGAGTGTCCACGCCATTCATTTATTCATCGCTAAAATGTTACTAATAGTCAGTGTGCCAGAAAAAGTATAAGATGCTATAAAATTGTTACGAGGCATATGAAAATATAAAGACCATTTGTAATCTGCAATAATAATAAAGGCATATTAAATTACAGAACTGCGCAGACTAATGAACATATATGTTGGTTTTATTTGTATTCCCTTAAACTTAATATTCCAAAGTTTTCAATCAGGGTAAACTAACCAATTGGTACATGGTGGTTCTACTAATATGTGACATTGATGAAAACAATCCCCACAAAACTGACCAGCTAGATAAGTCGAGTGCAAAATGTTCTGTAACTATGGTACATTTCTGTACAGTATATGTATTTATCTAACTTAACAATTTTCTGGTAGGTAATGTTTTTATTAAGTTGTGTACAAATTGGCTACTCTACCCTAAAATGATTGAACTGTAACACGGATGAAGAGTAAAATAATGTATGCTCAAGTTATAATGTATCTTGTAGTTACTATATGTTTATAGACTATATTAACATATGGTACATATAGTTACATATTAGATTTTGTTTTCTCTTTGTAGATGTTAAAGAATTGGTGTTACTATTTTTGTTCTCTTCAAAATACAGTATAAAGGAGTGCTATAAGATACTAGTAAACGGTCATAATATATGTTGTAGCGAAACTTGATAAAAAGATGGAAGTATATGCAGCCTTTATGAATGTGAAGAAAGTGTGCAACAGCATTGACAGAAAAGGGTTATTGAGTATAATAGGAATGTGTGGAGTAGAGGGTATGCTGTTGACAAGTTGCTGTTATCAATGACAACCATCAAGAGTATGTACCAAGGTATAAGAACAACTTTGCATGTGGATGGTGAGTTCATGAGTTATTTAGTCTTGAGTGGTGGATTGAATCGAGGTGGTGGCATAGCTATGCTAGCCTAATACAGGTGTGTGTGAATGGAGTAATTAACCCCTTCAGACTCATATGACGCAGAGGTTGCCAGATTAGCAATAAGAAATAGAGTTCTCTCACTCTTATAATTACCTCTCCAAAATTAGTTTTCTGCCCACATCTAACTCAAAGACAACTGCAGAGGTTGAAGTAACTAAACTAAAGGTTTGTAAATACCCCTGATGGTAATAAAGGCTTTAAAGTATCCCTAATAGGCTCAAAATTGCGTCATATGTCGGAGAGGGTTAAAGATACAAGGTAGAGTAGTTCATGTAGGGATGCCCTTAGTAAAAAAAAATATATAAAATAGAACAAACGCAAATTACCTTTGCTATGGTTTGCAAATCCCCCCTAATACTACGCTCCTTGTCGTGGTTGGGGGGCTTCGGGGCCGGCGACTGGAGCTTAATGGGGGAGGGTTATTGTCATTTCCTTCCCTGTCCCCTCGTGCTTTCGTCGTCGGCTTGACTAATTTTGCGTAGTTTTTCATTCCTCTTTGTATGTTTTTCCCCTTCTGTTCTTATTCTGTCTCATTTGGTTATCCTTCGGACGGCCTATATCATATGCCACCGTGGCTTGACTAGGTTGTTGACTACTGACATGATTTGTCTCTTCGGTTACTGGTGCGGCCGAGCTGACTCGATTCCCCTCAGTAGTGCATTATTAAGCATCTCGCTGTGATTTTTTTTTCTTCCTTAGACCTGATCTCTCATTCTTCGTCCTTGATCACTTCTTGGTTGGTGCTGCAGTGTAGCAGTTCTTGCCTCATCCTTCGGCCCTGCCCTATAAGAGTTCTGGTGTGGATCTCACGTGGTCCTGCTAAACTGGTAAAATTGCGAGAAATGTCTTGAGTGTTTCACCTTCCTAGTTTTGTTCAGTTCCTGTCCTTCCTGCCCTCTTGTCTTGATCTAATCCTTTGGGCCAGCCCTATGAGAGTTCTTTTGGGGAACTCGGTGGTCTGGTTAAACTATTTTATATAAACAAAAACAAAAAAATGCAAATAATGGTTCTGTCGAGTGGGGACAGGTGGGAGTTGCAGGGTTTGGTGAAGTATGTGGCAAGTGCAATGTGAAAGTTCTCTTCATAATTGCTGAGGGACACAGGGCCCTGGGTAGGGCTTTGGTTTCCCGGGCATTTCCGCACCTTCCTCAGCTCCCCGCCATGGAGTGGCTTCGGTCACCCAGGCTTTATTGTGGTCGGCGGGGAGGGTTCTGTGGGGGCGCTCGGTTATGGCCTTGCTCGGGGCCTTGGGGCTGTTCGGCCAGGCAGCTTGGGGAACAACAACAACAAGTGTACAGTATGTGATTGTGAAGCTTGTGGGTTTCACAACCCAAAGGGAAAAAATAAAAACGCATCTAATATATAGTAGTGGCCTTGTAGTCTAGGAAGTAATGCCTTAATTAATATGATTGTGGTTCCAGTCAGTCTTGGCCAAGTGGATTTACTGATTTCACCAACCAGCGTTAAAACCATCTTAGTGATGCTATAAAGTTACTAAGGTATGTCATTAGATGTAGGTAGCCTACCACTACTGAAAAGGGAATTGGAATAGGAGAGAATGAAAATTAAATTTTTGAATTGTGCTGTCTTAAGTATCTCTTGCGCTTCTCCTTCATCTGTTATTCGCCAACCTCTGGCTGCGACCCACTCCATAGTCTTTCCATGTTATATTAGGATGGATGGGAAGGGGGAGGGAGGGAGGGCCACTACTAAATATTGGATTTTCCCCTCTTTCCTTAGGGTTGTCAAACCCGTAATTTATTAGTGGCCCTTCCGTCTGTGGCATAATCCCTTGAATACCATGACTGGCGGTGGACATCCTAATGCACCAGTCAAATTACGTAAGAACCACTTATTGCGTGGTTTGGCTATGGAGTGAATAGATAGATAGTGGTAGACTAGAGTATCTCCGAGAACGCGTTTGGGCGGGTTGGCGGAGGGAATGGGCAACTGTTGCTAGTACTAATCATCTGTTTAGGATTCAAGGTGATGTTCACCCCTGGCCATCCTCGACTGATCCGTGTTGAGCAGATCAGGTTGCCTTAACATGCTTGCGCATAGGGTACACACATGGCCATTTGATAAAAGTCACTTCCAATTGCTGCCAGTGTCATACTCCGATCACTGGCTGTCACTGTCTCTGCCCAATATATGAATCTGAGTGGCGAGTTAATTATGCACCATGTCCCTCATCGCTGTCCTCGTTAACTTATCCTCTGTTCGTCGATTCTTAACAAAACTTCAATTGCCGTTATATTCCCGTGTCATTACCCCTTCATCTTATCCATCATCTCTTAATTTATTTTTTGTATTCCAACTACTCCCTCTCGGGCATAGGCTGAGAGCCTTTACACTACACCGCTGAACATGGTGAGGCCCGTGAGGTCTTGTTCCAGTCTAGGGAGTGAGACATGCGAAGCAACTCCATCTCTGAAGCCGCTTCGCCTCTGCATTACCGTCTCATCCCCCACACTTGGACCCTCACTTTCAAAACGCCACCTATTGAGCAATTAACTCACTAGGCATTGCCCCCCTGTAACATATTTTGAATATGGGAATATTCATACAATGCTATTTAATCAGGGAACAATGAGGGTATTTTTTTGGCATTTCGGTGTGCTGTGGTAATGCACTGAAACTAGGTAGGCTACAGCACAAATAACATCCCAATAATATCTTCCCATTGACATATTGGGATTCGAACCCGGGTCCATTGGATTACCAGTCCAGTGGCAATTAAGACCACTCTGCCACACTTTTGTGTGGTTACAATAGTCTATTTGTTTCCAGCTGAGCCTAAATTGCCATGTTTCTATCTTTGTTACTCCGCTATAAGGTAGATTTTATAGCGAAAGATGATGGTTATTCTGAAAACTTGGCATTAAATTAATATGACAGCCATAGTAGTTTCATATATTTCCATTAAGTATCGAGAAATCAGCTAATAAGAGATTCAATTTATGAAAATATAAAATATATGTGATACTGTATCTAAAATATCGGATATGAAGAATGGTTAGGCATCAACTAGGTTTGGAAAATGCTCAAAAGCCGAAAGGTGAATTGGCATCTGTAATGGGGAGTGATCGACTTGATAATGGAATTATGAAGGAAGGTGAAGTTATGTAATACTGGCTGAAGAGTAGGCTACATGAACTGTATTTCGGTTGAATAGTTGTGAGCTGTCATCAACACAAGCCATTCCCGCCTTCCGTCGATCAGCTGTGAGCTGTCATCAACACAAGCCATGCTATTCTATTCCCGCCTTCCGTCGATCAGCTGTGAGCTGTCATCGTCACCATTATATGTCTTCCACACAAAGTGACAGACGTTTTTTACTTGAGTGCATAGAAGTACAGTATATAGGGACCTACCTGCACTGTGGCAAGTAAAAAGCGGAGACTATAGTGACAGGCAAAAGAAAAACAAAAGCCTATAATGTTTTAGTTAATAGCCTAAGTTAAACGAAAGATACCCTGAAGCAACGCGGGAAGATGTGAAAAAGTGCAATTCACTTAGAACAAACTTTAGAAAGGAACGCGAAAATTAAAAAAATGGCAGAAATCTGGCGCTGGTTCAGATGAGGTATTTTGATGAGAGGCTGTTTAATTCTGGTGGATCAGGAGACGCCATCACTATCTAGATTCTAGAAGCACAATAAACATAGAGGATGAGGAGGAAGAGGATAACATAAATGAAGCGTCTTTGGTAAGTAAAGTTTATTGAAATATATTAGTTATATATATAAACCAACCTAATGTAACTCGGGCTTTCACTTATTTATAAGTGGTAGCATATATTGTCAAAGAACAAAATAATGTATAGGCTAGGCCTATCCTAGCCCAGGGATGGGGGATTTTATTTACGAGCCAATTATATATATTTATTTTTGGGAGGTCTCGTGTAAAACAAATGTAGAAGGCAACATGCGAAAACTTTCATTAAAGATATAGGCTAGGCCTATAAACAAAATATGAGAATGGGATATTCGAAATATAATATATAGCCTATAGACTAATATATAGAGCGCTGTAGATTGTGAGGACTTTCCTTATTTCTGTATTGAAACTGTCTTTTGACATAGGTTACCCTAATCATTTCTGGCCTTTCATCTCTATTTCAATCATTCAATGCACTATTTGCAAAACTTTAGGTTGCTTCCAATCAGAACACTCAACATCGGATCCTTTTCCCAAGACCGCCACTTCCTGATTTTTCCCAAATAATGAGTTGTCTGATTTGGGATTTAGCCTATTTGGCCGATATGCATTACCTTGCACTTCTCCAAGTTTAACCCGAGGAGCGCGCAACTGATGTGTTTAACTCATAATCTGTGAAGCCATGGTAGTTCAAACCCTCCCGCCTAGCGAAGCTGTTTGATTCTATTCGCTGTTTGATTCTATTCTGACGAAAACCGTCGCATGTAACATATACCGGGTATATAATTATTACTTATCCATATGCGCCTACTTTGCTTTTAATGTGAACATTTAAGAGCAATAAAAGACGTAGCCTATTATTGCCACAAGGTCGTATCATGAGGCGAGAGCCGGGGGGGGCGTATATGCTCCCTCTACAAGCTCTCGATCGATACTGATAAGTCTGAGTAGAATTCTCTGTGTTGCAAGGATCACTAGCTGCCTCACTTGTGTTAAAGAGACCGAAAGGGGGAATTTCGCGCCAGAAATTATCCGATAAAAAGGAAGGGGGAATAAGAGGAAAAATAGCTGATAATTGAGGAGGGGGAAAAAAAGAGGGGAAGGGGGGACACATAGGCCTATGTAGGAGTGTTAGAAAGTAATGGAGGGGAATTATCTCACCTAATCACAAATTGCTTTGTTTTTGAGTGCCACTGGGGTGTTTTCTAAGTTTTTTTTATGCTGTGGATCTATTGAGGACAGTCGCAGTGCACTAGAAAAACCTCTATTGAGGACGGTCTCTGTTTTTGGGTTAAAAGTGCCGCGTATGCGAAAAAATCTTTGATTCTGGCGGAATTTGTTTGCTCTCTCTCTCTCTTTGTCTATATGCTCTCTTTTGTTCTCTGTGTATGCTCTCTTTTGCTATCTCTGTCTATGCTCTCTTTTGCTCTGTCTGTATGCTCTCTTTTGCTATCTCTGTCTATGCTCTCTTTTGCTCTGTCTGTATGCTCTCTTTTGCTCTTTCTCTGTTTGTATGCTCTTTTTTGCTCTCTTTCTCTCTGTTTGCTCTGTCTGTTTGCTCGCTTTTGCTCTCTCTGTCTGTATGTTCTCTTTTGCTCTCTCTCTCTCTCTTTTGATCTCTTTTGCTCTCTCTCTCTGTCTGTATGCTCTCTTTTGCTCTATTTTTTTTTTTCTCTCTCTCTCTCTCTCTCTCTCTCTCTCTATATATATATATATATATATATATATATATATATATATATATATATATACCGGTATATATATATATATATATATACTGTATATGTACTGTATATATTCTGACTAGTGTTCATGATAGCTTCACATAAAGGGTATTGACAGTACAATGTTTCAGTATATTCTTTGGCGAATGTCTATGCCAATAACTCCTTGAAGATTATGACACATTTTAACAGATTATTATGGCTATCATTAGACGATCTTATACAGCTTAGGAAGGATATATGAGTTAAAAGGGTAAAGACTATCCCAATCAACCCACTGAAATCCATATACCCTAAGTCCCTTTTAAAGATATACCTGTATATTCATTCGTACTTATATGTATACTAATTAATGTGTATACTAAATTGTTTATATCCGAGTATAATTACGTACCCAGACTACACAATGTCGTTTGCGTGCGCATGTTTATGAGTAGGGCCTATGTGTATATTTAAATGTACAGTTATTTGTGAATGTCTACTTGTTTATTTACATATACTGTATTTATACTTATATGTCATTATTTCTTATTCCCTCACTGTACGATTTACTCGATGGTATTTTGCAAACCCCCCTCCCCCATACACGCACACACTATATTCTATCTCTCTCTCTCACTTGTATCAGAGTTGCGATCATGGACAAAACACTGTAATAGGAAAGGCAGCGTATTGCAGAGTACCAACATTACAGACAATACTATAAGTTTAGATATATAATTAACATAAGAACATAAGAAAATGGGAGTCTGCAGAAAGCCGATTGGCCTAAGCAAGGCAGATCCCTGTCCCACACAACCCCAATTACAAAGCCCAATTATAGGCTCAACACTCTAATACCCTGAGGATCATCTTACCAAAACGGTTAGAGATTAACGCAGGATTACGGGGGTCTGCAGAGCGCTGATTGGCCCAACCCTGCTGATCCCCCTTCACACTCAACCCTTCTCGTCCATATGCTTATCCAATTTTATCTTAAAGCTCCCTATCGTTTTTAATCCCACTATAGCACTTGGTAGTCCATTCCACCCATCTACAACTCTGTTACCAAACCAATATTTGCCTATATCTTTTCTGAAACGAAATTTATCTAATTTGAAACCATTGGTACGAGTTCTTTCGCTATCACTGAGCTTTAGTACATTTGTCATGTCCCCTTTGTTAATCCCACTAACCCACTTGAACACCTCTATCATATCCCCTCTAACTCTGCGTCTCTCTAACGAATGTAAGCCTAATTTCTTCAACCTTTCTTTATACGGAAGATTTCTAATATTATGGATCATTTTTGTCATTCTACGTTGTACTCTCTCCAATGAATCTATGTCCATTCTGTAATAAGGACACCAAAATTGAACAGCATAATCCATATGGGGTCTCACTAATGACAAGTAAAGTTTTAAGATAACATCAGCAGTTCTGTTACTCACACTCCTTGAATTGGAACAAATAATACAAAGACTGCATGCATTCAGAAGTGAATGCAACCAAAACTCATTTGCCAAAGGTATATTGCTTAAATTAATGTATTTCTTTAATGCGCTACTCAATATCACACAGTCTGATAACACACGTAAGTTGGTATATTGCAACACTGCCTTGTATACTTTTTGCAAAGCGACTTGTGGCTGAACGCAGGCCAGGTATTGAGCTGCGCTATTCTGCTTGGAGTTTCACACCGACGACACCTACAGCGCAGAGCTCTCACAAAACTCAACCAGTGTCAAATCGACCATGGCCAACAAAACCACTGCCAGCTTAAAGTCATAACCGACCCTAACAGCATTAGTTGAGTATAGGCACTGGTCGAGAGTTACTGGTTGATATGGTGTAGTGGTTGAGTCGTCCGGTAGCCACACAATAACCCTTGTGATACACCCATTTCTTACACCATGTCACGTAAAGCCCTACACAGTGATTAGTGACATTTTCTAAGTAAACGTGCTTTGTCACTGTTGAATGAAGTGGGTGAATATTTAGCGACCGAACAAATCAACACCCAGTTGGTTAATCTGCATTTGGTATGGTCATGGTATATACGTTCACCAGATACGAGCGTTAGTGAGTGGCGTGGTGACCTATAATCGTTATTTTTCCAGCTAACAGTAAATCGCTACGCCCCCATTTTGATTATTCACCTAATTTTTACCGTCAACGGGACACAAACATACTATAATGACCCTTATATTGCTTTAACAGAACTACCATGGAGCGATTAAGAAGGTACGTCAACGCCAAGTGGGAGGCAAAGAAACGAGCCGATAGTGCTCGTCAGTATATGAAATTGAATGACATTACGAAAAGGTTCACCATGCACCAATGTGTAATCGGCCCTGAGGACCCCCCTGAATATGATGCCGATTATAGACGCGATTTTTTTACTCGCATGGCGAATAACTGGACGCTGGCAGTGGCGGCGTGTGAGGTGGGGGAGCCGGAGGTGGGGGAGTTACTCAATAGAATATTGTCCTGGAACTATGAAGCTCTCGCCACACACATGACCTTCACTGACCTCGATATGGGGAACAAGTGTTTCAGTGCAGATGTATGTCCGGAATACTACGACTATTTGATTCCCTATTGGGCAGTAGTGCAAATTGAGAGTAATGCGCGCGGGAATGGGAAGCCGCTACAGGTGTACTGTATATTAAATACCGGTCATGAGGGTTGGTATGTGTTCACTGCCAATCATCATACGCTAATACATGTGTTAAGAAACCAAAACATGAATGCTGAGCACCTGACAAAACATGATGTTTGTGATGAACAGACCTGTGCACAGCGTGACTACACCCTAGTACCAAGGGCCCGAGCATCTATGAGAACAAATATAGAATCACTCTCCGAATTCAATGGTTACACGTGCATCCTATCCCACCTTTCCTTTACATGTCCATCCAGAGAGACCCTGTTCCAAGGAGAAATCAAAGTTTTGTCTGATTTTCACAATATTCCTCACTTTTTCATCTATGGGTTCAATCATGAGGATTGCGGAAGGAGTCTGATATCAGGTTTTGACCTGGATACCCGCACTCATCGTGCCACAGGATGCCATAGTAAGGGCCAATCGGTGATCAGGGTAATCGTGAACGAAGAGGACCCGCGTAAGTTTCTGATGGAGGTGAGACTGATGCTGAGAGGCCACAGTCTGTCCATGGTCAACTTATTTCTAATGAACTTTACGCGGGTGAACACAGTGCCTTGGGAGGAGGTGCTGCATATATTGTTTGGTGAGGTGTCATTGAGTGAGGCGGCCTACCATCGTGTGCTACAGCTGCCAATACAGTACCTACAACAACATGCTTCATCACACCTCTACACCGCCGTTTCTCTCACTCACACCCTCACATGGACGCCCCACAACTCAAGAACCCTAAGGACATACGGGCACAATTAAAAGCCTTAACAAAATGAAATTGAACGCGTGAAAATATAGAAGCTTATTCACAAACCTCACCAGATTAAGCCCTTCAGCACAAAGATGTCGTTTATATCTTATATTTTGGTAAACATTAGACGATTTTATGCACGTTAAGAATGATCTACGTTATTCAAATGGTTTATTGAGATAGTATTTACCCCTTTGAGTTCTAAACGTATATCGTGAGCTAAAAATAACCAAAATCGTCTGATGCTACCCCAAATAAGACGACAAATGACGTGATCTTGTCGAAAGGGTTAGAACTATATACATAAGGCACCGCCATTCCTATTGTATATTTATTGTTCACCTAGTAGAACAATAAGGGAACAGTGGCTGTTTGTTTGGTCTATTAATTCATGTATTCATATATTTTTTTAGTTTCCTCCCTAGACCTCCATCAAGCTTAGAATAACACCCCCTAGACCCTACCCTTCAAGATAGATTTGTACATTTTTCGATAGAAAAGTGTCCCGGCCAAAGGCCGATTCCTCGTAAAATTACAGGCTCGCTATCGCTCGCCTGGAAAAAATAGACAGCTAAATGGCACGAAGGGTCCTAATATTGACAAAGAAATGGGGATATAGGTCATAAAATCCCCAAACTAATGGATCCTACGTCTTAAAATCTCAAAACTAGTGGGGCTAAACATTAGGGAGAAGGGGGTCCAGAAAAACAGTTTGTCTCCCCTTAAATCCCTCCCAGCTGATTTCTCAAAGCTCAACGAAATTGTACGACTATGAAACTCATACGTCTCTGCATCATATTAATACTAAGGTATATAATTGTACGACTATGCAACTCATACGTCTCTGCATCATATTAATACTAAGGTATATAATTGTACGACTATGAAACTCATACGTCTCTGCATCATATTAATACTAAGGTATATAATTGTACGACTATGCAACTCATACGTCTCTGCATCATATTAATACTAAGGTATATAATTGTACGACTATTTTTTTTTTTTTTTTTTTTTTTTCTATATTCCAACTACTCCCTCTCGGGCATAGGCTGAGAGCCTGTACATTCCACCGCTCAACACGGTGAAGCCCGTGAGGTCTTGTTCCAGCCTGGGGAGTGAGACATGTGAAGCATCCATCATGGCTCAAAGCAGCTCCATCTCTGAAGCGGCTGGTTGCTTCGCTCAAGTGCTTCACCGTCTCACCCTCCAGACTCAGACCCTCACTCTCAGAATGCCACCTATTGAGCAGTGAACTCACTATGCAACTCATACGTCTCTGCATCATATTAATACTAAGGTATATAATTGTACGACTATGCAACTCATACGTCTCTGCATCATATTAATACTAAGGTATATAATTGTACGACTATGCAACTCATACGTCTCTGCATCATATTAATACTAAGGTATATAATTGTACGACTATGCAACTCATACGTCTCTGCATCATATTAATACTAAGGTATATAATTGTACGACTATGCAACTCATACGTCTCTGCATCATA
Source organism: Paralithodes platypus (assembly GCA_032716605.1). Classification (NCBI taxonomy): domain Eukaryota; kingdom Metazoa; phylum Arthropoda; class Malacostraca; order Decapoda; family Lithodidae; genus Paralithodes; species Paralithodes platypus. The sequence continues at coordinate 5,056,718 of CM064562.1, read as the reverse complement.
TTAATACTAAGGTATATAATTGTACGACTATGCAACTCATACGTCTCTGCATCATATTAATACTAAGGTATATAATTGTACGACTATGCAACTCATACGTCTCTGCATCATATTAATACTAAGGTATATAATTGTACGACTATGAAACTCATACGTCTCTGCATCATATTAATACTAAGGTATATAATTGTACGACTATGCAACTCATACGTCTCTGCATCATATTAATACTAAGGTATATAATTGTACGACTATGCAACTCATACGTCTCTGCATCATATTAATACTAAGGTATATAATTGTACGACTATGCAACTCATACGTCTCTGCATCATATTAATACTAAGGTATATAATTGTACGACTATGCAACTCATACGTCTCTGCATCATATTAATACTAAGGTATATAATTGTACGACTATGCAACTCATACGTCTCTGCATCATATTAATACTAAGGTATATAATTAATTAAGTAACACCTACACACCTACTACTACAAGGTACAGTCAACTCGTTTAAGGGGGGTGACCTGTTTTTGTTCTGTCCTTTTCTATCTTTCTCTGGCTTGTATCCATTTGGCCCCATTCAGCCTACTGTTTTAAGACGTTTATCCCCATCCAGGTGTCAATTTCTTACTGGTGAGCGGTAGCGAGCCAGCATATTTTTTGTTTTTGTTAGACAGCAGGCTAAATTTGTACATTTTTCGATAGAAAAATTTCTCCGGCGAAACCGGATTTCTTCATATAATGCTGGCTCGCTATCGCTCTCCAGGAAGAAATCGACACCTAGATGGGGATAAACGTCTTAAAATAGTTGGCTGAATGGGGCAGAATGGATACAAGCCAGAGCAAAAAAGCAGGTCACCCCCCTTAAGGGGGTACTTCTCGCTTTTTATGGACCCCTTCTCCCTCATGTTTAGTATATTAGTATTGAGGTTTTAAGACGTTCGTTCCGTTAGTTTGGCGATTTTGAGACCTTTCGCCTCATTCTTTTGTCAATATTTAAACCTTTCGTGCCCTTTAGGTGTCGATTTTTTTCTGACAAGTGATAGCGAGCCTTTAATTTTAGAAGGAACCGGCCTTTGGCCGGGAAATGTTTCTATCGAAAAATTTACAAATTTATCTTGAAAGGGGTTCTACCGGGTGTTATTTTAAGCTTGATGGAGTTCTAGCGAGGAAACTAAGAAATAGTAAAATGATACAAAAATGAACAAATAAATACGGCCATCCCTCCTTAACCCTTTCACTGCGGGTGACGTTCTGGAATGTTTTGGCAAGTTACAGCAATATCCAGGCTTTAAAAGCCTGTAAAAAACGTAAAAATCGAGTGTCAGTGGGCGGGAGTGTGAGGGGCCCACCTCCGACCCTCAGAGCACCGAGCGGCTCACTGAGCTAGGCTGTGTCTCGCGCGGGTCTCTCTCTGTCTCTCTCACCAGTGTAGCCAAGCGAGCGAGTGTTACATAATAGCGGGGTTCCCGCGTTTCACTGGGACCACTGCGGGTGAACCAGACCACGTACAGGGTCCGTTCTGGTGTAATTTTGAAGCTATTTTCGCCTAGTTTTCGGCAGAATACACTTCATTTAATGCAGATGCTTGATTTATCATTCAGGAGTGCCTGAATATGCCCTAAATAGCCCAAACATAGCTGCAGCCAAAGGGTTAAAGAGTGTGGTGTTGGCTTTGAGTGTATGTGTGGCACTTGTGTAGGTTTGGCTTTACACAATATATCACCATAGACTATCACCTTAGCACCTGGTGTCACACGAGCGTATTTTCCGTCAATTTTCGATGAGCAAGTTTTTTCTCGTACGATTTTGAGGCTTTTTCGCATTGGCATCGGAAACTAGATCGAAGGTAGATTATGTTAGGTAGTTTATTTTTTATGGTACGTACTGTATATTATCAAGCTGCCAGAGGACAATTGCTCGTAAAAATTGACGGAAAAATCGCTCGTGTGACACCGGCAAAGGGATGGTGTACATAATATTACTCAAAACATAGATAGAATGTGTAGTTTGTGTCTCCATGTAATAGCTCAGAGATATGATATTCTAAGTGGATTTTACATAGTATTATAGAACTAATTATACTCTGTTTCTTTTCTGCTGACGGTAAATTGAATCCCTTAGCAGCTAATTTCTCGATTCTTAATGGAAAAATATGAAACTACTATATCGCTGCATCATATTAAGACCAAGTTTCTGTACTTGGCACCATATTTCACTACACAATCTTCAAAATAGCTGAGAAATTTGTATGGGGACTTTGCAATTTACCGTCAGTTGAAACGAAACAGGGTATAGGTTGGAATAATACAGTACTTAATAGATATTGGGTATAATTATGGTAAGTCGAGTTAACAGTTTACACAAGTTAATAATTATATTTTTTCACCAACCAACTTCACTTCTAAACTCAATTAATGAAATCAACAAATACATGTGGCACTCCAAGGACTCGAACCTAGGATAATCACACCGAAATTCCGCGCACTTATGCAGTTATGGATACATGATCTCAATGTACTAAGATATAATATATGTGGCTTAATACTTAGTTATATGAGGGTTCCTTGATATATGTATGGGAACTTATGATTGTGGTAGTCTGACTATATAAGTAAAGGGGCTCGACTTAGGGTGTCTACTTAAAAGCCCATACTTATACTTATGAGTTAGTAGTGACTATAGTGTGACTTAAAGGGATTGAGTTATGGTGAACTCTAGGCTGGTGTATAGCTGTGATAGGGAGTATGGGCCTAAGGGCAGTGTATTACCCTGGGTCCCTGGCTACTCTCAGTGATGAAGTGCGGGTTCACCTTTCAGCGCTTTTCAGAGGTGTGGTGTTTCAGGAAGCAAAATGATGATAGCTACCGGAAGGGAAGTAGTTCTGTGATGTTCGGTGTCTTCCATTGTATACAATAGAGCAGGACGAGTTCTAGACAAACATATTTTATAAATAGTTGTGATATTATTATAAACATATAGTGTAAGTTATATGTGGTAAAGTTGTGATGGTTAAATATAGTTAAGTGCCATAATAAGTGAGTTATGGTCTATATAAGGTAGCTAGATTGTCTATATAGAATAATAGTTCAATACATATAAAGAGATATGGATATTTATGGTTACATACATATATCAGAATAATGTAGTTGCTGCTGGAAGTGTATAGGAATAATGAGGGTTATACTCATACAAATTAAGAGGCTATGCAATGAGAAGGGAGGTTTGTAAACCAGCCTTCAATCAAGCTAACACTTTTCTTCTTAGTAAGGGTTCCGGCATCTACGTCTGGGGGATTGCGGCTTGGTGGTAGACGGCGTCCAGGTAGAGGTCTTTGGGCTAGGGCAGGCACTTCACATCCCGGCACACAGTTGCGAGCTGTTATTGGGTTTAGGGAGGAAAGCAACGGAGGTGGTTTTAGGAAACTGTCTGGCTGAGCTTAACACAACTTTCTAAACGCTACTCCTGTATAAACAACCGAGACTACCTTTTCGTCGCTGGCGGAGCTCAACTGAGCACTACATACTTACATACAAGTTTAAGAACTGCCTCTGTTATCAAGTTCTTAATTTTGAGATCGGACCGGAGTACCTGACCCACGTCTTTCTAGATCTACCTCTACGCAGCACCCCCTACGTTCACAGTCTGGCCTTTCTTCACCCAGTTCTGATCATCCATTCACTCCATGTGTCCAAACTAACCAAGTCGGCTCGTGCGTATCAATTCACTGATAGTCCTAATGCCCAGACGCCTTCTTAATTCATCACTCGATACCCCATCCCTGAGGTTAACCCTACATATCCATCTCACCATTCTCTTCTCATTCCTTTGCTTATCTCTGAAAGTCTGGCCGAGCTCAACAACTTACACAACCAGTGTGGTATCTGCACTACTTAAATTACTGCTTGGCCGAACTCAACATAGTTATTGTGGGTAGTTTGGAGAAGGGGAAGGTGGTTACTTCAACTGAGGGCCTGTACTCAATCAGCTGTAGTGGCAAGGGCCTGTACACCTGCCAACCTTGCCTGACCTCCAGTGATTTGGCTGAGGTAGTCTCAGCTTTGGTTGAGTGGTCACTGTTGGTCTGTTTGAGGGCATTAACGACACCTTGAGAATTGACCTAATTTTCTTCGTCGTGAGAGGACCCTGGCCACGCGAGCACAATTCGGGTTGGTGGCTTGCGTCTGGAGTAGGAGTGCACTTAGGTCCTTTTTGGATGGGGGCTACATGCATCTTCTCTCTTCTCTTCTTCTTGTGTTTTTTACCTCTTTTCTTGTCCTTCCTCTCCTTGCATTTTATCCCATATACCTTTAAATGGGTAGATTATTATGGGCACTTTATATACCCTTTTCATACCTATTATCTGTTAGTGTGTCGCCTATATAATTATGGGATACGACCGTAATACTAAACCTTTCCAGAGTGAAACCATTTGCTTGCTTGTACTAAATATTTACAAATTAAATGAATAAACTGGTAGACACCATGTACATCTTTCGTTACTATTCAGTTCTTCATACTTTGTTAGATATTACAGTCACGAACCTTACGTACACTGTTAAAGGGGGGGGGGGGGGGAATTTTATATGGACCCCTTCTCCCTTATGATTAGCCCCATAAGTTATGAGATTTTAAGATGTTCGCCTCGTTAGTTTGTCGATTGTATGATACTTCGGCCCATTTCTTTGTCAATATTAAAACCTTCCGTGCCATTTAGGTGTCGATTATTTCCTGGCGATCGCTAGCAAGCCTGGGGGGGGGGGGTTAAAGAAAGCCCAATTATCTAATGACTGGCTTGATTCAAGACAACTTTAATTAAATATGTATTATAATAAATGTTTTATACCATGTAATGTAGGTTACCTACTCAATTAGTAATAAGAGGTTCTTCTGTGTGTAATCATAATTTATGTATTTGGATTATACTGTATATACTGTATACTATACATATACTATACACAATTAAATAAAGATTATTGAATTGAACTACTACTACTACTACTAGTATTACAAATACTACTACTACTACTACTACTACTACTGCTACTACTAATAATAATAATAATTACTGTTAGGCTTAACATCCAATAAGTGTGACTGATTTATATTATAACACAAGCAACTACTTTTGTGGGTTTAATAAATCGAAGAACTATAATCACTACTCACTTTATTTCCTCTGTAATTACAATATCACAATAGCGAAATACTGCATCACGTATTTACATAAGCCACACGGACAGGAACATTCTATACTCTCACAGTGTCACAGGTTTATAATATACAATAGTTAAAGCTTCAGTAGCCGATTATCAGGAGGCGAATTCGGTTCAATAGAAAACGTACAGAAACGTATCAGAAATATTAACCCATACAATACCAGGGACGTTCTTCTTATCATATTCTGGCAACTACTAGATGATTTAATTCAGCTTAGGTAGGACCTCTAGCAACATTTAGGCTTCAAACTATCTCGACCATCCCTTTTAACTACCACAAATCCTTCCTAAGCTGCATAATATCGTCAAAATATAGCTAGAATAAAATATAACACATCGCTGGTACTCAAAGGGATAATGATATAATATTAGGAAATGAGCAAGGTCAACATTACTAGATTTATTATTGTTCGGTATTCAGTGAGCCTAAAATAATGTTGATGTAATTGAACTACAACATGTGCATGTAATGTAGAATATATATTAATGTTAGCAGAAAACATACTTTCTTGTTTCAAAATTTGGTATGGATGATAAAGGTCAACTTGACGGATTACAGGAATGAATACACTGGTTTCTGTAAGAGGAAAAGGTAACACAATGAAACGAGAGAGGTACGTTCGCGCTAATAAGTCATGTCCCAGCTGCCATTACGTTTGGCTTCCTATGTGTTGTATTAATGTCTGTCAGATGTAGAATAGGGTGGGTGAGTGTAGGAACATGAATGTATATTTCACTCGATATGAAGAAATGAAGCTTAGATATTGCTGATACCAATTATTGATTAAAACATACTTGGTGTTTGACTTATTAGCGCGACTGTACAATAAAGGAACACATTGAAGTAGCTAGGAAACGCGGCTTATAAGAAATAAGACAACTGACCATTAGCGAGTTTCGGGCTATAAGGAAGTTCAGGCTATTGACATCATAACAACAACATAAGCACATAAGAAAATGGGAGTCTGCAGAAAGCCGATTGGCCCACACAAAGCAGATCCCTCTCACACCCAACCCTAAATATTCAACCTTTCACTACTATGACGCCTCTTCACACTATGTGCTGGCTACCAATAGACGTTTGTAAGGGGGGATGGTTGCTTTTTCTGGCACCCCTTCTCCCTCATGCTTGGTCCCATTAATTTTCAGATTTTATGACGTTCGATCCATTAGTTTGGCGATTTTAAGATCATTCACCCCATTTCTTTGTCAATATTACGACTTTTCGTGTCATTTAGGTGTCGATTTTTTTCCTGGCGAGCGATAACAAGCCTGTAATTGTAGGAGGAAATTGTTCTACGGCAAAATGTACAAATTTATCTCAGGGGGTCTAGGGGGATTTTTTTTTCAAGCTTGATGGAGGTCTGGAGATGAAACTAAAAAATAATATAAATACCGGTATATATACAGTAATTTAGCAAATACATAGCCCATCCCCCCTTAAGCAGCTTTGGAAGGCCCTCTAGGAATCGAAGGAGTACTGTTCATCTCAATCAACCTTCTGATCCCGCAATCCTTAGAGCTATAGTCTATTTGTTGTAAGTGGGCGAGCAATCATGACCTCTAACCTCTGTAACTAAAAAACGACTAGAGTAATCGAGCAAATATTTCTACCATTTGGGAAAAGTCAGTCAAAGAATAGATGTGGAAATTTACAGCCAATTTGTTCTAGCCCTTTTTGAGTTACAGAGGATAGAGGTCATGATTTCTCGCCTACTTACAGCGAATAGACTATTGAATATAAGTTTGGGTAATCGTATACTGAGAGGTAAACCCGGCAAGATGTACAACTAGCCCAATTCTGATTGTATTTATGTTATTATAGAGTGATAAAGTAGAGTAATGGCAAACAAAATATAAAAACTTAAACTACCCGCTATTGTCTATTCGCTGTAAGTAGGCGAGGAATCATGACCTCTATCCTCTGTAACTCAAAAAGGGCTAGAGCAAATTGGCTGTACATTTCCACATCTATTCCTCGACTGACTCTTCCCAAATGGTAGAAAGATTAGCTCGATTACTCTAGTCATTTTTGATTTACAGAGGTTTAGAGGTCATGATTTCTCGCCTACTTACAGCGAATAGACTATAGTTTGATAATTTCTGTCTTTTGCATTTCTCATTTTAATATATGTAAATAGCTTAAATACCAATAAATAAAAGGACAGAAGATAAATACCCTTGTAGTGCAAACGTGAGTATAGTATAACCAAGTCAGTATATTTCCCGCCCACCACAAACTCGAATATCTTTGTATAATTCTGCTAAATAAAGTATACGGATGATAATACAATACGAATCAACTTTGTGTGGGTCGATCGGCTTTCTACAGACTCGTTTTATTGTGCTATGTTACATTAGAAAAAATAATATAATCAATAGCTCGAACTTTCTTAGCCTATATCCCGAGACTCGCTAGCGGACAAGCCCTTCCTCTCGGCGATCTTCTACTTCAGACTAGTATTGGAAAAAATAATGCTATATACAGTATCTATAATAGGAGGTTTGGAGTGTATCTCAGTGGGTGGGCAGGTCATTGGAAGATCGGTGGAGTACTTTGAGAGGAATCTATTTATTAGTTTTAGAGGGTTAATGGAGGATATTGTAGAGTATTTTTAGAGGAGAGACTGGAGAGTATTTATTATTTTAGAAGGTTAATTGAGAATATTTAGAGTATTTTAGTGGGGTTGATATATTATTTTTAGAGAGTTAATTGAGAATATTTAAAGCATTTTAGAGGGGTTTGTTTTTATTTAGAGAGTTGATTGAGGATATTTTAGAGTATTTTTCGAGGTGTTCATTTATTATTTTTCGAGGGTCAATTGAAGATATGCAGAGTATTTTTAGAGGGGTTAATTTAAAGATGTTTTTGAGTATTGTTAGAGGAGTTGGAAGAAATTTGGAGTATTTTCAGAGAGGTTCTTGTACAGATATTTGGAGCATGTTAAAGGACATTTAGTATATATTAAAAGGGGTCAATTTTAAGAGCTTAGGAGTATTTTTAGAGAGGTTATTATAAAAAAACATTTTGGAGGATTTTTTAGAGGTTTTACTATTAAAATATTTTGGAGCATTATTAGAGGGGATATTTTGAAGACATTTTGAAGGTTTATACAAGTTTTACTTCTACGATATTTGGAGGGGTTTTAGAGGGGTTATTTTGAAGACATTTGAAGGATTTTTAGTAGAGTAAACTTGAAGATATTTAGATTATTTCCAGAGAGGATAATTTGAAGTTATTTGGTGTGTTTTAAGACATTTGTGAAGAGACCGGGGGGGGGGGGGGGGGGGGGGGGGGGCAGTTTGAGTATAATTATATGAGAATCTATGGGAAATTTATAGTTTGAGTATAATTTTATGAGAATCTATAGGGAATTTGAAGTGTTTTTGTGGGAGATACAAACTCACCTTGATTTTATTTACCCTTTTGTTTGCCTTTGATTGTTTACTATAGTCTGTTTATTTTCAGGTGACGGTATATTGCCATATCTTCACCTTAATTACTCGGCAATTACGAACATTTTGAAGCAATTACGAACATTTTGAAGCAATTACGAACATTTTGAAGCGAAATTTGCTGCTAAGTCTGAAAAGTTGGTATTTATATGATGCAGCGACATACCAGCTTCATATTTTTCCATTAATTAGCGATAAATCATTTGCTAAAGGATTTAATTTACCGTCAACTGGGGAAAAAGAACACACACAAACAAAACACGAACAAACAGGCTATAACCAATTGCAAACCACCCACTGAAATTGTCCACCCATTGAAGTGTTAAACCTGGCGATGACGTAATTTGACATCTCATTCGGACTAACCTTAGACGATTTTATACAGATTAGGAAAACACTGGCGTCCTCTGTTTTGAAAGGGTTAACCCTCTTGCTTAAGGGGGGTCACCGGCTTTTTTCATCTTTCTCTCCTTTTCTCTCTTTCCCTGGCTTGTATCCATTCGGCCCCATTCAGCCAACTGTTTTAAGACGTTTATCCCCATCCAGGTGTCGATTTCTTCGTGGCAAGCGATAGCGAGCCAGCATTGTATGGAGAAATCCGGCTTCGCCGGAGAATTTTTTCTATCGAACAATGTACAAATTTAGCTTGCTGTCAAAACAAAAATATATATTGGCTGGCTCGCTACCGCTTGCCATGCAAATATTGACACCTGGATGGGGATACACGTCTTACATCAGTAGGCTGAATGGGGCCGAATGGATACAAGTCAAAGAGAGAGGGAGAGAAAGAAAACAAAAAAGCGAGGTGGGCTCCCTTAAAGGTCTGGGAGGCTGAGAGGGAGAGAACGTCAATATCTCACAATTCTCCTAAAATCTCCATAATAAATATGCGACTCCTATAATAATGCCTCCTGGCTTATTTGGTTATCCTGTGTGTGTGTGGAGGGTGGGTCTGTGGCTCTCTCTTACACACACACACACACACACACACACATATACATACATACACACACACACTCTTATATACTGTATTATACACACACACACGCACCCTCTCTCTCTCTCTCTCTTCCTCCTTTTCTTACTCTCTGTCGTCTTCTTCTTCTTCGTCTTCTTTTTCTTCTCTCTCTCTCTCTCTCTCTCTCTTCCCCCTTGTCTTAGTATCTGTCTGTCTATCTCTGTTAGTCTGTCTCTCTCTGTCTTCTTTGTCTGTTTGAATCTCTCACTCGCTCACTCACTCTCACTCTCACTCTCTTCCTCTCTCTCTCTCCTGACTCACCCTCCACCACTATTACATTTTAATATCATAATATTTGTTTTCTTTATACATAATTATCATAAACTGGATATAAACTTTAGCTAAAAAAAAAAAAAATCTAAATCGTGTTTCTACATATTATATCAGTGTTGCATATTGGTACACTAGTCTCAACTATTTTTTTTTTTAATCACTTGGATTTTTCCTACATAAATCTGTATTACATTTTATACATTGGTACATTAGCCTACACATGATATACAAAAATACTAACTGGTTGATTTTTATTGCAAACATTAGTATCAAGTTCCTAATAGGTCTACGTCAGTTTGTATTCACTTTATGTATATATTTCTTCACCGCACTTTCTTGTTTCATATTTGATTCATAACTTTGAAGCTTCTCGGTAGTCTAATTGGTTTGATGTTGCACTACTTCCATACTGAATCGGGTTCGAAGCCCGGCCAGGTCGTTTCGCAAAATATATTAAAATTATATCCACGTTTCTTTACAGTGTTAATCATTGATTCACATAAAGGGTATTGACAGTACAATGTTTCAGTATATTCTTTGGCGGATGCCTGTGTCATTAACTCCTTGAAGATTATGACACATTTTAACAGATTATTATGGCTATCATTATTCATTAGACGATCATATACAGCTTAGGAAGGAAATATGGGAGTTAAAAGGGTAAAGACTAGCCCAATCAACCCACTGTATTCCATATACCCTTCCTACTCTGAATAAAATCGTTTAATGATAGCCAGAATAAACTGTCAAAGAACGTCATAATCCCCAAGGGGTTGATTTATATATACCGTTTCAATAGAGGATGTATTTTCATGCTGCACAATATTAATGGGTCTTTCCGAGAAGTGACGTTACGAATTTCTATGTCTAATTAGTTTTAATTACTTGATAAATTAATCACACCGTGTTTTATTAATAATTGTAATCATGTATTTATTTATTTCATATTAATTGAGCTTTGTTATAGTTTAGCCTTTTCCTTTTGCAATTTTCAGTCATTGCCGTATGTTTAAGTAAGTTACTTTTGTTATTTTCCGTCATTCAGTCATTGCACTATGCTATTTTCAGTCATCGCTCTTTTAAACCCTTGTGGTCTTCTCATTGCACTTACTTCCTTGTCTTATTTCATAGTTTTCCTTCTTTTAATTTGTTTTTGTCTCCAACTTCTGTTATATTATTTTCCCTTTCTCCTTAATAATAATTTTCCTTCTTGTGATTCTATTTGGGTGTCCTTTCTTTCACCGTATCCATATTATTCACTTCATATAGGTTTCGTTTCATATCACTAAACCTTAGAACTTGAATATTTTCTTTAAATTTGTTCTATGAATAAAAGCTTCGATAGCTGTTTAAAACACTTTTGGAGCTTTCATATTGTTTTGTAAATAAGTATTTTTTTCTTTAAATATTTTTTAGCAACGATTCACGAATCAATTGTACACATATTATTTCCCATACATTTAAAGAAGTATTATATCAGGCGAAGGAATGAGTATCAAGATCTACAGAAAACGAGTGTTTCCCTGCCCTCTCATTCCAACATTTCAACTTTCCCCTCAGTTCTTCTAAAGATCTTGACTTAGCCTTGTTGATCCGCCTGTATTTCACGTCCTTTGGTTTGGTAACGGATCTGTGGTTGCTCATGACGCGATTGTAAGTAACTTGGATCTCCTCTTCGGGCTTGACCTTTGGTTTGGCTTGGGACCCGAGGGTGTTTAGCTTCTCGTAGGATCCAAGGAGCGTTTGTCGTCTCTCCTCGGATTGTTGGTGGTGACGATGATGGTGATAGGATGGATGGTGATGATGATGGAGGTGGTGCATTTGGTCGATCATGGACCCATCTATGTCTACTTCTTCGTCGTCATCGTCGTCTACATCGTCATCGCTCTCTCCGTCGCTCAATGTAGCATCGGAATCGTAACTCGAGGTGGACTTAAGGATGGAGTGCAAGGAGGGCACCAGGGAAGGGGAACACGAGGATGATGATGAAGGAATAAGTGAGAGAGTATCGTCATCATCGTCTTCCTCATCATTTCCATTACTTCTATCACACTGTTGAAGTCGTAAGTTCTCCTCGCCCTCTTCCTCTTCCAGCTGCTGTTCTTCCTTTAAGCTGTACACCGTCCGGCGAATACCAACGCCGTGTTTGGTCATTGTACAGGAAGGAGAGTCATCACTGTCTTCACTAGAACATGAGGACGTTGATAGAGATCCAGGTTTTTGGAGTTTTAGGTCCGAGGATTTTAGGATGGTTGTTTGAGGGAGCCCAGTAGTGATGGTCGCCCCTATTCCCAAGCAAGAACCCCTACCAGCTACTTCCACTACATCTGATACACTCCGCACCACTTTGACTTCACCTTTCCCTAGTGGTACAATAACTAGAGAGTCAAAGTTGCTGTCTTCGAGCATGATGGCACTGTCACTATCATTCATGCTCTCAGGATCACATTTAGATGTGGTTATGATTAGGCTCGTCCCATCCTCCCCTCTCTCTTCCTCTTTGGATTCACTCCCACCTTGGACCTTATCTGTTCTACCCGTATTTTCAACATCACCCCCTTGCGTTTCCTTCTCAGCTATCCCTTCCTCCTTCTTCTTCTTCCTTTTCTTCTTGGTGGCCTCCTGGAGCGCCCTGGAGAGAGAGATAATAATGTGCTGCTGGTGCCTGATGGTGGCCTCCTTCTCCTCCAGTACGGCCTCCACTTCCTTCTGGCGGCGACGAAGCTGAGACTCCAAGACCATGAGCTGTGCCTGGATGGCTCGCAGGTGGTCGTCACGTTCCTTCTGTACCTGCTGCATCACCTGTGGACAAACAAACCAGGATAGTCATATGGATATATTCTTCAACATAGAATAACGGAACATAGCTTAATAGGCATCTTCACACTAGCAGACTTTTTATTCAAATTGTGTGATTGACGACTAGAAACGATGCACAGGAACGGATCGTGGCCATACAAAATCATCAACACCACCCTACCTATTGATCTTGAATGACCTCCAGTGGCTTGGGTAAGGATTCTGAATGAATTTGACGAGTACCAGTGTTTCTGTATTAACCAACTATCATATTTTTTCACATAAGGTGTCCGCTGCGGTGAAGATATTTTTACAGAGGACATGAAAAATATTCATGTAAGATAATTTCATGACATTATCATGAGACAATTTTGTATAGCTTAGGAAGTATCCGAGTTAATTGAAGAATATACAGTATATATATATACCGGTATATATATATATATATATTTATATATATTATATATATATATATATATATATATATATATATATATATATATATATATAATGTATATATATATATAGCGGTATATATATTTATATGTATATATATATATATATATATATATATATATATATATATATATATGGTATATATATATATATATATATATATATATATATATATATATATATATATATATATATATATATATAATGTATATATATATATATAGCGGTATATATATATATATATATATATATATATATATATATATATACGGTATATATATATGGTATATATATATATATATATATATATATATATATATATATATATATATATATATACTGTATATATATATATATATATATATATATATATATATATAGAGAGAGAGAGAGAGAGAGAGAGATTGGATTATATTCGGTCCGGGGTATTAAAGTGAGTGAAATTTCAAGTCGTGATGTGGAGGGGTTACGATAGGTTAAGTTAGGGGGGGGGGGGGGGAAGAGTGTTGAAGGTGCTATATACTTCACCGTTACCCCACCCCCACCACCACCACCACCACCACTACTGTTCTACACCCCCCAGCAATTAACAGTCTACCGTTACTAGGTACTCTATCAGGCCTGTTAACAGGTTGCGTTTATATGAACCTAGGTGTGTCTTTGTGTGTGTGTGTGTGTGCGTTATACAGATGGATGGTTGGATGCACAAACACATATACACACACACACACACACACATCGTCTCTCTCTCTCTCTCTCTATATATATATATATATATATATATATATATATATATATATATATATATATATATATACTGGTATATATATATATATATATATATATATATATATATATACCGGTATATAAAGTATAACCCACAAATACACGTGAGCTACTAACAAATGTTATACTCCCAGCCGGACTCGAACCACTGACACTCAGGACGAGTGTCCATGCTTTAACCCACTACACTACGGCGTGATAAAGGATACTTAACCTTTTCCTATCTATAATTAGGAGAAGGGAAATCCTACATGTAAAAAGTAATTACTTTCATACACATGTCATAGGATCCATATTCCAGGATTCCATATAGGGATTTTTACGAGTAGCCCTACACAACTGGGGTTTAAGTGATTTCTTAAAATAATCGCCCAGCCAAACACGAGAGTTATTAATATCAACTATATCTCGCAAATGCATGTGAACTACTAAATGTGTTTATACTCCCAGCCGGACTCGAATCACTGACAGTCAGGAGAAAAGGGGGTATGGATGGAAGTGGAGGAGGAGGGAAAAGGGGGCATGGGTGGAGGAAGAGGAGGAGGCAAAGGATGGCATCGGTGGAGGTGGAGGAGGAGGAAAAGGAGGGCATCGGTGGAGGTGGAGGATGAAGAAAAAGGTCATGGGTGGAGGAGGAGGAGGAAAAGAGGGGCATAGGTGGAGGAGGAGGAATAGGAGGGCATGGGTGGAGGAGGAGGAAAATGAGGGCATGGGTGGAGGTGGAGGACTAGGAGGGCATGGGTGTAGGAGGAAGAGGAAAAGGAGGGCATGGGTCGAGGTGGAGGAGGATGAAAAGGAGGGCATGGATGGAGGAGGAGGATGAAAAGGAGGGCATGGGTGGAGGTGGAGTATGATGAAGAATAGGGCGTGGGTGGAGGAGGAGGAAGAAGAAAAGGGTATGGGTGGAGGAGGAGGATGAAAAGGAGGGCATGACTGGGTTGGAGGAAGAAGGAGCAAAGGGTATGGGTGGAGGTTAAGAAGCAATAAGAAGAATGTATGGGTGGTGAAGGAGGAAGAAGAAAAGAGCATAGGTGGAGGTGGAGGAGCAAGATGAAAGAGAATGGAAGAAGAAAAGAGCATGGGTGGAAGTGGAGGAGGAAGAAATAAAGAACAAGGGTATGGGTGGAGGAGGAGGAAGATAAGGAAGGTATAAGAGTGTGGGTGTTGTAAGAAGGAGGTTGAGAGGTATATTACGACAGAGGGTGAAACACGGTGTATGGGTCAAAGGGTATGTAGATGGTGTGTGTTTCAGGGTCTGTAGGGTGTGTAGGGTGAGGGTGTGAGTGTCAGGATATGTAGGGTGTGAGAGTATGGGTGTTGTAATAAGGAGGGTGAGAAGTACAGTATATTACAACAGAGTGTGAAACATGGTATATGGGTCAAATGGTATGTAGAGGGTGTTTAGGGTGGCGGTGTGTTGTGTGAGAGTCAGGATGTGTAGGGTATACGTTTCAGGGTGTATGGAGGGTGTGTAGGGTGTATGGGTCTGAGTGTGTGTGCAGTGTGTGTAATGTGAGCGTCAAGATGTGTAGGGTGTATGGGTCAGGGTGTGTGGAGGGTGTGCAGGGTGGAGTCAGGATATGTAGGGTGTATGTGTCAGGGTGTGTGTGTAGGGTGTAAGGGTTTGAGTGTTCTAACAAGGAAGGCAAGAGCTACAATACAATGGAGGGTGAAACATAAATTTAAATTTAGGGTTTTATTATAGGCATTTTAATTATAGGCATATTTTTGGATTATTTTGGACCATGGCATTATTGTATATGGGAAAATGGTCAATAAATGATCTATCTATCTATCTATCTATGTATCTATGGGTAAAAGTGTGTATTGTGTGCAGGGTGTTGTAAGTTATAAGGAGAGAGCTGAGGTATATTACAACAGAAGGTGAGTGAGGGTGTGTGTGTGTTAGGGTGTGTGAGTGTGTCAAGAGAGTGAGAAGGGTGAGTGTGTAGGGTGTAAGAGTATGGTTGTTGTAAGATATAAGGTGAGAGCTGAGGTATATTACAACAGAGGGTGAATGAGGGTGTGAGGGTCAGGAGGGTGTGAGTGAGGGTGTATAGGTCAGGAGGGTGTAGGGTGTAAAAGTATAGGTGTTGTAAGATATAAGGTGAGAGCTGAGGTATATTACAACAGAGGGTGAGTGAGGGTGTGTGTGTGTTAGGGTGTGTGAGTGTGTCAAGAGAGTGAGAAGGGTGAGTGTGTAGGGTGTAAGAGTATTGTTGTTGTAAGATATAGGGTGAGAGCTGAGGTATATTACAACAGAGGGTGAGTGAGGGTGTGTGTGTGTTAGGGTGTGTGAGTGTGTCAAGAGAGTGAGAAGGGTGAGTGTGTAGGGTGTAAGAGTATTGTTGTTGTAAGATATAAGGTGAGAGCTGAGGTATATTACAACAGAGGGTGAGTGAGGGTGTGTGGGTCAGGAGGGTGTGAGTGAGGGTGTATAGGTCAGGAGGGTGTGTAGGGTGTAAGAGTATAGGTGTTGTAAGATATAAGGTGAGAGCTGAGGTATATTACAACAGAGGGTGGGTGAGGGTGTATGGGTCAGGGTGAGGTTAGGTCAGAAGGAGGGGTCACCAAGGAGAAGGTCAGATCAATGAGTGTAGTGTAAGAGGAAGGGTGTGGTTAAAACATCAGGGTAGTGGGTGTGAGTCTGGCTGATGTTAAATAGAGATTTGTTTATACTTACCGTATTTATGTATTTATTTATATATTTATGTATTTATATGTTTGTTCATGTATTTATCTATTTATTTATTTATTTATTATTATTTATTATTTTTATTAATATTATTATTATTATTATTATTATTATTATTATTATTATTATTATTAAAATAATAATTTCTTTATTTGTATTATTTGTATTTTATTTTATTTTATTATTTTGTGTAAGTTTGTTCCCTAGGCCTCCATCAAGCTTAAAAACACACACACAAGTGGGTGAGCATATAGAGGGTGAGGGTGGGGGTATACAGGGTGTGGAAGGTTAGGATGTGGGGTGTGCATGTGGAAGGTAAGTGTGTGGAGGATGAGGGTGTGGGGTGTGGGTGGAGGGTGAGATGTGGGGGTGTGGGTGAGGTAGAGAACAGGCTTTATTAGGACAGGCTCTGCGACCTTCACTACCTTGTATGTCTGACTGACTGAGTGAGAGAGGGGGAGAGTGAGTGAGAGTGAGAGAGAGAAAGAGAGAGAGTGAGATAAAAAGAGAGTGTGTGTGAGAGAGTGGGGGTGGGGGTGTGTGAGAGAGATTCAGATTCAAATCTCTCTCTCTCTCAGATCAGAGAGAGAGAGAGAGAGTGTGAGTGTGAGTGTTTCGGAGTGTGTGTGTGAGAGTGAATGAGAAAGTGTGTGTGTGTTTGTGTGAGTGTGTATTTGTGTTAGTGATAGTGTGTGTGCAACTTGTCATGTGCTTCATGCCATAACCAAACATATTATAACACAATCGCAGATAATTGACCACTTGCTAGTTTCAAGTTAAAAGGAAGTTGGAGCTGTATACATCGATATTTAACAGAATTACCAGCTAAGATACGGTTGTAGTGCATTTATAAGCCCATTAAATTAAATTAATCATACTTTCTATCCATCAGAAACCTACATCATTAGTGCATTTCTGTTTGATATCGATGTTTAGAGCTTCAACTTCCTTATAGCCTGAAACTCGCAAGTGGTGAATTAGGATGCCGCTAGTTGGAGAGTTGGAGGAGATGTAGCATTTCCAACGGCTCTTCCTCTTGTTTTGTTCCATTTTTTTTTTTTTTTTTTTTTTTTTTTTTTTTTTTTTTTTTTTAATTATTAGATTGAAGGGGGTTTGGGAAGGCGTTTTTATTAGCATAGACGACACACTAAATACATTGCTCGAGAATGCCAAAAGTGAGCAAAATCCTCAATAATAATGAAACCAAATAGCATAATGACCTCCAACTCGTCGGACCAGATAGTGTTATACTGTTATTGTGGTTACTTTAAGGGGGGATGGTTCATTTTTTGGCCGATATTTTCATGTATTTATTATGTTTTCAGTTTCCTCCCTAGACCTCCATCAAACTTTAAAAACAAATATCCCCAAGACCTCGCTTCGAGATATATGTGTACATTTTTCGGTAGAAAAATTTCCCGGGTGCCTCCTAAATTACAGGCTCGCTATCGCTCGCCAGGACAAAAATCGACACCTAGGCTAAGTGGCATGAGAGGTCTTAACATTGACAGCAATGGGGCGAAAGGCCTTAACATCGCCAAACTAATGGGCCGAACGTCTTCAAATCTGAAAATTAATGGGGCTAAACATGAGGGAGAAGGGGGTCCAGAAAGAAAATCCCTCAAGTGATAATCCTCCCTAAATCTTTTCAAACCCCCCAAATTGTTTACCGTTGAAAAGCTGTTGGAGTTAGGCGGGTATATACTGTATATAACTTGACCTTAGGGATGTACACCTTTGATCTTCTGTACCCTAGTGTCTGGCAGATCCCTTTCAAGGCCACACCACGTACATACACAAACATGGACACACACTCACACTTACACACACATACACACACTCAGACTCGCACACATAGTCATACACATACACACTCTCACACAAACAGGTACACATACACACACATACACACATGTAGAGATTAATAAATAACACGCCTGTCACCCGTCACACCTAACATAGTGCATCCCTCATACCGGTTTATAATGGTCTTTCTTGTGACACATACGCACGCACGCACGCACGCACGCACACACACACGCACGCACGCACACCAGTTCCCGTTACAGCTCTAGGGACTTGATGATAACTGCGACATACTGGTTTCTAATACAACAACAATGGTATGAATTGGAGGCCCGGCCCTTATACCGGCACCCCACATCATCTTATTACACTCATTAGTGAGGAAGGCGATAAACGGTATTAAGAAAGCAATAAGCGGTGTCAAATTAGCCCCCCTCCCCCCTCCCCCCTTGGCCTTTTTAACCCCTTCAGTACTTTGTGATGCTAAGATTTATATATAATGTTTTTGTGTATACATACTCTGTATATGTAAACTAGGAGAACGGTAAAGGAATATATAGTAACCTTTGCCCTTTTGAGACAATGTATAAGTCATGTTATGCATTTTTACAATCTCAATAAAGAATCAAAGCAAATCACTTCAGTACTTTAATTCTGGCTGACACTAAAGGATTGTATGGAACTTAGGAAGGATCTCTGGGAAACGTATTAGTAAGATTATACAAATGATCCCTTTGACTTCCACAGGTTCTAGGCAAGCAGTGGAATTATGTAATGTACTTCAGTCCACCTTCATTATAGTCGCTGATACATGAGCAAACCTGTCCCTAAATGTTACCATAAGCACAGTAGGGTGGTCAATCAATAGTTACTGCAAAAGTGTGTGTGTGTGTGATATATATATATATATATATATATATATATATATATATATATATAGAGAGAGAGAGAGAGAGTGAGAGCGAGAGAGATGTGTATAGGGGGGATTCGGGGGTGGGGGGGTATGACCTCCTGACCCACCAACTGTGTCAGGTCATCCGGGGTCACAGTACTCGTGAGCCCCTATCACCCTTATTGCAACAGTTACTGAGGCTCTGGTTGTTATCTGACCTTTCTAGTCCAAGGCCCGGATACCCTATGGCGCCGTAACTTAAGGCAGGGTGAGAGGCATAACAAACCAAGGAATTATGAGCGAATCAAATGCCCACGACCTCATACTCAGGAAAATTAGACCATCATAAGATATAATGCCCAGTTATGACGTGTTTTGGGGTTTTAACCCATTCAGTATCAGAGACGTCCTTTTATCCTATTCTGGCAACTATTAGACAATTTTATTCAGCTTATAGGAAGGACCTCTAGCATTAATAATTCTTCAAACTATCTCAACCAACCCTTTTAACTACCACAGATCCTTCCTAAGCTCCATATTATCTTCTAAATATAGCTAGAATAAAATATAACGCACGTCGCTGGTACTCAATGGGTTAAGGGGAGGTATTTAGTTTGTTCCCTAGACCTCCATCAAGCTTAAAATGACACCCCCTTGAGTCCCTTTCAAGATAAATTTGTACATTTTTCGGTAGAAAAATGTCCCGGCCGAAGGCCGATTCCTCTTAAAATACAGGCTCGCTATCGCTCGCCAGGATAAAATCGACACCTGAATTGCACGAAAGGTCTTAATATGGGGTGAAAGTTCTTAAAATCGCTAAACTAATGGGGCAAACGTTTTATAATATCAAAATCAATGGGGCTAAACATGAGGGAGAAAGGGGTCAAGCAAAAAATCCCTCAAGTGGAGATCTCCCCTTAATGGTGCTAGAAGCGCGATGTCGAAAAATAAGATACGGCCGCCGGAGGAAGATAAGGCGCCATAAATGTTTAGAGTATCCGGCCCTAGTATTATGATAGAGGAATACAAAGACATATACAGCGATATTGTAACACGTCTTTCCGAAGCTGTGTTTATTAGTGGGTGATGGGCAGGTTTAGGTAGTGGTATTCATCTGGAGTTTAGGAATGTGACTACAAACGTGACCGCAAACGTGACCGCAAACGCAAAGAGACATCTCTCCCCCCCCCCCCTCCACACACCCACATACAGTACATACTCATATATTCACGTAAACATGTTAATTCAATTACATATATAGTACACCTATCCATCCATACACAATCGCACACATTACACCAGCCATCCACACACACACACACATATACCGCTAACCCACCCACAACATTAAAGCATTCTTCTACCGAAAGATGTAATGTAGTAGTAGTAAATTACAGTTAAATTATGATTATATAATTATATAAACTATCTCTTTAACTGTGTTATACCAAAGACACATTTCCAATCACTCGAAAACAGTTCTAATATTTAACTTGCAACACCACCGGGAAATTATGAAATTTATAAAAACTGGGAGAACCTTCCCTTCACCAGCATTCTGTGAGAGTAATCATGCGCGAGCTTTTATAGTCAACATTCAATGATCAACATTTTTCTGGCAACACTTTTGGACTATTTTGCCCTGGTATCGGAAACTAGACTGGTGGTAGATGAATTTAGGTCACCGAAATATTCCAATTGTTAGCCTCATAAGCTGCCAGACCAGTGTTGTGGATAAATGTTGAGGGAAAAAGCGCTCATGTTATACCGGCTTAAGAGTAATCATGCGCTATAACACGAGCAATTTCCGCCTCAATCAGGATATTTAACATGCTCTCCGATTTTGAAAGATAATGTTTGTTTTTATTACAATGTTATTACAATGTTAATACAATGTTAAATGTATGATGACCTACTGAAAGGGTTAATTTAAAGGGACCACACTATGGCTGGTGGGGGAGATAAAGAAATGTGTGTGTGTGTGTGTGTGTGGGTGTGTGGGTGGTAGAAAGTAGTGTTAATGGTGTATTAGTGGTGTTGTGTTGGTGATGTTGGTGACAGGCCTTACCTAGTACTGATGAACCTCTCTCTCTGTCTCTCTCTGGTTGCATGTATATGTACAGTATATACAGTATGTGTGTGTATGTATGTATATACAGTATATGTATATGTGTGTTCTTCTGCGTGTGTGTGTGTGTAATATATATATATATGCGTGTGTGTGTGTGTGTGTGTGTGAGAGAGAGAGAGAGAGGGGTGTGGTGTGTTGGGGGGGGGGGGAGGTGTAACTAATGAAAGAAGTATATAGCACGGTTGATTGGCACAATAAGACTTTCTAATCTCTTACATTATGTCTAGAGTGTCACAAGAAAGGGGGGGGGGGGATATGGAGGTGGAAGAAGAGGAGGGGGGGGGGGGGGGGGAGGACGGACGGTGGTGGAGGTTGGGGGGCGGAGACGGAGGTGGAGAAGAGGGGTGTGCCTTCTCTCCATACAACCTTCTATAGGGAGAATTACAGGGAGGTATAATAGGTCACTCATGCGTCGTCTATGGGATTCGAACCTACCACACTCCATAACTCCATAAACTGCAAGATCCCCAAACCAATACTAATATGGGACCTACTGTATTTAACCCCTTCGGGATTAGCACGCGTTCTCACAGTTTATTCTGGCTATAAGTAGGCGATTATTATTTGTTGTTTTAGTTTAGAAAGAACTTGTGAGGGTTAAGGAGTTGATTGAGATAGATTTTACCCCTTAGATTCCTAGAGATCCTTCCGAAGTTGCATACAATGGTCTTTTGATAAGCAGAATAATGTGTAAAAATGCGTCCTGAAATAGTGAAAGAGTAAAAGGCTCACATTTATGCCAGCGAATACTGCACATATCAAAGAGGCTAATAACATACCTCCATGTTAATATCAAAGAGGCTAATAACATACCTCCATGTTAATATAAGATAACAAGATTCAATTAGATATTTCACAATATTCTAAACCATTTGTATTGAAGGCGAGTGCTTTTTCCGAGAAATTTCTAAGAACAAGTTTTGTTCTTGCCATATTTAGGGATTTGTTTTACTTTTATATTGGGAACTACTATGGGTTTCAGAGGCCGTGTTACATGGTTTTTCGGGAATAACTTATTAACACAAATTTGGATTAGTATGATATTTTGACACAGCTTTATTCACACCCTGCCCTAATTTTCGCCAATATCGTGCATTACCCAAAGTGTAGAATTAAGGTACTTGTCCCTGTGTCATGAGGTTAAAGTCGCACCTGGTCACACCTGGATGATGAGGAAACGAACAAGGTTAGTCACCCCCCCATCTCTCTTTCTTTCCCTCTCGCTCTCTCGCTCTCTCTCTCTTGCTCGCTCTCTCTCTCTCTCACTTTCTCACACATGGAAACTACGGCCACTGGCGCATTCATTATACATATAAAAGTGAGGCATGCAAAATGTATTAATTTT
>CM064562.1:4998834-5028834 GCA_032716605.1 Paralithodes platypus | reverse complement strand
TACAAACATTACTTAAAATCTTAGATATCATAATTGCTTAGCCCTTTCAGTACCCGTGCCATCCTTTTAACTTTTTTTCTGGCTAATGTTAGACGATTTTATTAAGTTCAAAAAGGGTATCTAGCATTAAACAGGCTTCAATCTCTCACTGAACCCGTTTTATTACTACAGAGAGAAGGAAAGATAGAAGAACAGAGAGAAAGAAAGACAGAAAGACAAGGAAAATATAAGAGCAAGAAAGAAAGAGGGAAAGAAAGAGGGAAAGAAAGACAGAAAGACAAGGAAAATATAAGAGCAAGAAAGAAAGAGGAAAAGAAAGACAGAAAGACAAGGAAAATATAAGAGCAAGAAAGATAGAGGGAATGAAAGACAGAAAGACAAGGAAAATATAAGAGCAAGAAAGATAGAAGGAAAGAGACAGAAAGACAAGGAAAATATAAGAGCAAGAAAGAAAGAGGGAAAGAAAGACAGAAAGACAAGGAAAATATAAGAGCAAGAAAGATAGAAAGACGGAAGAAAGAGGGAAAGAAAGACAGGCGAAGGAAATAGAAAATGAAAGGAATAGTATACATAGAAGAGAAAGAAGGAGATACGAAGGAAAGAGTGGATACAAGAAATGGCAATCAATGAAGGAAGAAAAGAAGCTTGTAAGAGGGAGGTGATATACTCCACTATATTTATGGCTTCTCTCTCTCTCTCTCTCTCTCTCTCTCTCTCTCTCTCTCTCTCTCTCTCTCTCTCTCTCTCTCTCTCTCTCTCTCTCTATTTTGCTATCTACTGCTTCGGTCAACTTTACTTTCTGAATTACACCGAGGATTTGTTTTCCATTTTATAGGCAGTACTGCCCCCCCCCCCCCCCCCCCCTACCGCTAACCTAATCTATCTTACTTTCAGTATGCTAGGAATATCACGTCAATATTATTGAATCTGGGAAGTCCATGATTTGTGTGTGTGACTGTACATACACTATTTTATATAATTCTAGAAAAATAAAGATAAATACAATTAACACAGTAAATACAATAAACAAATAAGTAAGGAAATATGCAAATACACAAATAAATACATACATTTGTAAATATATAAGAAAATAAATATATAAATGGATGAATAAGTAAATTAAATAAATATATATGTAACCTGATTAATAAATACATGGATGACTAACTAACTAAATATACAAGTAAAAGTATATTTCAGGATAATGTTTATATAAAGACCAAGGTATCAGTTTACATAAGTCTTACCTGTTGGTGTAGTCTTCTCTTCCACACACTTCTTAGTCTGTTTCTGTTACTCCCTCCACCTCCACCTCTCCGACCTCCTCCACCTCCACCTCCTCCTCCACCCTCCTCCTCCACTGCCTCCAACACACCCACGCCCATCTGGAAAATAGAAGCCATAAATTAGCCACGGAAAGGTTGATCATAATATTGACCTTTTCTGCACCGGCAACGTCTTATTGATATTATTCTAGCTATATTTAGACGATTTTGTGCAGTTTAGGAAGGATATATTGTAGCTAAAAGGCTTAATTGAGATAGTCTGTACCCTTTTAATAGGTAAACATCCTCCCTAACCTGAATAAAATCGTCTAACAGTGTCCAGACTAAGATGAAAAATATGTCTGTATATACCTGTTGATGACACAAAGAGGCTGTATCTTGACGGTGCAATGGTTAGAGAGTATAAGTTCTGTATATGATATCCTGGGTTCGAATCCTGGGAGAATCACATGCTTCCATTAATTTAATTTGGGGTGTTAACAATTAGTGTTAAGAACGATGTTAACAATTATATAAAGATTTTTATAAAGTTAAAATACTGATGATATTGAAGCATTGAAGATGATTAAGCATATATGGGCAATTATTTGCAACAATATAACCAGTTCGATATATCAAGTTTGTGGACATCCTTTTCATTATATTCTGGCTACTAGAAATCGATTTTATTCACTGTAGGAAGAATCTCTAGCAATGACAAGGATTCAAACTATCTCATTCAACCCTTTTAACTATCACAGATTCCTCCTAAGCTGCATACAATTGTCTAATTATAGCTAGAATATAATACAACAGACGCCCCTCAGCTTTCTCTTCATAATTGCTGAGGGGCACAGGGCCCTGGGTGGGGCTTTGGTTTCCCGAGCGTTTCCGCGCCCTCCTCAGCTACCTGCCATGGAGTGGCTTCGGTCACCCAGGCTTTATTGTGGTCGGCAGGGAGGGTTCTGTGGGGGCGCTCGGTTATGGCCTTGGCCTTGCTCGGGGCTTGGGGCTGTTCGGCCAGGCAGCTTGGGGAACAGCAACAACAACAACAACAACAGACGTCGCTGGTACAGAACGGGCTAAAAGCTTTTGTAATTCACTTTGGATAGTGAAAATTTTCTGTAGTATATATTATTGTTTTTAGTGAAACCTATCAATGCTAGATTTATTATTTTAAAAAGATGACTAGTTTACTGTTAATGCTAACTAATCTGACATTATACTGTATATACAGTATATGAGCTAGAAATGTGAAGTACAGATTGCAAATAGTAAAACACACATATATATATACACACACACACACATAGTTTTTAGACAATTTACTTTGGCTTGTGTTAGTAGGAGAGAGAGAGAGAGAGAGAGAGAGAGAGAGAGAGAGAGAGAGAGAGAGAGAGAGAGAGTGAGAGTGAGAGAGAGAGAGAGAACGAGATATATAGATAGATCGATAGATAGATAGATAAATAAATAGATAGATAGAGAGAGAGAGTGAGTGTGAGTGTGAGTGAGAGAGGGGGAGGGAAAGGGAGGAGGGGAGAGAGAAGCAGTGAGAGTGATATATAAAAATATAGCAAGTGATCCAGTGAACACCTGACGCTGATTGGAAGCCCGGGAGGTGATACAGGAGAGGGAGAGAGAGAGAGAGTCCGTGAGAGTGAGTGTGTGAGAGAGAAAGAGAAAGAAATAGAAAGGGAGAGCGAGTGAGAGTAAGAATGTGTGTGTGTGTGTGTGTGAGAGAGATAGAGAGTGAGTTTGTGAAAGTGAGTGTGTGAGAGAGGTAGAGAGAGTGATAGTGAGAGAAAGATAAACTGAAAGAGAGAGAGAGTGAGAGAAGTTGAACATTGAAGGACGCACGAATTGATGAAAAACAGGAAAGATGTTCAACATTTCACGACTGAGCAGAACAAGTCGAGAAAATGTAATATCTTCAATATTTTCAAATATACAGTATATTTCAAATTTGGCTCTCACTGCACGAATTTATTTCCTAGGACGCTTTGGAATAAAACTATTAAAAGTATCTCCCTCATCCTCTGAATCCCAAAGTTCCCTCATGAAATACATAAAATATCTTAATTATAACCAACAAATAAATAAATAAAAAAATAAATAAATCTATTAACTTTGGGGGGGGGGGTATATAATCGTGATTTACTATTACTTATATGATATATATTCTGTCCTTATATTACAGTATGTGAGCTTATCGCTACCAATATACCAATACAGTATAACATATTAAGGACACATTACTCGCCCTGTGCATATCTTTTGTAACCGGAAAACAGAAAATAAATGCGTATTGAATCTTGTGAGAGGTAAAATGTACGACCTGTCAACTATAATTTTTAGGTTACAGCAACTTCTATACAAACTTTGACGCTAAGTTGTTCTAGTTTTGCGAATGTGGGTATGTTGATGTATGGTGTGACGTGTGCATTGTACAAGTTGTCTAGGTTGCATGGCTGGTAATGTCAGTGTGGCGCCGTGAAGGTCACAGACACACCAAGATAAGCACATGGGCCTACACACACCAGCCACATCTTCACGCATATTTTCTTGGCAACTCTATACTATAAGCTTCGAATTCATGTTTAATAAAGTGTTAATCCAATTGTAATATAATTTATGCTCAGTCTATAGTCCATTCATTATAGGTAGGCCAGAAATCGTAACCCCTAAGCTCTATAACTCAAAAAGGGCTAGAGCAAAGGGACTACATTGTCATACATAATTCCCTGGCTCACTCTTCCCAAATGGCATAAATTGAACTATAGTTGCCGACATCAATGTAGAGAGAACACCGAAATGTTGCAGAATAAAGATGTCGATCAAAAGTAAAAAAAAAAAAAAAAAAAAAAAAAATGCGCTCGTGTGACTCGGCTGTACACCAGGATGTTGTCTTGCACACGATGTTTGACGATTGTCTACAATATTAGTCGATTACATTTTACTTTCTGACCTCCATGGCACTTATATTTCTTATTAACCATTAGTTTTTTTTAACCCATTCCTACTTATCGAACCATGGGAAAGTGCTTGCAAATTAATCTAAATTAGGTTAGTTTAGGGATGGAGGCATAGGGATATTCGAATGAAAGGAAGGTCAAAACCAAATACCATGGACAAAATTCAGGGTTGTTGTTGTTGTTGTTGTTGTTCCCCAGGCTGTCTGGCCGAACAGCCCCAAGGTCTCGAGCAAGGCCAAGGCCATAAACGATCGCCCCCACAAAATCCTCCCTGCTTACCACTAACAAAGCCCGGGTGACCGAAGCCACTCCAAGGCAGAGAGCTGAGGAGGGTGCGGAAACGCCCGGGAAACCAAAGCCCCACCCAAGGCCCTGTGCCCCTCAGCAATTATGAAGGGAAAGTTGAGGGGTAAGGGAAAAATGTGACACTTTGGCTCCCAATCTGCCAACTTCTAGGTTGGCAGTAGGGAGGTCAATCTTGAGATCTAGAAGATATATAAGTAAAAGGAACAGTCAGAGTAAGCTATGGGTATGGCAGAGATCGCTCAGTTCTCACTCGGATAGACCAGCCCATCACCACATGACTAGAACCCAATCCTCTCAGCATCAGCTAGGAAAGGCCCTAGAAAGCCGCCTTTGGCGGGGGGATAGCTCCCCTATTTCAACTCCTTTCGGGGTTGGGCACCCGCCCAAATTCAGGGTTAACTTCAATATCAGTTAAAGTTCGAAAATAAACAATGACCTAATATCCATCTCAAGCCAAAGGAAGCGAGCTAGTCGAGCGAACAAAAGGAAATCGAGAGAGATTATTCCGTCCAGATGGCAAACGGTGAGAGAAGAAAGAAACACACGCTTAGCCTTTCAACCTCTTTGTCTGGCCCGTCCTCCCCTCAAGTTTCGGCTCCATTTTTCCCTCGGCTCGAATGTACAAAATCCGTCTATTTTTCGTCACCTGGAATTCCTTGCCTAACCGCAACACTTATCCCTCCCCTCCCTTATTATCCGTAATTCTATCTCTAACGAACTTGTAACTGATAGCGAGATAAGGCCATAATAGCCGAAATTGCTTGAGCGCCGAAGTTACCGGATCGTGTTTATTTACTTTTGGTGACGAGTTGGCATTACACGGTTGGTGCATTTGTTGTTATTATTCTCTTCTTCAAGCATATAGTTTACTTTGTTTATCATTTCAACTCGCTTATTATTCTCTTTCCAAGCTTGTTTTTACGGTTTCCATATTGTTACCTGCTTATAATTTATTCGTCAAACTTATATGTTCTGCATTCCTTATTTTAACATGCGTTTACATAACAGGACAGGGAATATTAGGAATTGATGTTTATTTATTTATTTATTTATGTATTTATTTAATTATTTATTTATATATTTTTTTTTTTTTTTTTTTTTTTTTGGGGGGGGGAGTAACTTTGATTATGACCTACAAGACGGATACAAAATATATACTCATAACATAATAGTATGCAGTGTCCGAAGAGTGCGTGCACCGAAGGGTTTTGCATTGTCAGTCACTATTGTTCCTATGTCCTTTGCTAACATGTCTGATTGACCATTGTTAATCCATTTTTCTGTTAGCTATATAATTTTATAGAATAACAGGTGAATGTCAGGGATTTAAGCCTTCAGAAACGGCTCCAGGAAGGTGGCCAAAAATATAAACATGTACAAAATAAATAAATAATAAATATAATATAAAAATAATAATCCTAAAATAGCAATATAATCATCCATGGTTATCTCCCTTATAAATAGCAATATAATCATCCATGGTTATCTCCCTTATAAATAGCAATATAATCATCCATGGTTATCTCCCTTATAAATAGCAATATAATCATCCATGGTTATCTCCCTTATAAATAGCAATATAATCATCCATGGTTATCTCCCTTATAAATAGCAATATAATCATCCATGGTTATCTCCCTTATAAATAGCAATATAATCATCCATGGTTATCTCCCTTATAAATAGCAATATAATCATCCATGGTTATCTCCCTTATAAATAGCAATATAATCATCCATGGTTATCTCCCTTATAAATAGCAATATAATCATCCATGGTTATCTCCCTTATAAATAGCAATATAATCATCCATGGTTATCTCCCTTATAAATAGCAATACAATCATCCATGGTTATCTCCCTTATAAATAGCAATATAATCATCCATGGTTATCTCCCTTATAAATAGCAATATAATCATCCATGGTTATCTCCCTTATAAATAGCAATACAATCATCCATGGTTATCTCCCTTATAAATATACTCGGTTCCAAATAGCTAGGCCATAAATCGTTAACCCTAACCTCTGTAACTCATAAAGGGCTAGAGCAAAGGGGCTGTAAATGTCCACCCGTATTCCCTGGCTGACCCTTCCCAAATGGTAGAAATATTAGCTCGATTAGTCTATACTAGTCGTTTGTGAGTGATAGAGGTTGATGTTCAAGAGTTTTGGTCTATTTATTTTGAATAGGGTATAGTAACTGTGTATGTCTTCCTTACTCTTGTCTTCATTACGCATTCTATCACGTCTTTGTTTTTGTCAACCACTTTTGTATTTCACGCCCCCCCCCCCTCTCTCTCTTTCTACCTCTCTCTCTCTCTTTCTACCTCTCTCTCTATGTGTGTTTGCTTTCTGGTGTGCATAATATACATATAAAATATCTCTCTTTCTCTATCACTCTCTCTCTCTCTGTCTCTCTCTCTCTCTCTCTCTCCTAAGGAAAGCCAGCCTGGGATAATTATATGTAATAATATACCCTCTAGGCTTCCGTGAGGATGGGAAAGGGGGGGGGGGGGGGCGTTGAGGGTTATTTATGTGAGAGAGAGAGAGATAGAGAAAAGAGAGAGAGAGAGAGAGAGAGTGTGTGTGACAGGGGGTAGGGGTGAAGGGTAGGGTGGAGCATGGCAGGGTAGGGGAGGGGGGAGTAATATGTGGCAGGGGAGGGGTGGGGGGAGAGGGGAGTATAGCAGAGGGTTTGGAAGGGGCGGAAGGGGGCTATAGGTGTGGGCAGGGCGTTAAGGGGAGGGTATGAGGGGATGAAGAAGGAAGGGGTAAAGGGAGGGGAGGAGTGAAGTGTGGCAGGGGAAGGTAAGGGGACAGTGAGGAAGGGGTGAGGGGTGAAGGGCAGAAAGTGGGGGGAGTGAGGGTGTGTGGAAGGAAGGGGGGAGGGGGAAGTATGTCAGGGGAAGGTAGGGAGGGGGGAGTGAGGGGTGTGTAGAAAGAAGGGGGGAGAGGGAAGTGCGGCAGGGAAAGGTAGGGAGGGGGGGTGAGGGGGTGTAGAAAGAAGGGTGAGGGGGAATTGTGGCAGGGAAGGTAGGTAGGGGGAGGGAGGGGGTGAGGGGTGAAGGGCACAAGCAGGGAGGGGAGGGGGGTGTACCGTAATGATTGGGGTCGTTACTGTCGCTTCACTTGGGGAGAGGGGGGGGGGGGAGGGGGCGGTGATCCCTGTATATTGAGCTATTCTCATCATCCTTCACTGTCCTTATACCTCCACCACCACCAGTATTATTAGTAGTATTACCAGAGAGAGAGAGAGAGAAGTAATTTGGAATATTACATTAGCGGATATATATACAAACACAACATTAATTTGATATCATTATCATTCAATGAGGAGATTGTGAGCACCAATCGAGGAGGGCAGTATCCAGGGGAGGCCACATAGGCATATGATAAGGAGTTGCTGGAACTCCTGTTGCATTTGCCTGGTTTCCCCCACTGTTTCTATGAGTGCCTCACCTACACAGAGAGTAATCCAGCCAACTCTCACAAACACCTCCTCCTATTCATTTAATTACACTTAACAAGCACACCAGACACCTTTCCCAATCATCTACATTACTGTACCTATAAAGTACTTTGATTTTGGCTCTCTGTAGTCACTCTTTCAACCTTTGGGGGAGACACTTGTTACAGGCATCTTTGCCTTTTATCTCCTTTATATGCATATAAAACAAAATCATCATCAACATCTTAATCAGCATCATCTTCATTATAAACATCATCATCATCTTCTGCAATACCTTGCTTGGGCTATAAGTCGGTTATATTTCAGCTGACGGTAAATTGAGTCTTCTAGCAACTGATTTATTTATAATTAATAGAAACTTACGAAACTAATATAGTAATATAGTGATAGTGATAGTAATAAACCCATAAGGATAAAAAGGTAAATCACTCTCAATATACCCAATGATCTTATATACCTTTATCATACCATTTTAAAGGCATAGTGGTGGTAATAAATCCATGTAAGAAAAGGATAGAAAGGTAAATCACTCTCAATATACCCAAAGATCTTTATTATGTGTGGATTGGAGTGGTATTGGTGAAGAATTATGGGGGGGGGGGGGTAACTTAGATTTAATTAGGTTACGGTGTGGAACGCTATATCATGAGAAAGTCGAGGGGGTTGGGGTAGCGGAGAGAGAGAGAGAGAGAGAGAGAGAGGGGGGGGGGGAATCATCCAAATTAGTTAGCATCACAGTCTATGCATTTCCAACAAAACGGAACCGCGAGCTAGAGTCTATACGCTTGTATTCTTAAAAATGTTTTTCCTTTCGCAGCGTCGAAAATGGACGAAATAGCCTGAAGAAGAACGTTATCTTTATAAATGGGCATATTAATCCTTGTACTCTCTGGAAACAACGCTCATTCCCACAGTATTCGTTCGGTATCAGGCGCTGAGAAGGGAAATAATTGTTTAAGAATACCACTTCAATCTCCTGATAAAGGGATTTAATTAGCTTTGTAACTTTACCTTGGCCTCTTTCTAATTGTTCTATAATTTTCTTGAGTTCTGGAGACTATATTACCTGGTCGACATATTATAGATGTGAATGTATTATAGCAATATAGAGAGTAAGGTTCATCTAATTCCTCCTATATCATCTATATCTTATATTATAGCACAATCATTTCTGGGGTTTCTTTTCTACTTCATTGCTCTGTTTGGAGTTTACGTCACTGCTAATTAAAACACCAAGACCACACACACACACACACACACACACACACACACACACATAATTATAGCCCCACACACACACACTCACTCTTTTTATGTATATGCATACATTATATATATATATATATATATATATATACCGGTATATATATATATAACCGGTATATATATATTATATATATATATATATATATATATATATATATATATATATATATATATATATATACCGGTATATATATATATAACCGGTATATATATAATCTAATTTATTAATTTCACTTCCAACACGAAACACCTCCCAATGAAATGTATGAAAGCATGTGATCCTCCCGGGATTCGAGCCTGGGTTATCTTAAATACTCAAACCATTAGACCAATACAGTTAATGGTTAAGTACATAACTACGATGTTAAATCCATTTATCGAATACTGGATATCAATCTAATCATGTACTCAGACCCAACTGCACACTGAATAGCGTAATGCAATAGAGAGAGAGAGAGAGAGCAGGCCGGGAGGGGGGGGGGGGGGGGCCCCTGGAAGAAACTGGAAGAGCGAGAGAGGGAGGGAGGTATATATAAGACTGTACGACCTCTGACCCTATACCTCCCTGCCTTACGTACGATGTTATACCTCCACTACTACTACTACTCCACCCTCCACCACTACTACTACTCCACCCTCACTCTCCACTCCAC
Source organism: Paralithodes platypus (assembly GCA_032716605.1). Taxonomy (NCBI): domain Eukaryota; kingdom Metazoa; phylum Arthropoda; class Malacostraca; order Decapoda; family Lithodidae; genus Paralithodes; species Paralithodes platypus. Next base: position 5,018,902 of record CM064562.1, on the reverse strand, counting down.
CACCACTACTACTACTACACCCTCCACCACTACTCTTCTCTCCGCCAATACTCCACCACTATTGTACCCTCCTTCACCACCCCCATCTCCGCCTCCATTACTCCCCCTCCACCACTACTCTATCCTTCACCACTCCTCCACTACTACTCCACCCTCCACCACTACCACCACCTCCACCAGTACTCTTCCCTCCACCACTACTCCACCCTTCACCACCCTCCACCACTATTCCCCCCTCTACCACTACTCCACCCTCCACCAACACTACTCCACCCTCCACCACCACTACTCCACCCTCCACCACCACTACTCCACCCTCCACCACCACTACTCCACCCTCTCCCACAACTCCCCCACCCTATCTCTATATCCCCCCACCATCTCTACCCCCCCCCCCCCCCCCCCTCCCTTGTGCTATGAAAAGCCTCATATCCAATAAACAAAATATTCTATTCTATTCTATATACTCAGGCCCAATCCCCACTTTTCCTATTTGTTCCCCTTTTCCCCCTCTTCTCCTTTTTGTTTTATTTGTTTGGGGGTGGCCGACTCAAGACAGAGCCAGAATAGGGACAACACAACAGAAAACAATGAACACACAACAACAAAATACAAATTCACACACAAACAAAATATACCTCCATTGAATTAGCACTTAGCATATGGACCATTTACTTTTCATTATAGGAGTTGCAATGAACATAATATCTCCCACCCAGTAACAGCATGTGACCTTCTATCATCCCCACCACCACCACCACCACCACTACTCCATCCTCTCCTTCCACCACTACTCCACCCTCTCCCTCCACCACTACTCCATCCTCTCCCTCCACCATTCCCTACCTGATCTCCACTTTACCTTTCCATCTCATCACCAACCACTACTCCACTGTTACCCTATCTTCTCTCCACTCCACCTTCCATCCCATCTCCACCTCTATACCCCCTACCTCCCTGTATTCTAGTCACCCCCTTCATCTCACACAGTCATCCAATTTCTTATCATACTTTCATAACTTAAATTTATCTCCAGATAAAGGAACATTTTCACATCGGCATATCAATAAAAATAATAGTAAAAAATCCAAGGTAATTGCTACCCAAGTTTAATTTATAAAAATAATAACAATAAACATAAACAAATAATAATAATAATAATAATAATAATAATAATAATAAATATATTAATAAAACGTATTTGGTTATTAAGTTTTCTAAGGGTTTCAAAAGATGATTAGTGGGTTTCTGTCGATTATATCCATAGTTTTGCCTCCATCTGAATATATTTTGATGCATATAACTCAAATTAACCCATTCAGCACTGGTATCATCGTGTTTATTATATTCTGGTAACTTTTAGACGATTTTGTTAAGTTTAAAATGGGCCTCTAGCAATTAACAGGTTTCGAACTATCTTGCTTAACCCTTTTCACTACCACACATACACACACACACACCCACAGACACACACACACACACACACACACACACACACACACACACATTAACCCCCAGTTCATTTTGCATTAGTTTGAATAAGATGATCTGACGGTAAGCTGAACGATAGAGATAAGGAGAGAGAGAGAGAGAGTGTAAGAGTGTGAGAGTGAGTGTGAGAGTGAGTGATAGTGATAGAGTGAGTTAGAGAGAGTGAGTGTGATAGTGTGTGTGTGTGTGAGAGAGAGAGTGAGAGTGTGTGTGAGAGAGTGAGAGTGACTGAGTGAGAGAGAGAGAGAGAGTGTGAGTGAGAGTGAGTGATAGTGATAGAGTGAGTGAGGGTGATAGTGTGTGTGTGAGAGAGAGAGTGAGTGTGATAGTGTGTGTGTGTGTGTGAGTGAGAGTGACTGAGTGAGAGTGATAGAGTGAGTGAGAGAGAGAGTGTGAGTGAGAGTGAGTGATAGTGATAGAGTGAGTGAGGGTGATAGTGTGTGTGTGTGTGAGAGAGTGAGAGTGTGTGTGAGAGTGTAAGAGCTAGAGTGAGTGTCCGCGCGCGCGTGTGTGTGTGTGTGTGCGTAGGTGGAGACTGGACCATACTTAACCCTCTCCGACATATGAAGCGATTTTGAGCCTATTAGGGATACTTTAAAGCCTTTGTTACCATCAGGGGTATTTAGAAGCCTTTAGTTTAGTTACTTCAACCTCTGCAGTTGTCTTTGAATTAGCTGTGGGCAGAAAACTAATTTTGGAGAGGTAATTATAAGAGTGAGATAACTCTATTTCTTATTGCTAATCTGGTAACCTCTGCGTCATATATACGTGAAAGGGTTAACAACCTAAATTTGCAGCCCATAACATGAGAGAGAGAGAGAGAGACACGCTGCCTGCTACCTTGGAACACTGCTCATACCGCCAGAAAATGGTTGTTGTTGTTGTTGTTGTTGTTGTTGTTGTTATTGTTGTTGCTGTTGTTGTTGTTGTCATTGTTAATGTATTTGTTGTTGTTGCTGCTTTTATTGTTGTTGCTTTTATTGTTTCGTTGTTGATATAATTATTGTTGTTGTTGTTGTTGTTGCTTTTGTTGTTGTTGTTGTTGGTGTATTTGTTGTTATTGTTGTGTTTATCGTTGCCATATTTATCGTTTGTATTATTTTTGCTGTTGTATTAATGGCATTATCGCGGCTCTTGCTATTGTTGATGGCATTATTGATTATTGTGCTTTGTTGTTGAAAGATATACAGTATATGATTGGACTCCCCCCCCCCCTCTCTCTCTCTCTCACACACACTCACTCACTCTCTCTATCTCTCTCTCACACACACACTCACTAACTCTTACTCTCTACACACATTCACACTCTCGTTCACACACACACTCTATCTTTCATACACACACACACTCACTATCTCACACACATACACACACACTCACTCTCTCTCTCTCACACACACAATCACTCTCTCTTACACACACACTCACTAACTCTTACTCTCTACACACATTCACACTCTCGTTCACACACACACACACACACACTCACTATCTCACACACATACACACACACTCACTCTCTCTCTCTCACACACACACATACACACCAACGGGATTTCCCCTCTACTCTCACGACTGTTATTCTTATACTCGATCAGTTGTTCCCATGTTAACCCTTTCAATTTCTCGCTCATTATATTCTGTTATTAAACCTTTGGGGATTATGACGCATTTTGACAGTTTATTCTGGTTGTCATTGGACGGTTTTATACAACTTACGAAGGATCTGTTGGGATTAAAAGGGTAAAGACATTCCCAATTTGTGAGGATTCTACCGACAAATGCAAACATTGTCTGGAAGAGGGGTCTTGGGGGTATATTTTTAAGCTTGATTGATGTCTAGGGAGGATAACCTGTAGAGTGTGCTGTACATAATATAGTGTACATTATACTAAGAACAACAATAGCACGGCCACAGGAACGAAAGGCCAATGTTCAAGGTTAATACCAGTGTGAGTTATATCTAAAGGTGTGGTTACTGGTGCTGGGGGTGTACAGTCGGACAGATAAGTAATGTCTCGGCACCAAGTAAATTGTGATCAATAATTGGTGTTAGCAATATCTAAACTTGATTTCTTCATTTCGAGTGAAATATACAAATATGTTCCTACATTTACCCACCCTATTCAACATCTGACAGACATTAATACAGCACAGAGTTGTCTGTCCGTTTGTTTATTTGTATGTTTTTTCTATTTGTAAACAGGTTTTCTAAAAAAACTAACAGACAGTTTTAGACGAAAAAATTTCATTACCTTCATCTGGTACCTCAGTACAAACAAACATTTAAGGGAGGCAAGGTAATTTTGTTGGTCTATTTATTAATTTATGTAATTATTTTCTAGTTTCCTAAGCTTATAAAAACACCCCATACCTCCTTTCGAGATACATTTGTACAGGAAAAGACTTAATTAGTTATGTTAATTAAGGGTCACTCATGCCATCATTATAATCAGCTGACAGAGTATGTAAGGTTCATAGTGTTTATTGCCTTCATTCATCCGGGACATTTGTATACCCAGGGATCACTACAAACACACACACACACACACACACACACACATACATACAGACACTACGCACACACACATGGAAAACTAACAAAGATACCTCATATTTATTGGTTGAAATGGAAACTATAAATCTCCTTTGTCAATGTTTGTTATAAAACGATGCTTGAAACAGCCTCTGCTTGTAAAACAGGAAACATTTAAATAATGTATAATATATTGCCTTCGGGCAAATATATTACAACTGCTCTGTACATTCTAATATTATACTGTATATACAATGTATACAGTATATTTTAGACAAACAAAAATGTAATTATGAAAACTCGTATGAATGTGGTACAGAGACAGCAGCTTCATATTTGTGATTAATTATCGAAATATCAGTTTGTCTTGTTCTTCATTATTCACTATTAATTTTTCCTTGCGTTTCCTCTTGTTTTTATGTGCCACCTCACTCAGGCGGGAAGCGGCATTTAGTATTATATAATATACTGTATATATATATATATATATATATATATATATATATATATATATATATATATACAGTATATATATATATTAGAATCGGGGGCACAAGAAGTTTCGAGGGCAATACGAGTTCAAGGCCCAGCAGAACAAGAAAGAGAAATTGTGGCTGATTATATTTTATAATAAAGATTATTTCGTTATTTTTGCAGCCATCATGGACCAATCACGGAGCTAGATTCAAAACCTTATAACGGCCAGCCAGTCATCTTACCGGAAATTAAGTTGATGCGCTCTCTCTCTCTCTCTGTTGTTGTTGTTATTGTTGTTGTTCTTTTCTTTTCTATTCTGTATTCCTTCCTAGTTTATTGTCTTCCTCATTTACGTTATTCCTCGTAATCCTCCTCCTACTCTTCTTCTTCTTCCTCATCTTTTTCATTTTCGTCATCCTTCTCTCCTCACACTCCTGTCCCTCCTACTCCTCTTTTTCTTCTTCCTCCTCCTTCTCCCACTCCTATTCCTCCTCCTCTTCTTCTTCTTCCTCCTCCTCCTCCCACTCCTCCTCTTCTTCCCCCTCCTCCTCCCACTCCCCTTCCTCTTGGCAAATGAGTTTCAATGCGGATAAATGTAAAGTACTACATATCGGATACCTAAATGAGAAAGCAAACTATTCGATGAATGGCACTCAGCTTAAGAATGTAAACAGAGAACCGATCTGGGAGTAACAACATCGAGTAACCTAAAACCGAGTCAACAATGTTCAGAAGTTGTTAAGAAGGCAAACAAAATAATTGGCTTTATAGGCAGGTCATTTGAGCATAAATCCAAAGAAGTTATCCTAACCCTTTACAATTCCTTAGTCCGCCCTCTTCTGGAATACTGCGTTCAATCCTGGTGCCCTTATTACCAAAAAGATATAAACAAGCTAGAACGAGTTCAACGTAGAGTTACTAAAATTATACCTAGCCTAAAGAACAAACCATACGAAGAGCGTCTTAGAGAATTAAATCTATTTCCTTTAACCCAGCGCAGATTAAGAGGTGACTTAATTCAAGTGTTCAAAATCATCAAGGCATCGACAATATGGACTGTAGTAAGTACTTCACTATCGACCAATCTAATTACACGCGGGGAAAACGGTTGCAAAATTATTGGTAAATCTTTTAACTCACACGAATCTAAGAATTTCTTCTTCAATCGATTTGTCAACTTGTGGAATGGGCTTCCCCGAAACGTTATAGACTGCATCACCGTTGATTCATTTAAACTCCGCCTAGACAAATATCTCGCATCAAACCCGCGACTGACTGCGTTTGTAAATGAATAACTTTATTTTATCCTCCCCTCAGTTACTAACCCATCTGTCCCCTACTAACTTCCTAATCCTGCCACGGACATTAGTTCCAGGGCAGTAATTCCCTTTCCAATGTTCCCTTACCCACTCTAAACCACTGTTTGGACACTTGATCCTCAGTGTTTTGGAGGACAAGCAACCTAGAAGGGTCACTAGATCTGTTGTTGCTTGATTTCCTTTGTACTCCTTTGTACTCTTCCTCCCCCTCTTCTTCTTCCTCCCGTCTCCTCTTTCTAATTTCCCTTGACTAGGAAGCCAGGTGTGTTCGTGTCTCCAGTTGATTACCTCCTTCCTTCCTCCCACCCTCCTTCTTTCCTCCCTCACTCTCTTCTCTTCCTCCCTCCTTCTTTCCTCCCACCCTCCTTCTCTTCCTCTTTCTTTTCTTCCTCCCTCTCTCTCACCTTCCTCCTTTCCTTGTCCCTTCTGCTTTCCTTCGCTATCTCCTTCCCTTCTCTTTCACCTTCCTCCCTCCCACCCCCTTCTTTCCTCCCACCCTCCTTATTTACTTCCTCCCTCACTCTATTCTTCCTTCCTGCCTCTCTCTCTCCCTTTACTCCTTTCCTTCTACCCTCCTTTTCTTCCTTCGTCATTCTCTCCTTCCCTTCATCCCTCCCGGTCTCTCCCCTTCCTCCCACCCTTCTTCCTTCCCCCCACCCTCCTTCTCTCCTCCCTCCATCACTCTCACCTTCATTCCTCCCTCCCTCTTTATCTACTTCCTCCCTGACTCGCACCTTCCTCCCTCACTCTCTCTTTCCTTCCTCCCTCCCTCTTACCTTCATTTTTCTTCTTCCTTTTCATCTCCCTCCCTTTTTCCTTCTCCACTCTATATTTTCCCTTCCTGCTTCCCTCTCTCCTTTATGTCTTCCTTCCTCCTTCTTCTCTTCCTTCCTCCCTCTTTCATTTGTCCGTTCCTCCCTCTCTCCCTTCCTCTTTCCTTTGTCCCTTCCTACTTCCTTCCTTCCTCCGTCCCTCACTCCCTCTTCTTCCTTTCTCCATTGCTCCCTCCCCCTCCCCTTTAGTTTCTTCCTTACTTCCTCCTTCCCTCCTTTAGCCCTGCCTCCTTCCCTCTTCCTGTATCCCTCCCTCCTTCCTTCCTTCCTGCCCCCCCCTTTTCTTTCACCTTCCCTTCCTTCCTCCCTCCCTCCCTCCTTCTTTCCTTTCCCTCCCTCTCACTCCCCTGTTCTCTCCTCCCTCACTTCCTCTTAAATTTGTCCTTCCCACATTCCTTCTTCCCTCCCTCTTTCTTCTTCCATCATTCTTATTTTTCCCTCCCTTCATAATTCCTTTCTCCCTTCCTCCTCCCTCCTTCCATCTTACTTATTATTTCCCTCCCTTCCTAATTCTTTCCTCCCTCTCTACCTGCTTCCATCTTCATAATGTTTCCCTCCCTCCCTCCTCCTCCCTCCCTCCTTTCCCTTCCCTCCCGTCCCCTGTATATTATTGGTGTTTCTTTTGGTCATGGTTCCTGTCCCACCATGGTCAGCTGTCTCTCTCCTATTCCGTTGCGACCATCCTGCCTCTTGAAGGGGGGGAAGGGTTTAATGGTTTATTTACTGGTCGATTTATTTATTTGGTATGTATTTATGCATTGTTATTGTCTATATTTTTTTTTTTTTTTTTTTTTTTTTTCTATATTCCAACTTACTTCCTCTCGGGCATAGCTGGCCTCTCGGGCATAGCTGAGAGCCTTAACATTCACCGCTTTACAATGAACAGTGAAGCCCGTGAGGTCTTGTTCCAGTCTAGGGAGTGAGACATGTGAAGCACGTAGAGTACAACGAGCACCTGCCATCTTGCCTTCACATGAGGCACGGTGCTCACTCGTGGCCCGAAACGACCCCATCTCTGAAGCCACCTCGTTCCCGTACTTCACTGTCTCACCCCCTACACTCGGACTCTCACACTTACACACACACAACGCCACCTGTTGAGCAGATTACTCACCAGGCATTGCACCCCTATAGCATATTTTGAATATGGGAATATTCATACAGTGCTATTTAATCAGGGAACAATGGGGGTATTTTATTGACGTTTCGGTGGGCTTTGTGGTAATGCACTGATACTAGGTACAGCACAAATTCCATCCCAATAATATCTTCCCATTGATACATCGGGATTTGAACCCGGGACCTTTGGATTACCAGGCCAGTGGCAAGATCACTCCACCACACCTCCCCTTCATAATCATATATTGTGCGGTTCTTGTTTTGGTTTGTTTGTTTTGTAAGTTTTACATTTTGATTTAATTTCTTAGTTGCCTCCCTTGACTTCCATCAAGCTAAACAAAAAATCTTCAAGATCCCCCTTCTAGATACATTTGTACATTTTTCGGTAGAAAAAGGCCCCAACCGAAGGACGGTTATTCTTAAATTACAGGCTTGCTATCGTCCGCCAGAAAATTATCGACATCTAAAGGGCACGAAAGGTCTTAAAAATGACAAAGAAATTATACGAAAGGTCTTAAAAGGGCTAAACATGATGGAGAAGGGGGTCCAGAAAAAAATACCTTGCCATACAGGACATGCCTCTGTATCGGCGCCAGCTCAGGGTTAGTGAAGGAAGAACGTCAAAGCGATAATGTGTCGTGTTTATTTTTTAATTTTTGTTAACACGTATCTTTTTTAAACATCTAATTTCGTATGTGTCGTTTTTTAGACATCTAATTTCGTGTCTTTTCAAACATCTATTTTCGTATGTGTCATTTCAAACACCTATTCTTGTATGTGTCATTTTTAAACATTATTTTCACGTGTCTATTTTTAAACATCTATTTTTTTATGTGTCATTTTCAAACATCATATTTTACGTGTTTAGTTTTAAACATCTAATTTAGTTTGTATCTTTTTTCAAACATACTGTATATGTTCGTATACGTCTTCTTTCAAACATCAAATTTCGTACGTGTCTTCTTTCAAACATATATTTTCGTATGTGTCTTTTTTCAAACATCTATTTTCGGACTTAATATATGCAAAAAAATCCGGTTATCGTATAAATGACTGCATAATATATTATTACATCTTCGGCTACAAACACCTTTCTTGACGTACGTGTTTGGAATTACTGTGTTTATGTGTTTATGTTTGAAGAAATGTGTCAATGTTGCTGTGTAAGGCACCCCCCCCCCCATCCCTCTGTCTCCCCCAACACACACACACACACACACACAGAAAAAAAAAGGAGCAACGGGACCAGATCAAGTGAGGGTCGCCTGGAGGAGAGGGGGGGGGGGGGGACTAAGGAAGAGGGATATAGAGAGGAAGGGGGAGTGAGAAGGGGGAAATAGAGGAGGGGAGGGGAGGAAGAGGGATAGAGAGAAAAGGGGGGAAGAGGGAAATAGGAGGAATATATATAGAGAGAGGGGGGGGGAGGAGGGGGAGGGAAGAGGGATAGAGAGAAAAAGGGGGAAGAAGGAAATAGGAGGGATATAGAGAGAGAGGGGGGGGGGGGAGGAGGGGGAAGGAAGAGGGATAGAGAGAAAAGGGGGAAGAAGGAAATAGGAGGGATATAGAGAGAGAGGGGGGGAGGAGGGGGAAGGAAGAGGGATAGAGAGAAAAAGGGGGAAGAAGGAAATAGGAGGGATATAGAGAGAGAGGGGGGGGGGGAGGAGGGGGAAGGAAGAGGGATAGAGAGAAAAAGGGGGAAGAAGGAAATAGGAGGGATATAGAGAGAGGGGGGGAGGAGGGGGAAGGAAGAGGGATAGAGAGAAAAAGGGGGAAGAAGGAAATAGGAGGGATATATAGAGAGAGGGGGGGGGGGAGGAGGGGGAAGGAAGAGGGATAGAGAGAAAAAGGTGGAAGAAGGAAATAGGAGGGATATAGAGAGAGAGGGGGGGAGGAGGGGGAAGGAAGAGGGATAGAGAGAAAAAGGGGGAAGAAGGAAATAGGAGGGATATAGAGAGAGAGGGGGGGGAGGAGGGGGAAGGAAGAGGGATAGAGAGAAAAAGGGGGAAGAAGGACATAGGAGGGATGTAGAGAGGGTACCCTAATTCAGATATATTTGGGCACAAAATATCAACGTCTTGGTCATGTGCAATATTGACCTATTTTACTAATCCTAACATCAATTAAGTGATAGTACAATAATTCAGTTACAGTTGGGTACATAATATCAATGTCTTAGAGAGAGAGAGAGTGAGTGTGAGTGTGAGAGTGAAAGAGATAGATAGAGAGAGAGAGAGGGGGAGAGAGAGAGAGAGAGAGAGAGAGAGAGAGAGAGAGAGAGAGAGAGAGAGAGAGAGAGAGAGAGAGTTAGAGTTAGAGTTAGAATTAGAAATAGAGAAGGTAAGCAGGTACAGTGTAGTTGACCCTCCTGATCCCCCCCCCCCCTAGAGCAGTTACCCTGACCCCCTGACCCCCCCCCCCTCTTCCATCCTGCACCCATCCTTCTCGGGTCTCAGGCCCTTTGTTCAGCAACACCCATGTGATATATATATATATATATATATATATATATATATATATATATATATATATATATATATATATATATATATACCGGGTATATATATATATATTTATTTATTTATTTATTTATTTATTTAGAGAGAGAGAGAGAGAGAGAGAGAGAGAGAGAGAGAGAGAGATAGATAGATAGGCAGACAGATAGATATATTGATATATTCCAAAGTTGCTTGTACTAAGAGTCAATGTACTGTACAGGTTAATTATTGAACTGTATTCATTATAATTAATCCATTTCCGTTACTCGTCATTTAAATGATGAAGGATGATTAATAACAAGTATAATTATATTCTATGCTATTATATAAAAAAGTTGTTTGAGGATTTATATGTTTATCTGTACCTGTGTTTGTGTGTGTGTGTGTGTGTGTGTGTGTTTGTGTGTGGGTGTATGTGTTTGTGTGTGGGTGTATGTGTGTGTGTGTGTGTGTGTGTGTGTGTATGTGTGTGTGTGGGTGTATGTGTGTGTGTGTGTGTGTGTGTGTGTGTGTGTGTGTGTGTGTGTGTGTGTGTGGGTGTGTGAATGTAAATGTGTGAGTTGCGTGTGTGTGTGTGTAACTGTGCAGAAATGAAACTGTTTGATCACCGGACTGGAACTTCACACACACACACACACACACACGTATGAACACACATATACACACACACAAAGACGTTCACAAATAGACACATTCATGTACACACACACACACGTTTATGCATAACTCACATACGTATACACACAACGTAAACACACACAAGCACACACACTCACGTACACACTCACACATACACATTAAGCACACATATAAAAGTAAACACACACAGACACATACAAGCACACACACACACACACACATATATATATACACGTAAATACACTCACGTACTGTACATAATCGTAAACACACACACAGACACACTTACATAAACGTACATACACAAAGACATATATATAAACGTACACACACACACACACACACACACATACGTACACAAGGTCGACTGGTCATCATGTATCGACCGGTCTAAACAACAAAAAGTCACACACACTTTTCACGGCAACTTTTTTTCACATTCTTCTCTGTCAACTTGTGAACTATACCTTATATTATATATCTGTCATCCTTAACCCGATAGTCAGTGTACAATAGTCTCTAAATATCTCACACAGTCTCAAAATATCTCAAATAGTGTCAAAATATCTCAAGCAGTCTCAAAATATCTCAAATAGTCTCAAAATATCTCAAAGTCTAAAATATATAAAATAGTCTCATAATAGTCAAAATATCTCAAAATATCTCAAATTGTCTCACAGTATCTCAAATAGTCTCAAAATATCTCAAATAGTCTGAAGTTGTGGCCAGAAGAAAGTTGCAGATCCAAAGTTGTGTACAAATATTGTTGGTGCGAATCCGTGTTGACATTCTTACACTCCTTCCCCCAGAATAACGGTCAGCCTGGGCGTATTAAATACACTTCTCTGATGTTTATATACAAGGTCTTCACTCCTTTTACTGTCAGTTTTGTTTTTATTTTGTTATTATTACTTCCACCACGAAGTTTTCATTTTCACCTTCGGTTGTTTGTCTGTAAACAAGATATCTCCCAAAGTTATGAACCGATGGGCTGATAGGAAAAAGTGATTCAATTTAGGAGGCAATCCGGATCATATTCTGGAACCCAGATCCAGAAGAAAATGTAGAGCTATGATATTAATGGTAAAGCACCAGCCAGTGTAGGCGGAGGTATGCGCTCTACTGAGTGCCCCTCTAGTTGTTAAATGTCGAACACAAAAATGCCCACCCAGACCCCCTCAAGCTAAATTTGTACATTTTTCGATGAAGATATATCCCGGCCGAAAGCCAATTTATTATCACCAACGAGATGAGACTGGGGAGATGGATGTGTGGGGCCAAAATGCAAGATAGGATATACAGTATAATGAAGAGTTGAGGAGACGGTTAGGCATCAAGAGTATCAGTGATGAAATGCGTAATATAGTCCATTCATTTTAGTTAGGCCAACAATCTGGACCACTAACCTCTATAACTCCTAAACGACGAGAGTAATTGAGCAAATATTTCTACCATTTAGGAAGGGTCAGCCAGGGAATAGGTATAGTAATTTACAGGTCATTTGTTCCAGCCCTTTTTGAGTTACAGAGGCCAAGGGTCAGGATTTCTGGCCTACTTATAATGAATGAACTATAGCAGGGTTGGATGGTTCGGGCATGTGGAGAGGATGGATGAACTAAGTTGGCTGAAAAAATGCAAGCCCGTGAACGTGGGGTGAGCTGCATTAATGGGAAGACCAAGAAAAACGTAGGAGCGATAGCAAGCCTGTAGTTTGGGGGATATTGACCTTGCTCTTTTCGATAGTGATTACACTCCATCGTAGTGGCGAGCCCTAGGAGATCATGGTCTAAGAAAGGTAGGGTGTTATTATGATCGGTCTGTTGTCAAGTCCATATGATTGTCTAGAGAGAGAGAGAGAGAGAGAGAGAGAGCGAGAGCATGGGAAAGGGTTCAACCTGTGTGTGTAGAGGGAGCATGCGTGGGGGTGTAAGGGAGGGGGGTCAGGGTCGTTCTGTGTGTGTACAGAGCGGGAGGGGTTGGCTAAAAAACTTACACACGTGAAGGTCCAGTTAGGAAGAGCCCGGAACAGAGACACCCTTCAAACATCTTCAACACAGGGAGGACGTATAGATTTTACTGACACATGAACATTTTGTTTTCCTATGTGTATGAAGGAGACAAAAGGCAGGTTGCCTGTAACGAGTGTCTCCTCCAAAGCCAAAAGAGTGACAGGGAACCAAATTCAGGTGACGTTGGTGTCAAAATGCCTGGACACACGAAGTTTAACATAGTTTAAGTAATATGATGAAGGAAAGATTAATTGAGGGAGAGACTTCCAGAGTTCACTTGCTGGAGGCCCATTCTAGACTGAATAAAGTCATCAAATAGTAGCCAGAATAAAGTTAAAAGGACGACATTCGCGCCATTAGTTTGGCGATTCCTAACGAGCGATAACGAGCCTGATATTTAGGAGGAAAGCCGGCCTTTGGCCGGGGCATGTTTCCACCGAAAAATGCACAAATTTAAGTCGAAGAGGGGTCTTGGGAGGTATTATTTAAAGCTTGATGGGGGTCTAGGGAGAAAACTGCTGAAATAATTATCACCCTCTACGTGTGGTACACTATAGTGGTGTTGTTGTGAGAGTGTGGACTAAGAGGTGAGATGATAATACTGGGTAGGGTCGAGGGAGTTATAACCCATGAAATACTTCCAGCTCTGTGGCCCATATCTCTGTGGGGGCAACATTGTCAACGACTCGGTGATGGAGCCCACACAAATTATCACACTAACATATTTTCTGTGGATTGTAATGCGAGAAAAAAAAACAAAAAAAAAAACATTGCCATCAGAATTTTCTCCTTTGTTTTACTGCGTGTCAAATTAAATTACTGTTTTGTGGAACTACAAGGATTAATACTTAAATATTAATTTAAATATTAACTTAAATATTAAATATTTAAAAATAATAAACATAGACATTTCAGACAAGAGTGCTCAGTAGAGCTCGTCCCTCCGCCATTCGTGCAAAGCTGTTCTTAGGTGTCGAATTGGACCAATTAATTGAATTGGGACAAATTGGGCTGAGTGGCCCTATTCGAATAATGGGGGGGAAACCTTAAAATAGCAAAACTAATGGTGCTAAACATGAGGGAGAGCGAGGTCCAGAAAAAAAAACCCATAACTCTTTCAGTACCGGCGACGTCCTTTTCATTATATTCTGGCAATTATTTGACAATTTTATTCAGCTGAGGAAGGACGTGTATCAATTAAGAGGCTACACACTATCTCAATTAATCTTTTTAACTATAACAGATCCTTCATAACCTAACTAAATAAATATATTCAAATATATCTGTCCGAATAAAATATAATAGGCAAAACGCTAAGTTATTTTTTTTTTTAGTAGTGGTAGCCTACTTTTAATATTTGTATCGTGCTATTGTGTGTATGTGCTTGTGTGTGTGTATATGTGAGTGTGTGTGGGGGGATTGTGTGCCTGTAAGTGTGTGTTGTGTGTGTGGGTTGTGTGTGTGTGGTTGTGTGTGTGTGCATCTATAATAACTTGTCCCATATATTGACTTTACTCTCTCTATCACAGCTTCAACCTCAGAGGAAAAAAAAATGTCTAATGGTAGCCAGAATGAGGTATATACAAGTGTGACAATAATGAAGGGGTTAACAATCGGGCCATTATACCTTAGAGACAGTTCAAGTGTAATAAGATAATGTGTCACGTGTTTTGTTTTGGGGGGACGTGACAGGGGGGCGGTCTATTGTCTTAATTGTGTTAATGAAGTTAATGGTGGTCTGTCTGTCTGTCCGTCTGTCCGTCTCTCTCTCTCTCTCTCTCTCTCTCTGATATATACTTGATATGAATGACTCTCGTGTTTGGCTGGACGAGAATTAAAAATAAATCTCTATAACCCGAGTTGCCTGGGGAATCTTGTAAAAATCCCTATATTATGGTATCCTGGAATATGGATCCTGCGAATTGTGCATTAATTGACATACATTTTCCAAGTAGGATATCCCTTCTCCTTAATACACATAGGAAAAAGGTTAAAATTCCTTTACCACGCCGAGGTGTAGTGGATTAAATTCTTGAAAACTCGATATTAATGTCGGAGGTTCGATCCCGGCTGGGAGTATATAAACATTTATTAGCTCACGTGTATTTGTGATATATATATATATATATATATATATATATATATATATACCGGTATATATATATATATATATATATATATATATATATATATATATACTGTATATATAATAATGCAACTGCATATTTCCAACCCTGCAGAAGAGCAAGTAAGGATTTGCATAAGGTTTGCTCTCCTAGACGGGTTGTCGACCAAGGTTGACGAGAACCATCTACCCGATTATATTAAAAGTGGAAAATATGTTATGGTATTGGTGTATTTAGTTCAAGATGTTTGTCGTGGTTACAGGATAAAAACTACATGCACACATTAATGTGCTATTTGTACTATTATTATTATTATTATTATTATTATTATTATTATTATTATTATTTAGTTATTATTGATATTATTTTTGTTGTTGCTATGTTTTATTGTTGTTGATGTTATTGTTCTTGCTGGTGTTATCCTTATTGCTATTTTTCTTCTTGTTATGGTAGGTTTGGTAGAAGTGATAAGCGTTAGGTGGCACCGTGCGTGACCGTAGGGGTGTGGAGTCAATTGATAAGAGGAACAGTATATTACGGTACTTTATACTACTGCTCAGACAAAGGTGGTATGGGGGGGCTTCCTCCCTCCTCCTTATTCCTTTGTCCTTTTTCCTCTTCTCCCCATGTCTCCCCGTCCCCCTTCCTCCCTCCATTCTTCCCTTCCCCTTCTTCCTCCTCTACCCCTGCCCCTTCCTCTACCCTCTACCCCTTTCTCCCCCTTCTACCCCTGCCCCTTCCTCCCTCCATTCTTCCCTTCCCCTTCTTCCTCCTCTACCCCTGCCCCTTCCTCCCTCCATTCTTCCCTTCCCCTTCTTCCTCCTCTACCCCTGCCCCTTCCTCTACCCTCTACCCCTTTCTCCCCCTTCTTCCCCTCCCCCCTCCACATTCTTCCCTTCCCCTTCTTCCTCCTTACCCCTCCCCCTTCCTCCCTACTTCTCCCTCCCCTTCTTCCTCCTCTACCCCTGCCCCTTCCTCTACCCTCTACCCCTTTCTCCCCCTTCTACCCCTTCCTCCCTCCATTCTTCCCTTCCCCTTCTTTCTCCTCTACCCAGCCCCTTCCTCCCTCTACCCTGCCCTTCCTCCTCCCATTCTTCCTTCCCTTCTTCCTCCTCTCCCCCTCCCCCTTCCTTCCCCCTCTACCCCTGCCCCTTCCTCCCCCTCTTTCTCCTCTTCCCCTGCCCCTTCCTCCCCTTGTCAATCTATCCCCCTGCCCCTTCCTCCTTTCTCCCGACTCGTACCTCCCCTCCTCCTATTCTCCCATGCTCCTTCCTCCCCTGCTCCTCCCTCGCCCCTCTTCCTCCTCTCCCCCTGCCCCTTCCTCCTTCCTCCTCAAACACTCCTTCCCCTCCCCAGCCTCCCTCTCTCTCTTCCCCCTCTTCTCCCCCTACCCTTCCTCCCCCTTGCCAATCTCCCCCTATTCCTCCCCCACACTAAATGTCACTGGAACTCCCCCCCCCCCCTCCCCCCCCACTGACATGACCCCAGGGCCACCCCGGAGTGAGGCAGGCAGCCAGGCAAGAAGGCAGGCAGACAAGTAGGCAGGTAGGTAGGTAGGTATATACAGGTAGCTAGTTATATACAGGTAGGTAGGTACATAGATGGGGAGGTAGGTAGATCGGTAGGTAGATATAAGCAAGTAGGTAGATAGGTAGGTAGTTAAGTAGGTAGGTGCACACAGGTAGGTAGGTATATACAGTAGATAGGGAGGTAGGTAAATACTGTAGTTAGGTAGTTAACCAGGTAGGTAGATAGGTATGAATAGGTAAGTAGGTATAAAGATAGGTAGGTAGGTATAAACAAGTAAATAGGGATATACGTATTCAGACAAATAGACGTGTGAGATATATATATATATATATGAATATAGAACGAATGTAGAAATAGATGTTGACCTACACACACACACACACACACACATATTCCTATATTTAAGGGAGGAAGCAGAGATAAACCACTGAACTATAGACCTGTATCACTATTGAGCATCCTCATGAAGATTCTGAAAGGATTAATAAGGGACAAATGGGTTAACTACCTGGAATCCAAAAGATTAATTACTGACCGACAATTTGGATTCAGAGGAGGCAGATCATGTGTAAGCAACTTGTTGAATTTTTACTCTAGAGTAATGGACACAGTGGACAAGAGGGAAGGATGGGTAGACTGTGCCTACCTAGACTTTAAAAAGGCATTTGACAAAGTTTCACACAAGAGATTGCTGTGGAAATTAAAACATGAGGGAAAAGTAGGAGACAAACTGCTGAAATGGATGGAGAGCTACCTTAGCGGAAGACAGATGAGAATAACAGTAAGGGGGAAATCGTCAAACTGGACTCAAATTACGAGTGGGGTACCACAAGGATCTGTCCTAGCCCCAATCATGTTTCTAATATTTGTAAATGACTTACCTGAGGGACTAACAAGCTACATGAGCATGTTTGCGGACGATGCTAAGCTGCTTAAAACGATCAGAACCCAGGAGGATTGCCTTGAGCTCCAAGCAGATTTGCAAAAGATCCATGAATGGAGCATCAAATGGAATATGGAGTTCAATGCAGGGAAATGTAAGACTCTAGAAATGGGTAAAAGCAAGTACAGACCTAGAAAAGATTATAAAATAGGAAACGAAGTGATTCCCAAAGCAGAAAAAGAAAAAGACTTGGGGATAGAATTTAAGGATAACATGTCTCCAGAAAGCCACGTAAATTAGATAGTGAGAGAATCACTAGCACTATTGGCAAATATCAGGATGTCTTTCAATTATCTTAATGAAAACACCATGAAACAAATAATAACGGCAATAATAAGACCCAGGATGGAATATGCATCTGTAGTGTGGTCCCCTCACATGAAGAAACATATCCACAAATTGAGAGGGTACAGAGAGCAGCTACGAGGATGATCCCAGGTTTGGAAAATTTGGAGTACCAAGAGAGGCTCGAGAGATTGAATCTACCTACACTGGAACAGAGAAGGAAACGAGGACAGCAAATTCAGATATACAAATGTGTTAGAGGTATTGACAAAATCGACCAAGAAAACTTCATAGAGAGGGATGGAGGTGAGAGAACAAGAGGTCACAGCTACAAACTAAAAGTGCTTAATAGTAAATCTGATCTGAAAAGTAAAAGATTTCCTACCAACTCGATTAGTGGGTGGAACAAATTGCCAGCCGAAGTAGTGTCTTCACCATCAGTGCATAGTTTCAAAGCACGGTATGACAAACATATCTTAGGAGGCGGGAATTAACGAGCATGCTCACTCCCGCAAATACAACTAGTGTAAGTACAACTAGTGTAAGTACACACACACACACACACACACACACACACACACACACACACACACACACACACATACACACTCAAGGCTTAAGGGTGTGGGGGTGGGTGGTTATTTTGCTCCATAGACTTCCATCAAGCTTTGATAATCCCCCCCCCCTCCCCCCCCCCCCTCGAAACTCTCCTTCGAAATGAATTTGTACATTTTTCGATAGAAAATTGTCCCGGCCGAAGGCCGACTCTTCATAAATTACAGGCTTGCTATCGCTCGCCACGAAAATATTTATATTTACATGGCACGAAAGGTCTAAATATTTACAAAGAAATGGGGCTAAACTTCTTAAAAATACCAAACTAATGGGGCGAACGTTTCAAAATATAAAATTTAATGGGGTTAATCGTCAGGGAGAAAGGGACGTTTAATCCCAATAGTTTGACGATAATAAGCCGCTTCACCCCATTGATGTGTCGATTTTTTGTTCTGGGTGAGCGATAACAAGCCTGTAACCTAGATAAATCGGCTTTCGACCGGGATATATTTTAATCGAAAAATGCAACATTCTGCTTGAAGGGGGTCTGGGTGGTCATTATATTGCTTGAAAGAAGTCTGGGAAGGCGTGTTTGTTACCCTAAGAGACAAACTAAATTAATGACACGAAAATGGCAAAAGCAAGCATTATCCCCAATAAAAATTATGAAAAAATTATCACAATAATCCCAAAGAGGTCGGATCAGCTAGTGGTGTGTGTGTGTGTGTGTGTGTGTGTGTGTGTGTGTGTGTGTGTGCATATGTGTGTGTGTGTGTGTGTGCGTGTGTGTGTGTGTGTGTGTGTGTGTGTGTGTGTGAATAAACAATATCCGAATGAGATTCAGACAATTATGAAAATATAGAGGAGAAAATACAGTAGATGAGATGGCAATGAAGAAAGGATAGAAAAATGGAAGAAGAAGAAGAAGAAGAAGAAGAAGAAGACGAAGAAGAAGGAGAAGAGCTGGCTGTGGTTGAAGAAGAAAAACAAAAACAAAAACAACAACAACAATGCCAAGAAGAAGAAGGAGGAGAAAAATAAGTAGAGGAAGAAGAAGAAGAAGAAGAAGAAGAAGAAGAAGAATACGCCCTACATGACGCAATCAATATAATGGGGTCAGTCTTTTGATTTGGGTGATGCAATGTAAAACTTTCCTCCCTCCCCTTCAATGTTTCACGCCTTGATCTCTTTCCCTCCACCTCCCTCTCCCCCCCCCCCTCTCCCTTCCCCTCTTCTCCCCTTCCTTCCTTCTCTCCCCTTCCCTCCCTCCCCTTCCATGTTTCACGCCTTGATCTCTTCCCCTTCCGTCCCTCTCCCCTCTTCTTCTGCCCCCTTCCTTCCCCTCCCCTCTCTCTTCTCCTCCCTCCACCCCCTTCCTCCCTCTCCCCTTCTCTCTTCTGCCCCCTTCCTTCCCCTCCCCTCACCCTCCTTCCCTTATACTGTCCCCTTCCTCCCCCCTTCATTTCCCTCTCCTCCCTCTTTTCTTTCTTCCTCTCCCCTCCACCCCTTTCCTTCCCCTTCCCTCTCTTCCCCTACCATTCCCATCCCCTCTCTCTTCTCTCCCCTCTCCCCTCCCCTTCTCTCCCTCCCTCCTCTCCCCTCCTTTCCATGTTGTTCCCACTACCCCTCCTTCAGCCCCTCCCTCTTGCCAAATATCCTTCTTCTTTTGTTCTTTAGGTATTTCCTTCTTTATTATCCCTCTCCCTCCCTC
>CM064562.1:4986334-4993834 GCA_032716605.1 Paralithodes platypus | reverse complement strand
TCATTGTGAAACGTCCCATTAATTTCAAGACGTTCGCCCCATAGGTTGGCGATTTTAAGATCTTTCGCCCCATTTTGTTATCAATTTTAAGACCTTGCATGTCATTTAGGTGTCGATTATTTCTTGGTTACAAACACGTCACTTCCGGCCGACAAAAGATAAACATGTACAGTCGTCCAAATAAGTCATGTCTAGGCTCCAAGTATATAAGTCATGTCTAATGTCTAGGCTCCAAGTATATAAGTCATGTCTAGGCTCCAAGTATATAAGTCATGTCTAGGCTCCAAGTATATAAGTCATGTCTAGGCTCCAAGTATAAGTCATGTCTAGGCTCCAAGTATATAAATCATGTCTAGGCTCCAAGTATAAAAGTCATGTCTAGGCTCCAAGTATATAAGTCATGTCTAGGCTCCAAGTATATAAATCATGTCTAGGCTCCAAGTATATAAGTCATGTCTAGGCTCCAAGTATATAAGTCATGTCTAGGCTCCAAGTATATAAGTCATGTCTAGGCTCCAAGTATATAAGTCATGTCTAGGCTCCAAGTATATTTTGATCAATAATTGGTATCAGCAATATCTCAACATGATTTCTTCCTGTCGAGTGAGATATACAGCCATGTTCCTACACTTACCAACCCTTTTCAACATCTGACAGACATTAATACAGCACAGAGCGAGCCAAACGTAATGACAGCTGAGGCATCACTTATTCGCGCCACCAGAAATCTTGACCACTAACTTATTAAAGCTCAAAAACGAAGAGACCAATCAATCTAATATGTACCATTTGGGAAGAGTCAGCCAGGGAATAGGTGTGGACATTTACAGCCCATTTGCTCTAGCCATTTTTACTTGCAGATGTTGGGGGAGGGGGGGGGAGTCACGATTTCTGGCCAACTTACAATGAAGAGACTATAGTAATGCAATATATATATATATATATATATATATATATATATATATATATATATATATATATATATATATATATATATATACAGTATATATATATTATATGAATTGATCCCGGTGTGTTTTATTATCGTGTGTTAATTATGTGGTGTCATGTCATGTTGCGGCATGCAATATTAAATCCAATTAAGCTCACCCTCTGTTACCTTGCTCTAATTCCTACCCCCTCTCCCCCCCCACTTCCCACCCCCCCCCTCTCTCTCCCCCTTCCACTTCCATCCCCCTCCCTCTCTCCCATTCCACCACTTCCATCCACCCCTCCCTCTCTCTCCCTGCCACTTCCATCCACCTCCCTCTCTGTCTTTCCCCCATCCATCCATCTCCCTCCTTCCCCCTCCCACATCCATCCACCCCCCTGTCTCCGCTTCCACTTCCAGCCACACCTCTCTCTCCCTCCTACTCACAGCCTCCCTCTCTCCCCCACCCGCTTCCATCCACCCTCTCTCTCTCTCTCCCACTTCCATCCACCCCTCTCTCTCCCCCTTCCACTTCCATCCACCCCCCCCCCCCCCTCAATAAGGAGGGGTGTGGGAAAGGTCGTACCGGGGTTGTATTAAGTGTTTTTTTATATATAACTCCTCCCGCCCCCCCCCCATCCCCCTCTCCCCAGTACCGTATTATTGATGGTAACTATACTCCACCGTCCCCCTCATTTACCGCTAACCATCTGTAACACAGCAAGCGATTACTATATAGATTCTACCGGCTTTACTTAATACCTGGTTTTAGTATTATAATTGTGGGTTTTGTTGTTGTTTATTGTCATCGTTTTTGTTGTTGTTAGTTTAGTTGTTATTATTGTTATCGTTGCTGTTGTTGTTATTTTGTTGTTATTATTGTTATCGTTGCTGTTGTTGTTATTTTGTTGTTATTATTGTTATCGTTGCTGTTGTTATTTTGTTGTTATTATTGTTATCGTTGCTGTTGTTGTTATTTTGTTGTTATTATTGTTATCGTTGTTGTTGTTATTTTGTTGTTATTATTGTTATCGTTGCTGTTGTTGTTATTTTGTTGTTATTATTGTTATCGTTGCTGTTGTTATTTTGTTGTTATTATTGTTATCGTTGCTGCTGTTGTTATTTTGTTGTTATTATTGTTATCGTTGTTGTTAGTTTCGTTGCTATTGTGTTGTTTTGTGGTGTTTCTTGTTTTTGTTGTTATTGTTATTGTTGCTGTTGTTGTTATTGTTGTTGTTGTTATTATTATCGTTGCTGTTGTTCTTATTGTTTTGTTATTATTGTTACCGTTGTTGTTAGTTTCGTTGCTGTTGTTGTTGTTCGTGGTGTTTCTTGTTGTTGTTGTTATGGTTGTGGTTGTACATTACACTCGGTCTACACTATTTACCGCTAACCATCTGTGTACACCAGGGATCACTAGTACACTCCACGATTATTTTATACATTTTACGGGTTGCATTCAATTGCTGATTTTCATTGTCGTTGTTGTTATTGTTATTGTTGTTGCTGAGAATGTTAATATAGATTTCTATGGGTTTACTTTATTAGTTACCTTTATTATTAGTATTCTTGTTGTTGTTGTTGTTGATAATTATTCACATCCTCACTAAATGATAATGATGCGAGTATATATTAATCATGACAACATATTAAATCATATGCTGTTATGGTTTAAATTCATACCCCATCATACCTACTGTACAAGTCAAGGTTTCTTTCCTAAATGGCCAATTAAAGGTAAACAAATATAAACTAATTAGCTCACTGAACACATGACCCAGCCAGCGGCAGTAATTCATTTGTTGTTAGCTAGTAATAACATGGACTTCATATTGTTTACCTTTCAAGGTTAATGCATAATGGCTAGGGTACACATGCACACACCCACGCACACACACACACGCTTGATATAAACCGATTATTATTAGTATTATTAACACACCCACATACACACACACATACATTAATACACACACACGCACACACACAACAAGTCAGTATGTTTTGTTGTGAATCATCTGATCGAGTTATAAGCGTCAATTTATTTTGCAATCATATAATTATAGCAAAGGGCTTGTCATCAGAGCTACCCATACTTATCGTCTACCGGTGCCATTAATCTACTCGGTACAATATGATAAGTAGGTACAGTTGGCCACATTAATTCGTATACACTCTGGGATTGTATGTGTGGAAGGAAAATTAGTATGATTAAGTTAGGAGTATATTATCTTATGTGATAGTCAAATAATATGACCAATTAACGGTTTATATCAATTTATTCTTGTCATGGTGTTCATGATTAATACAGTTACTAATAGTAAATAAATTATGCAGTAGAGCCATCACTTAAGCGAGGGTACCGGTTTTTGTTGTTTATCTTTCTTTCCTTTTCTCTCTTTCCTGGGCTTGTATCCATTCGGCCCCATTCAGCCAACTGTTTTAAGACGTTTATCACATCCAGGTGTCGATTTCTTCCTGGCGAGCAATAGCGAGCCAGCATTGTATGGAGAAATCTGGCTTCGCCGGAAATTTTTTATCTATCGAAAAATTTACAAATTTAGCTTGCTGTCAAAACAAAAATATATATATGCTGGCTCGCTACCGCTCGCCAGGAAAAAATTGACACCTGGATGGGGGTAAACGTCTTAAAACAGTAGGCTGAATGGGGCCGAATGGATACAAGCCTAAGAGAGAGGGAGAGAATGAGAAAAAAGAGCGAGGTGGGGGTCCCTTAAGCTTTGTCATATACCAAACATGTTCTGAAATAAATTTAACACTTAACCCCTTCCGTACCGGCGACATCTTATTAATTTTATTCTAGTTATATTTAGAAGATTATTTGCAGTTTAACCCTTTGGCTGCGGCTATGTTTGGGCTATTTAGGTCATATTCAGGCACTCCTGAATGATAAATCAAGCATCTGCATTAAATGAAGTGTATTCTGCCGAAAACTAGGCGAAAATAGCTTCAAAATGACACCAGAACGGACCGTATACGTGGTCTGGTTCACCCGCAGTGGTCCCAGTGAAACGCGGGAACCCCGCTATTATGTAACACTCGGTCGCTTGGCTACACTGATGAGAGAGACAGAGAGAGACTCGCCCGAGACACAGCCTAGCTCAGTGAGCCGCTCGGTGCTCTGAGGGTCGGAGGTGGGCCCCTCACGCTCCCACCACTGACACTCGATTTTTACGTTTTTTACAGACTTTTAACACTGGAAATTGCTGTAACTTGCCAAAAACATTCCAGAACGTCACCCGCAGCGAAAGGGTTAAGAAGGATCTGTAGTAGTGAAAGGAGTTAAGTGAGATAGTTCGAAGCTTGTTAATTGCTGGACTCCCTTTTTAAGCCGAATATAATCGTCTCATAGTAGCCAGCATACAGTTAAAACAGACGTCGCCGGTACAGCAGGGGTTAATAGGGATGGCTTAACCCCTGCCGTACCGACGACGTGTTTTCAATATTATTCTATCTATATTTAGAGGATATTGTGCAGTTTAAGAAGGATCTGCAGAAGTAAAAAGGGTTAAGTGAGATAATTCAAAGACTTGATTGCTGGAGGCCCTTTGTAACCTGAATAAAATAGTCGAACAGTAGCCAGAATCGGATTAAAAAAGACGTCACCGGTACAGAAGGGTTAAGGTTAGGTTTATATTTTGCTCCCTAAACCTTTATCAAGCTATAAAAAATACCCTCAAGATAAATTTAGAAATTTTTCGATAAACTAATATCCCCAGGGGATTTTTTTTTTTTTTGCTTCTCCCTCATGTTTAGCGCCATTAGTTTTGATATTTTAAGACGTTCGCCACAATATTATGGCGATTTTATGACCCTTTACCCCATTACTTTGCCAATATTAAGATATGTTGTGGCATTAAGTGTCTTTTTTGTTTTGTCCTGGCGAGCGAAAGTTAATCTTGGTGGAGGTCTAAAGAACAGGCTACCCCCCCCCCCCCCCCACCCTGACCCCTTTAAGGGTGTTTTGGTGACAAGCTTTATAGCATACCCATGAATATACCGGTATCTTGAATATAGGACAGAGAGAGAGAGAGAGAGAGAGAGAGAGAGAGAGAGAGAGAGAGAGAGAGAGAGAGAGAGAGAGAGAGAGAGAAAGAGTGTGAGAGATAGAGAGAAGGTATACTGTATAGAAGGATACATTTAGACAGATATATGGACAGAGAGAGTGTGTGTGTGTGTGTGTGTGTGAGAGAGAGAAACAGAGAGAAGGCATACATAGAGAAGGATACAGTTAGACAGATATATGGAGAGAGAGAGTGTGTGTGTGTGTGTGAGAGAGAGAAACAGAGAGAAGGCATACATAGAGAAGGATACAGTTAGACAGATATATGGACAGAGAGAGAGAGAGAGTGTGTGTGTGTGTGTGAGAGAGAGAGAAACAGAGAGAAGGCATACATAGAGAAGGATACAGTTAGACAGATATATGGACAGAGAGAGAGAGAGAGAGAGTGTGTGTGTGTGTGTGTGTGTGTGTGTGTGTGAGAGAGAGAAACAGAGAGAAGGCATACATAGAGAAGGACACAGTTAGACAGATATATGGACAGAGAGAGAGAGAGTGTGTGTGTGTGTGTGTGTGTGAGAGAGAAACAGAGAGAAGGCATACATAGAGAAGGATACAGTTAGACAGATATATGGACAGAGAGAGAGAGAGTGTGTGTGTGTGTGTGTGTCTGAGAGAGAGAAACAGAGAGAAGGTATACATAGAGAAGGATACAGTTCGATATATAGATGGACAGAGAGAGAGAGAGAGAGAGAATGAGAGTGAGAGTGTACGATTGAGTAAGTGACATGTGGTATTAGATGAAGTCAGGGAGGTGGGGGTGTGGGTGTGGGGGTATTACCAAAGAAAGGATGTGTGACCTGGTACCAGTATACCCCCCCCCCCCCCCACTCCCCACCCCCTTCCTTGGTATACCAGTTAGGTCAGGTTCACTCTAACACACACACATACACATACACACACACACACACACGCAGGTCAGGTCAGCAGGTCCTCAGGTCACGGCCTACCTGATGGTGGTTGTGGTACTGGTAGTGATATTTTGTTTTGTTTTCTATGTGAGTGAAGGAGACAAAATGCAGAACTGCCCAGAGTTGAAAGAGTGACAGGGCCAAAATCATGGGACATTCGAGCCAAGTAATGTGTGTGGTAGTTGTAGTTGTGGTTTTGGTAGTACCGTACTAAAGATGTTGGTGGTTGTGATGGTAGTGGTAGTGATAGTGATGTGTGTGTGGTAGTTGTAGTCGTGGTAGTACTACACCCTGTTTCAAATAGGTAGGCCAAACCACTTAAACCCTAACTTCTGTAACTAAAAAAAGGTTAGAGCAAATGGGATCTAAATTTCCCCACCTAATCCATGGGTGACCCTTCCCAAATGGTAGAAATATTAGCTTGATGACTTTAGTCGTTTGTGAGTTATAGAGGTTAATATTTAAGAGTTTTGGCCTACTTACTTGGAACAGGGTATAGTGATGTTGATGGTAGTTGTGGGTGTTGTGGTGGTAGTAGTGGTAGTATTAATGTTAGTGGTAGTTTTAATGATGGCAGTGGTAGTTGTGGTAATGTTATTGGTAGATATAATGACAGTAATGATGGCAGTGGTAGTTGTGGTAATGTTATTGGTAGATATAATGGCAGTAATGATGTATGTGGTAGTTGTGGTTCTTGTGGTGGTAGTAGTGGTAAACACATCTTCAACAACAAGTAGTGGTATTAATAATGGTGACACAGGTGGTAGTTGTGGTAATGGTAGTGGTGGTGGTGGTGGTAGTGATGGTAGTTGTGGTCGATGATAGCGGTGACATGGTAGTGCACTAATGGTACTGATTGTGGCAGTGATAATCTTAATAATTATTGTAATGGTGATGACATGTGTAGTGATAGTGGTGGTAATGGTAATAGTGATGGTAGTGATAATGGAGCTACTTGATGAGATTATGGTAGTGATTGTGCCACTTTGAAGGGCGTGGTCAAATTGTGATAGTGGTGGTGTTAGTGGTAGTGTTATTGTTGTGGTGGTGATGGTGATGGTGTTAGTGGTGTTGTTATTATTGTGGTAGTGATGATGTTCTCGTTATTGGTGGTAGTGGTGATGGTGTTGTTGTTGTTGATGATGTTGTGGTGATGGTGGTGGTGTTCTCGTTTTTGCTCTTGGTGATAGTGGTGATGGTATTGTTGTTGTTGTTGTGGTGCTGGTGGTGGGGGAAGTGGTAGTATTTTTCATCTTGTAGTTTTTGTTGTTCTGCTTGATGTTGGCGGTGGTAGTAATGTTGCTATTGTTGTTGTTTTTTCATGGAGGTGATAGTGTTGTATTTGTTGTTGTTGTTGTCTCTGTGGTGGTGCTGGTGATGATTCTTGTGGTATTGTGGGTGGCAGTGGTGGTGTTAATTATGGAAATGTTGATATTATTGTTATTAATAGTGTTATTACTATAATTCTTATTGTCATTATTATGAATATTATTATTATTATTATTGATGTAGTAGTAGTATTCCAGTAGTAGTAGTAGTAGTAGTAGTAGTAGAAGTTGTTGTTGTGTTTGTTGTTG
>CM064562.1:4973830-4986234 GCA_032716605.1 Paralithodes platypus | reverse complement strand
TCTCCTTTACTCCCGCCCTCTCTCCCTCCTTCAACCCCCCCTCTCTTCCTCCCTCGCTTCTTTTCCCTCCTTCCCCCTCTCTCCTCCCTCGCTTCCTTTCTCCCCTTCCGTCCCCCACTCCTCATTCCATTCCCCCATCTTTCAAACAAAAACAACACACAGTCTATGTGCAATGGGCCCTGACTTACAAACCTGCCAATGACTATTAGATTTTTACCTTCCCACGCATGTCCCATGGTATTTATAGGACTAATTAGAAGGAGGTAGTCGCTTTTTTTTTCTGAAACCCCTTCTCCATAATGTTTAGCCCCTCTAGTTTGTGAGATTTTCCGACGTTCGATCAATTGGTTTGGCGAATTTAGACGTTTCACCACTTTTCTTTGTCAATATTAAGACCTTTCGTGCAAACCGTCAAGGCCTTAGTAATATGGAAATATAATACCTTATACTGATCTTGATAAATGATCTCTCTCACTCTCACTCTCTCTCTCTCACTCTCACTCTCTCTTCTCTCACTTTCACTCCCTCTCACTCTCACTCTCTCTCTCTCTCTCTTTCCCTTTCTCTCTCTCTCTCTCTCTCTCTCTCGTCGTGGGAACAACAGACATCAGCCCCCACCACCACCTTATGACGCAAGTGATGTGATATTATATGTAACAAAAACCAGATCTAGTTATCAAGGACGGTTTTCGGGCTTGTGCAAAACCTAATAAATAAATACAAACAAATAAATATCTAAATACATTATGATAAAAAAAAAAATCATAAATAATAATTAACCCTTTAAGCACCATGACGCCCTTGTACCTTTGATGCTGGTTAAATTATACGAGTCTATGCCGTACAAGAAGGTCCTAATTTATTGAGGGGTTTATTGGGATCGTATTTACGCCTTGAGTCCTAGAGGTAGATTATAAGCTAAAACAAAATCGCCTAATGGTAACCAGAATATGACAACAACAATAACAACAACAAATACATAGACAACACAATATCAACAAACAACAACAATAACAACAAAAGCACCATCATTAACCAACAACAACAGCAACAACAACAACAACAGCGACACCACCACCACCACCACCACCCCACCACCACCAACAAAACACCAACACAACAACAACACCAGTAACGCTATCATTCCTGTAGGAGCCTGTATTATAGTCTTGCGTTCATTCACCCCGGCCAAGAGGTGCTATTCATACTTCATCTAACCGTGTTGAAAGGGTAACTTCAACTCATCCTATTGGCTAACTCCCCCCTCCCCAGCTGATTCTCACGGCAATGATCAACCCTTTCAATCCTATGATGACATAACGTGTGTGTGTTTCTGTGTGTGGTGTGTGATGTGTGTGTGTGTGTGTGTGTGTGTGTGTATATATGACGTTTTCTGTTGTATGTAGGTTACCCTCAGAGGATTTGATCTCTGTGAATGATGTCATGAGAAAAGGAATAGTTTTTGTTATCCATTTAGCTGTTACTTTAGCTACCAGCACTCATGAATATCGCCCTTATGCTTAAGGGTGGATTGAAAATCGTTATTCTTGGTCGGCAACCCATCTAGGGTAAACGACCCTAAAAGAATCCGGGTGGATGGGACTCGTCAGCCTTGGTCGGCAACCTGTCTAGGGGAATGAAACCTATACAAATCCGTACTGTTTACATAAGGGTAAGGCAGGTTAGTGGATGGACTAGTCGAACACCACTGTAGAAAAATAGTGCAAACAAGATACATAGAGGGCCTCGGTGTCGGACGGATCCTAAATTGAGTGGTTAATCCTGTAAGTCCTTCACTAAACTGGCTCGGGTTCTCCCTCTTACAGATAATAGGTCCACTAGGGGGCATTCTGTGTATGGCCAGTGCCACCCTCATTAAGGGGAGTATGGCGTCCGGCAATAGATAGATAGAGAACTCTCTAACCGCCGCGGGTCCATTTAAGTTAACAAAAATCGTCTACTGATAACCAAGATCAAATGAAGGAAGGGGTCACCGTGCTGAGATATATACTGTACTCCTCCTTGGTCAACTGAAGGAAGGGGTCACCGTGCTGAGATATATACTGTACTCCTTGGTCAACTGAAGGAAGGGGTCACCGTGCTGAGATATATACTGTACTCCTCCTTGGTCAACTGGTCACAGTGACTAGTTCATCCTTGTGGTTAATTGGTCATGGTGATTAACTCCTTGGTTACATTACTCTCTCAGACCTGTACACTTTTATTATAATGCTGATGTGTGTGTGTGTGTGTGTAAGTGTGTGTGTGTGTGTGTGTGAGTGTGAGTGTGAGTGTGTGTGTGTGCCTGTGTGGTGAGGGGTGTGTGTGCGCCTGTGTGGTGAGGGGTGTGTGTGTGTGTGTGTGCGCCTGTGTGGTGAGGGGTGTGTGTGTGTGTGAGTGTGAGTGTGTGTGTGTGTGTGTGTGTGCGCCTGTGTGGTGAGGGGTGTGTGTGTGTGTGAGTGTGAGTGTGTGTGTGTGCCTGTGTGGTGAGGGGTGTGTGTGTGTGTGTGTGTGTGTGTGTGTGTGTGTGCCTGTGTGGTGAGGGGTGTGTGTGTGTGCGCCTGTGTGGTGAGGGGTGTGTGTGTGTGTGCTATTCTGTATGTACGCTTATGTGTATGGGGCATATGGCCTCGGGTGTTTATGTAAGTATGTGTGTGTGGTGTCTTTGTTTGGTGCATGTGTGTGTTATTCTGTATGTATACTAGTGTGTGTGTGTGTGTGTGTGGTGTAATATGTATGTATGCTCTTTGTGTGAGCATACGGATGACTATGTAGATGTACTTCTTGTGTGTGTGTGTGTGTGTGGGTGTGTGGGTGTGTATGTTGTTGTAATTGTGTTATTGTTTGTGTATGTACACCAGCACAATTAGTGGGCCCAGTACTATAAGATAACCCTGAGACAATGAACGATGAATAATGAAAAAACACCGCCCTCGAATATATGTTTACTGGGAAGGTTTCAAAGTCTTTCATCAACTTGTCACAACTAATCAATAATTTTGTTACGATCTTTTGCTGCAAGCTATTGTACGTGTGTGGGTGTGTGTGTGTGTGTGTTTGTGGTGTGTGTGTGTGTGAGGTGTGTGCAACAAATCGCCTCTAACCTTCTCTCACGCTTAGATGCTCTCTCTCTCTCTCTCTCTTTCCTCTCTCTCTCTCTCTCTCTCTCTCTCTCTCTCTCTCTCTCTCCTCTCTCTCTCCTCTAGCACATGAAACTATTGTGGGTCTTTGTAATATTTTTCCTTTAGTGCAATATAAACATACACAATTTATCTCTCTCTCTTACACACACCACACACACACACACACACACACACACACACACACACACACACACACACAAAAAACACACACTGACACACAACAACTGACACACACACACAAAAAACTGACACACACACACACACACACACGCATAAATAAACCTGTTTGCTTCCTCTCCAACTTTGACCCACCCATAACTACTACAACAACTACAACCACTACCATCACTGCAACAACAACTACAACCTCCACCACAACAGCTACAACCACCACCATCATAACAACAACACTAATCAAAACAGAAACTACAACTGCAACTGCAACAACAATAGGTCATTACCACAACAACTACAACCACTGCAACAACTACAACAAAAGTCACCACCACAAGTACAACCACCATCATAACAACAACACTGTCACAATAGAAACTATAACCACCACAACAACAACTACACCACCACCACAACAATTACGACCACTACCACAACAACAACACTAATCACAATAGAAACTACAACCTCCAGCACATTAACTACAACCACAACCACCATAACTACAACCACAAAAACTACAAACCATAACAACAACACTAATCACAACAGAAACTACAACTACAAGCACAATAACTACAACCCCCCCACCACAACTACAACCACAAGAATTACAACCATAACAACAACACTAATCACAACAAAAACTACAATTTGAAACATTTCGTACCCAAGACGGTTCGTACCCAAGACGTTTAACCCCTTCTGAACCGGTGATGTCTTTTTCATTCGACGTGAGCTACATTTAGACGGCTTTATGTAGCTTAGGAAGGATCTATGGTAGCTAAAAGGATTAATTGAGATCGCTTGCAGCCATTTGATTGGTACACGTCTCTCCTAAGCTGAATAAAATCGTCTAATAGTTGACAGAATATAATGAAATAGACGTCGCCGGTACGGAAGGGGTTAAGACTTGAGAAGTTTCGTTTCAAACTTGAGACGTTCAGTACTAAGCCGTTTAGTACTCATGACTTTTAGCCCCAACCCGAGACGTTTTGCACCTAAGATGATTCATACCCAAGTACGTTCGTAGCCAAAACGTTTTCGTATTAACTTTATTAACCCCTTCTGTACCGGCGACGTCTTTTTAAATTATATTTTAGCTATATTCAGAGGAATTTGTGTAGTTTAACAAGGATCTGTGTAGTAAAAAGGGTTACGTGAGATAGGTCGAAATATGTTAAGGGGAGATAATTATCCACTTGAGGGATTTTTTTTCCTTGACTCCTTTCTCCCTCATGTTTAGCCCCATTGTTTTCCTAATGTTAAGACGTTCGCCCCATTATTTTGACGATTTAAGAACTTTCAACCCATTTCTGTCAATTTTAAGACCTTTCGTGCCATTTAGGTGTCGATTTTATCCTGGCGAGCGATAGCGAGCCTGTAATTTAAGAGGAACCGCCTTTCAGCCGGGACATTTTTCTACCGAAAAATGTACAAATTTATCTTGAAAGGGGCTCAAGGGGGTGTAATCTTAAGCTTGAAGGATATCTACGGACCAAACTAAAAACCTCCCCTTAACTGCTGGAGGGAGGCCCTTTTGAAACTAAATAAAATCATCTTCTTGTAGGTAGAATAACGTTAAAAGGACGGAACCGGTACTGAAAGGGTTAAGGCGTTTCGTTGAGACCTATCCATCATCAGAATCATTGTGAAACGTCCCATTAATTTCAAGACGTTCGCCCCATAGGTTGGCGATTTTAAGATCTTTCGCCCCATTTTGTTATCAATTTTAAGACCTTGCATGTCATTTAGGTGTCGATTATTTCTTGGTTACAAACACGTCACTTCCGGCCGACAAAAGATAAACATGTACAGTCGTCCAAATAAGTCATGTCTAGGCTCCAAGTATATAAGTCATGTCTAGGCTCCAAGTATATAAGTCATGTCTAGGCTCCAAGTATATAAGTCATGTCTAGGCTCCAAGTATATAAGTCATGTCTAGGCTCCAAGTATATAAGTCATGTCTAGGCTCCAAGTATAAGTCATGTCTAGGCTCCAAGTATATAAGTCATGTCTAGGCTCCAAGTATATAAGTCATGTCTAGGCTCCAAGTATATAAATCATGTCTAGGCTCCAAGTATATAAGTCATGTCTAGGCTCCAAGTATATAAGTCATGTCTAGGCTCCAAGTATATAAGTCATGTCTAGGCTCCAAGTATATAAGTCATGTCTAGGCTCCAAGTATATTTTGATCAATAATTGGTATCAGCAATATCTCAACATGATTTCTTCCTGTCGAGTGAGATATACAGCCATGTTCCTACACTTACCAACCCTTTTCAACATCTGACAGACATTAATACAGCACAGAGCGAGCCAAACGTAATGACAGGTGAGGCATCACTTATTCGCGCCACCAGAAATCTTGACCACTAACTTATTAAAGCTCAAAAACGAAGAGACCAATCAATCTAATATGTACCATTTGGGAAGAGTCAGCCAGGTAATAGGTGTGGACATTTACAGCCCATTTGCTCTAACCATTTTTACTTGCAGATGTTGGGGGAAGGGGGGGGGGGGGGAGTCACGATTTCTGGCCAACTTACAATGAAGAGACTATAGTAATGCAATATATATATATATATATATATATATATATTATATATATATATATATATATATATATATATATATATATACAGTATATATATATTATATGAATTGATCCCGGTGTGTTTTATTATCGTGTGTTAATTATGTGGTGTCATGTCATGTTGCGGCATGCAATATTAAATCCAATTAAGCTCACCCTCTGTTACCTTGCTCTAATTCCTACCCCCTCTCCCCTCCCACTTCCATCCCCCTCCCTCTCTCTCCCCCTTCCACTTCCATCCCCCTCCCTCTCTCCCATTCCACCACTTCCATCCACCCCTCCCCTCTCTCCCTGCCACTTCCATCCACCTCCCTCTCTGTCTTTCCCCCATCCATCCATCTCCCTCCTTCCCCCTCCCACATCCATCCACCCCCCTCTCTCCCCTTCCACTTCCAGCCACACCTCTCTCTCCCTCCTACTTCCCGCCTCCCTCTCTCCCCCACCCACTTCCATCCACCCCTCTCTCTCTCTCTCCCACTTCCATCCACCCCTCTCTCTCCCCCTTCCACTTCCATCCACCCCCCCCCCCCCCCCCGTCAATAAGGAGGGTGTGTGGAAAGGTCGTACCGGGGATGTATTAAGTTTTTTTTTATATATAACCCCTCCCGCCCCCCCCCCCCCATCCCCCTCTCCCCAGTACCGTATTATTGATGGTAACTATACTCCACCGTCCCCCTCATTTACCGCTAACCATCTGTAACACACCAAGCGATTACTATATAGATTCTACCGGCTTCACTTAATACCTGGTTTTAGTATTATAATTGTGGGTTTTGTTGTTGTTTATTGTCATCGTTTTTGTTGTTGTTAGTTTAGTTGTTATTATTGTTATCGTTGCTGTTGTTGTTATTTTGTTGTTATTATTGTTATCGTTGCTGTTGTTGTTATTTTGTTGTTATTATTGTTATCGTTGCTGTTGTTATTTTGTTGTTATTATTGTTATCGTTGCTGTTGTTGTTATTTTGTTGTTATTATTGTTATCGTTGTTGTTGTTATTTTGTTGTTATTATTGTTATCGTTGCTGTTGTTGTTATTTTGTTGTTATTATTGTTATCGTTGCTGTTGTTATTTTGTTGTTATTATTGTTATCGTTGCTGCTGTTGTTATTTTGTTGTTATTATTGTTATCGTTGTTGTTAGTTTCGTTGCTATTGTTGTTGTTTGTGGTGTTCTTGTTGTCGTTGTTATTGTTATTGTTGCTGTTGTTGTTATTGTTGTTGTTGTTATTATTATCGTTGCTGTTGTTCTTATTGTTTTGTTATTATTGTTACCGTTGTTGTTAGTTTCGTTGCTGTTGTTGTTGTTCGTGGTGTTCTTGTTGTTGTTGTTATGGTTGTGGTTGTACATTACACTCGGTCTACACTATTTACCGCTAACCATCTGTGTACACCAGGGATCACTAGTACACTCCACGATTATTTTATACATTTTACGGGTTGCATTCAATTGCTGATTTTCATTGTCGTTGTTGTTATTGTTATTGTTGTTGCTGAGAATGTTAATATAGATTTCTATGGGTTTACTTTATTAGTTACCTTTATTATTAGTATTCTTGTTGTTGTTGTTGTTGATAATTATTCACATCCTCGCTAAATGATAATGATGCGAGTATATATTAATCATGACAACATATTAAATCATATGCTGTTATGGTTTAAATTCATACCCCCATCATACCTACTGTACAAGTCAAGGTTGCTTTCCTAAATGGCCAATTAAAGGTAAACAAATATAAACTAATTAGCTCACTGAACACATGACCCAGCCAGCGGCAGTAATTCATTTGTTGTTAGCTAGTAATAACATGGACTTCATATTGTTTACCTTTCAAGGTTAATGCATAATGGCTAGGGTACACATGCACACACCCACGCACACACACACACGCTTGATATAAACCGATTATTATTAGTATTATTAACACACCCACATACACACATAACACACACACATACATTAATACACACACACGCACACACACAACAAGTCAGTATGTTTTGTTGTGAATCATCTGATCGAGTTATAAGCGTCAATTTATTTTGCAATCATATATAGCAAAGGGCTTGTCATCAGAGCTACCCATACTTATCGTCTACCGGTGACATTAATCTACTCGGTACAATATGATAAGTAGGTACAGTTGGCCACATTAATTCGTATACACTCTGGGATTGTATGTGTGGAAGGAAAATTAGTATGATTAAGTTAGAAGTATATTATCTTATGTGATAGTCAAATAATATGACCAATTAACGGTTTATATCAATGTATTCTTGTCATGGTGTTCATGATTAATACAGTTACTAATAGTAAATAAATTATGCAGTAGAGCCATCACTTAAGCGAGGGTACCGGTTTTTGTTGTTTATCTTTCTTTCCTTTTCTCTCTTTCCTGGGCTTGTATCCATTCGGCCCCATTCAGCCAACTGTTTTAAGACGTTTATCCCCATCCAGGTGTCGATTTCTTCCTGGCGAGCAATAGCGAGCCAGCATTGTATGGAGAAATCTGGCTTCGCCGGAAATTTTTTATCTATCGAAAAATTTACAAATTTAGCTTGCTGTCAAAACAAAAATATATATATGCTGGCTCGCTACCGCTCGCCAGGAAAAAATTGACACCTGGATGGGGGTAAACGTCTTAAAACAGTAGGCTGAATGGGGCCGAATGGATACAAGCCAAAGAGAGAGGGAGAGAATGAGAAAAAAAGCGAGGTGGGCTCCCTTAAGCTTTGTCATATACCAAACATGTTCTGAAATAAATTTAACACTTAACCCCTTCCGTACCGGCGACATCTTATTAATTTTATTCTAGTTATATTTAGAAGATTATTTGCAGTTTAACCCTTTGGCTGCGGCTATGTTTGGGCTATTTAGGTCATATTCAGGCACTCCTGAATGATAAATCAAGCATCTGCATTAAATTAAGTGTATTTTGCCGAAAACTAGGCGAAAATAGCTTCAAAATGACACCAGAACGGACCGTATACGTGGTCTGGTTCACCCGCAGTGGTCCCAGTGAAACGCGGGAACCCCGCTATTATGTAACACTCGCTCGCTTGGCTACACTGATGAGAGAGACAGAGAGAGACTCGCCCGAGACACAGCCTAGCTCAGTGAGCCGCTCGGTGCTCTGAGGGTCGGAGGTGGGCCCCTCACACTCCCACCCACTGACACTCGATTTTTACGTTTTTTACAGGCTTTTAAAACCTGGAAATTGCTGTAACTTGCCAAAAACATTCCAGAACGTCACCCGCAGCGAAAGGGTTAAGAAGGATCTGTAGTAGTGAAAGGAGTTAAGTGAGATAGTTCGAAGCTTGTTAATTGCTGGACTCCCTTTTTAAGCCGAATATAATCGTCTCATAGTAGCCAGAATAAAGTTAAACAGACGTCGCCGGTACAGAAGGGGTTAATAGGGATGGCTTAACCCCTTCCGTACCGGCGACGTGTTTTCAATTTTATTCTAGCTATATTTAGACGATTTTATGCAGTTTAAGAAGGATCTGCAGAAGTAAAAAGGGTTAAGTGAGATAATTCAAAGACTGTTGATTGCTGGAGGCCCTTTGTAACCTGAATAAAATAGTCGAACAGTAGCCAGAATCAGATTAAAAAAGACGTCACCGGTACAGAAGGGGTTAAGGTTAGGTTTATATTTTGCTCCCTAAACCTTTATCAAGCTATAAAAAATACCCTCAAGATAAATTTAGACATTTTTCGATAAACTAATATCCCCAGGGGATTTTTTTTTTTTTTGCTTCTCCCTCATGTTTAGCGCCATTAGTTTTGATATTTTAAGACGTTCGCCACAATATTATGGCGATTTTATGACCCTTTACCCCATTACTTTGCCAATATTAAGATATGTTGTGGCATTAAGTGTCTTTTTTGTTTTGTCCTGGCGAGCGAAAGTTAATCTTGGTGGAGGTCTAAAGAACAGGCTACCCCCCCCCCCCCCCCACCCTGACCCCTTTAAGGGTGTTTTGGTGACAAGCTTTATAGCATACCCATGAATATACCGGTATCTTGAATATAGGACAGAGAGAGAGAGAGAGAGAGAGAGAGAGAGAGAGAGAGAGAGAGAGAGAGAGAGAGAGAGAAAGAGTGTGAGAGATAGAGAGAAGGTATACTGTATAGAAGGATACATTTAGACAGATATATGGACAGAGAGAGTGTGTGTGTGTGTGTGTGAGAGAGAGAAACAGAGAGAAGGCATACATAGAGAAGGATACAGTTAGACAGATATATGGACAGAGAGAGAGAGAGTGTGTGTGTGTGTGTGTGTGTGTGTGTGTGTGTGTGTGTGTGAGAGAGAGAAACAGAGAGAAGTCATACATAGAGAAGGATACAGTTAGACAGATATATGGACAGAGAGAGAGAGAGTGTGTGTGTGTGTGTGTGTGTGTGAGAGAGAGAGAAACAGAGAGAAGGCATACATAGAGAAGGATACAGTTAGACAGATATATGGACAGAGAGAGAGAGAGAGAGAGAGTGTGTGTGTGTGTGTGTGTGTGTGAGAGAGAGAAACAGAGAGAAGGCATACATAGAGAAGGACACAGTTAGACAGATATATGGACAGAGAGAGAGAGAGAGTGTGTGTGTGTGTGTGTGTGTGTGAGAGAGAAACAGAGAGAAGGCATACATAGAGAAGGATACAGTTAGACAGATATATGGACAGAGAGAGAGAGAGAGTGTGTGTGTGTGTGTGTGTGAGAGAGAGAGAGAAACAGAGAGAAGGCATACATAGAGAAGGATACAGTTAGATATATAGATGGACAGAGAGAGAGAGAGAGAATGAGAGTGAGAGTGTACGATTGAGTAAGTGACATGTGGTATTAGATGAAGTCAGGGAGGTGGGGGTGTGGGTGTGGGGGTATTACCAAAGAAAGGATGTGTGACCTGGTACCAGTATATATCCCCCCCCCCCCACTCCCCACCCCCTTCCTTGGTATACCAGTTAGGTCAGGTTCACTCTAACACACACACATACACATACATACACACACACACACACACACACACACACACACACACACAGGTCAGGTCAGCAGGTCCTCAGGTCACGGCCTACCTGATGGTGGTTGTGGTACTGGTAGTGATATTTTGTTTTGTTTTCTATGTGAGTGAAGGAGACAAAATGCAGAACTGCCCAGAGTTGAAAGAGTGACAGGGCCAAAATCAAGGGACATTCGAGCCAAGTAATGTGTGTGGTAGTTGTAGTTGTGGTTTTGGTAGTACCGTACTAAAGATGTTGGTGGTTGTGATGGTAGTGGTAGTGATAGTGATGTGTGTGTGGTAGTTGTAGTCGTGGTAGTACTACACCCTGTTTCAAATAGGTAGGCCAAACCACTTAAACCCTAACTTCTGTAACTAAAAAAAGTTAGAGCAAATGGGATCTAAATTTCCCCACCTAATCCATGGGTGACCCTTCCCAAATGGTAGAAATATTAGCTTGATGACTTTAGTCGTTTGTGAGTTATAGAGGTTAATATTTAAGAGTTTTGGCCTACTTACTTGGAACAGGGTATAGTGATGTTGATAGTAGTTGTGGGTGTTGTGGTGGTAGTAGTGGTAGTATTAATGTTAGTGGTAGTTTTAATGATGGCAGTGGTAGTTGTGGTAATGTTATTGGTAGATATAATGACAGTAATGATGGCAGTGGTAGTTGTGGTAATATTATTGGTAGATATAATGGCAGTAATGATGTATGTGGTAGTTGTGGTTCTTGTGGTGGTAGTAGTGGTAAACACATCTTCAACAACAAGTAGTGGTATTAATAATGGTGACACAGGTGGTAGTTGTGGTAATGGTAGTGGTGGTGGTGGTGGTAGTGATGGTAGTTGTGGTCGATGATAGCGGTGACATGGTAGTGCACTAATGGTACTGATTGTGGCAGTGATAATCTTAATAATTATTGTAATGGTGATGACATGTGTAGTGATAGTGGTGGTAATGGTAATAGTGATGGTAGTGATAATGGAGCTACTTGATGAGATTATGGTAGTGATTGTGCCACTTTGAAGGGCGTGGTCAAATTGTGATAGTGGTGGTGTTAGTGGTAGTGTTATTGTTGTGGTGGTGATGGTGATGGTGTTAGTGGTGTTGTTATTATTGTGGTAGTGATGATGTTCTCGTTATTGGTGGTAGTGGTGATGGTGTTGTTGTTGTTGATGATGTGGTGATGGTGGTGGTGTTCTCGTTTTTGCTCTTGGTGATAGTGGTGATGGTATTGTTGTTGTTGTTGTTGTTGTGGTGCTGGTGGTGGTGTTCTCGTTTTTGCTCTTGGTGATAGTGGTGATGGTATTGTTGTTGTTGTTGTTGTTGTTGTGGTGATGGTGGTGGTGTTCTCGTTTTTGCTCTTGGTGATAGTGGTGATGGTATTGTTGTTGTTGTTGTGGTGCTGGTGGTGGGGGAAGTGGTAGTATTTTTCATCTTGTAGTTTTTGTTGTTCTGCTTGATGTTGGCGGTGGTAGTAATGTTGCTATTGTTGTTGTTTTT
>CM064562.1:4953830-4971330 GCA_032716605.1 Paralithodes platypus | reverse complement strand
AAAGAACCGGCCTTCGGCCGGAAAATATTTCTACCGAAAAATGTACAAATTAATCTAGAAGGGGAATCTAATGGATGTTTTTTTTAAAGATTGATGGAGGTCTAGGGAGGGAACTAGAAAAATAATTAATACATGAACAAATCTACCAAAAAGTTAACCATCCCCCTTTAATCTGAAAGTATAAATGAGACCTAGATGCCACGGATTATTTTATGTCATGGAGGTCTTGTAGCGTGAGAGTGACTGGTTGGTGTAATGGTCTCTCTCTCTCTCTCTCTCTCTCTCTCTCTCTCTCTCTCTCTCTCTCTCTTACACGGTTGCAACGGTTGCAAAATTATTGGTAAATCTTTTAACTCGCACGAATCTAAGAATTTCTTCTTCAATCGAGTTGTCAACTTGTGGAATGGGCTTCCCCGAAACGTTATAGACTGCATCACCGTTGATTCATTTAAACTCCGCCTAGACAAATATCTCGCATCAAACCCGCGACTGACTGCGTTTGTAAATGAATAACTTTATTTTATCCCCCCTTCAGTTACTAACCCATCTGTCCCCTACTAACTTCCTAATCCTGCCACGGACATTAGTTCCAGGGCAGTAATTCCCTTTCCAATGTTCCCTTACCCACTCTAAACCACTGTTTGGACACTTGATCCTCAGTGTTTTGGAGGACAAGCAACCTAGAAGGGTCACTGGATCTGTTGTTGCTTGATTTCCTTTGTACTCCTTTGTACACACACACGGAATAACACATTGACACACACATGCACTTACTGACATACACACCAGCACGTATACACAAAAGTACACACGGACACACGCACACAGCCCGTATCCTAGTAGGTAGAGCTCTCGTCTCACACACGAGGAGTCGGGGGTTCAATCCCCGGCCGGGCAGAGACAAATTGGGCTTGTCTCCTTTCATGTGTTAGCCTCAGTTCACCTAGCTGTAAATAGGTACCTGGAATAAGTGGACGACGTTGTGACGTCCCATCTGGGGTTGGCAAAAATGGTACAAGGCGAGATGGGTATCATATGGTTCACCTAAGCTGATGGCTACCTAAGCCTTCGGGCGAGACGGTACCGTCTATAGTGAGAATGGTACCATACAGATCCACCCTAAGCCTTCGTTTCCGATGTCGCCAATTGGCTAAAATACAAACTACACACACATCCACAGCCATTCCAACAGTACATAAAACACTTAACATGCATTTCACGCAATACATTCCCAGTTAAGGAGGCGCGATAATAATGAGCTTAGCTCGCATTGCGTGGATTCCCCTTGACGAACAAGTAACTGAGTAACATACTGACATACACTGACACACACACACACACACAACCTAACCCCCTCCCCCACCACACACAAAGCAACTAAAACACACACACACACACACACACTAACCCCCCCCCTACGCTGCACATACACACACACAAACCCCCCCTCCACACACACTAATAATCTAACCTCCCCCTCCCCCCCCACAATAATAATCTAACTACCCTCCCCCCCACCCCACACATACACACATAAATAAACACATACACCCACACACCTCCCTACCTTGACCCACCCCCAATAGTTACAAAGTGGTTACTGTTGGAAAGGGGGGGGGGGGGGGGGGGGGAATAATTTAGCCGAATAAATAATTAATTATGACGAGCCCAATCACAAACTATGGATGACTGGTGGATAGCTGGATGATACGGATGGATATAATCGTACTTACATATTCAGTACATAGGTCTTATTAACTCATTATATCAGCCTCTTGTCAATTATAACACAACCCCTGTTCGATTGATGTTTACAGATAGATGGATGGATGGATGGATGGGTGGGTGAATAGATACATGAATACACGGGTGAAGGGGAAATATGGTTAGATTGATGCATGAGTGGATAAATGGATGTAAGGCTGTAATGATCAATGATAGGGATGGATGGATGACAGAATATAATGGATGTATGGCTATAATGATCAATGATAGGGATGGATGGATGGATGGCAGACTAAATGGATGTATGCCTATAATGATCAATTATACTGTATGGATAGATGGATGTAAGGCTAGTCTGATAAAGGACATGGATGGATGAATAGGCCTATATAGCAATTATCCCTTGACGTCTTTTTGTTTGGAGTTGAGATGCATTTGAACCAATTTGTGATGCTTAGAAAAGCTTATGTGGTAGCTAAAGGGATTAATTCAGTCTGTATAGCCTTTTAATGGGTCTACGTCCTTCTTAAGCTGAATCAAATCGTCTACTAGTGGACAGAATATAATGAAAAGAACGTGACCGGTACTGTAGGGGTAGTTATCGGTGTACGGTACTTACTGTTGGTGTGGAAGAGCCTCAGTAGTGGCCAGATTTCTGAAATAGAGAGCATATTGTGAGTACTGTGGACGATACTTTTTGATCCACTCGGTAGCCGTCATAGCATTTATTTGGGTAGTTGTGGTGGTGGTGATTTCATGGTTGTAGATGGAGTTTTGGTGGTGGTGGTTAATATTGCGGTGGCAGTTGTAGTTACAGGTGTGGTTATGAACGTGGGTGTGGTTCGAATTCTGGTGGTGGACAAATAGAGGTGTATGAGGACAGTTTAACTCTGCTTGGTGTGGGTGACGGAGGTGTTCATGGTGTGCAGTGCTTGTTATTGTTGTGCCCGTTGGTAGCTTCCTTGGGCCCGTATGGATGACCTTGCTGATATTATAATATATTATATCTTTAATAACACTGCCCGGTTGTAGAGAGAAAGAGGAAAGACAACTAGACGTTCTCTCTCTCTCTCTCTCTCTCTCTCTCTCTCTCTCTCTCTCTCTCTCTCTCTCTCTCTCTCTCTCTATCTATCTATCTATTATATATATATGTGTGTGTGTGTGTGTGTAAAAACAGTTGAAGTAATAATCATGAAAATGCACTTTTCTCACAAAAGTTAATAGGAAATGTGTTACATAATAAACACAATCGGAAATTAAATTGCCAAAGGACCATATATCAATAAAAATGAGCTTGAAAGACAATGTAGAAAGTTAAAACAATGTAAAGACAAATTTGAAGAATCCGAAAGAAAACGGTAAAATAGCCAAGGGGAAAATACAATGACTGAAGGATGGAAGGAAGTGAAGAAAATGGGAAACACGTGAAGGAATGCAGAACAGTGACGACAAAATACTAAACGTGAAGGAAGTAAGAGAACACGTGAAGAGAGGACGACAAAACAAAAGTAAAGTACCGGTAAATACAAATGAAAACAATAGAGAACACGAACACAATCAAGAATATTCGTTGAAATATATTGAAGGATGAAAGAAAGTGGAATGATCAATAAAGGCAATGGAGTGAGGAGAGCAAAATATAATGACATAATATAGCTAAGAATGGAAGACACAACAAAAAAAAGAGAAGGAAGGAAGTAAGAAAGGGGACTGATAAATGAAGGAATTGGAGAAAGAAGGGAAACTAAAATAAAACTGTAGGAAAAAAAGAAACGCAAATAAATGAAAATAAAAGTTAAAAAATTACAAAAGAGAAAGAAGGAAGGAAGAAAGTGGAATGATAAATGAAGGAATTGGAGAAAGAAGAAAACAAAAATAAAACTATAGGAAAAAGATAATTAAGAATAGAAGTTAAAGAATGACAAAAGAGAAAGAATGAAGGAAGAAAGTGGAATGATAAATGAAGGAATTGGAGAAAGAAGAAAACAAAAATAAAACTATAGGAAAAAGATAATTAAGAATAGAAGTTAAAGAATGACAAAAGAGAAAGAATGAAGGAAGAAAGTGGAATGATAAATGAAGGAAATGGAATAAAGAAGGAAATAGTGAAAAGAAGGAATAGAAGGAGAACAGCTGAAGAAAGAATGTTATCAAGGCCGAACTGTTATTTATACTTTTTGATTTTTTTTTTTTTTTTTTTTTTTTTTTCCCAGGCAGTTGTTCTTATTTCTGCGCGGGGGTGTTGCTGTGGGGGAGGTGGGGGGGGGGGGTGATTGTGGTTGATGTGGTTATGGTGGGGGTGGGGGTTGTTGTTGTGGGGGGGGGGGTTGTGGACGTGGTTGTGGTTGTTGCGATGGTTGTGGTGGGGGTTGTTGTTGTTGCGATGGTTGTGGTGGGGGTGGTTGTTGTGGTGGTGATGGTTCTTATGGTAGGGTGGTTGTGGTAATTGGGGATGTTGTTGTTGTTGTTGTGGTGATTGGGGATGTTGTTGTTGTAGTGGTGGTACTGGTAGATGATTGTTGTTGTTGTTGTTGTGGTGATTGGGGATGTTGTTGTTGTAGTGGTGGTACTGGTAGATGATTGTTGTGACGGTATTGGTGGTAGTTGTGGTTGAGGTGGTAAGTGTGGGGGTAGATATGGTGATTGTGGTTGCTGTGTGGGTAGCTAGGGTTGTGGTGGTGATTGTGGTGGTGATTGTTGTAGTCGTTTGAGTGCATAACCTCCCATTAAGGGGGGGATGGTTCACTTTTTGGCCGATTTTTGCATGTATTCATTAATTTTCTAGTTTCCTCCCTAGACCTCCATCAAATTAAAAAAAAAACATCCATTAGATCCTCCTTTCAGATTAATTTCTACATTTTTCGGTAGAAAAATTTCCCGGCCGAAGGCCGGTTCTTCCAACATTACAGGCTCACTATCGTTCGCCAGGGAAAACTAACTAGCACGAAAGGTCTAAATATTGACGACGAAATGAGGCGAAAAGTCTTAAAATCGACTAACTAATGGGGCAAACATCTTAACATCTGAAAACTAATGGGGCTAAACATGAGGGAGAAAGTGGTCCAGAAAACCTGCCCATCCTTCCATTAACCCCTTCTGTACCGGCGACGTCTTTCTTAGTGAATATCAACTACATTTAGATGATTTTATGAAGCTTAGGAAGGATGTACTGTATGGTAGGTAAAGGGATTAATCTAAAATGACTTACTTAAGAATTCGAAAGGGGTGGGACCTTCTATGAAAAATACAAAGAAAGTA
The DNA here is from genome assembly GCA_032716605.1 of Paralithodes platypus. Taxonomy (NCBI): domain Eukaryota; kingdom Metazoa; phylum Arthropoda; class Malacostraca; order Decapoda; family Lithodidae; genus Paralithodes; species Paralithodes platypus. Next base: position 4,966,347 of record CM064562.1, on the reverse strand, counting down.
GTCATAGTAATAGTTGCATGGTGTAGAGTAGTACCGTAGAATAGTAGAAATAGAGTAATATCTGATGTTTGTCAAATATAATGTATGTACAATATTAAATACAAATCAAAGGAAAAGAAGTAGTAGTAGTAGTAGTAGTAGTAGTAGTAGTAGTAGATATAGTAGTGATGATAATAGTGGTAGTTGTGGTGACTGAGACAATAGGTCCATTGTGTCTGTCCCCTTCTCTCTCTCTCATATATATATATATATATATATATATATATATATATATATATATATATATATATATATATATATATATATATATATATATATATATAGTTTGCTCCCTAAACCTCCATCAAGCTTAATAAATGCCCCTGCCGAAGGCCGGTTCCTCTTAAATTAGAGGCTCGCTGTCCCTCGCCAGACCAGGATAACAATCGACACCTATATATGGCACGAAAGGTCTTAAAATAGACAAATAACTGGGGTGAAAATCTTGAATTCGCCAAATTAATGGGGGCGAACGTCTTAAAATCACAACAGAAATAGGGCTAAATCTTCGTAGAAGTGATACAGGTAGATAGTTTATTGGCTTGAGTATGAGTCTCTCTCTCTCTCTCTCTCTCTCTCTCTCTCTCTCTCTCTCTCTCTCTCTCTCTCTCTCTCTCTCTCTCATCACCTTCAGCGCGACCTTGGGGTATGAGAGAGAGAGAGAGAGAGAGAGAGAGAGAGAGAGAGGAATAATTGAACATGAAATATTAGAGCAAAACGGAGGGGTGATGTTGAGAGAGAGAGAGAGAGAGAGAGAGAGAGAGAGAGAGAGAGAGAGAACAAAGAACAAATAATTGAAAATGAAAGATTATAGCAAAACGAAGGGGTAATGTTGAGAGAGAGAGAGAGAGATAGAGAGAGAGAGAGAGAGAGAGAGAGAGAGAGAGAGAAAATAGAAAATGAAAGATTAGAGCAAAACGGGGGGAGGGGGGGGATGTTGAGAGAGAGAGAGAGAGAGAGAGAGAGAGAGAGAGAGAGAGAGAGAGAGAGAGAGAGAGAAAATAGAAAATGAAAGATTAGAGCACAAAACGGGGGGGGAGGGGGGATGTTGAGAGAGAGAGAGAGAGAGAGAGAGAGAGAGAGAGAGAGAGAGAGAACAAAAATAGAAAATGAAAGATTAGAGAAAAACGGGGGGAGGGGGGGATGTTGAGAGAGAGAGAGAGAGAGAGAGAGAGAGAGAGAGAGAGAGAGAGAGAGAGAACAAAAATAGAAAATGAAAGATTAGAGAAAAACGGGGGGGGGGATGTTGAGAGAGAGAGAGAGAGAGAGAGAGAGAGAGAGAGAGAGGGAGGAGTAAGGTAGCAACTGGATAGATAGGCAGTTTGGTATGTGGGGAGGAAGTGGGTAACCTCGTAAGTCGGTAGGTAGGTAGGTTGGTAGGTAGGTAGGTTAGTAGGTTGGTAGGTATGTTGGTAGGTAGGTTGGTAGGTAGGTTAGTAGGCTGGTAGGTAGGTAGCTTGGTAGGTAGGTTTTAGTAGGCCGGTAGGTATGTTGGTTGGTAGGTAGGTTAGTAGGCTGGTAGGTAGGTTATTATGCTGGTAAGTTGGTAGGTTGGTAGGTAGGTTAGTAGGCCGGTAGGTATGTTGGTTGGTAGGTAGGTTAATAGGCTGGTAGGTAGGTTATTATGCTGGTAAGTTGGTAGGTTGGTAGGTAGGTTAGTACGCCGGTAGGTATGTTGGTTGGTAGGTAGGTTAGTAGGCTGGTAGGTAGGTTATTATGCTGGTAAGTTGGTAGGTTGGTAAGTAGGTTAGTAGGCTGGTAGGTTTGTTGGTAGGTTGGTAGGTAGGTTATTAGGTAGGTAGGTATGTGATGGGTGATATGTGTTTGTGATATGTGTGTGTGTGTGTGTGTGTGATATGTGTGTGTGTGTGTGTGTGTGAGATGTGTGTGTGTGTGTGTGTGTGATGTGTGTGATATGTGTGTAGTGGGTGGGTGGGTTGGGTGGGCAGGCTCAGGGGCAGATATGTACAGTTACCCGTAAACATTCGTGGACTACTCGTTTTCTATTTATTAATTAATTTATTTATTTATTTTATTTATTTATATATTTGTGTATTTATGTATTTAAGTTCACGTCAAAATGAAGAGCAGAAAAAAGGTATCGGTATATAGAATCCTTGGGTATATTCTTATAATAGATGGGTTTATTACTACCAATATACCTCTAAATGAATATATTATTATGGACACTTTCATAACCCTTTTCATACCTATTATTGTAGTTTCCTTCCAAGACCTCCATCAAGCTGAGTAAATACCTCAGCCACCGCCACCCCCACCCCCAAACCTCCCCATGAATTGCATGAAGGGTCTTAAAATTGATATAGGAATGGGTTGAAAGGTCCTAAAAAAGCCAAGGTATTGGGGCGAACAACTTAAAATCTCAACATCTAATAGGGCTAAGCATGAGGGAGAAGGAGATCCCCCTTCAAGTGCCTATAACAAAATAACCTTATAAACGTATATTGGAAATAATATACCGGTACCCATATTCATTAAGGATGATACAGGTAAATCACTATCAATATTCCCTATTATTTGGTGTATACATTTTGCATGTGTTCCGTTCACTTTATTTTTGTTTTACTTTGTACTGAAAAAAATGTAATGAAAAACATCTAAAATCATTGAAAATATTTAGTTATTTACCTCTCTATTCTTATATGGAATGGGTGAGAGAGTAGGTAGGTAGGTAGGTAGGTATGTTGGTAGGTAGGTAGATATGTTGGTAGGTATGTGCAGTAGATAGGTTGAAAGGTATGTTGATAGATAGGTAGATAGGTAGGCAAGTAGGCAGCACGGGCCAGAAGATAGGTCCTGTGGGTCAGTAGGTAGGTATGTTGGTATGCATGTATGTAGATAGGTAGGTAACACGGCCCAGTAGGTAGGTACCGTACGTCAGTAGGTAGATGGGTATGTACAAAGGAAGGTATGTAGGTAGATGGTTGTGTACAAAGGAAGGTATGTAGGTAGATATGTATGTACAGAGGTAGGTATGTAGGTAGATAGGTAGGTAACACAGCCCAGTAGGTAGGTCCTGTAGGTCAGTAGGTAGAGAGGTACGGTATGTACAAAGGAAGGTATGCAGGTAGATATGTATTTACAGAGGTAGATATGTAGGTAGATAGGCAGGTAACACGGCCAAGTAGGTAGATAGGTATGTAGGTAGATAGGTAGGAAACACGGCCCAGTAGGTAGGTACTGTAGGTCAGTAGGTATGTGCAGCCAAACATGCGTAGGATGAGAAGTGGGACGAACATAACTACTTACCACCACACTAACACCTCTCTCGTAATTAACCCTCTGATTTCCATATACCTTTCCTAATCTAAATAGGCTCTGTCTCTAGTCGGCCACCCCCATAAAAAAAAAGGAAAGCTGGGCAAGGTGCCAGAGTACATACATACATACATACATACATACATACATACATACAATCTAAATGTCATTGCTTAATGATAGCCAGAATAAACTGCCAACACGCGTGATAATCCCCAAAGGGTTGATAATGTCCCGTTGTTTACCTACCCTACCTACCTACGAGGTCTACTGACACGAGTCCTCTTATCATGCCCGGTACTTACGTTAATTAAGAGAGAGAGATTTTATATACCGGTATTTCTTAGAGGGAAATACCGATATATATATATGTTTGTGTTCGATGTGGATGAGGGGAACAAAAGGCAGAACTGCCTGTGACGAGTGTCTTCCCCAGAGTTGAAAGAGTGACAGGGATATATATATATATATACAGTATATATATATATATATATATATATATATATATATATATATATATATATATATATATATATATATATATATATTGTGTGTGTGTGTGTGTATGTGAGAGAGAGAGAGAGAGCTATTCCGTTACTCGTATGCTCTCGCCGCTAGATATTGGTCAGTACCTCCCCCCCCCTCCCCTTCTCTCCCTCTCCCTCTCTCTCTCTCTCTCTCTCTCTCTCTCTCTCTCTCTCTCTCTCTCTCTCTCTCTCTCGATCACATAGTTATATTACATTAATCTGGCTGACATGAGACAACTTTCCTCAGCTTCGGAAGGCCCTGTAGGAATCAAGGGCGTTAAAGTTCATCAACATTATAATTATTATTATTATTATTATTATATATATTATATATATCTTTGGAGTAAGGGGTCGGGCGCAAGTTGGACTAGATAATAGTCCATCAGGCGCCTGGCCCGGGGAGACGATTAATATGAAGGGTGCGCCTGGAAGTGTGGTGGGAGGGCTTGTGGCTTTGGCTCCGCTGCATGTCTGCCTGCCGAGATCGGAACCTCTCCGGGTGGTCGGGGGCCGGGGGAGTGCTGGAGCGACCTTGGTGACCCTGGTCTCTGGGTCTTCTCCTGGGTGACCTGGATGTGTGTGAGTTTGTGCTTTTTATCTGTGTTTATTTGTTGTTTTGTGTTGTTTTTTGTGTTTTCCCTGTTCTTGCTCTGTCTTGAGTCGGCTACCCCCAAAATGGGGATTGGGCCTGAGCATATAGATAGATAGATAGATTATTATTATTAGTTTATTTCCACATAACCCTTCTAAACTCAAAATAGATGTTTAACCCCTTCTGTACAGTCTTTTACATTTGAGTTTAGCTATATCTAGACGATTATATGCAGTTTAGCTATAACTAGACGATTATGTGCAGTTTAGCTATATCTAGACGATTATGTGCAGTTTAGGAAGGATCTGTGGTAGTAGGAAGGGTTAAGTGAGATAGTTCCAAGCCTGTTAACCCCTTCTGTACCGGTGATGTACTTTTAATTATAGTTTGGCAACTATTAGACGATTTTGTTCAACTTAGGAAGGACGTCTACCCATTAAAAGGTTTCAGACTATCTCAATTCATCCTTTTAGCTATATATACCATAATATCCTTCCTAAGCTTCATAAAATCGTCTGAATGTAGCTGAAATCAAATAAGAAATAAGTCACCGGTACAGAAGGGGTTAATTGCTGGAGGCCCTTCGTAAACTGTGTTGTATCGTATTATATTGTAGTGTATTGTATTGTGTATTGTATTGTAGTGGAGTGTAGTGTATTGTATTGTGCTGAATTGTATTGTATTATATTGTATTATATTTATAGTTCCACTGGCTACGTTGGTCCTTTATGGCGGTGGTATGTGGAGGTGACTGTAGCCTACCCTATTATCAATAATGCATATAAGATATTATTAACACTACGGTACTTACTTACATATACGGTAATGTATAGTTAGCTTTGAGGCTCTTACTATTGTGTGTGTGTGTTTGTGTGTGTGTGTCTGTGTGTATGTGTGTGTGTGTACTATCTCATCTACCAACACACCCATAATCTACCTACACGTCTATCCCAGTGGCCTACAACGTACACACAGCTTAACCTTGGTCACGTACACAAATACGCTCATACAAGCAAATTTACAAATATTTTGGATTCCTAAGATATTATATATATATATATATATATATATATATATATATATATATATATATATAATTATTATGTGGAGAGAGAGAGAGAGAGAGAGAGAGAGAGAGAGAGAGAGAGAGAGAGAGAGAGAGAGAGAGAGAGAGAGAGAGCGAGAGCGAGAGAGAAGTATGGGGGAGTATAAGACAGGAAATACGTGGTTAGCTTAAGATCTGTTTATTTTTCCCACAACTACCAACATTGTATAACTACCACAACTACCAACATTAACCACCACAACTACCATCACTACCATAACAACTACCAACATTATATAACCACCACAACTACCAACATTGTATAACCACCACCACAACAACTACCATCACCACCACAACAACTACCAGGCCCTGAACGAGAACTAGTGATGTGGACAGACAGGTAAGACTTGCTCCTTGGAATGGACGAGGTTACCTACTGTTGACTTTCTGTTAGTTAAAGTTATAGTCACTTACAAGATTGGCTACTAAGTTAGTTAGTTAGTTAGTTAGTCAGTCAGTCAGTCAGTCAGTTGGTTGGTTAGTTAGTTAGTTAGTTATACCCTGTTCCGAATAAGTAGGCCAAAACTCTTGGCCACTAACCTATATGACTCCCAAACGACTGACGTAGTCGAGCTAATATGTCTACCATTTGGGAAGAGTCTGCCAGGGAATAGGCGTGGAAATGTACAGCATATTCAGTCATACCCATTTTGACTTATAGAGGATAGGGTTTACGATGTCTGGACTACTTACTTACTGTAGAACAGGGTACATTTAGTTAGTTAGACAGATTTATTGATAGCAATATAGATAAGTAGGTTAACCCTTTCAGTACCAGCGACGTGTGTTATATTGTATTCTACCTATATTTAGACGCTTTTGTGCAGTTTAAGAAGGATTTGTGGTAGTTAAAAAGGTTGGTTAAGGGGAGGTATTTAGTTTGTTCCCTAGACCTCCATCAAGCTTAAAATTACACCCCCTTGAGTCCCTTTCAAGATAAATTTGTACATTTTTCGGTAGAAAAATGTCCTGGCCGAAGGCCGGTTCCTCTTAAATTACAGGCTCGCTATCGCTCGCCAGGATAAAATCGACACCTGAATTGCACGAAAGGTCTTAATATGGGGTGAAAGTTCTTAAAATCGCTAAACTAATGGGGCAAACGTGTTATAATATCAAAAGCAATGGGGCTAAACATGAGGGAGAAAGGGGTCAAGAAAAAAATCCCTCAAGTGGAGATCTGCCCTTAAGATAGCTTGAAGCCTTATTATGGCTAGAGGTCCTTCCTAAGCTGAATACAATCGTCTAATAGTTGCTAGAATATGATGAATGGGATGCCCCTGGTACTGAATGGGTTAATTAATAGGTAGATACTGAAGGTACAGTCGACCACATTAGTTCTGTTCCCCGTCGTGATTTGATGTGTTCAAAGTAAAAGTAGTATGAATGACTTGCGAGTGTGGTCTCTTTTTAATGATCAGTTGACTAGCCAGATGAGTTAAGGGGAGATCTCCACTTGAGGGATTTTTTTCTTGGCCCCTTTCTCCCTCATGTTTAGCCCCATTGCTTTTGATATTATAAAACGTTTTCCCCATTAGTTTAGCAATTTTAAGAACTTTCACCCCATAGTAAGACCTTTCGTGCAATTCAGGTGTCTATTTTATCCTGGCGAGCGATAGCGAGCCTGTATTTTAAGAGGAAGCGGCCTTCGGCCGGGACATTTTTCTACCGAAAAATTTACAAATTTATCTTAAAAGGGACTCAAGGGAGTGTAATTTTAAGCTTGATGAACGTCTAGGGAACAAACTAAATACCTTCCATTAAGAAACTATACTCGTAATTCAATCATGCTCATTATATGTCCACGTATGAGATCAAGGAGAGACAAAACACTAATATGGGCAACTGTGCATACGTCATTTGTTACCGGTACATTGATTTCATTAATTAGGTTTATTTGTAAGTTAATTGGTTTTGGTGAAAATATGAATTTGTTTCCTGTTATCGCCGTTCTACAATACAACACTATTAGTATCTTGAATTGTTTTGTATTGCTATGGTTTAATGACACATTTGGTTTAAATTTGGCTATTCGGCTTTTTATTGGAAATTTAAACCATTGAAAATGCTTTGAATATTAAAATACGAAAATTATTCACGGTTTCCTTTCATATCTGTTCTTTTCTTCCTAAGCTATCCAATAAATGTATGAACAAATATCTAATATTAAATTTGAAATATTACCACTCTTTACTAGAATACAAGCCATATGAAACAACGTATTTACATGTATAATTTTTAATTTATTTCTTTTGTTGTGTAAATTGTTAAATAATTCAACATTGGAATATATATATATATATATATATATATATATATATATATATATATATATATATATATATATATATAAATATATATATATACAGTATATATATATTATCTTGCTAACATTAGTAATAAGCTAAGTCTAATCAAACGAGTGATATCATTAATGTGGTTGTGCAATGAACTGAAAGACAATAGAATTTCTCTCTCTCTCTCTCTCTCTCTCTCTCTCTCTCTCTCTCTCTCTCTCATCATTCAGCACGTCTGTTTTGACTACAATATTTCCTGGTGTTCTTGTTCGCTCACACGCATTCATTCACTCACTTCCCCTCTCCCTCCAAGAGTGTGGTAGAGAGAGAGAGAGAGAGAGAGAGAGTGTTAGTGTGAGAGTGAGTGAGAGTGAAAGAGTTAAAATGTGTGTGTGTGTTAGAGCCAGCCGGCGGACGTCACTCTTGGCTAGTCTAAGGAAACATTTCACCTCCAGATTGAAGGTTGAACCATCACCACTACCACTGTTAACTACCACACTATCTACCACTATTATCAATCACCACTACCGCTATTTCCATCACCACTACCACTGTTAACCACCATCACCACTACCACTATTACCAAATACCATTATTGCCATCACCACCATCACTGTTAACTACCATCACCACTACCACTATGACCAATTACCATTATTACCACCATCACCACTGCTACCTACCACAGTCTCTACCAGTACCATTATTACCACCACTACCACTCTTAACCAGACACTACCACAGTCACTACCACAACACCAATACCATGGTGTTAAACCAGAACAATTTTGTTTGATGATTTGAAATATAAGAATTAATACAAGAAAATTAACATAAAATAGCATTGTTCTTGCTATGTTATAACTTCCAGGCATAATTTGAAAAAAAACAAAAAATTATCTTAAGGGGGAGGTAGCTGCTTTTTCTCCCCATTAGCTTTGATATTTTAAGACGTTCGTTCCATTAGTTTTGCGACTTTAAGATCTTTCACCCCCAGTTATTTGTGAATATATAGACTTTTCCTGCCATTTAGGTGTAAACAAATTCCTGGCGAGCGATAGCGAGACTGTAATTCTAGAATAAACTGTGACATGCGTCCTAATCACTATCATAGATATTACCATACTGCCACCACTACCAAAAGTACCATCATAATCACCACTACTATCATAGTTACTATACCACTACTAATAATACACTGTTCATGCTATCGGTATAATGTACAGTATGCATATCACGAAATTAAGAAGATTGATTGATTGATTGACAACCACTGTCGCCACCACTACCAAAATATATGGTATTGTAGGACTTTAGAAGGTGACTATACAATGGTTCAGGGCAGCAAACCAATGTACCCACGATCAGTCTGCATTTACCCCCGTCCGGTATCTCCCCCCCCCCCCCCCCCAAAAAAAAATCCCCCGGGGGGGAATATCTGGCCCAGGATAGATTTCCCCCGGGGGAAATAATATTGTGTCCCAAGATAATATTCCCTCCTCATGACCAAAATTCCCCCCACCTAGGTTAGATTTGGTCAGGTAATTTTTGTTTTGTTTTTTTGTTTTTTTTATGTGAGTGAGGGAGAAAATATCAGAGCTGCCTGTGACGAGTGCCTCCCCCAGAGTTGAAAGAGTGACAGGGCCAAAATCAAGGGACGTTCGAGACAAAATGCCTGGACACTCGGAGTTTGAAGCAATTTAAATCATAGGATGAAGGAAAGACTGATACTGGGAGAATGGCAGAACTGCCTGTGACGTGTGCCTCCCCCAGAGTTGAAAGAGTGACAGGGCCAAAATCAAGGGACGTTCGAGCCAAGATGCCTGGACACACGGAGTTTGAAGCAAGTCATAGGATGAGGGAAAGATTGATGCTGGGAGAGAGTTCCAGAGCTCAGCTGTTAAATAGAAGAAAGATTGAGAATAACGTTTCACTCTTGGGTTAGAGAGTTGCACAGAGTAGGGGTGGGATTGTGTTACAAGATGGGTGCTACGTGATCTACGAAGAGGGGGTGGTATACACTGAGAGAGCTCTAAGGAACACTGATTTTGTAATAGCGGTAGAATAATGAGAGACAGATGCAACATTGCGTCGAAGAGAGAGAGACTGCAGATAATTGGTGAGTGGACGTGAGTTATTGAGACGGAAGGCTTTCTTTTCTACTTTGTTTAGGAGTGCGGTGTGAAAGGATCCTCCCCACACGTGTGAATAATACTCAATACATGGACGCACTGTGCCCTGTACAGAGCAAGAAGCTGCGCAGCGCAGGGGCAAAGAACCCCCGGAGGCGATTGAGCACACCCAGCTTCTGGGAAGCTGTTTTAACAAGAGTGGTGATATGATCTTTCCAAGAGAGATCAGAAGAAAAAGAGACACCGAGAATATTAAGAGAAGATGAAGGGTTAATATGTATGTTGTTGAAGAGTAAGTCATAGTTTTCTGGAAGGGGGAGACGACTAGACAGATGGAGAAATTGAGTTTTGGAAGCATTGAAAGTAACAAGGTTTTCTCTGCCCCAGTTAGAGATAGTAGAGAGATCAGAAGATAGGTGCTTTATGGCCTCCTTACGTGAGTTAGGCTAAGTTAGGTCATGTTAGGCTAGGTTAGGTTAGGTTAGGCTAAATTAAGTAAGGATAGGTAGGGTAGGTTAGGTGTGAATATTGTTAAGAATGGTGCCACACTGCTTGCTTTGGATCTATACAAAATTACAAACGAAATATACGTGTGAATTAAATAAATATATGTATTACTTTTAATTCATTTATTCAATAAAACAGAGAACCATTCTTATGATTTCGTAAAACATGCCTACAATAAAGTATTTATGTAAACTAATGATTCTTATGTTAAGGGGGGAATATGCCCAAGAAAGGGGGGGAGGGGGGGGGGGGATATCTTACGTCTGAATTCCCCCACCCCACTGGGGGAAAACAGCTCAGGCCACATTTTCCGGGGGAAAAGTTTAGCCTAGGCTACTTTTCCGGGGGGGGGGGGGATTTCCTGCTACAGCGGGACAATGTTGCATCAAGATTGTGTTAGGAGAGAAAAAGGGGAAGAGGAGATACAGGAAAAGGTGCATGGAGTTGCCTTAGTTTGGACATGTCATCACTTCCAGGACCATAATAGGAAATGTGAAGCATACATAACTGTAACGTTGTACAGTTGTCCACATTAATTTGTAGCCAATCAGTTATTTTATAATTATGTGGAAGGAAAGATAGCATGATTGACAAAACAATGCTATAAAACAGTGTATTGGTCATATTACTTATATACTGCATAAGAACATATATTTCAAATTCAAATATACCAATTGTCCTTCCATACATATAGTCACGTAGTGTAAACAAATTTATGTGGGCAACTGTACATTCAAATAATAATTAATCACGACAATATTCTACAACACTTGTGCGGTGTTGGGACACACACACACACACACATATACAGTATATGCATATATACAGTATATATATATATATATATATATATATATATATATATATATATATATATATATATATATATATATATATATATATGGGTGCTCAATACCATACACGGAATTTATTAAAGCAAAATAATTACACTATAAGCTAGTATGGCAAGTGTTGAGTCGGTGTCACACGAACGATTATTGTCTCAACTTGTATGGTCATCACTTGTCTGGCAGCTTATGGGGTTAACCCCCTCTGTACCGGCGACGTCTTATTAATTTCATTCTAGCTATATTTAGACGATTTAATGCAACCACCCCCACTACCACAACCACCATCACTACCACCACCACCATGGCCATCACTGCCATAACCACTACCAGAACTGCCACCATCAACACCACAATCACCATCACTACCACAACCACCATAACTACCACAACCACCACCAGAATTACCACCATCACTACCACAACCCCTACAATAACTACCACAACCACAACCACCATCACTATCACCATCACCACCACCACCACCACCATCACTACCAGTCCTATCACACGCTTCATAATCGATGAATATGTAATACTGTGCAGGGTATATTGATCTGTATAATTATTACCTCTACTCTAGTCTCTCTCTCTCTCTCTCTCACACACACACACACACACAAAACAAAACAACAGATCCTGCAACACTAGTTTCCTGCATTCGGCCAAACCCTCAATAACGCCTCCAAGACCACGAAAGACATACACACTCTATAAACTCAAAATTCACCACCAGAGAAAGAACAAGAAAGGACAAGAAAGAAGAAGAAAGAAATGAGTAAGAGGAAGTAATAATAACAACAATGAAAATCAGAGAAAAATGCCGAAATCTCCCAAAGTTGCAGGTATAGGGGTTCAGTCAACTTACCTGTGCGAGGCTGGGAAGTTTGGTGTGAAGTTGTAAAGTTTCCTCGATGTTCGGGAGGGGGGAGACCTAGTTAAACTGATCTCGCTGGTATTTCCCTTATTATACACATCTATCGTATAATATGCACTTTTTTTGAACTTTTCACTGCTTGGGGGGTTTCCGTTTTCCTTTGCCCAAATTCATCTCGCAATTTTTTTTTTTTAATTTCCAGAAATCAAAGCCACCACTTTTTTCGTCACTTCACCATCGTCGTTTTCCATGGAGTCGCGGCAAGTTTCGTAATTTGTGGGATTTAAGAATGTTTGTACCTATTTCCTGGCGCT
>CM064562.1:4551330-4948830 GCA_032716605.1 Paralithodes platypus | reverse complement strand
ACCGTGTTGTATATTAACCCCTTGTGTACCGTGTTGTATATTAACCCCTTGTGTACCGTGTTGTATATTAACCCCTTGTGTACCGTGTTGTATATTAACCCCTTGTGTACCGTGTTGTATATTAACCCCTTGTACCGTGTTGTATATTAACCCCTTATGTACCGTGTTGTATATTAACCCCTTGTGTACCGTGTTGTATATTAACCCCTTGTGTACCGTGTTGTATATTAACCCCTTGTGTACCGTGTTGTATATTAACCCCTTGTGTACCGTGTTGTATATTAACCCCTTGTGTACCGTGTTGTATATTAACCCCTTGTGTACCGTGTTGTATATTAACCCCTTGTGTACCGTGTTGTATATTAACCCCTTGTGTACCGTGTTGTATATTAACCGCTTGTGTACCGTGTTGTATATTAACCCCTTGTGTACCGTGTTGTATATTAACCCCTTGTGTACCGTGTTGTATATTAACCCCTTGTGTACCGTGTTGTATATTAACCCCTTGTGTACCGTGTTGTATATTAACCCCTTGTGTACCGTGTTGTATATTAACCGCTTGTGTACAGTGTTGTATATTAACCCCTTGTGTACCGTGTTGTATATTAACCCCTTGTGTACCGTGTTGTATATTAACCCCTTGTGTACCGTGTTGTATATTAACCCCTTGTGTACCGTGTTGTATATTAACCCCTTGTGTACCGTGTTGTATATTAACCCCTTGTGTACCGTGTTGTATATTAATCCCTTGTGTACCCTGTTGTATATTAACCCATTGTGTACCGTGTTGTATATTAACCCCTTGTGTACCGTGTTGTATATTAACCCCTTCTGTACCGTGTTGTATATTAACCCCTTGTGTACCGTGTTGTATATTAACCCCTTGTGTACCGTGTTGTATATTAACCCCTTGTGTACCGTGTTGTATATTAACCCCTTGTGTACCGTGTTGTATATTAACCCCTTGTGTACCGTGTTGTATATTAACCCCTTGTGTACCGTGTTGTATATTAACCCCTTGTGTACCGTGTTGTATATTTTATGCTAGCTATATTTAGACGATTTTGTGCAGTTTAAGAAGGATCTGTGATAGTAAAAAGGGTCAAGTGAGATACTTCGAAGCCTGTTAATTGCTGGAGACCCTTTTTGAAACTGAATAAAATCGTGTAATAGTTGCCAGAATATAATGAAAAGAATGTCACCGGTAATAAAAGGGTTAATAATTTTGGCAGATAAATGAGATACGCTGAGTTCCAAACAGAAGACTTGCTTGGTGAGACCCCTGAGGCTGAAGTCCGAAGGTGATTGCAGTCACAACCAAGAATAATATATATTTTTAAGACCTGTAATGTATGAATAGGTGTGTGAGTGAGAGAGAGGGAGATATTTACATAGGTACACTGACCACACAGACCTTACGATCCCAGTGAAGTGGTCAGGACTTAATTATAGTAGAGATAGATACATAAATAGATAGATAGATAGATAGATAGATAGATAGATAGATAGATAGATAGATAGATAGAGAGAGAGAGAGATAGAGTGAGAGGAGAAGGAGAAGGAAGGAGGGGGGGAGGTGGAGGAAATATTGAGTGAACGGAAGGAAGAAGTAAATTAAGAGAGGCTTCCCATATTTTCCTCAGCCCCTCCATTCCATTCAGTCACTCCTTCCTTCCTTGCTTTCTACCCCCCCCCCCCCCCTCTCTCTCTCTCTCTCTCTCTCTCTTTCGCTAACGTCCTTCTGGCTAGACAATTGACCACTTGCGAGTTTTGGTCTATAAGGAAGTTGGAGCTTAATTATCAGCTAAAATATGGTCATACAAATTTTACAAATACATAAAACCAAATGTATCACACTTGTTATCCATCAGAAACCTACATTATTATTGCATTTATCTTTAATATTGATGTTTACGGCTCCAACTTCCTTAGAGCCTGAAACTCGCAAGTTGTCAGATGAGAGTTGGTTGACATTATTACTGCTCCTTATATTCCTAGAGGGATCTTCCCTTTCCAAGCTGAGTAAAGTCGTCTACTGATAGCCAGATTATTATTAAGGGGGGAGGGGGAGGGGTTATTAGCTTTGAAATGTTAAGACGTTCGCCCCATTAGTTTATCGATTTTAAGACTTATCGACCCATTTGTTTTTCAATGTTAAGACCCTTCGTCCTATTTAGGTGTCGATTTTCCCTGGCGAGTGATTGCGATTCTGCAATTTAGCAAGAATCGGCCTTCGGCGATAAATGTACAAACTTATCTTGAAGGGGGTTTTAGGGGTAATTTCTAAAGCTTATAACATATCCACTATCCCTATACCTTGAATGGAGGATTGTGAAGTCTGCTTCTGTAGCAGTGGACCACTGGTTCCTATCTTCATAACACTCTTGTGCTCGGTATGCTTCCAGCCAGGGCCCCACTGGGGTTAAAGAGAATAGCAAAACAGTAGTGGAGCTGCCATTCGGGTGAGGGACTGCTCTGGGTCTGCTCCTTCAGTGCTAATGGTTATAATCTACTTAGTAGAAATGGCACTGTGGAGTGGGTCAGTGGAGGCATGTCTGGGAGCCTGGAGGCGGTTTCTGCCATGGATATCCCTTTTGAGGTGCTCCTTCTGGAAGTGGGGCGTCAGATTGATGATGATGATGATGATGATGATGATGATGAGTATGATATATCTTGAAATCATAATTATTATGACTATCAAATACCCTTTTAATGCCCAACACTGTTTTACACTGTAGACTACAAGAACAGATGTATTCGTCTTTTTGAAAGGATTTAGGAAGCCAATATTGTTATCACCACCACCTTGCGAAATATCTGATCGAGCCTGTAACAGTTATGAGAGACATTGGCTCTTGTCTCACCAACACAATGAACAATATCGGCGGTAAATATAGGTCAGCTGTTTTTTGTCCGCTTCTGGGCTGGGGATATTGACTGCACAATGGATTTAAGAAAGAGGGAGAGAGAGAGAGAGAGAGAGAGAGAGGGGGGGGGGGGGGGGGGGGGGGGGGGAGTGCGAGTGTGTGTGAGAGAGAGAGAGTGTTAGATTTAGAGAGTGAGACAAGGCCAGAACGGAACCTTCAATATGTACGGCTTCTTGTACACTGTGGCTTACGTATTGCTCACTATCACAGGTTTATTATGTCTACCTATCTATTTATCTATATATCCATCTTTCTCTCTCACTCTCACTCTCTCTCTCTCGCTCGGCTTATATTTTATATATACTGTATATACCGGGATATATATATATATATATATATATATATATATATATATATATATATATATATATATATATATATATATATATATATATATATATATATATATATATATATATATATAGATATATAATATATATATATATATTATATAATATATATATATATATATATATATATATATATATATATATATATATATATATATAATATATATATATATATATATATATATATATATATATATATATATATATATATATATATATATATATATATATAATGTATATAGTTAAGTGGCTAATTGAGGTCACATTAACCTAGTTCCTCCCTAATTCCTTGGTGGTGTAATGGTTAAGGTGTCTAAAAATCTGTGTGTGATAACCCAGGTTCGAATCCCGGTGGATCACATACAACGGGCTAATTATGCAGTATGTTAGTTTGACCAAGACCACGTACACTGTTAACCCCTTCAGTACCGGTAACGTCCTTGTAACTATATCCTGGATTCTATTGGACGATGTTATTCAGTCTAAAATGGGCCTCCAGCAATTAACAGGCTTCGAACTATCTTACTTAACCACTTTTACTACCACAGATCCTTCTTAAAACTGCACAAAATCGTCTGAATTTATCTAGAATAATATGAATATTTACAGTTCCAGACAACACCGTGTGATAGCTAAAGATCCTATGCCAGCCATTATACTGTATATTTCCTAACTCTGCAAGGATACTCCACAATGGTCTGTTAAAATAGCACTTCCTATATATGTGTTAACCGCAAAGAGCGAGAGCGAGAGAGAGAGAGAGAGAGAGAGAGAGCGAGAGAGGTGGAGAAGGAGGGGGGGCCGAGAGAGAGATTTTATATATATATATAATATATATATATATATTATATATATATATATATATATATATATATATATATATATATATATATATACTATATATATTATATATATATATATATATATATATATATATATATATATATATATATATATATAGATTATATATATATATATACTATATATGTACTATATACACTATACACTATATACACACTATATATGTGTGTCTCCTTGCGGTTAGCACAAATATAGGAAGTATTATTACAACAGACATTTGTATCATATCCTTGCAGTCCTAAAAATATACCGCATGAATGTGATTTTTAACGCAAATAGCTATCACACGGCGTAGTCAGGAAGTAAACAAGGAACAGTATACAAAGGGAACAAAAAAGTATAAATACGGTATAAAAAGGGAATGTATAGATATAAATAGGGAATACACAGGTATGAATAGGGTATAAAAGGTATACAATGGGAATAGAAAGGTATAAAAAGGAAATAAAAAGGTATAAATAGGGTATAAAAAGATATAAATAGGGTATGTAAAGGTATAAATTGGGTATGTAAAGGTATAAATAGGGTATAAAAAGGTATAAATAGGGTATGTAAAGGTATAAATAGGGTATGTAAAGGTATAAATAGGGTATACAAAGGTATAAATAGGGTATGTAAAGGTATAAATAGGGTATGTAAAGGTATAAATAGGGTATAAAAAGGTATAAATGGGGTATAACAAGGTATTAATAGGGAATAATAAAATGGTATAAATAGGGATTAAAAAGGTATAATAGGAAATCAAAAGGGAATAAAAAGGTATAAAAAGGGAATACAAAGGTATAAAATGGTATCAAAAAGGTATATCAAATCATGGGGTATATTGATTGTCTTTTACCTTTCTATCCCTGTGGAATATGGGTATAGTACCGTAAGTAGACTATTATATGGTTTTTATTATTATGGATATTTAAATGACCTTTATCATACCCATAGTTTTATTACAGTGTGGAAGTCAAAATAAACCTGTAAGTCTGAGATGATGGATGACAAACTAAAACTATCAAATAAGTATGCACATATAATTATAACAAGCTATTAGTTATATTGTTTCACCAACCAACTTCACTTATAAACTCAATTAAGTTAATGAAATCAACCAATACATGTGGCACTCCAAGGATTCGAACCTAGGATACTCACACCGAAATTCCGTGCACTTGTAAATTACGCTATCAAGACAATAAATAAATTAAAATAAATTAAAATAAATTAAACAAATCAAATAAAGCATCAAATAATGCTACCGAGAATTTCAAGTCATCTTAAAATTTCAACAACAATGTGCAATGAAATATCTAAGACTGACAATGGAATGCGGGGATTTTGGTAACAGACAAAATTAGAGTTTCCAAAGACAAATGCATAGTCATACTGTTATTCAATAGGTTATTAAGATCTTGTTCTATAATATATAAATCTCTCTCTCTCTCTCTCTCTTTCTCTCTTTATATATACCGTATATATATATACAGTATATTTATACATATATATATATATATGTATATACAGTATATATATATATATATATATATATATATATATATATATATATATATATATATATATATATATATATATATATATATATATATATATATAAATATATATATATATATATATATATATATAAAGGAAGAGAGAGAGTGAGAGATAACAAATATATCTATCTCACAACTATGTGTGAGTTACATGAATAAGTGTTTAGGCCTCAACCAAGATTCAAACGGCAGTCAATCAGAATGACATCCCTCACTATAACCCACTCGACCACGGTGTAATCAACGCTTACCAATATTTTCCAATATATATAGGAGGAGGAGGGAAATCCTACCTGGGTAAAGTTGATGCTTTACCAAGTCGTAGGACCCATGTTTCAGAGTGTACTACATGGAAGAGTCTGACAGATTGGATTTTCTGTTATTGAAGATGGATGGTGCCTCATTGCCTTCTGACAGAAGACAGAGCCACTTTGAAGCATTTTGTTCGTGGCTTGAGGAGTGTGACATTAGAGAGACGGATCAGTTGGTACAGAGCATTATATAGCTTGAGATCATGACAGACTCCTTCCTCCTGCTCCTATATCCAAGCATGTTCACTTCCTTCTCTCCGTCTCCTCCCCCTGATCTCTCTAACCCCTCTCTCCTCTACCACCTCCTCTCAGTCCTCCCCCATTTATCTTCTACCCCCTCTCTCCTCTATCCCCTCCTCCCCCATCACTCCTCTACCCCCTCCTCCCCCATCTCTCCTCTACCCCCTCCTCCCCCATCTCTTCTCTACCCCCTCTCCCCCCCCCCATCTCTCCTCTGCTCCCTCCTCCCCCATCTCTCCTCTGCATCCCCCTTCTCTCTCCCTCCCTTCTTTCCTCCTTGGTGTTCAGTGAAAGTCTTGTCACGTATCGGTATCATTGTGTGTGTGAGTGTGTGTGTGTGTGTATTACTCCTGGATGCCATTATTTAAAAGGTACAAATATAATAACATATACATAATTTGTAACATACTTCAATCACACGGTGTTACCAGAATTAATACCAAAATACAGCATCTAGATTTTATTGAATACTTGCTTACTAACTATACATCAAAAATATTTACATTCTCCTAATGGAGTTATTTTTAATATTATTACAAATATTATTACACCACCCACACCCACAAACATTATTACACCACCCACACCCACAAGCATTACAGTGTTTATTGTTCTTAACATCTTATAATTTATTTTTGAAGAGACCTATTTTAATGACCTTCAAGTGATGTCCAACATAATATAGATTTTTATGCGATTAAACATTTCGAACCAAACATCCTTCAACCATAATTTTGTTCTTGTGTATTCTGTATGTAATTGCTATTTTTAACCAAACATCCTTCAACCATAAATGTTATCTCGTGTATTATCTTGCTTACTAATTATATTTTGAATATGACCAGAACACATTACCGTATCGACAATAGACTCATTTATATTTAAAAAAGTTAATATTACTACTGGTCAATCACTTTAAGGGGAGATGGTTCACTTTTTGGGCGATTTTTGCATATATTCATTATTTTTCTAGTTTCCTCCCTAGACCTCCATAAAAAAAAAAAAAAAAACGTCCATTAGATCCCCCTTCTAGATTAATTTGTACATTTTTCGGTAGAAAAATGTCCCGGCCGAAGGCCGGTTCTTCCAACATTACAGGCTCACTATCGTTCGCCAAGGAAAAAATCGACACCTAAATAGCACGAAAGGTTTAAATATTGACGAACGAAATGGGGCGAAAGGTCTTAAAATCGACTAACTAATAGGGCAAACATCTTAACATCTGAAAACTAATGGGACTAAACATGAGGGAGAAAGTGGTCAAGAAAACCGGCCCATTCCCCCTTAAACAATAGGGCCAGGGCCATCAACAAGGGGAAGCTGTGACTGCCATTGTTCATACCTTCTGACAGACAATACACTTAATCTCAAAACAAATGGGGCTAAACACGAGGGAGAAAGCGGTCCAGAAAAACGATCCATCTCACCTTAAGTTAATATGCAGTGCCTTCAAAAACATAATAATATATTCTGCAACTCACACACGGATGTCCGAGCAAAATAAAACAAAAAAAATCCGTGTTTCTTTTAGCATGATATAATAGAACTCGCATTGTCACTTCACTGGTATTGTTATGTTCTTGTGGGGCTGGAATGTGTTATTTAATATCATTGGAGACATTTCTCCAGTGAACCATTTAGTGCACGTCTGTTATAGTTTATTCAACCAGGTGATCGTTCTTGCAGTGACGTACTAATTAATAATGATGAATAACTATGATAAAATAAATGTAAATTAAAACTAACATCTCTTGTTTATGAAGGTCAAGCACAAATTAATAACAATAAATAACTATGCTGGAATAAATTAAAATCAAAATTAAATAACTATGATGAAATAAATCAAAATAACAACTAACATCTCTTGCTTATGAAACCCAAACCCAAATGAGATTCTGGAAACATTGCCTCAGTGATCGGCGTGAAGAAATGTGTTGAGTAGAATCATAACCCCTATTCCACCACATATAAACATTATCTTCTCCAATATTAGGTAGATGGAGGTGGGGCTGGCTGTGGTGGGGTGGTTGTTGTGGTAGTTGTCTTCTTGGTTGTGGTAGCTGGCGTCGTTTTTGTGGTTGGTGTCTTCTTGGTTGTGGTAGCTGGCGTCGTGGTTGTGGTTGGTGTCTTCTTGGTTGTGGTAGCTGGCGTCGTGGTTGTGGTTGGTGTCTTCTTGGTTGTGGTAGCTGGCGTCGTGGTTGTGGTTGGTGTCTTCTTGGTTGTGGTAGTTGGCGTCGTGGTTGTGGTTGACTGTTATGGTTGTTTCTTGGTTGTGTTGGCTACCCTCTTGTTTCTTGGTGGCACTGTTATCGGTTGGACTGGTATTGTGGTTGCTCTCGATGGTCTGGTTGCAGGTGTTGGGGTTATGGTTGATGGGGTAGTCGTAGTGGTTGTTATGGTAGTTGTGGTGGTCGTGGCTGTGGTCAGGGAACTCCTTGGCCAACACCTCAATGAAGATCACATGTAAAAAGATGCCTGTCGGAAAACAATAAACAGATAAATATATAAATAAATAAATATAAATAAATAAATATACAGTATATACAGTATACTGTATATATATATATATATATTTATATATATATATATATATATATATATATATATATATATATATATATATATATATACCTGTATATATTATACTGTATATATATAGGGTATTTCAGTTGATGTTTCATAAATGACAGGAACTGTGAGAGTCAGTGTTCTGTAGCGCCACCTAGACACACCCTCCCCCATTACCATCATTATCACCATCCTTATTACCATTATTCTAACATTCTCACTAACTAATAATGATCTTACCCGTAGCGAAGGCCTCTAACACCGCGGACACGATCTCCATACTGTGAGAGTCGGTGTTCTGTAGCGCCACCCCCACAGCGATACCCAGGGGGATGGTGGAGGTGAACGCCAACACGTACATCACCTTCTTGGTCCTACTTAACACCTGGTTGTTGCTCACCTGTGGAATGGTACGAGAAGAAACATTGGTATTTTGGTTTTAACACTATTTCATCCGACATCCTGAGGGTTATTTGGATATTTGGTCGGATTGTTATTGTGGAATGTGATTGTTTTTCCCATTTTCGAGCCAGGTATTTCAGTTTGTCCCCTAGGCTAACAAAAACGGCTTCCGATATTTCCTTCAAACTAGAAAATACCCACCAAGATTCTCTTCAAGCTAAATTTGTACTTTTTTCGATATGAATCCCGACTGAAGGTCGATTTATTTTGCCAGATAAAATAATGACGCCTAAATGGGGTGAAGTGTCTTACTCCGCCAAACTAATGAGGTGAAATGTCTTTAAATCTTCAAACTAAAGGAGCGAATCAAGGAAGATTCAAAAGACCCCCTAGGAACAAATAGGGTTAACAAAACTTCCCCAACGAGGCAGTTCTTGTACCACTCACTTCCCTATGTATCCAGAGCCCAAAACGTTACCCCCACTCCAAACGTAAGCGCCTTGACGGGTTTGGGGACCAGTATCGCCACATTAAAGTCTACGGCCCAGTCCTCCTTCATTCGCAGCCCCTTATCCTGACTGTCTTTTTATAGTCTTATATTTTGTCTGTACCCTCTAGCCTCCAATCCCAAGGTGAGCGTGGGAATGATAAGGGTAAAGACTATCTCAATTAACCCTCTGACTTTCATACACCCTTCCTTATCTGAATAAAATCGTCTACTGATAGCCAAAATATACTGTCAACAGGTACCATATAATCTTAAAGGGTTTAATCATACTCTTATGTTATGTGTTCTTATGTTCTTATGTGTTCTTTGGTTATCTTATGTTCCTATGTGGTTTATGTTCTTATGTGTCCTTATGTGTTCTTATGTGTTTTTATGTTCTTATGTGTTTTATGTTCTTATGTGTTCGTATGTTCATTCTATACATCCGAATCCCAGAAGCTAACCTCCAATCCAAATGTGAGGGCCATGACGGGTTCGTGGACCAGCACCGCCAAAGCAAACTCCAGCGCCCTGTCCACCTCCGTCTGTAGCCCCACCGCCACGCCCTCAAACACCGTGTGAAGGCCCAGAGCCACCAGGAAGATTGCTGATGAGGGCACACCGTGGCTACCTGCAGGGGATTCTTTCATTAGAAGGCTGTCAAACTGGGGCAATTTGGTTTAAACACTGGGATAAATATGAGAACGAATACAGCCAAATTAACGTAAATTGTGGTGTTTTGGCCATTTCATCACTTCCAGACAAAATACGAACTGTGAACTATAATTATAATTTATAACTTTCCATACTGAATAACAAACATCAAGGACTTGGTATTCGTTCGACACCCTTGTACATTAGAGACCTTATAACAACACATATCAGACGACTCCAGCCAAGACCTCCTTGCTCCAGCCATATTAGTGTCTCTGGTGTCATTAGTCTCTCACAACACTCCATAACAAACAGTCGGCAAGACTGGTAGGCCTACAGGAAATATAGTTTGGTCTTTGGATCTAAATTCTACATGATCAAAAACATATCACCCAGTTGTTTCATAATTACGGTAAAAATGTCATCCAAATCAAAATAATGGGAGATCGCTCTCACTGACAGATCTCTAATTCACACAATCCTTCCCTCGGATCCCGGACAACTCAACCAGTAGAGTATCTCAACCAATGTCATATTGGCCGAATCAACTGAATCACTATTACACCTTAAAGTGATAAATGATACTCAACCTTTTCCTATAAATATTAAGGAGAATGTCTGTTGTGGATTAAAGCATGGACACTCTACGTCCTGACTATCGGTGGTTCGAGTCCGGCTGGTAGTATAAAACATTTAATAGATCACGTGTATAATTATTTGAGATATACTTGATATTAATGATCGACTTTCGTGCTTGGCTGGGCGAGAATTAAATTAAATTACTATAACCAGAGTTGTGTGGAAGTACTTGTAAAAATCCCTGTATAGTATCCTGGAATATGGATCCTACGACGTAACGACTTGCGTTGAATTGAAATACATTCTCCAAGTAGGTTTTCCCTTCTCCTTACTATAAATAGGAAAAGTTCAAGTATCCTTTATCACGCCATGGTGTAGTGGATTAAAGCATGGACACACGTCCTGACTGTCGGTGGTTCAAGTCCGGCTGGGAGTGTAAATCATTTAGTGGGTCATGTGTATTTGTGAGATATATATATATATAGAGAGAGAGAGAGAGAGAACAGGTGAAGAAAGTAAAGCATACTGTGAAAAGCTATTTTTGTAAATATTATATATTTGTCAATCCTTAAATTACATTTTCTGTTTTCAAGATAATCATAGAAAAATAAATTTAAATGGGTAACTACTCCAAATTTTAAAATATGTAAATGTATGCATAAGTATTATCATTGGAACGAATAACATAATTACAGTTCACCTTCCTTGACTGAAGTTACCTGTGTGGTCAATATCGGTGTGTTTAGATGAGTGGAGGATGGGCTCCGGGGTGGAAGGAAGGAGGTGAGGAGGAGGAGGAACACTACTGCTTCTCACCTTCCGAGAGTCTTCTATCGCATGGACCTACAATTAACAAATAAAAAGTAAATAAACTGAATATGTTAACCCCTTCTGTACCGGCGACGTCTTTTTTATTCTATTCAAGCTATATTTAGACAATTTGTTTGCAGCTTCAGAATGATTTGTGGTAGTAAAAATTGTTAAGCGAGACAGTTCGAAGCCTGTTAACTGCAGGAGGCTCTTTTTAAGCTGAATACATTCATGTAATATATGCCAAATATAATAAGATATTGAGGTTATTGGTCAAGAGTTTTGGCCTACTTAATTGGAACAGGGTATAGTAGTGCAGGCGATTGTACAGTACATGTGTCTGTCTGTGTGTGTGTGTGTGTTTGCGTGTGCGTGCGTGTGTGTGTATATACTGTATATATTATAGTATACTACACAAGTGAGGGAGTACTAACCAACTTATCTATGGTGAATATAACGAGGAAGCCACAGGTGACGACGAAGAACCCCCAGGGGAATTTGGAAAATTCCTCCCATCTCTCGTCGCGACCACTCAACTCCTAACAACAACAACAATAATAATAATAATAATAATAATAATAATAATAATAATAATAATAATATAATAATAATGACAATAGAGGCGCCAGCATGGATAACCGGAGTAGCCAACTAACCTCGAGAAAATGGTGAAACTTCCGGTCGGCTTCCGGTAGTAGTCCCATGAAGCAGACGAAGAGGAAGACCCCAGCCCCGAAACAGGAGGCACAGGACAGTAGACGGTTCCTGGTGGCTGCTCTGGAAATCAACCTGGGGAATGGTGGTTTATCAGATAGTGTTTATAGGGCAACACGCATAGGCTATTAGTTAAGGGGAGATTTTTAATTTGCTTCGTAGATCCCCGTCAGTCTTTTAATATAACCCACAATATCTACTCATACCACCCACAAATCATTCATCATCCATTCACATCACCCATAGGCCTAGTTATTCATTATACATGACTATCTATCTACCCACACCACACACGACCAATTTCTATCCACCAACAATATTCACAATCACTCTATCCACTCGACTTCCAAAGATCTCTCTCAATCTCTCTCACTGTGGGTAGTAGTAAATGCACGTAGGGGGCGTTTCGTCACCAATTACGTAGCTCATGGATTTAACGTGACACCCGAATTGTGATTGTGACAGGTACAAATATGAGGTTCATTTAATTTTAATTTTAATAACTCCTACTGTTTTGTAAACACAAAATATGACAAAATAATTAAATATCAAGTTATCACGACTGGAAAGGAAGGAGAAAATATTTTATTTTCACTCAAGAGTGTAATGTGGGGGTCAGCTTTCAGCGACGAAACAAGCAAAGTATTGATCAATTTCCCTGGGTGGTGTGAGGAGGTAGGGAGGGTATTGTGACTGTTATAGGGAGAATTCGATCCAACCTTTTCATTGGAGCTAGTTCCAATTCGCTCAGTGTTATGGATATGGCGCTAGGACGACATATATTGAGCGGAATTAGCGGAAAAATAGCCGCTAGGGCGTATTCTTCCCTATAGAGGCCATAGCAGGGAAACGGTAAACAAAAATACTGACCTGCGTGCCAGTGTCTTGGGTAGGAGAACAGGAGCCAAGCCGACGGTGGTGGCGGTGGCAAAGATCACACACAGGAACACCACTTGAAGCTGCATCACCGCCATCTTGGAATACCACCTGCCTCGTCCTCTTCTTATCAAGTTACCTCCACACTGAGTTTTCCCTCAAGTAGAAAGTAGATATGAGGTGACGTTGTAAAGGCTTATCCTTCAATACCTTCACCTGACCTGATGCGCTTCTCTTCGTTTCATGTACACTTAGTGCCTCACAGATATTGGTTGTTCATATGCTTCTTGCTTAATGTACTCATTTTCATTTTGTATTTATTCTTATTTTGAGAGAAGAGATTTGGTACGACCGTAATAATTTTGGGGGAACTTGCTTTTTGTGTTGCTATTTGTCTAAGTTTCTAAGCACATCTAAGCTGTAATCAAGTACCATATGTTATGTGTATGTTTCTAAGCACATCTAAGTTGTAATCAGGTACTAGATATTATGTGTTTCTAATTATATAAGTTCGAATAACGTACTAGATGTTTCTTTCCGAATATTTGTAATTTCTTTGTCACTGTTGGTGAATGTTAAAAACAACGCTAATATTTTCCTTGGACGAATGTCTTAGTATTTATGCCTTTTGTTTTCACAGCAGATGATTTTCATTTTTTCACATTGCGTGTGAAGGTAAATTGGAGTTCTTAAAAGATCGAGACACTCCAGAAACACTTCATTTGGAAATATATTTGTGATCTTTAAATATATTATATCTACTGTATATACTGTTTGTTTAAAGTTAACTGTTAGTGCACTACCATTTGATTAAATATTATGTAAGATATAAGTATTACCGTATGATACATCCTAAAAATCCTAAAAACATTTAACTTAGTGGTCGTATAAAGATATACAGTAATTATTAATGTACTCCCAGGTCAATATTTACACTAATTAATTGCAGGTTGCTCGAAAACCTAACTGTATCCTACATTGTGTTTTCCTATTTAACCCCTTCAGTACGATGATGTCATACTAATCGATATGTGAAACTTGGCCACCAGATATACCTTGTTCCCGTCCTAGCCCTGAGTGAGATCCAGCTAACCTTCACCCCCCCCCCCCCCCCATGTCTATTCCAGAGTGTATACCTTGTTCCTGTCCTAGCCGTGAGTGAGATCCAGCTAGCCTTCACCCCCCCCCCCCCCCCCCCCCCATGTCTATCCGAGGTAGTAGGTGGTGTAGAGGGTGCACCACTACTCACAGGATGCTACTAATTCACTTTCCTCACCAGACTTGTTCAATAAAGGCAGCGTCACACCACACGCCACGGTCTCAAAATGGCCAAACTAATGGGCCGAACGTCTTAAAATATCAAAACTAAAGGGGCTAAAAATGAGGGAGAAGGGGTAAACAAAAAAACACCCCCTTTAAGTGTATAGCAGTAAAACACTGCTTTCATTACTTTCAATCGTGTATTAGATATCAAATTTATTGTACTTAAGATTATTTCCAGTTTTATTATATAACACATTGAGGGGGGTCACCGGATTTTGTTTTATCTTTCTCTCATTTTCTCTCTTTCCCTGGCTTGTATCCATTCAGCCCTATTCAGCCAACTGTTTTAAGACGTTTATCCCCATCCAGGTGTCGATTTCTTCCTGGCGAGCGAAAGCGAGCCAGCATTGTATGGAGATCCGGCTTCGCCGGAGACATTTTTCTATCGAATTGTTTTACAAATTTAGCTTGCTGTCAAAACAATTTTTTTTGTCTGCAAAAAGCCGATCGGCCCATACAAGGCAGATCCCTGTCACACCCAACCCCAATTACAAGCCCAATTATAGGCCCAACTCACTAATACCTTGAGTACTGCCCCCACCAAAATGGTCAGGGATTAACACAAGATTACGGGGGTCTGCTGAGCGCCGATTGGCCCATACCTGGTAGAGTCCCCTCACACCCAACCCATCTCGTCCATATGCTTATCTAATTTTATCTTAAAGCTCCCTATCGTTCTTGATCCCACTATATCACTTGGTAGCCTATTCCACCCATCTACAACTCTTGTTACCAAACCAATATTTGCCTATATCTTTTCTGAAACGAAATTTATCTAATTTGAAACCATTTGTACGAGTTGTTTCGCTATCACTGAACTTTAGTACATTTTTCATGTCCCTTTCATTAATCCCACTAACCCACTTGAATACCTCTATCATATCCCCTCTAACTCTGCGTCTCTCTAACGAATGTAAGCCTAATTTCTTCAATCTTTCTTCATACGGAACATTTCTAATATTATGGATAATTTTTGTCATTCAACGTTGTACTCTCTCCAATGAATCTATGTCCATTCTGTAATAAGGACACCAA
Source organism: Paralithodes platypus (assembly GCA_032716605.1). Classification (NCBI taxonomy): domain Eukaryota; kingdom Metazoa; phylum Arthropoda; class Malacostraca; order Decapoda; family Lithodidae; genus Paralithodes; species Paralithodes platypus. Next base: position 4,933,152 of record CM064562.1, on the reverse strand, counting down.
AATTGAACAGCATTATCCATATGGGGTCTCACTAATGACAAGTAAAGTTTTAAGATAACATCAGCAGTTCTGTTACTCACACTCCTAGAATCCTGTTTGCCGTGTTACGAACGCTTATACATTGTTTTCTAGGCTTAATTTCATTGCTAACAAACACACCTAGATCTTTCTCACAGTCTGAGTTTTCTAATTCTATATTAGTTAGTTTATATTTAACATTTGTATGCATCTTCCCTATCTTTAATACCTTGCATTTGTCAATGTTAAACTTCATCTGCCAATTTACTGACCATTCGTGTAAGGTATCTAGATCCCTTTGCAGACACTCTATATCTCTATCTGAATCAATTTTTCTCCCCATATATAGGTAGAAAGATAATATAGATAGGTAGATAGGTAGTTAGATAGATAGGCTATATAGGTAGGTAGGTAGGTAGATAGATATATAGATAGGTAGGTAGATAGATATCTAGGTAGGTAGGTATATAGATAGATAGATACCTAGGTAGGTAGGTATATAGATATATAGGAAGGTAGGTAGGTAGGTAGATAGATAGGCTAGATATATAGATAAATAGATAGATAGGTAGAAAGATACGTAGATAGCTAGCTAGATAGATATATAAATAGATAGGTAGGTAGGTAAGTAGATTGATAAATAGGTAGATAGATAGGTAGGTAGGTATATACAGTAGATAGATAGATAGGTAGGTATATAGGTAGGTAGATAGATATATAGAAAGATAGGTAGTTAGATAGATAGATGCGTAGGAAGTATATTAATCGCAGCTTTCAAAAGTATATAATACAAATGTTCTATAAACTTCGATTTTCACCATTTTAGATTCTAAAACTACACACACACGGTTGTTTATAATTCATGTGTATATACAGTACATTCATGCATACAGGATACAATGCACATAATTTGACAGTATATATATATATATATATATATATATATATATATATATATATATATATATATATATATATATAAAATATATATATATATACACTGTATATATACTGTATATTTTCATACAGTACAGTAGTAACATATATTTAATTATTTCAGATAAACATTTTGGACGAACATTTCCTTTTTAGGTTTCCCAGTAAGCGATCCCTCGTCACCTTTCTGTATAAATATTTATTTAGTGATATGTAGCAGGATGTGCAGCAGGATATTCACATTTATATAAACCTACCTACCCGCCCCCCCACCCCCCCTTTTCCCCTGGTAATAGTGGCTCAATGGTACAGCCTCTCTACCCCCGCAATCCTTAACGGCCGCAACCAGAACCGCCATGGTCATAAACGGCCACTGTTTCAGTCGGCCACACTCTTAAATGGCTACGCTCCTAAATGGCCACATCCCAAACTGTCACACATTTAAACGGCCACACATTAAGGGGAGGAAAACCGTTTTTCTTGACCTCCTTCTCCCTAATGTTTAGCCCCACTAGTTTTTAGATTATAAGACGTGCGGCCCATTAGTTTGGCGATGTTAACACCTTTCGCCCCATTTCGTTGTCAATTTTAAGACCTTTCGTGCCATTTAGGTGTCGATTATTTTAGCGAGTGATAGCGAGCCTGCAATTTTAAGAGTAATCGGCCTTCGGCCGGGACATTTTTCTACCGAAAAATGTACAATTTTTTCTTGAAAGGGGGTCTAGGGGGTGTTTTTCTAAGCTTGATGGAGGTCTAGGGAGGAAACTTTAACAATATTAGAATAAATGAATTAATAGACCAAACAAACGGTGTACAGTAGATACATGACACAATTAATAGACCAAACAAGCGGTGTACAGTAGATACATGACACAATTAATAGACCAAACATGACACAATTAATAGACCAAACAAACGGTGTACAGTAGATACATAACACAATTCACACTGTAGGTCATTTCGATTAGCTTTTCAAATACTAACGCACTAAATCTTCACTTTAGATATCGCGTAATCCCTGTAAATCATTATTCACTTTCAATCACTTATAATCACCTTGTATCAATTTTACTCACTTTAAATTATTTATAACCACTATAATTCACAGCTGAACACTTTTAACTATTTATGGTATTCTTTTTTTCAGTAATTTCTCATTCTCTCAATTATTTTTGTTTTCTGTTTTTATTGTGACTTTTTTCTGTTTCCTGTTCATTGGTTGGGATTGTGTGTTTTGTGGTTTGTTTACTTTGTCTATTGTGTGTGTGTTTACTGTTTATGGAGTGAGAGAGAGAGAGTCAGGGCAGCTGTGTGGTGATTGGGAGGCGAGAGGGTACTGAGTGGTTGTGTGTGTGTGTGTGTGTGTGTGTGTGTGTGTGTGTGTGTGTGTGTGTGTGTGTGTTGTACGTATATGTGTGTGTGTGTTGTTTATTTGTCTGCGTGTGTGACGAACAGACATCCAGAAGTTCATGTATACTTGTGCCAGGTATAATTCAATCTCTCTCTCTCTCTCTCTCTCTCTCTTTCACACACACATGCTATAAGCCCATACCCATGTTGTGAACACACTTTCAGAGACAGCTTCACCATTCTGTGTTTTTGTAGGTTGGGGGTGAGGGGAGGTTATTCAGTCAAGGGTTGGGGGGTGAGGGGAGGTAATTCAGTCGAGGGTTGGGGGGTGAGGGGAAGTTATTCAGTCGAGGGTTGGGGGTGATGGGAGGTAATTCAGTCGAGGGTTGGGGGTGAGGGGAAGTTATTCAGTCGAGGGTTGGGGGGTGAGGGGAGGTTATTCAGTCGAGGGTTGGGGGTGAGGGGAGGTAATTCAGTCGAGGGTTGGGGGTGAGGGGAAGTTATTCAGTCGAGGGTTGGGGGGTGAGGGGAGGTAATTCAGTCGAGGGTTGGGGGGTGAGGGGAAGTTATTCAGTCGAGGGTTGGGGGGTGAGGGGAGGTAATTCAGTCGAGGGTTGGGGGTGAGGGGAAGTTATTCAGTCGAGGATTGGGGGGTGAGGGTAGGTAATTCAGTCGAGGGTTGGGGTGAGGGGAAGTTATTCAGTCGAGGGTTGGGGGGTGAGGGGAGGTAATTCAGTCGAGGGTTGGGGGGTGAGGGGAAGTTATTCAGTCGAGGGTTGGGGGGTGAGGGGAGGTAATTCAGTCGAGGGTTGGGGGGTGAGGGGAAGTTATTCAGTCGAGGGTTGGGGGGTAAGGGGAGGTTATTCAGTCGAGGGTTGGGGGGTGAGGGGAAGTTATTCAGTCGAGGGTTTGGGGTAAGTGGAGGTCATTCAGTATTCACAAAACGTTAATAACATCACCGTCCTTGGTCCATATTAGGTAACACCGAAGCAACGTTACTCTTATGTTTACCTCCTACGCCCATCATGGTAACTCTTTATGTGTGTGTGTGTGTGTGTGTGTGTGTGTGGAGAGCGAGAGAACAAAATAAAGAAAGAAAGAGGGGGTGGGGGAGATTGGATTTGCTCAATAATATGATGTGCTGCCCGAATCAGCAGGTGTGACCAACAATACAAGATTCTGGACAACTGAGGCATATAGTGACCCTGTAGAGACCCTCTCTTTAGGGTCACTAATGAGGCTATTACAGTCGATAGTTAATGGGAAAATATGAAACTGCTATACCCCTGCATCATAATTATTAACCCCGTCACCACCAGCTAGAGGAGGAGGGGGTTGTGTGTGTGGGTGTATGGGGGGGGGGGGGGTGAGTAGACAGATGTATGGGTGACTAACATCCGTGAACGGGGGGGGGGGGGGGAGTAGACAGATGTATACGGGTGACGTGAACATCCGTGTGGTGTGTGTGTGGGGGGGGGGGAGTAGACAGGTGTATGGGTGATGTGAACATCCTTGATGGGGTGGGGGGGGGTTATTGGGGCGGAGGAGAATAGACAGATGTATGGGTGACGTGAACATCCGTGAGGTGAGGGGGGAAGGGGCCGGTAACATGGGAGAAGGGGGGGTTGTGGGGGGAAGAATAGACAGATGTATGGGTGACGTGAACATCCGTGAGGTGAGGGGGTGGGGGGGTAATAATGGAGGAGAGGGGTTGCACCGTCCCATAGTCACTGCCAGTAATAATCATCCACCATTTTACTTTCAGAAATCGATGAGGTACAGTAGAATGTGAAAAGTTAATGCAAAAATGAAAAAAAGATACATATAAATTATTTGATATTTGACATTGTACCTTGGTCATAAGAATATATAATCCTGGGTTCGAATCGCAGGAAGACCACATGCATGATTTCATTAATTACATTTGAGGGTTACTTGTGTTAAGAACGATATTACTTAATATAATTATTTTATTATATATAATATAACAGTCAGTGACAGTCAGCTGTAAAAGGTATATAATTTACATGTGTAGGCTACAGTATATTACAATAGTATGGGATAATATGCATGAAAGCGGTGCTGGATGGGAGGAGGGGTGTCGACTGACTGGGGAAAGAGGTGCATGGGGGCGTTTCGTTCGTGGCCACCCCTTCGGGGATCACGGCGCCTGGCAATAGATAAATAGATAGAGATTGATAAGCTTCATAAGGTTCAGCGACATAAATGCTCATTAGCTCTAGCGATTTTCTTCACGCAAATATAGGCCTATCCATTTAGATTGATGTTCAGATAAAATCGGCTATATAGGCCTATTAACCCTTTGAAGCTCTGACGCGTTTTAGCAGTTTATTTTGGCTATCATTGGACGATTGTATGCAGCTTAGGAGGGATCTGTGGGTAATGAAAAAGGTAAAGACTATCTCAATCAACCCTTTGACTTTCATATACCCTTCCTAATCTGAATAAAATCGTCTAATAATGACCAGAACACAGAAAATAAATGCGTATTGGAGCTTGAAAGGGCTAATAAATACGTAATAAATAGGCCTACACATTAATACATAGCAAATTTGATCTGAACATCAATCTAAATGGATATAATTGTGTTAAGAAACTCGCAAGACCTCACGAACATTTGCCAGTATCTGTGCATGTTATTTACCGCTTGTGGTGATTATCATTCTAAGTTAACTATACACAATTCATTATAAATAAGGCAAAATCATCACCACTAACCTCTTATAACTCAAAAAGGGCTAGAGCAAATGGGCTGTTATTTTGCACACCTATTCCCTGGCTGACTCAAATCAACAACTCAAATACTGAAGTCGTTTTGGAGCTGAGAGAGGTTGGGGTCGGGATTTCTGGCCTACTACAGTATAATGAACAGGGTAGGAATAGGCCTACTGTATATATCAAAGTTCAGTAACTCATATATTTACACTGTGTATAGGCAATACGGCGACAAGACAAATGTGTTGCATAAAGCTACGATACAGTGGATTGAGCTGCAGCAATACATACATAAAATGTGCTTCCTTTTAACTGGGCTAAACATGAGTTCAACATAGAAGCGGTGATCCAACGGAAACAGAGAGGTTAGGCATTAAAGTTTTGTTTTAGTCGATTCAGTAGCAACTAGCAAGAGGGAATATGAAGAATTGAGCTGTAGAGCAAAGAGAGAAAGAAAAAGAGCAGTTTGGAGGAGACTTAAACGACAGATTAATGGACTGAGCATTAAAGGATATTAAAGACTAGTAAAATACGATAAAGCCTGTAATGTGTTAGGTATGATTGTGGCGGAAGTAGAGGTGGGTGAGTGAGGATATGACCGGGTGAGTGGCACTGGCACTGGCTGAGAGGGTGGTTGTGTGTGAGAGGGCTCAGAGGGGACAGGAAGGGGCCATTATTACTACTTGTTTGTGTGTGGCTGGCTTCGTGTGTGTGTGTGTGTGTGTGTGCGTGTGCGTGTGTGAAAGTGCATAGCCTACACTCAGAGATATAGTATGTGTGTGTGTCCCAATATATATATATAGTAGAGATTTTACATTTATGTACATTGAAAACCGTTAGTAAAAGAAAATGGCATAAATAGAGGTAACATATAATTTAAGTGATACCTATTTAAGCAAAAAGTGGCATTGATTTAGACTATCCAGGGTTTGTTGTCCCTATAAATAAGTTTGAATTAACATAATACTAGGACATAATTATGTACTACACGATAGAATACAAGGAAAGTAAGGCAGCAACTATTCCCTCTCCACAGCCATCGCAGGATGCATGGGGCTTGGTTGCTCGCTCACGGCTCGAAGCAGCCCCATCTCTGAAGCTTCCTTGCTCCAGTGCTTCACTGTCTAATCCCCTAGACTCAGACCCTCACTCTCAGAACGCCACCTATTGAGCAATGAACTCACTAGGCATTGCCCCCCTTTAGCATATTTTGAATATGGGAATATTCATCATCATCAATCTGACGCCTCGCTTCCAGAGGAAGCGCCCCAAAAGGGATGGTCATGGCAGAAACTGCCTCCAAGCTCCCAGACATGACTCCACTGACCCACTCCACAGTGCCATTTCCACTATGTGGATTAACCTATATGGTCCTTAACCCAGGAGCTGCGGGAAGACTCTTAAGAGTTTCCCCGGGCGACTGCGGGAAGACTCTTAAGAGTCTGGGGAAAAACAAATCCATTTAAAACACCCCAAAACAATTTTTTTTTCTTCCCTGGGCCATGCCAAATATCACTCCTCCACCTCCCCTCCTTCCCCACTTTCCTCACCTCCTTCAGTTATCACCTATTTTCCCTGTTATTCCCTTATTCTGTGGTGTATTTTCGTGCTAACATTAGCGAGTTGCAAGCAGGGCATTGTCATCACTGTTACCAAGCGAGTGCAAGAGTCTGCCAAGAGAGAGAGAGAGAGTATCGATCGACAGTCTCTCTCTAGACGTGGGGAAAAGTGGAGGGGAGGGAGGTTGCCTCAGCCATACATTATGTAACTCCCGGCCTGTATCGCCGATTTTGACCATCCAAACGCTGTTTCCACTTGTTTTATTGCTGTAACAGATTAATACCTTTATAATCAACCTATAATAGGCGCATATCGATAAGTATTAATGCTATTTATGGTAAAATAACGATGTTAGTGATGGGAACAGCTCAAATACGTGCGCACAGGAGTGTGGTGTCTCATACCCCCCATGCGCACGTCTTAGGTTAACACTGAAGGAGCAGACCCAGAGCAGTCCTTCACCTGGATGGCAGTTCCACCACTGTTTTGCTATTTTATAGCATACAGTGCTATTTAGTCGGGGAATAATGAGTGAAATGCTGGGTGTGAAGGGAATTCATGGTCTCCTGAAATATCCCCAGGCTACCTTTAGGATCAACTTTTCCTGGTACCTGGCGCGGGGTACGAACCTCTGAAGGGAATTTAACCCCCCTAAAAACCCACAGGTTTTGAGATGCCTTGGGTGGGGTTCGAACCCTGGTTAGTGACCCAACCATCACCACCAGGCCCGCGCGCTAACCCACTGTACTACCACGGACGTACTAAAAGTATAGCAACCTTAGTCCGATTTTTAAGAACCAGGTGATAGTCTCGTGGTGTTATCACGTGATGAGTTTATTGGACTTACCATCTACGACTATTTTACGCTATACCTGACGTCAACTCGGGTTAGTATTATTGTGGGTGCGGGACATTTTCGAGGGCATTACATTACATCCTTCTTTAACTGGGCTAGTCCCTAGCCTATTTTAAGGTCGTAAGGTATCGTAGCTGTATTACCTCAGCAATCTCAATATTGTTGGTATAGGGTTCGCGTGACGGGTGCTCCACGTAGCTACCTGGTCACGTTCCCTAGCTGCCACCAATGAAATGCTGGGTGTGAAGGGAATTCATGGTCTCCTGAAATATCCCCAGGCTACCTTTAGGATCAACTTTTCCTGGTACATGGCGCGGGGTACGAACCTCTGAAGGGAATTTAACCCCCCTAAAAACCCACAGGTTTTGAGATGCCTTGGGGGGGGTTCGAACCCTGGTTAGTGACCCAACCATCACCACCAGGCCCGCGCGCTAACCCACTGTACTACCACGGACGTACTAAAAGTATAGCAACCTTAGTCCGATTTTTAAGAACCAGGTGATAGTCTCGTGGTGTTATCACGTGATGAGTTTATTGGACTTACCATCTACGACTATTTTACGCTATACCTGACGTCAACTCGGGTTAGTATTATTGTGGGTGCGGGACATTTTCGAGGGCATTACATTACATCCTTCTTTAACTGGGCTAGTCCCTAGCCTATTTTAAGGTCGTAAGGTATCGTAGCTGTATTACCTCAGCAATCTCAATATTGTTGGTATAGGGTTCGCGTGACGGGTGCTCCACGTAGCTACCTGGTCACGTTCCCTAGCTGCCACCAATGAAATGCTGGGTGTGAAGGGAATTCATGGTCTCCTGAAATATCCCCAGGCTACCTTTAGGATCAACTTTTCCTGGTACCTGGCGCGGGGTACGAACCTCTGAAGGGAATTTAACCCCCCTAAAAACCCACAGGTTTTGAGATGCCTTGGGTGGGGTTCGAACCCTGGTTAGTGACCCAACCATCACCACCAGGCCCGCGCGCTAACCCACTGTACTACCACGGACGTACTAAAAGTATAGCAACCTTAGTCCGATTTTTAAGAACCAGGTGATAGTCTCGTGGTGTTATCACGTGATGAGTTTATTGGACTTACCATCTACGACTATTTTACGCTATACCTGACGTCAACTCGGGTTAGTATTATTGTGGGTGCGGGACATTTTCGAGGGCATTACAATGAGGGTATTATATTTGGTGTTTCAATGGGCTTTGTGGTAATGCACTGATGCTAGGTAGGCTACAGTACAAATTCCATCCCAATAATTTCTTCCCATTGACATATCGGGATTCGAACCCGGGTCCATTGGATTACCAGTCCAGTGGCAAGACCACTCCCCAACACCTCCCCTCATGGGGGAGGCTTTGGTAGTGAGTTTCTTCTTTTTCTTCTGCAATCATCAAGGATTGATAATAATTTACCAAAAGGGGGCGCTCACATTAAGCAAGATGTCCAATATTTTTGTCATAATCATGCGATTGATGGCTATATAGATACAATGGACCACGTGCGAGTTTTAGTCTATAAGGAAGTTGGTGCCGTAAACATCGCTAGTAAACAGAAATGCAATAGTAATGTATGTTTCTGATTGATTTGGGTTTTATGTATTTATAAATGCACTAGAACCGTATTTTAGCTGGTAATTCTACTAAATATCGATGTCTACAGCTCCAACTTCCTTAAAGAACGAAACTCGCAAGTGGTCAATTGCATCACGAGTAGTTTCACGACCACCCAAAATAATGCCATAATACTATACTGTACCTCTAATGTCACAATGGTTATAGTGCTAGTGACTGATCTAGTATCTGGTTAATGTGGCAGCTTATGAGGCAATTAATTATTCTACCTAAATCAATCCACCTAAATCAATCATCTTCAGTAGTTTCCAATATCAGTGCAAACAATCAGAAATGTTGCCAGAAAAAATAATGACCCTGGGAAATTGATGATAAAACCTTGTGTGCTAGACCTTTTACACTTCTCGAATTACCATTCTTCCTCTCAAAATGCAATCAAGTTCTCCAGTATCTTTCCTCCCTTACAACATTTTCTCCTTTGTTTCTCCACTTCAGCGAATCAGCATATTTACAATAAACGGCTTATAAATACTTGAAACTTTCAAACCCTATCACTACCAATTGTTCGTTGTTGTTCCCCAGGCTGCCTGGCCGAACAGCCCCAAGGTCCCGAGCAAGGCCAAGGCCATAAACGAGCGCCCCCACAAAACCCTCCCTGCTTACCACTAACAAAGCCCGGGTGACCGAAGCCACTCTAAGGCAGGGAGCTGAGGAGGGCGCGGAAACGCCCGGGAAACCAAAGCCCCACCCAAGGCCCTGTGCCCCTCAGCAATTATGAAGGGAAAGTTGAGGGGCAAGGGAAAAATGTGACACTTTGGCTCCCAATCTGCCAAATTTTAGGTTGGCAGTAGGAAGGTCAATCCACGGAAAAGACGCTATCACTCGAGATCTAGAAGATATATAAGTAAAAGGAACAGTCAGAGTTAGCTATGGGTATGGCAGTGATCGCTCAGCTCTCACGCTGATAGACCAGCCCATCACCAATTGTTCGTTAGTCAGTTTGATATTGCATTTTTTTATCAGATGCCTTGTATACTCCAGTGTGTCTTCAGATTTAGTTATATATTTCTCCTCTGTAGGGCTGTATCAATGGGTGTGGGAGCTAGACTGGAATCAGAGGGAAGAACGTGGAATATTTTAACATGCCTATATGCGGACGATGCAGTCCTGTTGGCGGAAAATGCGGAAGAACTTCTGAGAGTGGTCACTGACTTTGACAGGGTATGTGAAAAGAGAAAGTTAAAGGTCAATGTAGGGAAATGTAAGGTAATGGTGTTTGAGAGAAGAATGCATGAAACCATAAATTTTAAGGAAAAATATAGAATCAATAAAGAACATGAGAAAAGTTGTAAAATAAAAATGAAAAATTAAGTACTGGAAGAGGTTGTAAGTTTCAAGTATTTGGGAGCTGTACTATGCAAATATGGTAAAATGGAGAGTGAGATAAAAGAGAGAAAAATGCAAGGGAGAAAGGTGATTGGAGAACTTGATAGTATTCTCAAAGGAAGAATGGTTAACCAGGAAGTCAAAAAGTCACTGAGAAACAGTGTGCTGCTCCCAACACTCTCGTATGGAAGCGAGACATGGACGGCAAGTGACGAGGACCTCTCCAAACTGAGAGCTGTGGAGATGAGCTTTTTCAGAATGGCAGCTGGCATGAATAGGCTAGATGGGCCAAGTAATAGGGAAGTGTACGAGTCCTTTGGAATGGAAGAGCAGGCTTTGGGCATTGATTGTGGTGTGTTTGAGTGGATAAAGAGAAGTACTGTACTTTGAGGTGGTATGGTCATGTTCAGAGAATGGATGAAGACAGAATGCCAAGAAAGATATATGGGAGTCAGGTGAGTGGAACCGCTAGTAGTGGAAGACCACCTATGGTATGGGAAAAGAAAGTGGAAAAATATATTGAAGAAAAACTTCCACGTAGTGGAAGGGGCATTGTGGCACGGGCAAGGGAGGCATGTCTTGACAAAGTAGCTTGGAGACGTTTCTGTCATGGCCATCCTCTAGCGGGGGTTTCCCAGGGGGAAACAAGGCGTCGGAGATGATGATGATGATTTCTCCTCTCAGATATTACCTTACATTGCTGCAAATAAACTTCAACATCCTCCTTTCTCACACTCAATCAAATCAATGATCAAGTTCTTCCACACTTGCTACCAAAAGGATAACATTGTTTGCATATATTATAGAGATGTTTATTTTCTTCCATTCTATTTAGCTTCTCTTTATCTTAGGTACCATGACCATTGATCGTACTCTACATTCTCTGATCACTCCACCAAGTTCATGGACCATCTGAGAAGGCTAATAATTGTATGTTGTACTTGCATGCTACAGGACATTTTTGTTTGTTGTGATGTTATTTTAAGGTTATAATTTATAACCTATGTAAATGAGAATTTATTTCACCTAATATAACAACTCATTGATTTAGAGTGGGGGTTTCACTAACCCCAAATTTCTAGGGCAATTATTCCTCAGAAATTGATATAAACTAAATATATAATTCACTTTACAACTCAATTATTTGTAACATAAGCTCTGACAATAACTGTAAAGTATGAATACCTTTAATTACTTGTTTTAGGTTCATGCCAATGCATGCCATGTAGATTTACCAGAAAATAATCTGGAGACATGTAAATTATTACCAATGCATGAGAAGGTTAAGACTGCATAAACATTTTGACATTTTAATGGAACAATTAATTTTTCTCCACCATATTCCAAATTATCAAGTTTTCTCATTTGTCAGATGACAGATTAAAGAAGTATAATAGTAGTTAATGGGGTAATAAAAAATAGGTATAAATAATTTTCTTTGTTTATTAGAACAATGCTTTCAAAATTGTAGACAATTTGCTATACACATTTCAATATTCAAATGTGAAGTATAAATTGGAAGAGCAGTAAACTCTAGAAAAAGTGCTATGGTGTGTATCTTCATTATTGAAGATGAGATAAAATTGTGATATATTCAGGAAAGTAAACCTTATATAAATCACAATTAAAACTTAACACCTGGTATGTCAGTTACAGTGCAATGATTAATATTTGTATTAGAAAATTTCAGATTAGGTAAGGTACATAAAAAACGTGATAGCATTACAAATTGGGCATTGTTTCAAATCAACTCCATATAAAGAAAGAGTTATGACTTATGACATATAATGGATAAGAATAAAGATTCATATTCAGTATATCAAACGCATATGAGAAGAAGATAGTAGAGGAAGGCCACCAATAGACTGGGAGAAAAAAAAGTAGAACACATCAGAAGTTAAAACTTCCACATGGTGAAAGTACCATTATGGAGCTGATCTGGACAATGTAGCCTCAAAAGATATCTGCCATGGCCATCCTGTAGTGATGGCTTCCCAGGGAAGAGCAAGAAGTTGGAGTACTGTATAATGAAATTATGATGATACTTATTCAAAACTTAAATAGCTAATTCACCTAAAGTAAAAACCCCATACTTTAAAAATGTTCACACATAGTATCAATTATATTATTGGAAATGCTAAAAATTTATACCAGGTACTGTATTCCGCATTAGGAATCACACAAGGAAGACTTAATAAAATGAAGCAACATAAATTATGGTAAGAAGGCCTGTGTCAATATGCACTACTTGACTTTCCAACAGCAACGATAGCCAAGCCACCCAGAAGTATAGCAGCCGCCTCCAGTGCCAGACCAAAGGCCACAACCACCACCTCCAACCTCAACACATAGGTCTGCCACAATAGTAAATACAGTAGTGCCAAGATACATGGTGCTGAGAAGGCCAGGGAGAGAAGCAGGGTTAGAGTACGGCCGGTCAGATTCCCCCGCTGACCTGTCCTTACTCTTACCCATTCCACACACCCAAGGAAGATTAATAAAAGGGACTCTGAGGCAATGTTCCCTGCAGGGTACGGCAGCACGAGGGTCTTGTAGATAAGCGTGGCAGTCTCGGTCAGCACTAGTCCTAGAAGAAACCAGCTGCTGAGGTAGAGGAGGATCTGGTAGGCTAGACTTGACTGGGTGTCCGTAGGCAACATACTGGTAGTTAAGGGTACAGCTTCTGAAAAATATTAAAGGGTGCAAGGGACAGAGGATCAGCCTATTCAACTTGCACCCAACTTAATTAGTTTCTTTCATTATACAGTACCGGTATCATATGTTCTGTGGTAATCAACTTCAAAATACATCATATTTGACAAAATGACAATTGACAAAATGGGTGACTAATTGTCTGGAAGACCTCGTCCTCACGGGCTTCACCGTGTTGAGTTGAACGGTTGAACTTACATGCTCTCGGCCTATGCACGAGAGGGAGTATGTTGGAATATAGAAAAAAAAGGTAAGAGTTGTGTTATCGGGCGTACCACTACCGACATGCAGCATAACTCCTCTCTAAAACATTAACCTAACCAAACAACCTAACCTAACCTAGTATTCATGTAGTAATGAGAATACTAGGTTAGGTTAGGCTTTTTAGTTTGGTTAAGTATTTATAGATGATTTATGTTGTATGTCGGTAGTGGTACGCCCGATAACACAAATCTTTCCAAAAAAAAAAAAATATTGGTATACAGTACCGATAGCCTATACCGTAAAGGAAATATAATTTGCCTTCCTTACTTTTTTCAAGGTTTGAAGGTTAACAAGAAAAGTTTGGGGCAAATGTATATACCGGTAGCCTACTCTAGTATCACCTCAAATTGGAAGTTTTTACCTTAAGAATTGTTTTTGAGGGTCTTACCTTACTCTAAAACCCTTAAAGACAGACCTAGCAAAACCTTTTCTTATAGTGTTGTATGTTGTAGCTTACTGCTTAGACACATGCCTAATTTGAGCTTTCTAAATTATAATTATTATTCATAGTCTAGGCTATCCCATGGTTTTATAAACTAAGGACCGTCGCATTTTAGTTTTTACCTATTAGCCTAGGCTATCCAGTAAACTTAACACGCGGGCGGGTGCCCAACCCCGAAAGGGGTTGAAATAGGGGAGCTATCCCCCCGCCAAAGGCGGCTTTCTAGGGCCTTTCCTAGCTGATGCTGAGAGGATTGGGTTCTAGTCATGTGGTGATGGGCTGGTCTATCAGAGTGAGAACTGAGCGATCTCTGCCATACCCATAGCTTACTCTGACTGTTCCTTTTACTTATATGTTTTCTAGATCTCAAGTGGCGGCGTCTTTTCCGTGGATTGACCTCCCAATCTACCAGGATTGGAAGCCAAAGCGTCACATTTTTCCTTTGCCCCTCAACTTTCTCTTCATAATTGCTGAGGGGCACAGGGTCCTGGATGGGGCTTTGGTTTCCCGGGCGTTTCCGCACCCTCCGCAGCTCCCCGCCATGGAGTGGCTTCGGTCACCCAGGCTTTATTGTGGTCGGCAGGGAGGGTTCTGTGGGGGCACTCGGTTATGGCCTTGGCCTTGCTCGGGGCCTTGGGGCTGTTCGGCCAGGCAGCTTGGGGAACAACAACAACAACAACAACTTAACACGTAACCCCCCCCCCCTCCCACTAGTGTGGAAAAGAGAGATCTAATTATGGTTGCAATGGGATACAGAATGGGTTGATTGAGGAATTGAGGGGGCTCTGCCCCCTTCGTGACTTATTGAAATCAGCATCTATTTTGACAGTAGGCTAGGGTGCAGGGGTGCTCGATTAGTTTTACCCCACAATTTTGACGCCATCACCGTCAATAGGCTAGGAAGAGTTTTTAGTGCTTTTATATAGGCTAGTGCTCATATAGACTAATGGCCCTATTGCATTTGAGACGGTAATGGCATAGCCTAGCAGATGTGTTATGACAAACCTATAGCTAGCCTATAGGCCAAGCATAACTATAATTAAAATCAATGGCCCAATGCCCAATGGGTCTCGTATCAACGGTATCAAGTAAAACCAAGGTTTCCCATGTGGCCCTAGGCCCACAGCCTAGGCTATTACTGTAACTCGTAATTGTTTAATCGAAGTCCTCTTTTTCTAGTTATTAAAAACGTTACCTTAAGAATTGTTTTTGAGGGTCTTACCTTACTCTAAAACCCTTAAAGACAGACCTAGCAAAACCTTTTCTTATAGTGTTGTATGTTGTAGCTTACTGCTTAGACACATGCCTAATTTGAGCTTTCTAAATTATAATTATTATTCATAGTCTAGGCTATCCCATGGTTTTATAAACTAAGGACCGTCGCATTTTAGATTTTACCTATTAGCCTAGGCTATCCAGTAAACTTAACACGTAACCCCCCCCCCCCTCCCACTAGTGTGGAAAAGAGATCTAATTATGGTTGCGATGGGATACAGAATGGGTTGATTGAGGAATTGAGGGGGCTCTGCCCCCTTCGTGACTTATTGAAATCAGCATCTATTTTGACAGTAGGCTAGGGTGCAGGGGTGCTCGATTAGTTTTACCCCACAATTTTGATGCCACCACCGTCAATAGGCTAGGAAGAGTTTTTAGTGCTTTTATATAGGCTAGTGCTCATATAGACTAATGGCCCTATTGCATTTGAGACGGTAATGGCATAGCCTAGCAGATGTGTTATGACAAACCTATAGCTAGCCTATAGGCCAAGCATAACTATAATTAAAATCAATGGCCCAATGCCCAATGGGTCCCGTATCAACGGTATCAAGTAAAACCAAGGTTTCCCATGTGGCCCTAGGCCCACAGCCTAGGCTATTACTGTAACTCGTAATTGTTTAATCGAAGTCCTCTTTTTCTAGTTATTAAAAACGTATTCTATGGTGTATTATATGATATATAGAAGCAATAGAACTGTTCAAATGACCTGGGAAGTGTATATTAAACCAAATACAAAACTTTGAATAATGAGGTAAGAGATATGCGTTTTTTATCACTTTTCAACCCAAGACCAGCGGGGGTCTGGGGGCACAAGCCCCCCAGGATGCCCAGGTTACCTTAGGTTAGGTTAGGTTAGGTTAATGACCAGTTATGTAAATACAGTAGTGAACATTTGGTTCAGTCTGTGCTCAAAAATCCATTTTCTTTAGAAGGAGGCCATACACTAAACAATTACCCTGTAACTTAGCCTAGGCTAAATATCAGCCTACCATTAGGCTAACACAAGCTAACTTTGATTGAAGTTGATAGTTAGCCTACCTCTATCTACTTAATTTGGTCTCCTGGGTCTGGGGTTGTACCCAATTCTGTCCTCAATTATCTCCTTCGTAATCTTCGGAGTTTCCAGGCTTGGAGGTCCTTCACTTCCTTTCTCTCCAGCTCTGCGTCCCTCTGTTTCACCTTTTAGTTTATTACTAAGCTCCTGCAGGTCGTCTAGCTTCAGCTCTATCTTGGTAGGATTTCGTCTAAGCATTATTGAACCAAAATAAGGGTGTTTATGATCAATTACAGCTCTTCTTCTTCTTATGGTTATGATGTGCAATGTACACGGAGTAGACAATAGGGCAGTATAGGCTAGTAATTCTGACGTTTGCTGATGAGGTTGTGTTTATCAGTGTTGCCACTCATGAAATATGGAAAAACCCAGATGAGTTGCTTAAAATCACCCAGATTCGAAAAAACAAAACCCAGATGAATAAATCTTATAGTTTTAACAAATTCATAATACCAATGGTACACACAAATGTTATATATGTATAATAGCTGATAAAACCATGTAATTCATGGCACTTAGTTAACATACCTGAGCTTTATTGAAGAAGAACTGGCAGGGGATCATCAATGACATCATCGCTGTCTTTATTTATCTGAAGGATCACGGCACAACCATGATTTCAGTTCCTCGTCTTGTAACCACTCCTGCTTGAAAGCCTGCTTATACCAGACTTTAGTTTTTTTTCGGGGTGGAGTATGGTCAGCACTGTAGCTGGGTAATTCGTCATCAGTACTCATGTTGGTTTTTACAGATTGGAGTGTTCAAACGAAAAAAGCGTGTGATGAGTACAGTACAAAGATATCGATCACAAGGATTCCAACTAGCAAATGGCCGCTGGCGTGGCATTAGGCTGAATGGGCTGAGTAAAGTAGGGGACAGGAATAATTCAGGATTTTGGAACTGTATGCGTATACACGGGAATGGCCGTACAGGACGGGTAGTGTGTGTGTTGACATTACTACTAATGTTTCTTCAAGCAAAAGTGCATACTGAATCAATTGAACATAAGGAAAAACCTAGATTTATGGACTTTTATTAAAAAAAACACCCAGAAACCCAGCTCACATTGAAAAACCCCAGATCTATATGTTAAAAAACCCAAGAGTCGCAACCCTGGTGTTGATAGCAGAGACAGAGGAAGATATGGGGGAAATGTTACAGGAGGTGGAAAGGTTTGGCAGAGACCTATAAATGAAGTTCAGTGTAGAGAAAAGCAGTATGATAGTAGTAAATGGACCAGATCGAGGCAGTAGAAATGAGGATAGGAGGGGAAAGAATAGAAACAAGGGAGGAAGTGAAGTATTTAGGGGTATGGATAGGGAGGGAAGGGCGACAAAGGACAATGCATGAGAAAATCATGAAGGAGCAGTGTAGTGGGAAACTGTGGAATGTGACAAAAACCAGAGTAAATAAATATAAAATAGTGAGAGAGGTGTGGAAGGACTTTGAAGTGCCGAGAATAATGTACGGGATGGATGTGAGAGGGAGTACAGGGGGAGAAATAAATAGACTGGAGATGGGACAAAATAAAATAGGAAGAATGGGGTTAGGAGCAAGAAGGTGGACAGCAAATGAAGCAGTGAGAGGGGAGATGGGATGGAGTACGTTTGAGGAAAGAGTGGCGAAGGCAAAGTTGAGGTACAAGAGTAGGTTGGAGGAGATGGAGGATAATAGGTGGCCAAGGAGAGTGAATGAATGGGGGAGGGGAAGAGTAGATGGGCAAAAGAGTGTAAGAGAAAACTGAAAAAAATAGGAGTGAAACAAACAAATGTGGGTGTGGAGTGGAGAGATGTAGGGAGTAATGCAGGACTAGGTCAGGGAAGGAGACTAGAGAAAGAGATAGGAACGACAGTGAAGGAAGTAGGAAGACAGGAATGGAAGAGAAATATAGAGAAGAAAAGTACACTGATAAGATATAGAAGCAAGGGGAGACCGAGAAAAGAGGAGTTCTATGACGGAAGTTGGGGAGCTGAACTACTGTTTAAGGCTAGGGCAGGAGCATTAGAGACAAATAGTAGAACATGGAGGTGGAATGGGGGGGTGAAAGAGTGTCTACAGTGTGAGGTGGGAGGGAGGAGAGTGGAGGAGACAATAGAACATATAGTGACAGAGTGCCAGGGGTATGCAGAGGAGAGAGATGGGTTGGAAAATGAGTTGAAACGGGTGGTAGGGGAGAGGGAATGGGAAGAACAGAAAGAGAAGGAGGATGAGGGTGTAAAATTTGTGTTAGGTCTCGGGACAGAAGAGGGGGTAGATGGGGAAATGGGAAAATAATGAAGGTAGTGAAAAGATTCCTGGAGCAGGTGTGGCAGAAGAGAAAACGGAATAGAATAGGGTGAAGGGGACCAGAGCGGGGGAGGAAGAAAATGGAGATTAAATAGTAGAGAGGGGAAAAGTTAAATTAAGGTAAGGAGAGAACAAGATATTGGAGGGGTGGAGGAGGGGGTAAAATAAGGAGAGGAGAGTTCTGCTTAAGCTATAGATACTTCAATTTTTTTTCTTTAACTATCCTTTCTATGACTACATATTTTCTAAACTAATTCTTAAATCTAGCTCTAGCTGTTTCTGGAGAAGTCACCGGTGCATAGGTGAGCTGGCTTGAAAAGGGACAGCAACTCCACAAAAAGAAGAGGAATCTCCAGATATTTGCACAGGCGTTATTGGCATTGGACAGCTTTTTATGTGTTAGTTGGGTTAGTTAAAGTAAGATAGTACAGCATTGTAAGTCCTTTTTGTCTTGTCTGGAAGTAAATAGATGATAGATGTGTTAGCTGAAAAGGGGTATGAAAATATTGGTTGGGATTAGTATTGGTATAGCAAGGGGTAGGTCAATATTGGTTGTGATTAGTATTGGTATAGCAATGGTAGTCAATTGTATTCTTGTTTGTCATTACAGTCGACTTGTCTCATAAGTTAAGTTAAGCATTGTCTTGGTTTGATGATAATAAAGGTGGGTTTGTAGATTGGTACTGTATTTATTTTTGTGTACGTACTGTACTGTACTGTGAATCTGTGATTCATAAGTCGGAGAGTCTGCTGGTTATGCGTATATATGTCCCCAAAGCATTGGCTATTGATTTTTTGTCTGCTGGGGGTAGGTTGCCTCCACCCAGTATGTTTTCTAAGTTAAATATTCCTCCTCTTCGAGCAATTTCTTCTCGAAGAGTCATGCGGGCGCTGTAGTGGCGGTGACAGTAGAGTAGGAAGTGCTCCACTGTTTCTGGGGTCTGACAAATTAAATTGGCAGTTTTCGTTGTCTGCTATTTTCATCTTGAACATGTGTGCTGTCAGTCTTGAGTGGCCAATTCTGAGTCTGAGAGCCGCTGTATTTATTGGCTCGTTCTTGTAAGTGGTGTGTTCCCAGATTGCCCATTCTTTTTTTATGGTCCCATATTGAGTACCAGAGATGGTAACTTTCCATTCGTCCTTAAAGTCTACGAGAATGTCTTTTCTGAGTATGGTGTGGTCTGATGTGGTGTATGGGAGGTGGGTGATGCAAAGCGTCATTCATCAGAGTTTGTTTACTTTTCGCTTTGCTAAAGCGACTAGCGAGTTTGTTAACTTTTTTCCCGTGAGTAATCTCAAGCTGCAGTGAGGCACGTTTTTGATGGTCAATAAGCATGGTTTTCTTGCATTAAGTTCTTGTTGCTCCGATCAGATCAGATCAGATGTGGTTCGGGAAGTAATGCCTTAACAACGGCACCTCCCTGAGAGGTTCTTGTAATTTTCCGATGTCCACTCGGTTTCGGTTGCTGGTCGGGGAGATAGCCTTTTTGAAATGGCCTCCCCTTGATACTTTTTTGTTTTGGGGGATACGAAAATGTTTATCAATATATATATGGCGTAGGTATGCGGCGACCCCACCGCCCGCCACTTTGGTGGTGCAATCAGCCTCTGGAGCACAGTGGACCACTGGTTCCTATCTTCAGAAAATTCCTGTGCTTGGTATACTTCCAGCCAGGGCCCCACTGGGATAAATAAAATATAGCAAAACAGTGGTGGAACTGCCATCCGGGTGAGGGACTGCTCTGGGTCTGCTCCTTCAGTGTTCATGGTCATAATCCACTTAGTGGAAATAACACTGTGGAAACATGGGTCAGTCGGGGCATGTCTGGGAGCTCATGGAGACAGTTTCTGCCATGGCCATCCCTTTTGGGGTGCTTCCTCTGGAAGCGGGGCGGCAGATTTTATAATGATGATATATATATAATATCTGCAATGGAGCTTCCTCTTGGGAATCGAAGTCTCACGAGGAAAAGGCGAACCAACGTAGTAGCGAACATCTTTATATCTTTATTGGGTACCAAACGTTTTGGAGAAGTCAGTCTCCATCTTCAGTGAATCTAAAATAGATGAAAGTTTACATAAGAAACAAAACAAATAATTACCTATGGATATGAAATATCAAACAGTAGCCTAAGGTTCGAATGAATATGGACCGAAAAGAGCTAAACACAATTAAATATATATATATATATATATATATATATATATATATATATATATACTACAACACCGCTTTTCACTCAGTAAATCTCATTCCATTTTCTTTTCGTACTTTATTGTATATATAGGCTACCCTTTTTTTTTTTTTTTTTAAAGTTTAGCTTAACGCTGTTCTCTTAATATATCGTTTTTTAATTGTGTTTAGCTTTTTTCGGTTCATACTCATGAATGACTTCTTCCATCCCATATGCAGTATTTGAAGAGTACACACATGAATTGTGTACAGGACCATGTTTTCCAAAATTATCCAGGTTCAATAATAGAAAAAAGTACAAAAAGTTACATTGCCACGACTTTGGACGCGATTTTCTCATTTCAATCGCATTATAGAACACCACAAAACGTTTATATGCACGATTCCCACTCATCCCTCACCCCACTGCATACCCCAGGTAAGTTAGGTAAGTAGGCCTATACATAATCAACAGGTAATTAAGTACAGTATCTGAAAACAGGTACTGTAGGTACCAAAATATGAATATTACACAATAATAATGTAAACATTAATAATAGAAGACCAGAAACAGAAGGTTTAGGGTAGATGAGAGGCACATTAGGTAGATAGGAGGTAGATTAAGTAGAATTGTAACAGTAAGAAGGTAGATTCATAGTACGTATAGGTCCAACATTCACTTTGCAGGGCAGGTTGAAGCAGAATGTTGGCAGCAGACTCATGGTCAGTAGAGTTGTAGTGGAGTAGATGTGGTTGTAGGTCGAGTTGTGGTAGATTTGTACTGTATAGTAGTCGTATAATCCAAAGAGTATTCCATACGCAAAGTCCCGATGTCCGAGTCGGTATAGGCTACCATTAGGGGCCATATCCAAAGAGTAATCCATAATGCGTAGTCCAGGTGAAATTATCTAAGAGTCTATAGAGATTGAGGCCTCACATCAATATGGTGCTCCATTGCTGTGCCCCAGTCCTGAGTCCCTTTTCTTGAGGTCATCAGCTGGGCGAGTTTCAGCTGGTTGGCGTGACATTAGCATGGAGAGGCAATTTAAACATATCACACATGCACATGTCTCATGGACTGTCAGGTCTGTTTTTCTTTGTTGATACCTTTTAATTCAGTACTCAAGCTCTGCAACGTCCTGAAGATGTGATGCACATCAAGAAATAATCCAATCTTGCCAACAATAACAGCCAGTGTTTTTTGAGTGTTTATCTGGGTCCAGAGTCAAGGGACGTCGCTTGTAGGTATCGTTTTCTGTTCAATTTATATATCGCAGTCCATTGACCAGACAGTGGTGAAGCCAAATGTTGAGCTATAGGCCTACACATGCATACAATTTATAAGTTTCTTGCATCAAAAAGACCACATAGATTCACCCATTTCCCATGTCGAGTGTTCCCATAGGGGCCTCGTTTTGTCTTCAAAAGTGTGGGGGCAGGGTGGGGGGGGGGGGGGGAGGCAATCAGCATCATACAATATTGTGATCCCTGTAGGGGGGTTCGCCGGTTGAGCATATGTTTGTAATATGAAGGTAAATATATACACAATGCAAGCACGTACATTTTATTGTAAAATGTCCTAGAGAGAAGCCAATTTTCAATCCTTATATATAATATCGATAATATATTCAAATGAAATCGAAAATAACTATTTTTCACCTGCAATAAATGCTAACACGTCACGAAAAACACTCTGAATCAGTAAGTTTAATATAGAGCTGGAGACACAGGCTGAATAAGCCTCTTAATTCCAGATCATCGTCTGTGAGTATCTGTGAGTATGATGAATGATGTTCGTCAAAATTGTCATTATGGCATTTGTTGGTTGCTCTTTGAGATAGCTGGTCGGATATTGTCAATAATAATTATGAATATTTTAACCTAGAAAAGTGGGGGGGACAAACGATACTCTGTCCCCCCCACTCCAAAAAGTGTGGGGGGGGGGGGGGGGGGACATGTCCCCCTGTCCCCCACCAAAACGAGGCGCCGGCCTGAGTGTTCCCGCCATTGACAATAGTGACTTCATGGTGAACTCGCCAGTTCTCACCATATACAACAACTTAGATATTTCTAATAATTGTTAGGACACATTGATGAAAGTTCTTCAGTATATCATACCCCTAAAACAAGCAGATCCCAATGGACATTGTAGTTTGAATAGGTTTCCACCTTTAATGAAAGTATCAGTTTGTTACAAAGGATCTGAGTGGCCGTTGGCCACAGTTATATGGTTCTAACCATAAAGCTCGGGAGGTCATATGCTTCTGTTTGGTAATCTTTGTTTTTTATGGTATCTTTGAAAAACGCGCTTTAATTACTTTAGAAAACGCTACTTTTTGGCCGTCAAAACGCGCCGTTGTTTACTATTGAACAGCTGATGGCGGGAAGAGTGAATTCCGCTCACAAATTTCAAGTTACAACAAGTTTGACTGACTACTTTAATTTCGAAAATCACCTGAGGTCCATAAGGTATTAATGGAGATGTAGGTTATATACTATTGCAGATAAATGTTTACGTATGGTCCCGTTAAAATATCCTCAAGTAGGCTAGGCCTAACCTATTAAAAACTGTTCAGGGGACTGGTTAGAACTTGGATGTTTAATTGAATGTCGGAAACCAGTATTACTGAGAAATAACAGTCTTAAAATGCGCTATGGGTCACCCAGGGTCCCTGCCCTCTCTTTCCCAGGTAATGTTATGTTAGCCTATGTTATATTATATTATAGGCTAGGCTATTAGGCCTATATTAGGCTATATTAGGGTTAGGTTAGGTTAATCTAGGCTAGGCTAATCTAATATAATATTTGTACATTATGGGCAGTGGGCGGGGCCTCGCGTATGTGGCGGCGTACAGACCCTCCCGTAAAACTTAAAACATAGGCCTAGCGCATTTTAAGACTTTTATTTCTCAGTAGGCCTAGGCCTAAATACTGATTTCCGACCTTCAATTAAACATCCAAGTTCTAACCAGTCCCCTGAACAGTTTTTAATAGAGCTTTTAATAGCCTAGGTTAGGCTACTTGAGGATATTTTAACGGGACCATAGGTAAATTTTTACCCTATTGCATTTTGGTGGCCTTATAGTCCAAGTAGACATGTAGCCTAACTGTGTAAAAGGTACTAGCCTATAGCCTAGGCTATAGGCTATAGGCTAGTAGCACTCGGTAACTAACTAGGCTATTACTAACGCTGGTAAATGGTAATTATAGGGCTCGCACCCTTATTTTTCATGTTTTTTCCTCCAGATTTCGAGAAATGAGTGTTTTCATGGTTTTAGTTATAATTCCAATGTGGGATAGGCCTACACGATGGGTTGAGGGGGGGCTTTGCCCCCCTCACCCCCCCATGAATTATTGAAATCATCATCTAATACATCTATGTTGCCAGCAGGGGGTAAATATCGATTATACTGCATAAAGAAGGCGTTTGTACTTTGTAAACAGTGAGGATGTCCGAAAGAGCTCTGAGATTGATTAGATTGGGCGTTTTTTCTATTAGGCTAGCCTAACATCGGGTTTTATAAATGTGATCAAAATTATTCTCCCACAATGGATTAGGCCTATGCATCATGATGCATGAGTATAGGATAGTACTGTATAAGGATTCCATAGGCTAGACCTAGCCTACGTAGGCTACGTTGTCCCTAATAAATTAGCCTAGCCTATGTGGTAATTCAATTTCTGCATAATTACAACTCCTGTTATTTTAGGTTATAGGCTAGGCTAGCCTAGCCTATTTATTTTATTGTTGTATTTTAATACTTTGTAGGCCTAAGTGTGTATTTGGTATTAGTTTTTGACCAACCAGTTATGGGCCCCATCGATGATTATCAGTGTTTTATCAGTTTCATGAACGATACTTTGTTGGTGTACATGTAATTACCGTCGCAAAATCACTATAGCCTAGGCTAAGTGAAATATGAGAAACTGTTGGATTGTTCACCCATAACACAGGGAACGTGAGCTGGGTTTAGACCGTCGCGAACCCATAAACAGGGAACGTGAGCTGGGTTTAGACCGTCGCGCACCCATAAACAGGGAATGTGAGCTGAAATTAGACCGTCAGCGAGACAGGTTAGTTTTCGGGGGATGGATGTAGTTACCGGGTGTACCACTACTGACATACAACATAAATCATCTATAAATACTTACCGGTATAATAAAATAAATACTTATAATAAAATAAATACTTATAAATCTATAATAGGCTACTAGGTTAGGTTAGGTTGTTTGGTTAGGGTAATGTATTTTTGTATCCAAAGGCAGTCAAAATAGACGGGAATATGATGGTGAGCTTCCGCGTAGTGTAAACAAGACGGGCGATACACCCGGTAACTACATTCTTGCCGTTTTCGGTTAGGTTAGGCTAATGTTGAAAATACTAAAATGCGGCGGTCCTCGGTATTAAACAACTAGCCTATATCAAATAAAAAATAAAAAACAACAACAAATTACCTGAAAAACTCGTAAATGGTTGGTGATAAACTTTTACCGTGTATTTCATTGTTAGAAAGTGCGGAAAGCACTGTTTATTAGCATTTGCATTGTTAATTGTAATTCAGATACGCCAACAATCTAGGAGTTTACTCGATGAGTCAACTTTGAAAAGACATTAGCGGCTTAGCCTAACCTACCAACCTTACCTAACCTATCCTAGTATTATGGGTGGGGGCTGCTGAGTGCTGCCCCCCTGCTGACTGGGTATTAAAACTTTAAATAATTTATGGGATGAAGTCTATGGTGTGGGTAGAATGTAGAGTTCGGGCGTACCGCCAGCCTTGTTTACACTACACATAGTGGCGTCGGACCTTTGCCATCATGTTCCCGTCAGACCTGTCTATTTTGACTGCCTTTGGATACTATAATATGTTGAGGGGGCGCTTTGCCCCCCCTCCCCCCCCCCCCCCCTCCCCATGACATACTGTCATCATCATATATATTGCTAGCAGGGGGCAAATTACCGAAAAAACCGCTGTCAAAATAGACGCGAACTTAACCACGGCAATCGACAAATATAAACATGACAGCGGCGGCGGAGGAGGCGTCGGACCTTTGCAATCATGTTCCCGTCTATTTTGAATGCCATTGGATACAATAATATCTTGAGGGGGGGCTTTGATGGTTTATAGTTCAAATTATAACTTTGGAAGTGATAAAATGGCCTAAACAATGGTATTTCATGTTAATTTTCTTGTATTCCTTCTCATATTCATTTAAGTCTTAAAACAACATTACTCTGGTTTGACACCCTGTAACCTACATTCGGTAGGCCTATAGCCTAGACTAAAGTGGTTCCCATTTGTGAATTTTGTATTATGCAATCAACCTTTCGCGGTCTTATATCTTGTTTTTGTTCAGCGTTTCAGGATGGCGATGATGCAAGAGCGATCAAGTGATGAACAACAAGATTTGGAGGCTGACGTAGGTGTGGTGGGGCCACAACTCATTAACACCCTTGAGGTCAGTCACCTGGTCAACATGCAGTTGGTTACAAATGAAAGTGGCACAGCCGGATTCAATAGTTTGCCTACAAATGAAGTATTTTTATCTTCCTCATTTTTGTTTAGTCACACTTTGTATTTTTTTTTTTTTTTTTTATGTAAGATTGTCAGATTTATGGGTTTTTCTCTGGAATGCATACAATTTCTCATCTAGGTTGTTGCCAGACTTTAGAATCTTGTGTACTGTATATGAATGTGGTTTGAAGGTAGGATATATCATGACCGCCATACAGTGAGATCGCCTATCTCGAATATAAGAGGGAAAAACAGGTGAGATTATAATGTTCAAGTCTAAAGATGCGAAGTTTACCTCATATGGAGAAAATACAATAGGGACTGACGAGTCGGCAAGTAACCCACGCCAAATCTGGCAATGACCACTTTTGACACCACAAAATCAGACAAATAGCATTTCACATAGTATTTTTAACATTATGAGTAAATTGAATGGAAAAAGCAAGATATTCACCTTACAATAGTTGAATAGAAGCTTAAGTGGTAGAATGTGCATTCTGAGGCAATGCGAGGAGGGGGGTTGTATTGGGAATAACGTAATGTCCACGGTCCACACGATTGATAATTTACGTGTGTATGTGTGATCCCACTCCCCATATCCCCTCCCTCCCTGCAGACACACACATACACACGCAATTGCAAATATTAACGATTGCATGGATATTACGTCAATCCCATTTGCTGCAGACAGAAAAGTATGCACACATTCGCACTGATTTCTAAGCTTTTATACACATGTGTTTGTAAATTTCATTAATCGATTTTAGGAGTAGAGTTAGTTGTTGGAAGGAACATAATAATTAACTATTATACGGTGAATATACAGTACTGGTATCTTCTTGTTTTTCCATTCTATATATTTATAATGTTATATAATATGTACAATCCTATTTGTCTGATTTTGTGGTAGCAAACGTGGTCAGTAGCGTTCAAAATTGGTGATATTTGATCTAGATTTGTGAACGGGGCAATCTTGAAGGTGGGGGTCGAGATTTGAATGTTCGAGATGAATTCGATCGAGATTGGGGAACTTACAGTACCGGTATTGTGCATTATTACATAGTATGAATGTGATATACAGGTCTTATGTACTTATAACAACAATATTGCAAAAGGTAATCTCAAAATCAATATTTTACTTTTCTTGAATGTTTAATCACAAAAATCCATTAAAGATAATTGTAATTAATTTATTTGAAATAATGAAACAATAGCAATGTATGAGGGACACATTTATTTTGTTGGAGCAAATCTTTATATATCTGACTAAAATATTTATTCCAATACAGCGTAATGGTATCGCCGCTGCTGATGTGAAGAAGTTGGAGGAAGCAGGGTACTACACGGTGGAGTCGGTAGCCTTTGCCCCCAAGAAGGCTCTGTTGGTGATCAAAGGCATTAGTGAAGCCAAGGCCGACAAGATCCTGAGTGAGGCCACTAAGCTGGTGCCCATGGGATTCACCACAGCCAATGAACTACACCAGAAGCGTGCTGATTTAGTTCAGGTGCACCACTACTTTTATTTTTAGTATCACTGTAGACTCAGAGCATTGACATTTGAATTTAATTTTTACTCCTATTTCGGTGAAAATCTTTAGGTTTAAGTTAAGTTTATCACCAGGAGAGCCCTATCATGGTTTATACTTGGTAAACTATAAACAGATTAACTGTATTTCTTCCTTCCATTATTGACTCACTACATTAATTAATCAGTTCACCATAGATTTATCAATTCAACACAAATTATTCCTGTTTGTATTTTTTATTTTTTATCATAGGCCTATATTATTTTTTAACTTGTAATACCATAACCCCCCCTCACCAACAGTTGACCACAGGCTCAAAAGAACTGGATAAGCTACTCGGCGGTGGCATCGAGACAGGCTCCATCACAGAGATCTTTGGGGAGTTCCGCACGGGGAAGACCCAAATTTGTCATACCATGGCCGTCACCTGTCAGGTATGTTGGCTGTCCTGGGAGGTTCCGTATGAAGAAAGGTTGAAGAAATTTGGTTTACATTCGTTAGAGAGACGCAGAGTTAGAGGGGATATGATAGAGGTGTTCAAGTGGGTTAGTGGGATTAACAAAGGGGACATGACAAATGTACTAAAGCTCAGTGATAGCGAAAGAACTCGTACCAATGGTTTCAAATTAGATAAATTTTGTTTCAGAAAAGATATAGGCAAATATTGGTTTGGTAACAGAGTTGTAGATGGGTGGAATGGACTACCAAGTGCTATAGTGGGATCAAAAATGGTAGGGAGCTTTAAGATAAAATTAGATAAGCATATGGACGAGAAGGGTTGGGTGTGAAGGGGGATCAGCCGGGTTGGGCCAATCAGCGCTCTGCAGACCCCCGTAATCCTGCGTTAATCTCTAACCGTTTTGGTAAGATGATCCTCAGGGTATTAGAGTGTTGAGCCTATAATTGGGGTTGTGTGGGACAGGGATCTGCCTTGCTTAGGGCAATCGGCTTTCTGCAGACTCCCATTTTCTTATGTTTGTTTATATGTCTGGTAGGCTGTTTATATAGGCCTATTGTAGATTGTCAATAGTAATATACTGGTACCGTATACTGTATATCTGAGACGTTTGTGTTGTATCTGTGTATGTACAGTATATAGTATACAGTGCTCAGACACATACCCCATAGCTGGGGGTGGCCGACTCGAGACAGAGCCCGAACAGGGATAACACAACACAGCATAAAAAACACAATTAAAAAATTCACACACATCTAGGTCACCCAGGAGAAGACCCAAAGACCAAGGATCACTAGGGCCTCCAGCACTCCCCCTGTCTTAGACCTCCCGGAGAGGTTCCGGTCTCAGCAGGCAGACATGCAGCGGAACCATACCATGTTTGTGTTACTTGAACTTATTATATGTTGGGTAGCTTATATATTATTGTATGTATGTATATACTCAGGCACATACCCCATAGCTGGGGTTGGCCGACTCGAGACAGAGCCCGAACAGAAACAATAAAAAAAACCCGCACATCTAGGTCGCCCAGGAGAAGACCCAGAGACCAAGGATCACTAGGGGCCTCCAGTAAGCCCTATGTCCCATACCTCCCGGAGAGGTTCTGGTCTCAGTAGACAGAAACGCAGCGGAACACACTGCAATACCCGTCCACATTACTTCCAGGCATAGCCCTTCATATATATACACCGGCTCCTCGGGCCAGGCGCCTGACGGACTATTATCTAGTCCAACTGGCGCCCGATCTCCTCTCCCTACGACCGCGTTATCACTCATCTATTCACAAGCATTTTCCAATCATTCCTATTCATCACCAACTCTCTTACCTGTTCTTCAGTCATCTCTTTATCTTCCAACGCTTGTTTCGCACCATCTCTCCGAGGTCTTCCTCTCAATCTATTTCCCCTTGTTTCTGACTCATATATTCTCTTTGCAGTACAGTATAAGCCTTTCATCACTCATTCGCTTTACATAATCCATACGAGCATAGCACCCTTCTTTCCACTCTGGCCGATAAGGGTTCCTGTTGTCTCACTCTCCTACGCAAGTATTATCGTACTGTACTGATATATTTGCTTGGGTAGAGTCAAGGTAAATAAATTAAGTATCACTAGCTAGTGCCTCTACCGCTACTGGCGGTACCGTACTCTCAATAAATTGTACCGCTACCGCCGATATTATATTTGACACGTACCGGTACCGCTACTGTCGCTATTTTAATAAGTACAGTACTGTACTGCAGTGCTTGCCCTCCTTTGCTATTAGATTAGGTTAATTAAAATAGGAATTTAAATGACACTGAATAACATGGCCC
Organism: Paralithodes platypus; assembly: GCA_032716605.1. Taxonomy (NCBI): domain Eukaryota; kingdom Metazoa; phylum Arthropoda; class Malacostraca; order Decapoda; family Lithodidae; genus Paralithodes; species Paralithodes platypus. The sequence continues at coordinate 4,903,204 of CM064562.1, read as the reverse complement.
TAGTTGAAATCTGCTGGTTAAAATAGTCTAGTGATTAAGTTATCCGGGAACCATGTGACTGATAATGCTGAACCCCTACAGTTGCCGCTGGAGATGGGAGGTGGTGAGGGTAAGTGCCTGTATATCGACACAGAGGGCACCTTCCGGCCGGAGCGTCTTGTGGCCACGGCTCAGAAGTTGGGACTGCAGGAGTCGGACGTGATGGATAATGTGGCTTATGCTCGAGCCTACAACACCGACCATCAGACTCAGTTGATCATACAGGCTGCAGCTATGATGGTAGAGTCCAGGTACGAGGCACACGTAAAGTGTGTGTGTATATATATATATATATATATATCTATATAAAAATTTATGTATATCTCAAATACACTTGAGCTACTAAATGTTTTTATACTGTTAGTGGGGCTGTTGGTGGTTCGAGCCCCACTGAGGGTATAAAAAACATATATATATATATATAGATTATTCCTAAAGGTTCAGGAACATTTCATAGCGAGGTCGGTCCTTAGAGATCTGTACCCCATAAAATGTGCTTTCCTTTCACTTAAACATTAGGCTATTAAGTGTGCAATTGAATTTGAGTACATAATTAGATTGATATCCAGTATTTGTTAAATGGATATAAAATTGCAGTCATGTACTTAACCTTTAATTGTCTTGATGGTGTAATGGTTAGAGTGTTTAAGATCTGTATGTGGTAACCCAGGTTCGAATCCCGGTAGGATCACATGCTTTCATTAATTTCATTGGTAGGTGTTTGGTGTTGGGAGTGAAATTAATAAATTTTATTATACTGTATACAGTATATAAATATACACTACGGGCCGTGGCATGGTCAGTAGTGTGTCTGACTGCTGATCGAAGGGTCTGCAGTTCGATCCTACGCAGTGCCATTGGTAGATGGCAAGAGTTTGTGTAGCTCGGTTTAGCAATTTGTGATAAATGTCCAGTTAAGTCCCTGTAACAAGGGCATGCCTAAACCCTGTCAATAAAGGGAGTTTGCGGTGTTAAAAACTGTTATCATTATACAGATTATGCATATAATTATATAAGGTAGTGTTTTCTATTGACCTAAGCAACAGGTCTCCACATCAGTGGATTCAGTAGGACTCTCATCACATATTTTTTCAAAGATCCTTTATAATCTTTATATTGTATACAGTAAATTCCACATACAGTAGTCTACAATATATTACTATTACATTCAAATTAATTTGTCAGTTTTCTGTCTTCCTGCTCATTTATTATATTTTTTTCTATTATAGTATCTACTAAAATAATTTACCCATGCCTCCATTGGAGATGTTTGTGCATGTCGTGTTATTTATGTTTTATGAATGTGTGTTTGATATTTACTTTTTTGTTTCTATTTTTGTCATATGCATGTGATTTTATATATTTTTTTTCTAGTTTAATCATTTGTCGTTTTCTTGTGTGTTGTAGGTACGCATTGTGCATTGTTGACAGTTCAACGGCTTTGTACCGCACAGACTATTCTGGCCGCGGGGAACTGTCAGCTCGTCAGCTTCATCTCGCTCGCTTCCTACGATTGCTCCTCAGACTGGCTGATGAGGTATGAGGATGGGTAACATCTGACATAATGTAGCTGGGTCACACACTTAACTTAATATTTTTAACATCGTTCTTAACACCAATATGACCCCAAATGAAATTGTAATGCCCTGTACCAAAAATCCCGTAACCCCAGTACCGTACTGCCCGAGTTGACGTTTGGGATAGCGTAAAATAGTCGTGTTGATGGCGAAGTCTAATAAACCCATCACGTGAATCACCACGAGACTATCACTTGGTTCTTTCAAGGAGAACTAAGATTGTTATAATATTGAACGTCCGTGGTAGTACTGTACAGTGGGTTAGCGCGCGGACCTGGTTGACCTACTGAGGTCGCTAACCTTGTGTGCATTGTGTGTGTGTGTAAGTGTGAGAGTCCGAGCGTAGGGGGTGAGACAGTGAAGCACGGGAACGAGGTGGCTTCGGAGATGGGGTCATTTCGGGCCATGAGTGAGCACCATGCCTCATGTGAAGGCAAGATGGCAGGTGCTCGTTGTACTCTACGTGCTTCACATGTCTCACTCCCTAGACTGGAACAAGACCTCACGGGCTTCACTGTTCATTGTAAAGCGGTGAATGTTAAGGCTCTCAGCCTATGCCCGAGAGGAAGTAAGTTGGAATATAGAAAAAAAGAAAAAAAAAACAGGGTTCGAACCCCGCGCCAGGCATCTCAAAACTTGGGGAGTTTTTGGGATGATTAAATTCCCTTAGCACCCAGTATTTCAGAAATTAATTAAAGTGTGTGATTCTCCCAGGATTTGAACATAATTGACCAATTGCAATGTAATGTCCCAAAATTTCTGAACCACAGAGCTACACTGAGTTGACGTCGGGGGTAGTCTAGACAATAGGCCTAGCCAGGCCTAACTCCCCTTTTGTATGTTCCAACGTGGCTCAGTCGATAGATAGGGCAAGTCCGGATTGCCAGCGACCCGGGTTTAATTCCCTGCTAGGGCCAAATGTTGCTTGGGAGACCAAAAATGTTTAATCACTCGGAATTACATGCAAATTTTAAGCTACAGTATAAGGAATTTTAAACAGAAATAATGTTGCTGGGTCACACTTAGCATAGCAGAACATAGTTTACCATTTGCAAATTTCAGGCTATGAGGGAGTTCAAGCTATAGATGTAATTAATATGTAAAACTTGCTAAACAAACAAGCCAAAACAGGAACTGCACAATACAAAGACAAAATAATTTATCAAAATCACTATGTGGAAACAAAGCATTGAATATCTAACAAAACAATACTATGTAATAAAACCCCCACAAAACCACCACATACAATGTAAATGTAAAGAAAAATATAATACAAAATTATATTAGTTTGTAATGTATGGAAATTGTGTTGTTTTTGGTTTACCTATGATGTATTTATGTGTATAATGATACTGTAATTTAGCTTGTTTATTGGCCAGGTATCTATGTCTACAGTTTGACTTTTCTTATAGCTTGAAACTTGTATGTGGTAAATAACAAATTGGTAAAAGTATAGGTGGATCACACATATACCATAACACAACATGACATTATTGCAAATGACAACAAGTGCATATTTTGTACACAATGCCTCTATCATGTGCTGTTGGATATAGAAATATGTGCTTTGTTTGCCCGAAGGCAACACTCTTTATAACTCAGAGGGGACCTCCAAACTGCAACACAGTAGTTATATGGGGTCTCCTGTCTATAGCATCACTGTGCCTTTTATAGGTAGCTTAAAGAGTGGTTAACCATGAACCTATGTAGGATCACTGTAATAAATTTTGTATTATTACTACTGTACTTGAAATTTTTACCAGAGTATAATACTAAAAACTAATTTTGCTTATCATTTTATGCAAATACACACTGGTTTCCAGGGCAGCACTGTGTAGAAGTATGGATGATGTATGCCCTCACCTACTTTTGTCTTATACTACATGTATAATACCTGCCTTAGTATGTAATTTAACCTGTGCTGTACCGGTGACCTCCTTTTCAATATATTCTGGCTACTATTAAGTGAGTTCATTAAGCTTAGGAAGGATCACTAGCAATTATAAGGATTCAAACTAGCTTTTTTAACCCTTTTAGCTATAACAGATTCTTCCTAAGCATCATAAAATTGTCTCAATATTGCTAGAATAAAATAACAAAGACGCCGCCGGTACAGGAGGGGTTAATTGAACATCAAAAGAGTAATTTTTATATTTTTGTTTTAAATAAAAGACAATTTCTTTTATTTGTCTTGTATTACTGCATTGCTTATTGGTACAGTGTTATGATTATTTGTTTGATCTATCAGTTTGGTGTAGCAGTGGTGATAACAAACCAGGTGGTGGCGCAGGTGGATGGAGCGTCTATGTTTGCTGCCGACCCCAAAAAACCCATCGGTGGTAACATTATGGCCCACGCTTCCACTACCAGGTACCGTATGATACGTAGAGGGAGAGTTGACTCTAGTTCTCTGTCTGTCTTTCTCTTTGTCTCTAATAAAAAAAAAAATACTGTACTGTACAGTACTGTACAGTATATATTATAATGTAAAACTTGCAAAATAAACAAACCAAGAACCATACGGACACAGTAAAAAGACAAAACAACCAATCAAAATCGCTATGTGTAAACAACGCTTAAGTAAAATAATAATTTATAAATAAAAGAACACAATCCACCACATAGGGTGTACATCACTACATGAGCAAGTTAATTTGGTTCCCAAGCAAACTAATCGCACACATAACAACGCACTATCGTCACGTTCAAGGAATTAGTCAATTTGGGAAGTCGGGGACGTTCTGGTAAATTTTACCAAACTGCATGAATAAAGAAACTACAATTAGTGTCAACAGATCTCCTTCACCCCATCTCAACACACTACATGGCTGGTGCACTACAAACAGACTTAATCTAGCCCCAGCCAAATCCACCGCAACCCTGCTCACAAGTTGGACAGGAGAACACGAATACATCCCTCAACTCACCATAAACAACACACCCCTAACACATACACACACACCCAAAATCCTAGGAGTAACATATGATACTCATATGACATTCAAACAGCACACCACAAACATAAAAAGAAACTGACACCCAGACTTAACGCCCTCAGGTCACTTGCTCACACAAAATTTGGACACAACAAAGAAACTACCACCACAGTATATAAACAATACATAAGATCAGTGATGGAATACGCAAGCCCAGCCTGGGCTTCTAACCTAGCTGAAACACATCATAAGACCTTACAGACTATTCAAAACAAAGCCCTGAAGATCAATTACAGGCTGCACAGCTACTGCACCCACAGATCACCTACATCAAGAAACCAAAATCCTCAAAGTCAAAGACCATCTGGACATGAGAGGCACTCAATTCCTGGCAGCAGCCTCCACGAACCAAGACCACCCACTAAACTACATGGCAACACACCCACAGACACCAAGAAATATCAAAACAACACCCAGCACACGGTATTACACAATTATTGTCCTCTCTCCCTCCCTGCCCACCCCGAACCAACTTCCAGAAGCACATCCATATTCATATCTCTCACCGATCCATCCACTCACTCACAGACAACACGCAGCTGCATGCACGACCTCCCGAAATCCATCCTTCTGAATCCTCCCTTCCTCGCGAGGACAGAGTCCACCTGGCCAGGCTGAGATGCGGACACCATCCAGCTCTCCTGAGCTATCAGAAGAGACTGGATGACTCCGTTGTCGACGCCTGCCCGGGATGTAACACAGCACCCCATACCATTAAACACATCATAGAAGACTGCATTTCACACAACCAGTTACGCCAACAACACAATCTACACTCAATGAGAGTTCTGTGGGAAAGCCAGATCGTGGCCATGGCCTTTCTCAGGGACTCGGGGCTGTTCGGCCAGGCAGCTTGGGGAACAACAACAACAACAACATTTTCTATTAAAATCAAATTTGCAACTTGACAAGACATTAAGAATAGTACAAAATACAGATGGCTCTCACTAACGATAGTGCTATCGTCTAATGAGGCTTTGCTGACTCCATAAATTGAGTGTACTGTACTGTACAGGTACATACATAAAATTTTAAGACTGAGTGTTCCACACATAAGTGCAGTTTCAGTCTCTTGTCCTAATGGCGGCGTTCCAGGCAACCCTGTTAAGGGCTGCTTCAATTGTCAAGTTCTTGGATTTGAGATCGGCGTGTATAGTCCGATCCCAGGTCTTCCTCGGTCCACCCCTTGGTGCAGCTCCCTCCACAATCACAGACCTGCATTTTTTCACCCAATTTTGTTCATCCATTCTCTCCACATGTCCATACCATCCCAGTCTACTTGTACGCATCACCTCGCTAATACTCTTTATACCTAAACGTCTCCTCAGCTCAACATTTGTTATTCTTTCCTGTAGCCTGGCCCCACACATCCATCTCACCATTCTCATCTCATTACGCTCCATTCTGTTGACATCCTCTACTTTAACGGCCCATGTTTCTGAGGTATTGAGTGTACTGTACTGTACAGGTATTGAGTGTACTGTACTGTACAGGTATTGAGTGTACTGTACTGTACAGGTATTGAGTGTACTGTACTGTACAGGTATTGAGTGTACTGTACTGTACAGGTATTGAGGTTAGAATCCACTGATTTTTAGGATAATTAGTGATTGCAATTTGTGTTTGTAATGCAATAATTTGCAGCAATATTACTGTAAGCATTAGCATTATTATTATTATATTAAACCTTATATATAATGTTCCTGCAGACTGTACTTGAGGAAAGGGCGAGGTGAGACCCGCATCTGCAAAATCTACGACTCCCCGTGCTTGGCAGAGTCTGAGGCTATGTTTGGTATTTACAGTTATGGTATCGGGGACGTGCAGGACTGATTCCCACCCTCTACCCTCAGACATATATTTAACACTTTCTGTACAATGATGCCTTTCTTCTTTTTATTCTGTCTTAACACACTCATACACATTACCATCTTGATTACTATGATGCCTACAGTACTTCATTTTACTCTGACTAACACTAGACCATTTTATGTAGCTTAGGAAGGAGCTTTAGGAATCAAAGGAGGTTCAAGGGACTGTATCTCCATTTACAGGTACAGTACTCCTCACTTAAAGTTGCCTTGTTGAAGTTATTTCATTATTACACTTCATTAATTATCGAACAAAATTCACTTCAAGTTATCATGCTTCATTATTTATGTTGTAAATAAACAGAAGTGGTCCAAAATTGCAAGAAAGTTGACAGAACTAGTTGCTTCACTTAAAGTTGTTTCTTTCAGTCTTTATTTTCAGGAATGCAACTAAAACTTTAGGTGATGAATTGCTGTACATGTAGTTGTTTCCATCCCATCTACTGACGCCGATGAGCAAGCCGCCCCTTTGACTATTACAGATCCTTACTGAACTGAAATAAAATTGTCTACTTATAATCAGAATAGAATGCAAAAAGACGTTATCATCTTTAAATGGTCGGTAGGGTTATAGGCACCATCTATGACTCCCTGTGTTTGGCTGAATCTGAGGCAATGTTGGGCATTTACAGCTTCGGTATTGGGGACCAACCTAAACCTATACCCTCTTCCTTTTCTGTCTAACACACTTAAGGGGGGTCACCTGCTTTTTTTATCTTTCTCTCCTTTTCTCTCTTTCCTGGCTTGTATCCATTCGTCCCCATTCAGCCAACTATTTTAAGACGTTTATCCCCATCCAGGTGTCAATTTCTTCCTGGCTAGCGATAGTGAGCCAGTATTGTATGGAGAAATCCGGCTTTGCCGGAAAAAAAAATCTATCGAAAAATGTAGCCTACAAATTTAGCTTGCTGTAAAATAAAATAAAAATATATATATATATGCTGGCTCGCTACCGCTCGCCAGAAAAATATTGACACCTGAATGGGGGTAAACGTCTTAAAACAGTAGGCTGAATGGGGTCAAATGGATACAAGCCAAAAAGAGAGGGAAAGAAAGAGAAAAAAGCAAAGTGGGTCCCCTTAACCACACATGTACCATAACCCTTTCAGTGCGATAATGCCTGTAGTAATTTTATTCTGTGTAAAGCCGGTATCACAAGTGTTTTTTTCCCTCAAATTTTATCGGCAACTCTGGACTGGCAGCTTATGATTTAAGCTATTATATGAACTCTGTTACCTAAATTATTCTATATTCAGTCTAGTTTCAGATACCAATGCAAAAGAATCTAGAAATTATATATGGAAAATGTTGACTTTCAAAAATTGACACACTTACACACATACACATTTACAACCCCTTCAATATATTCAATATGATGACACCTAGTTTCATCTTGTACTGGCTAGCACTAGACAATTTTATGACACTAAAAAACCTATGAGAGTATCAGGCTTAGTAATTATATTTTTGACCCCTTACTCAGCTTAATACAATAATTTAATATTAACTCTTATAGCTATTAACTTGTTGAGCCCCATCCTAAAAGTAACTTAACACTTACAGTGCGGGCATATTTACGCTATATTAGGGCTCATTCAGGCATTCTTGAACGATTGAACAAGTGTCTGAATGAAATTAAATTTATTCAGCCAAAAACTAGAAGAAAATAGCTTCAAATGACACCAGAACGAGCTTCGTAGCGCGCAGGGTTCATCCGCATTGCTACCATAGACATCGGCAAATATTCGCTAATACTGAGCGAATATCGCTAATGTCACGCTACATTTGCCTTTGGCAGCGCTACATATGTCTAGTGAGACATGCCTGATATCCCTCAGTGCCGCGGCCGCTTGGCTGGAAAGTGGATGGGGGTCTGCCGCGCTCCCGCTCACTCGGACTCTTCTCCACAGGCTTTAACCCACAGAACCCCAGCGATGCAGCGTTTGCGTCGGCAATGTATGTAACCCTAAACCCAAGCGCCGCATAGGGTGCGTCGCGGTTAATTACTCCGGTCCTATGGCACTTAGAGGGCTCAGATTTGTATGGGAACTGCATAAGTATCCCATGCAACAATGCCGATGGTTGAAAACCCTCAAAGTCCAAGTGCGTGCACGTGCAAAAACTTGTTTTTGCATGTTTTTGCCTACCCATTTCCCCTCTTGTAATTCCGACCTTCGGGCGCCCCGTAGGACCCCTTAATGACCTAGGGGATCGTTTTTTTTGTGGTTTTTCCTTCATTTCTAACCTATTCCAGGTGTTTTCTGGAAAACAAATTTTGTATACAACCTGCTGGTCCTGGGGTGTACTTTTATTTGTAATTAGCTGGTGTTCAATAGGTTAAAGAGCCTGTAAATTGCTATAAATTGCCATGGCGTTCCAAAACAGTCCCCGCAGCTATTGGGTTAATATAACACACTGCCAACTATTTATTATTTACCCCACACCATAAGGTACCACATGTGCAAATTTGAGTCCCCAACAAGCCCTTTGAGAGGTATATAATTAATAATAAGGGTGAGAATAGCTGACGAGAAGGGGTCGTCCCTTGGGCTCAGTGGGTTAAACCCTTAAAGCACCTTAACTTCTCGGAGTTTAGTTAAGCCAAATTATATCCAGTTAGGCAAACTTTTTCTGTCAGGTTTGGGCAATTTACGGTAGGATTAATAATGCAAAACTTGCCAAATTTATGCCAGAGGTCGATTTTTATGATTCAACATTGACTGGATTCCTTTTATCCCATGGGATCCGGGGGGCCTCATATGAATTTTGGTAAAATCAACTTCATAATTGCATGGGGGCGGTTCGTTCGTGGCCACCCCTTCGGGGATCACGGCGTCAGGCAATAGATAGATAGATAGATAGAACTTCATAATTCAGTAGCTACTGATTGAGACTACCTAGAGCAGTCAATGTTTTTTTCAAATTGTAGAACTTTTTGTTGTCTGTAAAATGCCGTAGAGATGACGTCGCTACAACGCGTGGTTGCCGAGTTCTGATGATTATAGCGGCGGGTTTTTTTTTTTTACCATTTTGCATCATATGAGGCCTCCCGGATCCCAAGGGTTAAGCTCTCTCCTGAAACTTACAAATTGAGTACTGTAACTATCATTAATGTTCTCTCTAAGAGGAAAATTAGTAATTCAGTTACATGTGTATCTGTCATTTCTGCATTCATGCTAAACTTGAGCAATAGCATGCTTTAGAATAATCTAAATATAGCATTATCATATTGAAGGGGTTAAAATTGTAAAACTTGCAAAATAAATAAACCAAAACTTGGACAAAGACAATATATTGGGATTAACAAGTTTCCAAGCCGTGGAACAATGTACAGTATTATAATAATTATGTGCTTTGTTTAGTGGTGTCCATTATTCCTAGCACACTTTTATTTAGTAAGTAAGTCATGGAGCAATTTATGATAAGTGCCTTTTCACTGTATATACTCGAACAGTAAGTCATAAAGTAGTGAATGATGCATAGACTTTTTCACTGGTATTAGCTAGCATGAATGATTTTATTATAAGGTTGAGCTTCTTTAAACACTTTAGGCTATTTTGAATTGTCTTAATATTAAATTAAAGAAAATAATTACCTCATTTGCCATTATACTTATATACTCTTGGGCAACTACTTCATTGGTATATTAGCAATTTAATGATACTTTAATGTAATACCACGGACTCAGAAAATATTATTACAGTTTCTTGCCCGCCCACCTCACATCCAGGCATTACCCTTCATATACACTGGCTCCCCGGGCCAGGCGCCTGACGGACTATTATCTTGTCCAACTGGTGCCCGACCCCCTCTCCCAACGACCACATTTTCACTAGTCTATTCACAAGTATTCTCCATTCATTCCTATTTATTACAACTTCTCTTGCCTGTTATACAGTTCTCTCTCTATCTTCCAACGCTTTTACTACACAATCTCTCCATCTCAACGAAGGTCTTCCTATCCCTCTACCTCCCCTTGTATCTGACTCATATACTCTCTTTGTGAGCCTTTCATCTCCCATTTGCTCATCATGTTCATACCATTTTAGCACCCTTCTGTCCACTCTGACCGACAAGGTTTCCTGCTGTCCCACTCTCCTATGTGCCTCTTCATTCCTCAATCTGTCTCTATGCATCACTCTACATACTGTATACTCCTCAAGCAGTTCATCTCCATCACATCCAGCTTTCTTCTCTCTTGTGCATTCAGAGTCCATGTCTCAGCCTCATACATCACTGTTGGTACAACTATCCCTTGATACATTCATATTTTTTCACCAACCCTCATATTTACTTACAAATAAACCTAATTAACACTCAACTCGCGGTGACTGTCATATGACAGGAGAGAGAATATTGGCCACCCCTGCGGTGCCCGTCATACGACGGGTGCCTTTTTGATGCCATTACGACCCCCCCCCCCTGTTACTACTCTCCTTGACGCGGTTGGGGGGCTTCGGGGCCGGCGACTGGAGCTTGATGGGGGATGGTTGTGGTACTTACCATTCCTATCTCCCCTCGAGCTTTCGTCCTCAGCTTGACTAATTTTGAGTAGTTTTTCATTCCTCATTCTATGTTTTTCCCCTTCTATTCTAATTCTGTCCCATTTGACTATCCCGGGCAGCCTATATCTCATGTCTCCCTGGCCTGGCTAGGTAGCAGACACCTGACCTGATTTGTCTCTTCGGTTGCTGATGTGGCCGGACTGACTTGATTCCATTCGGTAATGCATTTTTTGCTTCTCGATATGATTTTTTCTACCTTCGACCTGATCTTTCATTCTTCGCCCTGATCACTTCTTGGTTGGTGTTGCGGTGTAGCAGTTCTTGCCTCATCCTTCGGCCCTGCCCTATAAGAGCTCTGATGTGGAGCTCATGTGGTCTGGCTGAACTGGTGAAATGGCGAGAAATGTCTGCGTGTCTTCACCTTCCTCGATTTGTTTCCCTACTACCATTCCCGATCTATCTTGACTCGTTTAGTTATATATCTTGATCGAATCCTTCGGGCCAGCCCTATGAGAGTTCCTTTATGGAGCTCAGTGGTCTGGTTAACCCTCCAGCCCGGCAGCTTAGGGAACAACAACAACAACAACCCTCCAGCCCCGGCTATGTATTATATATATATTTCCCGAAATCCGGGGGTTTTGGCCGAAAAACTTCTACGCCTAGGCTACCGCATCTTTGTTATTTGGCTTGCTTTCGCATTCCCGCGCATCCCCAAGCGTAGATGTGTTTCGTACCTGTAGAATGGCATTAAGTAGAGCTCTCTAAGTCAACTGGTTCAGTTGTGATGATGATTTCATTGGAGATAACTTTATGGCAAAAACAGCCACTTTACACTACTTTTCGATATTTAACAATAATATACAGGCACACACGAACAAGCGACGCACTCCTTGTGGCCGGAGATGCGGGGCGTCGGTCCAGCCGGCTGTTGTTTACATGCGTCGGACGTACGCCTCGCACACCAAGCTTACAGGCTTTGAGCTCATGGGTGTTTAAGAGCCCTTCCGGGTAGCTCGGGTGTGTTTTTTATGGGCGTTCAAGAGCCCTTCCGGGTCTGGAACTAATATTAAAAAAAAAAAATAAATAAAAAATAAAATAAAATGCCATTACGAGCTATGTGAGAAACCGAGCATTGAGGGGTCAATAGGCGACCTCATACCGCTCGCCACCGCTCTGGGGACTAATGTATCTCATCCCCGCCTCCCTAGAGCTTTCAACAAGGATATAATTTGTAAAAATACATAATTTTGGGGTATTTTCGCTTTCGGTTGCACGATCGTTGCAAGAGAACCCGTTGTTGTACAAGGATGATTCAGGTGTCATTGGAAAGCTCTATTATTGCCGTTTCATGGATATATAATTGTATTACACTGGCCCTTGCTTATGCATGAAAAAGAGCATGGAATGAAGCTCATTTTCGGTAAATACCCGACAGGCGCTACCATGGTACACCCCCCTCCCCCCTGCTCTATGGGAGTTAATTAAATCAATGAAACAAATGAATATACTGTATGTGGTTCTCCAAGGACTCGAAACTAGGATACTCACACTGAAATTCTGCGCTCTAAGCATTACGCTATCAAGACAACACTTTTAGCTTTCATTCCAAGATTTCTCACCTTCCACATACTTCCCATTGCTCCAAAAACTTTCCTTTCTTCACATTCTCTCTGTTTTACCTCCATTTCGATGAAACCATAAAATTATATCTGAAAGGTAGGCACTCAGCCGACCAAACCATTATATCTGTATATACCACATTCCTCCTTCCCTCACTATCCTTAGTATATCATGCCTCTTCATGGATGTCCTCATCCATTCGGTGGAAATTTAATATATCGTAGGCTTGTGCATAAACCTTTTAACTGCCTTGATAGTGTAATGGTTAGTGCGCAGAATTTTGGTGTGAGTATCCTGGGTTCGAATCCTTGGAGTACCACATGTATTCATTACTTTCATTGATCTCATTAATTAGGTTTATTTGTAAGTTAATTGGTGGGTTGATGATCATATGAATTTATTTATTTACCTTTACCTTTCTTCCCTTTTCTCATTTTTGTTTACCTCTGTATTAGGCCATCTTAAGCTGTAGATAATTTGTCAATATCTTCACCTTTTTTGGCTCTTTAATATTTAACCTTTAGAATAACTGGATAACTTTACAGATAGGCCCTAATGCCTTTCCTTTTTTCTTTTTTTATTACTATGAACTCGTCAGTTTACTTTTGCTGTTTATTTTATGAATATTGTTTATTCAAGAATGCCCAATTTGATCATTGTAAATTGCAATATAACAATGTCTTACTGAAATAGTGTTCATATACATTAACTCATGTTCGGTTTTAGTGTTGGTAATATTGATAGCTATTATACTATATATCAAGTGTCTTAATTATCTTCTGTCTTTATATTCTTTGTTAGTACAGGTATAGTACAGTAACCTATATTTCCATATGTATTTTGTAGCTACATATAGCATAATAATATAAATTGACTTATAAACTTTTATTCATTAATAATAAGATAATATCCTATATATATAGTTTTGTAGTAACCTGTGTTGTATTGATTAGGTCAATTAGTGCACAGTCAAAATGTCTGGGGCTTAATTCCTGGGCAGGACAAAAGAATAAGGTGCAGAATATTCATACCCTACACTATCCATTTTTACTAGGCAATAAACTAGCATGGTCCTGTCTTGGTTACTGAGCTGTGGCAAAGGTTAAGAAAAAGCATTACTGTTTATACTCACTCACTCGCTGGGGGCTTATGCCACCGCCGCATTTAGCTGCACTCACCCTCCGATTCCATGCCCGGGGGTTTCTCTGTTTCTCCGTGCGAGATCCCGTGCCGCAACTCATTCCACCCCAACTAGCTCCCGACGTCAATGGTTGACTTTCTTCAGCCATGAGTCATTGTATTCCTTGAGGTCTCCTCCACTCAGGGTATTAAATCCACCAAAACCACCGCATGAGCAGGATCAACTTCAGGAACGCGCACTACGGGCTCATATAGCCGAAGCTGATGGACTATATGCATCCAATATGTCTTGAATCTGTTTGAGAGAGTAGGCGCGCTGGTTAGATATGTGGTAATACCAGCAGTACTCAGTGATCCTATGTAGATACTTGGCACCAAAAGAGTTGATGCGTCTCCAAATCACCGTTGGGTGTCTATCTCGCTATCATATAACATTAACATTTATGTAACTGAACAACTTAACTGAAATGCATGCTGCACATAGCAATCAAAACATTACCTAAAGTCTTAATAAAAAAAATAGCAAAACAGAATCTTAATACATGAACATTTTCAATGTGTTATGTACAAAAATAATAACAATAATTGAAACAAATAAAAACAAAACTCAGACTGTCACCTGGCCAGCACAAAACTCCATGGAGAGCACCTCTATTATCCCTGTCATAGAAATGGCTCTACCGACCTAAGCGCTCCCGTCAACATCAAAGGAGAAATTCAGACACATGGATCATAGAGATCGAGGCACTTTGTACTAAGGAGCAATGATTTATTGAAAAAAACATGCAACTATTACGTAAATAGTACAGAAAATTATGGGCTGGTCTATCGGAGTGAGAGCTGAGCCATCTCTGCCATACCCATATATAGCTTACTCTGACTGTTCCTTTTACTTATATATTTTCTAGATCTCAAGTGACGGCTTCTCTTTCGTGGGTTGACCTCCATACTGCCAACCTAGAAGTTGACCGATTGAGAGCCAAAGTATCACATTTTTCCTTTGCCCCTCAACTTTCCCTTCATAATTTCTGAGGGGAACAGGGCCTTGGGTGGGGCTTTGGTTTATGGGCGTTTCCACACCCTCCTCAGCTCCCTGCCTTGGAGTGGCTTCGGTTACCTGAGCTTTATTTGTGGTAAGCAGGGAAGGTTTTGTTATGGTAAAGAGACTTCCCATGGATTTTGTGGGGGCGCTCGTTTATGGCCTTGGCCTTGCTCAGGACCTTGGGGCTGCTCGGCCAGACAGCCTGGGGAACAGCAACAACAACTACAAAAATACACACGTAGACACATTCTTAAAACAATACAAAAACTATGTTTTAAACAATACAATAAAGTAACACAACAATACCCACACCGCAAGAAACAAAATACATCGGGGAGTGCCGCTTTAAGGGCAATACTTCCGCCATCAAACTCGATGAACTGCCTAGCAGTCTGACAGTCTGCTGCCCAGTCCTCATGATTATCTTATTTCCATCTATAATTTAAGGTAATAGTTATTAATATAACAGAGTATAGTGCAGTTAACCCCCTTTAGGCGCCTCTAGACCCCACCAAGTAGGCTATACCAAGTATAGGCCATTTGCTAGGCTAATAGGCCTAGGCCTATGGAAAATTTAATTGGCTTACATGTATTAGGCCTAAGCCTAGGATAGGCCTAGGCCTAATTATATAAAACAAAAAAAATTGAATTTTTCGTCATAGGCCTAGCCTAAGCCTAGCCTCCTAGGCTCCTAAGCCTAAGCCTTTTAGATTTGGGTCAATTTATAGTTTAGGACCTTCATGGACTTTGCCTAAACTGTACATCAAACCTAGCCACCTAGGCTAGGCCTAGCCTATAGCCTAGGCTATGCTTGTTTAATGAAAATGTTATATTAATTTAAGAATTTTTAGGGAATAGGCCTAAGTTAGTTCATGGTAAATCTACAGTTATACTACCCCTTCCCCACTAGCCTCCCCCCCCCCCCCCACCACCTCTCCCCTTCAAAACACGTCTTTTAGCGTGTTTTTGGATGGTTTAGCAGACGCGGAAACTGGAAAACAACGTATTTTGATCAAAATTTATCATCAACCAGATACGAGTTTTTCAGGTAATTTGTTGTTGTTTTTTTATTTTTTATTTGATATAGGCCTACAGTGTTGTTTAATACCGAGGAGCGTCGCATTTTAGAATTTTTAACATTAGCCTATCCTAACCTAACTTAACCTAACCTAACCTAACCGAAAACTAACCGGTCTAAACCCAGCTCACGTTCCCTGTTTATGGGTTCGCGAAGGTTTGTAATACTTCAATGTATCTATTTCAAGTCAAATATACATTTCCGCACATCATCAAACCATACTAAGTCTACTACAGTACTAATAATAATAACCCATTAGGCCTAGTACCAACAGAATAGCGACAAAATAGGGGTAGTATAACTGTAGATTTATCGGTAACATTCAAGACAGCTAGAGCCGCCTTTTTTACCAAGTTTCTTTATATTTTTTCCAGGGAATATAGTGTTTAATTGTTGTTTATCATGGTTTGAGTGGAAGATTTGCATTAACTTACCCATTATTCATTAATCTGAAGATACTCCGTCAAATGGCGCCATTTATTGGGTGAATCGCGCTTTTACAGTAGGTAAGGAAAATTGTGGGGAGGCCATGCATGCTTCCAAAATGTACAAATATTAGATTAGATTAGATTAACCGGTAAACCTGACTTTTTGGACCGACAGCGATTTCAGTAAGTTTTATTTTGTTTTTTGTAATTTTTTCTTCAGATATAGTGTTGTTTTATACTGAAGAGGAGCGGAAATGAGTATTTACCCATTATCCAACAATCTAAAAACACGCCCCCCACTAGTGGGGAGGGCTATGAAGTTCAGGGAAAATGAGGGGTTAAAAGCGTAAAAATACAATAATATAGCGTTTTGTATCAAAACTTGGCTCGGGTTTTCCCAAATTGCAAACCCATACAACCCAATTTTGTGAATACCCGAGCCAACTTTTGACGAAAGCTGGCTCGGATTTCACGGGGTGGAGTGGGTAGCCTAATATTTCATGTTATAAAAATAGTCAACTTTGGGAAGACATTAGCCTAACCTAACAACCTTACCTAACCTATCCTAGTATTATGGGTGGGGGCTGCCACCCCCGCTGATTGGGTTAGATTTTTTTTTTTTTGTAATGTTCTAGGCTATTAGCCTTACCTAACAACCTTACCTAACCTAACCTAACCTAGTATATGGGTGGGGGCTGCTGCCCCCACACCCACGCTGGTTGGGTTACTGTTTTTTTTTTTTTTTTTTTTTTTTTTTTTTTTTTTTTTAAATGTGCTAGGCTATTAGCCTAACTTAACAACCTAACCTAACCTAACCTAGTATATGGGTGGGGGTTGCCGCCCCCACACCCCCGCTGGTTGGGTACTGGCTGAAAAACTTATTGTTTTACAGTAGCCTAGGCCTATACATGTATTTTAGAGTTTTTGTTTTTTTCTCCTATTATAATACATTTCAGCTCTTAATGCCATATATAGCAATGATGTATATGCTCTACCGGACCTATTAGGCCTAAACAGATTGATGGGCTAACTGTCGGTCCAAAACATCAGTATAACCGATTAACCTAACCTAACCTAACCCTAATATAATATAATATAATATCGTTTTTGTGAGTAACGTTCAAGCCATTTATTGGGTGAATCGCACTCACCACATCTTTCAAAACAAGAAGAAGAGGACCCAGGTCGAAGGATTCATTGGGTGCAATGCTTTGTTTACGTTCGGGACATTATTTTCGTGTTACTTTTTGGTGTAATCGGGTTTTTTCAAGTGTCGATAACGAAATTCCTCCATGCGGACTACTGAGGCCTAATGAGAAAAATATGGCGAGTCTATTGGTCCCTATTTTCCCTAATAAATTATTTCTAATAAGGCGGCGAAAGAGGTCTTGAATGTTATCGATTTATCATCTACAGTTATACTAGCCAGGTCTACCCCTATTTTTTCATTATTTAGCCTATATTAGGATACGGACAAACTGGATTTTAGGTCACGTAGGGATATAATGTTCTAAATGTATACTATAGCTTTGTCATAGAGTATTTGTCACCGCAATATATGTCTTTACCGCTGCATATTAAATTATTTTTCCGTAGGCTTTGTGGGTTAAATAAGGGTGATGGCGTCCATCTTGGATCAGCTGAGAACTAATATTTTTAATTTTGTTACCATAGTTTTAGTATTTTGTCATATTCTATATCAGTACTAACCCTGTGGGGGTCTGGGGGCGGCAGCCCCCAGGTTAGGTTAGGTTAGGGTAATGACAAAATATGGTTTGAGGGGGCATGTTTTAATATTGCAAAATAATGGGTAAATATGAATTTCCAGAAGGAAAAACACCTTAAAACACACTAATCAATGAAGGAACTGATGAGAAAAAGGATTATAATACAAAAAACACGTACTGTACGTGACCTAAAATCCAATTTCACCTAGGATACTGATAAGGAATAGTTGTGTGACCGGGCGTACGTCGTGTAATCATGTAAGTTGATGTCAAACAACGGGGATGTGGGGGCAGCAGCCCCCACCCATAATACTAGGATAGGTTGTTGTTGTTGTTCCCTAAGCTGCCTGGCCGAACAGCCCCGAGTCCCTGAGGAAGGCCATGGCCACGATCGGGCTTTCCCACAGAGCTCTCATTGAGTGTAGATTGTGTTGTTGGCGTAAGTGGTTGTGTGAAATGCAGTCTTCTATGATGTGTTTAATGGTATGGGGTGCTGTGTTACATCCCGGGCAGGCGTCGACAACGGAGTCATCCAGTCTCTTCTGATAGCTCAGGAGAGCTGGATGGTGTCCGCATCTCAGCCTGGCCAGGTGGACTCTGTCCTCGCGAGGAAGGGAGGATTCGGAAGGATGGATTTCGGGAGGTCGTGCATGCAGCTGCGTGTTGTCTGTGAGTGAGTGGATGGATCGGTGAGAGATATGAGTATGGATGTGCTTCTGGAAGTTGGTTTGGGGTGGGCAGGGAGGGAGAGAGGACAATAATTGTGTGTGATACCGTGTGCTGGATGTTGTTTTGATATTTCTTGATGTCTGTGGGTGTGTTGCCATGTAGTTTAGTGGGTGGTCTTGGTTCGTGGAGGCTGCTGCCAGGAATTGAGTGCCTCTCATGTCCAGATGGTCTTTGACTTTGAGGATTTTGGTTTCTTGATGTACAAAGGAGTACAAAGGAGTACAAAGGAAATCAAGCAACAACAGATCTAGTGACCCTTCTAGGTTGCTTGTCCTCCAAAACACTGAGGATCAAGTGTCCAAACAGTGGTTTAGAGTGGGTAAGGGAACATTGGAAAGGGAATTACTGCCCTGGAACTAATGTCCGTGGCAGGATTAGGAAGTTAGTAGGGGACAGATGTGTTAGTAACTGAGGGGGGGATAAAATAAAGTTATTCATTTACAAACGCAGTCAGTCGCGGGTTTGATGCGAGATATTTGTCTAGGCGGAGTTTAAATGAATCAACGGTGATGCAGTCTATAACGTTTCGGGGAAGCCCATTCCACAAGTTGACAACTCGATTGAAGAAGAAATTCTTAGATTCGTGTGAGTTAAAAGATTTACCAATAATTTTGCAACCGTTTCCCCGCGTGTAATTAGATTGGTCGATAGTGAAGTACTTACTACAGTTCATATTGTCGATGCCTTTGATGATTTTGAACACTTGAATTAAGTCACCTCTTAATCTGCACTGGGTTAAAGGAAATAGATTTAATTCTCTAAGACGCTCTTCGTATGGTTTGTTCTTTAGGCTAGGTATCATTTTGGTAACTCTACGTTGAACTCGTTCTAGCTTGTTTATATCTTTTTGGTAATAAGGGCACCAGGATTGAACGCAGTATTCCAGAAGAGGGCGGACTAAGGAATTGTAAAGGGTTAGGATAACTTCTTTGGATTTATGCTCAAATGACCTGCCTATAAAGCCAATTATTTTGTTTGCCTTCTTAACAACTTCTGAACATTGTTGACTGTTTTAGGTTACTCGATATTGTTACTCCCAGATCGGTTTCTCTGTTTACATTCTTAAGCTGAGTGCCATTCATCGAATAGTTTGCTTTCTCATTTAGGTATCCGACATGTAGTACTTTACATTTATCCGCATTGAAACTCATTTGCCAAATTTGGGCCCAACATGACAATTTATCTAGATTGTGTTGCATATCGTCAACTTGTTCTTTTGAGAGTACGCTATTTGCAATTTTTGTATCGTCAGCAAATTTTGAGATTGTACAGGTGAGACCCTCATCTATGTCGTTGATGTAAATTAGAAAGAGAATTGGTCCTAGTACCGATCCCTGGGGTACCCCGCTACTTACATTGGTCCATTTAGATGCCTTACCGTTTATGACTACTCTTTGCTTTCTGTCGCTGAGCCAATTTTCTATCCATTTCAACACACCGTCTTGTATTCCATGCGCTTTTAGTTTTAGCAGTAAACGTTTGTGGGGAACTTTGTCAAAGGCCTTTTGAAAATCAAGGTATATAATATCTACAGCTTTACTCTCATCGTAGAGGTTGAGGATATCGTGGAAGAAGTCTAAGAGGTTTGTTAAACAGGAACGTTTTTTACGAAAGCCGTGTTGAGTATCTTTAAGTATGTTATTTTCCTCTAAGTGATTTACGAGTCTGTCTCGTATGATCGTTTCTAGCATTTTACATACAACTGAGGTTAAGCTAATTGGACGATAGTTACTGGGTAGGGATTTGCTGCCTTTTTTGAATATCGGTGTTACGTTGGCTAGTTTCCACTGATCGGGCATAGTTCCAGACTGCAAGGATTTATTGAATAGTAATGTCAGTGGTTTGGAGAGCTCATCCTTAGCTTCCTTTAGAACTCTAGGCGAGATTGTATCAGGTCCAGGCGTTTTATTTACCTTGAGTTTATCTAAACAATTCAATACTTCTCTCTTTGTAACGGTGATATTGCTTAGAACATCTGAATTATCAATCTGAATCGGCGATGGTGTAGGGATATCACTGAGGTCTTCTGTTGTAAAAACTGATGCAAAGAAGGTATTGAGGGCATTACTCATTTGTACTTCGTCTTTGGTGTATTCTCCATTTTCATCGACTAACGGTCCAACAGTTGAAGTAACTACTTTTTTCTTTCTGATATAACTATAGAATTCTTTCGGGTTTGTTTTACTTTGATTCGCAATATGTAACTCTAAGGTCGTTTTACTTTGCTTAATTAACTTTTTGGCTTTGCGTCGTAGCTCTACAAATTTCAATGTAGGTGATCTGTGGGTGCAGTAGCTGTGCAGCCTGTAATGATCTTCAGGGCTTTGTTTTGAATAGTCTGTAAGGTCTTATGATATGTTTCAGCTAGGTTAGAAGCCCAGGCTGGGCTTGCGAATTCCATCACTGATCTTATGTATTGTTTATATACTGTGGTGGTAGTTTCTTTGTTGTGTCCAAATTTTGTGTGAGCAAGTGACCTGAGGGCGTTAAGTGTGGGTGTCAGTTTCTTTTTAATGTTTGTGGTGTGCTGTTTGAATGTCATATGAGTATCATACAGTATGTTACTCCTAGGATTTTGGGTGTGTGTGTATGTGTTAGGGGTGTGTTGTTTATGGTGAGTTGAGGGATGTATTCGTGTTCTGTCCAGCTTGTGAGCAGGGTTGCGGTGGATTTGGCTGGGGCTAGATTAAGTCTGTTTGTAGTGCACCAGCCATGTAGTGTGTTGAGATAGGGTTGAAGGAGATTTGTTGCTCTTTTTGGGTCATGGTGTGTGCATGTGAGTGTTATATCATCTGCATAGGAGGCTAAGTTCCTTGTGGGACTCCGTATGGAAAGTTTCTGATTTTAGATGACTGACCGGCAAAAGATACGTGTGCACATCTGCCTGCTAGGAAGTTGGCCAGCCACCTTTTTGTGTTGTTGTGCATGTTTGTGTTGTAGATTTTGTTTGTTAGGTTGTGGCGGGGGATGGCATCGAAGGCTTTACTAATGTCGAGTGTGGCTAATAGTGATCTGTGTGGTGGTCTAGCTGAGTTGATGCCGTCAAAAGCTCTTTGTGTAAGGTCTGTGAGAAGAGTGTTTGTGGAGTGCAGTGGCCTAAAGCCATGTTGTGTTGGAGCTAGGGGTAGGTCAGGTGTAATTAGTTGTAATACTAGGCGTTCCATGACTTTGGAGGGGGAGCAAAGGCGTGTGATGGGGCGGTGCGAGGAGGGTAGCGTGGGGACTTTGTTGGGTTTGGGGAATGTGATGATGATACCATGCTTCCAAATGTCTGGTATTGTGTTGTGTGAATAGCTGTAGTTTGATATGTTAGTGAGTGCTTGTATGCCTTGTGGTCCCAGGTGTCTGAGGTGTATGTTGCTTATGTTGTCTAGGCCACAGGCGGGTGAGTGCTTGAGATTGTTGATGATATGCTTTGTCTGGTGATTGGTGAAGGGTGTATAGTCAGGGTCTGTGGGGAATTGTCTCTTACGTCGGATGACACGTCGGTCGTCTTTGTGAGGTTTTAGGTGGCTAACATGTGAGAAGTGATTGATGAGAGTGTTTGCTTGTTGTTTACATGAAGGAGTAGAGTCTTGTTGTGATTGCAGCATGTGATTGTGTTATGTTGCTGTTGGAAAGTGTAATGCTGTTTAGTGTTTTGTAGAGTTTTTTGGGGTTTGTTTTGTGATCAAGTGTTTGTAGGCAGTTATTCCAATTTAGTTTTTGTTGTTCTTGTATTTTGTTGTTAGTTTGGGTGTTGAGTGCTTGAATTTGTTGTGTGATGTCTTGTGTGTGGGGTGCTGGGGAGTGTTTCAGTATGTCGCGTTGTCTGATGAGGTTTTGAATTTCTGGTGTGAAGTTGGGGTTGTGTCTTTTTCTGTTACCTCTTGGAATGTGTTTCTTGTCAGCATTTTGGATAGTTTTATTGAGTATGTGTACAGCATTGTTGATGTTAGTGATGGGTGTACTGTTTAGAGTTGTGAAGTGTTGTTCTGTCTCATTTGTGAATGCTTCCCAGTTAGCTCTTTTATAATTGGTGTATGTGTGTTTGTGGCTAGCTGGGGTGAGTCTGGTTTTGGTGGTGATAATGATCGGCCTAGGATAGGTTAGGTTGTTGTTGTTGTTGTTGTTGTTGTTGTTGTTGTTGTTGTTGTTGTTGTTGTTGTTGTTGTTGCTGCTGTTGCTGTTGCTGTTGTTGTTGCTGCTGTTGCTGTTCCCCAGGCTGCCTGGCCGAACAGCCCCAAGGCCCCAAGCAAGGCCAAGGCCATAACGGAGCGCCCCCACAGATCCCTCCCTGCCTACCACAATAAAGCCTGGGTGACCGAAGCCACTCCATGGCAGGGAGCTAAGGAGGGCGCGGAAACTCCCGGGAAACCAATGCCCCACCCAGGGCCCTGTTCCCCTCAGCAAATATGAAGAGAAAGTTGAGGGTCAAAGGAAAAATGTGACGCTTTGGCTTCCAATCTGCCAACCTCTAGGTTGGGAGATTGGGAGGTCAATCCACGGAAGAGACGCCGTCACCTGAGATCTAGAAAATATATAAGTAAAAGGAACAGTCAGAGTAAGCTATGGGTATGGCAGAGATCGCTCAGCTCTCACTCTGATAGACCAGCCCATCACCACATGACTAGAACCCAATCCTCTCAGCATCAGCTAGGAATGGCCCTAGAAAGTCGCCTTGGGCGGGGGGATAGCTCCCCTATTTCAACCCCTTTCGGGGTTGGGCACCCGCCCAGGATAGGTTAGGTAAGGTTGTTAGGTTAAGCTATTATCCCAAACTTCAAGTTCAAAGGGGTATAGCCTAGTAAACACTAGGATATACCCGGTCAGAGGTAGGGTAGGGTGGGGTGGAATCGCCGTGGGGTGAAATCGCCGCGGCGATTTAAATGCTCATATCTCCGAAACTAGTGAATGGATTCGCCTGCTGTTGGGCTTAGGTTTTAGAGGAATGCCGACCTAACATTAAGTCATTAGGAGGTTTTTATCCATTGTGCAAAATAGCTTGAGAAATTGAATTGTTTACCACGGTAATTGATTTAACGGTCACGGAGATAAAATCGGCGGTTTGGTTTTCTCATAATAAAATAAAGTTAGTCACCACATCCTCCTAGGCGAACCAATTAATGTAGAGACTTCTAGTTTTCACCATTCTCAAGAGGAAGATTAGAGCTTTATTAAGAAATTTAGTTGATGTCTGTAACCCTTTCCATTTCGGAATACGATCGAGTTCAAATTGGTGCGTAGTATGCGGCGATCTCACCCCTCCGGGCGGGGTGAAATCGCCGCGCCGTAGGTATGTTTATTAAAATCTGTGGCGTGGCCTATATAATTTTATGAAAAAAAAACGATTATAGGTATCTAGCAGAGGACCAGAATGTATCGATAAAGCAAAGAAAAAAAAATATATTCCATATGTGGCAGTTTTTATTGAGCGAAAACCTCCGTTGGCGGCGTATTCACCCCGCCCTACCCTATGTGATACACCCGATAACAACCCTGCCCACTTCAGGGATATTTAACATCAGAAGGCAAAATAAACATCAAAATATAATCGGCCTAGCCTACTGTAGGCTAATTACCTGATATGAAAATGAGATTTTTGTCTAGAAAGGTATCGCCGCTCGCACGCTCACGGTAACGACCGCTACGTTTGTGTCTAATTTGACCGCCTTTGTTTTTATGTTTTGTTTTTCTGGCCTGGGGAGCCGGTGTATATATGAAGGGCCATGCCTGGAAGTAATGTGGGCGGGCATTGTGGTGAGGTTCCGCTGCGTGTCTGCCTGCAGGAGATCAGAACCTTTCCGGGGTGTCTGCGTCTCTGGGACTGGGACCTGGGGGTTGCTGGAGGCCCCTAGTGATCCTTGGTCTCTGTGTCTTCTCCTAGGTGACATAGATATGTGTGAGTTTTTTTAGTTTTTATTTATTTTGTTTTAATTTTGTTGTTTCTGTTCGGGCTCTGTCTCGAGTCGGCCACCCCCAGCTAGGGGGTATGTGCCCGAGTAAATACATATATAGAATTGATGATCTACCTTAACCAATCGTGTACCAGCGCCGAACGTAGTCCGTCAGTATAAAGGTATACACAATTACACTAGTACTGGAGCATTGTTCCCTGCTAATAGCGAGCGTGAGCCGCTAACATAACTTAAAGGCCTTACTGCTAGGTATTGGCAACACTACCCAAGTGTCGGCCAGTTGTTCCTACCAAAAAAACAAAAACAAAAAAACATACAAATTTAAAGACCGTTTTGTCCACAGGGAATGTGGTTACAGTCTCAGGTCCTAAATGACGGCTTTCCAAGCGGCCCTGTCAAGTTCTTTATTTTGAGATCGGACCGGAGTACCTGATCCCATGTCATTCTAGGTCTACCCCTACGCGCAGCTCTCCCCCACGTTCACAGTCCGGCATTTCCTCATCCAGTTCTGATCATCCATTCTCTCCACATGTCCAAACCAACCAAGTCGGCTCATATGCATCACTTCGCTGACACTTCTAATGCCCAGACGCCTTCTTAATTCCTCGATACCCCGTCCCTGAGATTAACCCCACACATCCATCTCGTCATTCTCTTCTCATTCCGTTCTATTCTATCGATATCCTCTGCTTTAACTGGCCACGTCTCCGAGGCATAGGTCATCGCACTCCTAACACACAAGGTACCGGTATACACCTTCCCTTTAAGGTGGGGTGGGAGCCCTCTCATAGTCAGGAGTGGCAGCAGCTCTCTAAACTTTCCCCAGCCACTTCTAACTAGCAATGGAGCCACCTCCGGCGGAAACCGTATCGCCCAGGTAGCAGAACTTATTCGCAGATTCCAGCGTTACACTGTCGAAATCAACACTAACAGGCCTGGTGATGGGCTGGTCTATCAGAGTGAGAACTGAGCGATCTCTGCCATACCCATAGCTTACTCTGACTGTTCCTTTTACTTACATATTTCTAGATCTCAAGTGACGGCGTCTCTTCCGTGGAGTGACCTCCCAATCTACCAAGATTGGAAGCCAAAGCGTCACATTTTTCCTTTGCCCCTCAACTTTCTCTTCATGGTTGTTGAGGGGCACGGGGCCTTGGGTGGGGCTTTGGTTTCCCGGGCGTTTCCGCACCCTCCTCGGCTCCCCGCCATGGAGTGGCTTCGGTCACCCGGGCTTTGTTGTGGTAGGCAGGGGGGGTTCTGTGGGGGCGCTCGGTTGTGCTTTGCTCGGGGCCTTGGGGCTGTTCGGCCAGGCAGCTTGGGGAACAACAACAACAACAACACTAACAGGCGGGTAATTTAACACAAGATCTCCCTTGCACACTGCACATTCAAAATCTATGATTCTTGTCAAAGGTCCTCTAGCTTCACATACTGCGCATGGATAGTCGGCGCTTCTTTCCATAGTTCCACGCCCTACTCCACTAATCATGACCTTTGTTTTATCTATGTTAACTATTAGGCCCTTATTTGCCATACCCTTCCTCCATCTTTTGAACTTTGCTTCTGCTACCTGCGCACAATCTGCGATAAGAACTAGATCATACATATCGTCTCCATATAACAGCTCCCATGGAACTCCTGTCCTAAAGTCCCTTGACAAGAGCCTCCAGGATCATCACAAACAGTAATGGGCTCAGCACTGAACCTTGGTGAACTCCAACTTTCACTGGGAACTCTACGCTGAGGCCCCCATTGTCTCTAACTGCGGCCTGTGACCCCTCATACATATTTTTAGTTCAGTGGTTCCTACCCGTCACACTCAGTTACTCTCCAGCTTTCGTGAGTACCCGGTATATCATACCGCTCCGCGGAAAAATTCTTTTTGCGATATGGCTGGTATTGAGGGGTATATAATTGTAAAATGCTCTGGTACAGTTCGGGTTAATATGAACTTTCCATGGAAGTGTTACTAAGAAAAGTTGTTGCATATGATGAGATACATTCTACCTTTATCAAAATTACAATGGCTGCTGTGGGCCATAATACTTTCATTTGTGAGCAATTTCACATTGTTCTATAATTAGGAATAAGTGTACAACCCCAAATAATGGTACCGGTAATAAAATATAAAGTTCCATCGGGGTCTGAAACTACAGTATAGGTTGACCTAGATTTTTTTGTATTATTCCTGCATTCTCTTTTTAGAACTGATGTTTTATAGTTTTTTCAAGTACCTGTAGGCAAATTTGTCACCCAATTTTATGCATACTGTATATCAGTATTGGTCAGATTGGTCCTGTTGGAGCCTGCATAGAGTAAGGGAAATAGGGTAACAAGAGGGAATTGTAGGATTGACTAGTTGTTGTTGTTGTTGTTGTTGTTGTTGTTCTTCCCCAAGCTGCCTGGCCAAACAGCCCCAAGGCCCCGAGCAATTCCAAGGCCATAACCGAGTGCCCCCACTGACTAGTTATAGGTAGCGCCAATGAACTTGACAATAATCTCGATCCCTGACCTCTCTGTAACTCAAAAGGGCCTAGAGCAAACTGGCTGTAAATATCCACACCTATTTCCTGGTGGACTCTTCCCAAATGATGAAACGTCAGCCCGATTGCTTTCATTCATTTTGAGTTATAAGGAGTTTAGGGGTCAAGATTATTGTCAAGTTCGCTGGCGCTACCTATAGTTATTATACAAGATTGCTAAAATACAAACAACATAAAATGAGAATGGTCTAGATTTTGCAACTTAATGTACTCTAGTATCAAAATGTACTATAGTTATGGTACCGTACAGTACTAAATTTAGTAGTGGAAAATCTATTAATTTTATTTGTTCATATAATTTCATCGATATTGCCAGGTAATTGAACCTCTGCATACAAATTTGGTAGTCAATCCTAATGTACTGTACTTATTTTCAGGTTGGGACGTTTAAGCCATGGAGACCTTCAATTGCCAGCCTCTCCTGGACCGCCTGACGCTGGTGATGGTGCAGACGGGAGCACTGAGGGAGTTCTGCAGGAGAGAAACGCCCTTGGATAAGATTAGATACTGTCTTGAGGCTCAAGTTCTTTTTGAGGCAGATTTTCGGGTCAATATTAAGTAAGTCCCAGTACAGTACATAGTAGACAGTAGAGATACCAGCAATGATATATACCGATACTGTCTTAACTCCTTCACCCCAGGGAAAGTCCTAGTGTAGGTTGTATATGCTATTTTTTAATCTCCTCGTGTCAATCTGTTCAAAGTCGACAGAGGTGTTCCCTGGCAGTCTCTCGTTACATTCACATCAACCAGACATCCACTATGCTTTTTTTATCATAAAATACTCTCAATATAACAACACCATATTTTCAACTTGACACCACAGGAAAATGAAGAAATATAAGGAGGACTGTTTGATGTCATTTTACAGAAAGGATACCATGCATCATCATAAGCTATGTAAAGTTTTCCATACCCCTTTCCATTAGTGAGATAAAATAGATTAAAAAACTTTAAAACACGCAAATTATGCCTGGGACTCGGGTTAATAGGCTTTTAATGAGTGATTTGATTTTATATTATACCAGTTTATTTATATACTGTACTTAAAGCATTTCTTCATTCAGGGAAGAGCTAGAGAGCCTTCTTGGTGTCCTCTATGACCGTAGTGCGGACCATGGAAAGTGTGAGACGGCATCAGTGCAGGCCAAAGCTAAAGGTTCCAAGGTAAAGTTAAAAATACAATACAGTACTGTACTGTACTTATAGTAATGGGCGGGTGCCCAACCCCGAAAGGGGTTGAAATAGGGGAGCTATCCCCCCGCCAAAGGCGGCTTTCTAGGGCCTTTCCTAGCTGATGCTGAGAGGAATGGGTTCTAGTCATGTGGTGATGGGCTGGTCTATCAGAGTGAGAACTGAGTGATCTCTGCCATACCCATAGCTTACTCTGACTGTTCCTTTTACTTATATATTTTCTAGATCTCATGTGACGGCGTCTCTTCCGTGGGTTGACCTCCCAATCTACCAAGATTGGAAGCCAAAGCGTCACATTTTTCCTTTGCCCCTCAACTTTCTCTTGATAATTGCTGAGGGGCACAGGGCCCAGGGTGTGGCTTTGGTTTCCCGGGCGTTTCTGCACCCTCCTCAGTTCCCTGCCATGGAGTGGCTTCGGTCACCCAGGCTTTATTGTGGTCAGCAGGGAGGGTTCTGTGGGGGCGCTCGGTTATGGCCTTGCTCGGGGCCTTGGGGCTGTTCGGCCAGGCAGCTTGGGGAACAACAACAACAACAACAACTTATAGTAATTATATATAGCCTGTATCACATAGTGTATATCCTTCAATCTCTGTGACGATTCTGATCTGGCAATCTCTAAAGTAAAGTTGTATAGAAATATAACTTAAAATAATCTATCTATCTATCTATCTATTGCCTGACGCTGTGATCCCCGAAGGGGTGGCCACGAACGAACTGCCCCCATGCACCTCTGTCCCCAATAATAATCTACCTTCAATTTAGTTTCTAATACCAATGGGGTGCCAATAAGGACATATGGCCTTGTAGTTGGGAGCACTGTTCAGCTCCCAGTGAAATCATATGGTCCCTGGAGGTGGTAATGTGGTGCCTGGAGCCAGAGACTCCCACATAACTGCTATGTTGTAGTTGGGGATTATCCTTTCTGTTTCTATTGTCGCCATTGGGTGAATAAGGCTCACATAATATTATGTCATGCATGCCTGTGATGCTTGGATGTATCTAAGCCTTTTATAATAAATAATTGATTTGTCAAGAAGAAAACAAATTTTAGATGGTTAACTTAGCTAGATTTTCCCAGCATTAAAGAGATATTTTTAATGGCTACTAACTGGCAACCATGAGCCTGAGATGGTTATGGGGTGCCCGGCCGTGCTCTGGTACCAAATTTTCCTGCTGTGAGAGTTCATAGTACAGTGGTTATAAACATTTTCCAGGCATATATGAAGAAGCACGATACAGAGGCGTTGAGCAGCTACACTGAGTGTCTACGTCTGGCTCCTCCTAACTCCCCAACTCTTCCCCTCGCCTACGCCAACCGGGCCGCTGTCCTTGTACAAATGGCCAAGTTTGAGGTGAGTCTCTTTTCTCATACAGTCTCTCTCTCTCTCTCTCTCTCTCTCTCTCTCTCTCTCTCTCTCTCTCTCTCTCTCTTCTCTCTCTCTCTCTTCTCTCTCTCTCTCTCTCTCTCTCTCTCTCTCTCTCTCTCTCTCTCTCTCTCTCTCTCTCTCTCTCCTACTCTCTCTCTCTCTCTCTCTCTCTCTCTCTCTCTCTCTCTCTCTCTCTCTCTCTCTCTCTCTCTCTCTCTCTCTCATGTAATCAATAAATACAGGCACTCCTCATTTCAAGTTAATTATTTGGGAATAACATCAATTTATAACTGTTCTTCATTTTAAGCTGTATATGAGAACAAATATGTGAAAATAAACACCAACATATTGTTCTGAAAAAATTGCTTCACTTAATTCTGTTTCAGTCTCATTTATCAGGAACATAACTACACTTTAACTGGGGAATTACTAATCATATACTGTACTGTATTTATATTTTCTTGAACCACACTACAGAGCGCACTGCAAGACCTGGAGAGAGCCGAGGTTGCCGGGTACCCTGCTTCCCTCCGCCACAAGTTGGTAGCGCGGCGTGCCAAGTGTCAGGCGGAGTTGGGCCAAGTCAGTCAGGCCAAGGAGACAGTGCAGGAGTTGAGGCAGCTTGTTGTGGCACCAGAGTCCAAAGGTACGGTAGGCAACTGGCGAGCATACAACAGAGGTCTAGGTTCATTCTTGCCAGTTCTTGAATTCCTATCATCTTACAGTAATATCTCGGATCTCGCCACTACTTAAGACGAAAATATCATGACGAGATACTAATTTTTTACTTGTTATGGAGAAAATATAATCGAGACCAGTGACTTGCCAACTACACAGGACCAAACATTTCACTGACCATTCTACACATTTTATTTATCATTAACAATAAAGAGAATGATACAAACAATACATATTTATGAGTCGGTCTGACTCAATCAGCGTGAGTGGGACTCTTCTCCACCCTCCTCCCATCCAGTTCACAAACAAACAAAGAGTGTTCACATACATACATACATACATAAAATTTTAAGACTGAGCGTTCCACACATCAGTGCAGTTTCAGTCTCTTGTCCTATTGGCGGCGTTCCAGGCAACCCTGTTAAGGGCTGCTTCACTTGTCAAGTTCTTGGATTTGAGATCGGCGCGTATAGTCCGATCCCAGGTCTTCCTCGGTCCACCCCTTGGTGCAGCTCCCTCCACAATCACAGACCTGCATTTTTTCACCCAATTTTGTTCATCCATTCTCTCCACATGTCCATACCATCCCAGTCTACTTGTACGCATCACCTCGCTAATACTCTTTATACCTAAACGTCTCCTCAGCTCAACATTTGTTATTCTATCCTGTAGCCTGGCCCCACACATCCATCCTCATCTCATTACGCTCCATTCTGTTGACATCCTCTACTTTAACGGCCCATGTTTCTGAGGCATACGTCATTGCACTTCTAACACATGAGGCATACACCTTTCCCTTCAGGGGGAGAGGCATTCTTTTCATGGTCAGGATTGGCATCAATTCTCTGAACTTCCCCCAGCCACACCTAATTCTAGCAACAGTGGCAGCCTCGGCCCCACCACCGGCAGAGATGGTATCTCCTAGGTAACAAAACTTGTTCACCAGCTCCAAAGACTCATTTCCAAAATTCACAGCCACAGGATCATCACTTAACACAAGCTCGCCTTTGCACACTACGCACTCAAATTTCTCTATTTCTGACTTATCGTTCGGCAGGGGCCCCTTTATTCTACTACAGCGCTTACTCCCATGGTGTACCCAACATCGACAGATGCTACATTGAATTGAGTTAACGCCCACTCCCTTTCCACACACTGCACATGGGTATGCACCGCTCTTTTCCACATTGCCTCGTCTCAATCTACAATGCATAACCTTGGTTTTGTTAATATTGACTCTTAAACCCTTGCTCGCCATGCCCTCTCTCCACTCTCTGAATTTGGCCTCAGCATCCTGCATACTGTCAGCTATTAGGACTAAATCGTCTGCATAAAACAGTTCCAACGGGAGTCCGCCTCTAAAAACTCTAGACAGCGCCTCCAAGACCATAATAAAGAGGAGGGGGCTTAACATGTTCGATCAGTATAGCCATTATTGTTTTCTTTTACCATATTCATCTAAGATATTTCATGTAGGTTATGACTAGGCAGTAATGGCAAATATTAGTAAAAACAGTGATTGGTTGTCAAAAACAGGAAGGAGTGAGGAAGTGTAATAGAAAAGTTGGAAAAACAAACAAATATAAACAAGCTGGCAACGGGAGGAGAGAGGCCAGCCATCTCAAGAGTGAATCTTTACACTGCAATGAGGAAATCAATAACTTATTGATTTTTCATTGTATTTATTTTATAGAACTAGCATAGTTATGAACTGCAACCACACTTTCTGTGAATGAAGTGGTCTTTAAGCTGTATGTATGTACAGTATGTAATTTAGATTAAAACAGCTGAGGTTAAATATTGAAAGAGGCATTTAAAGTAATACAACAGATGCCGAAAATCATTCATAATTTGTATCTTTTACTTCACTTAAATATTGAAGGAGGCATTTAGGTTAAGGATCATTCAGTAATTCTCATCTTTACTTCTCACAGAAAAATTAGAGAAGGAGACCTTAGAAATAGAGTGCCTCCTAGAGAAGCCCAAGTCCCCGCCACCCACCAGTCAACCGGAGGAACAACTGAGAGTCCCGGAGTTGATAGACGGAGAACGTCACTCGGTGAAATACATGACCAGTGCTTTTGAGATGAGGTACGTATAGAGTAAAAGTACTAGTAGTACCGGTAACATCAATAACACAAACGTCACCACTGCAACATTGTCTCCACCTATCCTGAAGATCACTATAAACTATAGTCTGCTTTATTACAGCTAATGGTAAATTGAATCCCTCAGCAACTGATTTCTCAATAATTAATATTAATAGAAGTTAGTGTTTTCTATTGTCATTAGGAGGCAGTTCTCCAAATCAGTGGATTCAGTAGTGCTCACATTACATAACAGTTCGAAGATCTTAACGTTTGTAATCTTTACTTACAGTATATGATCACAGTACAGTATCAACACTGCATGCATTTCAATTGAGTATCATTTCAGGTACAATGAGAAGTTTGGTCGTCACGTTGTTGCCAATAAGAATATAAGTGGAGGGTCTGTGGTGATGACTGAAGAACCATATGCTGTGTTGCTACTGCCAGACCTCCTCACCTCTCACTGCCTCACCTGCCTCGCACCAGCACCACTACCTCTCCCGTACGTCATACACCAATAGGCTTGCCTCCAGTTGTGGACATTATGTGATTATTGGCTCAAAATGATAGACATCCAAAAGCTTACATTTGCCCATCTAGGATAACGGGGAGGAATGGTTAGCCCTGATGGGTCATGGAAAGATTTTGGATACTCTTTTCTTAGCCGTTTATCATCCGAATTGGACAACATTTTGTACAAATACTCTTCTTTTCAAGTGTATGCTAAATTATAGACTGCCCAGAATACAGTGAAAAGGGCATTATGGTTATAGTAATTAAATGGTTCACTGAATATATATGCTTGGATGTGATGTTTGGCAACACTGTTCTCACCCCTTTCATTTTAATTCATATATAGATCGTTCCTAGACTGACTAAGACTCTACCGTTAGCCAGAATAAACAACAAATGACGTTCTGGTATTGAAGGTGTGCAGGGTGCCGAGATGTGGTGTACTGCAGTGATGAGTGTCGTAGTAAGGGCCAGCAAGGGTCACACCGCTATGAGTGCCGCCTCCTCCACCTTCTCTCCTCGGTTGGCATCGCACACCTCGCCCTCCGCATCGTTCTGGAGACCGGCTGCGACCTGTATGCTAAGATCAGGTGACAGATTCTACATTTATTTGTCCCAAGTTCTTCCCGCCAGGTGACAGATTGTACAGTTAAATGTCAAAGTTTCTTGGGGCCCTAGCTCCAGCACCACTGTACTGTACTGTCTGTACACCTCTATGTAGCTTAAATCATGGTTAAGTATGGAACTCTAAAGAGCCACTGTTGGGTAGTTTGCCCTTACTTGCACCTATATGGATACCACCCAACAATGTTGAACATTAAGCAGGGTACCAGTACAGTACGGTACTGGAAACTGTTTTGTGTGTGACTTATACAGGACAGCACTGTATTGAAGTGAGTGGATAATGAGCACCCTCACCTACTATAATAAATGCATTCCAACCTTTGAAACTAGATAGAAATACCCTGGTGCTAGATAAGCTATAATTTGATAAATTTACATTTTCTATGATCCTGGTGGTCACATGAAAATTGGTAATAATCATAGTGTTCAAAATTCATAATTAGTAGTGTCATTATAGTTGTTATTTTCGGAAGTGGTTTGCCGTGATTTTCTCAATTTGTTTGTATTAAATCTCTAGTATATTATATACGGACAAATAACATGGAATGATTGTTACTATATCAAGTTTGAATTAATAGCTTGCTAGAGGTTTGAGGAGAGCACATATCTCCAACATGCGTGCAATCTTTGAGAGGGTTCTATGCAAATACTGTATAGCCATTCGTTGCTAAACTCAATGTGTGAAATCCTTTGGTAACATATCTCACAGTGAGTATATTAACACAAAGACAGCCAAAACTTCTCATGGTCATGACATTTAGACAGTGTTGTTGTTGTTGTTCCCCAAGCTGCCTGGCCGAACAGCCCCAAGGCCCCGAGCAAGACCAAGGCCATAACCGAGCGCCCCCACAAAACCCTCCCAGCCGACCACAATAAAGCATGGGTGACCGAAGCCACTCCATGGCGGGGAGCTGAGGAGGGCGACAGAAACGCCCGGGAAACCAAAGCCCCACCCAGGGCCCTGTGCCCCTCAGCAATTATGAAGAGAAAGCTGAGCGGCAAAGGAAAAAATGTGACGCTTTGGCTTCCAATCTTGGTAGATTGGGAGGTCAATCCACGGAAGAGACGCCGTCACTTGAGATCTAGAAAATATATAAGTAAAAGTTTATATACTATAGAGTTTAGGCTATTTTGCCACTGCTGGTGATTGTTAAATGTGTGTTGTATATGAGCCTTCTTTTGATGCATTGATTTTTGTTCTTTTTTCTTTCTCTTTTCGAGCGCTAGTGAATTCTTCGGAAAAATTGGCGCTTATGAGAAATAAGTAACATGCTTATTATTATTATTATTATTATATAGGGGGCTGCAGATATTGGGCAAAAGTTAATAATTTCTATTTGGGCACCAAAGGTATCGATGAAGTTTCATCTAAATCTGTCTATTACTTTTTTATGATTTCTGTTACAAATAGACAAGCAAATAAACAGACATCTACCATCACTTAATCTCTGCAAACTCTGTTTGACAATAATACAGTAATTAATGTTCTCTCTGTGGTCCAAGGGACGAAGATAGTGAGGATGGTCGTATGGCTGGTACGGGTAAAGACGGAGGGTACAATGGTGCAGGTAGTGATGGTGAGGAAGGCAGGTACCGAGCAGTGTACCACCTTATGCCGCACCTTGCATCTTGCTCACCGGAAGACCAGCTGCAATATTGCCTGGTCAGTCTGAAGATTAAGATCATAGGGTAATTTTTTGGTAATTTCAAAAATGTATTTTAAACCAAATATTTCTGGTTAAATTCCTTTGATTATTCATTAATTAAAATGTAAAACTTGCAAACCCCCCCCCCCCTTCCCCCCAAAAAAATGCACAATATAAAGACAAGGAGATATCAAAATCACTACTGCAAATAACATATTGAAGATTTAGATAAAGTACTGTACTTTAAAATAATAAAAAACATTAAATTACCACATAGAAGGTATGCCACTGTATGAGCAAACCAGTTGCATATATATTAACCCTTTCAGGTCCGGGGGTTGCCGTTTAGTATTCAGAAATATAATTATCTTAATCTGGGAAAACGTTGATCAATCCCATACCCCATGTAACTCTGGCTTTAATCCTAACAAACATCTAAAATCTTATTAGGCATCCATCATCCTGGCCACCACGATCTCAGACAAGACCGACTTCCTACGTAGTGGTGGCGGTGGAGATGGTGGAGGAGGCAGTGGTGGTGGTGGTTGGTGTGTAGATACACTTGCAGCAGCACTCATGAGACACATTGCTCAGTTGGTCTCTAATGCTCATGCCATCACACGGGTGGAGAGGAGCTCAGATGGTAAGCCATCTTGGTCACCCCTCTCTTACTTAGCATTCTTAGTTCATCATACGTAATAGGTAGAGATGCTCTTCATCCAATGGAATTTGTACTATTTGACTCATAATGCCACAATTAACCATATTCCAATTAGTATTTGTCTGTTCATGCTGCAGGCAAATTCATTTGGGAATGTGATAATTTATTCATCTAGTGGTGATTGCACCTAAACACGTACAAAAGTTACAAAAATTTAACTCATGCTGTGACAATTTTCACAATTAATATATGATTTAAGTAAAAACTTAATTATTTTCTACATTTATACAGAGGAACAAAACCTCAATGTAGGATAGATTTATGTAGGATAAGTGTGTCTTCGATAATAGCAAATGCTGTACAGGTATGGTGAATTATAGCATACATCTGTGCCGCATTTTTATTTTATTTTTTAATAATCACCACAGCGTATTTCACCTCTACCAACAGCGTATTTCACATCGACAATTAATCTATTTTCTGTCTTGATAGCGTAATGCTTAGTGCGCAGAAATTTGGTGTGAGTATCTTAAGTTCGAGTCCTTGGAGTACCACATGTATTCATTAGTTTCATTGATTTTATTAATTGTGTTTATTTGTAAGTTAATTGGTGAGTTGGTGAAAAAATATTAATACATAACACATTAATACTATAATAACAATATACCTGTACAGTTAGACACCCAAATATATATTGTAGGAGCAAGCCCAAAAATACCTGACTCAAACAAAATTATGAGTAAAGTGCTGGAGGGACCTTGGTGACCCTGGTCTCTGGGTGACCTAGATGTGTGTGTTTGTTGTTTTATGCTGTGTTTTGTGTTTTCCCTGTTCTTGCTCTGTCTTGAGTCGGCCACCCCCCCAAAAAAAAACAAAAATAGAAAACAAAAACATAGGAAAAGTGGGGATTGGGCCTGAGTAAATAGATAAATAGATAGATAGGTTAATAATAATAATAATAATAATAATAATAATGTGTTCACAAGTTTTGCATTGATTGATTAGTTTGTGTGCAGGTGGTGTGTGTGAGGGAGGTGTGGAGGAGGTACACCAACGGAGGGTAGCGTCGGCAATATACCCAACAGCCAGCCTAATGAACCACTCCTGTAAGCCTAACATCATCAACAGGTAACACTCACAGCTTTCACTAACTTGGATTTCATATCATACTATTGAATATGATGCAGGTTGTCTTATGTCATATACCGTACCAAGGGTTTCTCATTATGAACTATTTCCTTATACAGTAGTGATATTTTGACTTTATTATA
Organism: Paralithodes platypus; assembly: GCA_032716605.1. Taxonomy (NCBI): domain Eukaryota; kingdom Metazoa; phylum Arthropoda; class Malacostraca; order Decapoda; family Lithodidae; genus Paralithodes; species Paralithodes platypus. The sequence goes on along the minus strand of CM064562.1, from coordinate 4,865,968 downwards.
TTTCTTTTTTTTTTTATTCATACTATACAGAATTTGCCAGAATGTCCTGAACTTCCAAATTGACTAATTCTTTGAATATGACGAGAGTACATTAATGCGACTAATTTACTTTGGAAACAAAGTCACTTACTCCTACAGTATAGTGATGTACATTTTATGTGGTGGTTTTGTGTTTTTATATTTTAAAAATATATTTTGCTAAATTGTTATATCCACATAGTGATTTTGATAAGATATTTTGTCTTCATATTGTGCCATTCCTGTTTTGGTTTGTTTGTTTTGCAATTTTACATTTTAATTGCCTTGTTGGAAAGTGTAGCCGGACTACATATTTGACTGGTTTTATTGTACTGTATGGTGTAATATTTTTAGGGAAGGAGGAGCTTTTTTGGATCATATATAATACTAAATGTCACCATCTTCCCTAAAATTTACCAGTATACATTCATTAACAGTTTGGCATGTTTTCATTAGCTTTCAAACATGTAGTAATATTAAGAGTGGAGATTTTGATGGTGGTATTTGGGGTAGGTATCGACTTTATTGCTGGTGAAATTTAGTAGTGGTGCTGACAATAGAAATTATCCTATCACTCATATTTAGTTTTAATTACCATATTGTATTTACAGTTTTGTAGGCGACACATTAATAATCCGCACAATAGAGGACGTCAAGGAGGGTGACCAAATCTACAATTGTTATGGTAATATATGTTTTATTCAGTTTAGCCTAAATTATAATGTAAAAGTTGCAAAATAAACAGTACAGTATGTGGCAAATAGGTATGACTTGGATTTTATACTAACACAAATCTATTCCCACTCCCCTGAGGAAGCATGCATACTTACTTTATTGGAGACACACTGATTTTTTCTTAAATAGTACAGTCGTGGTCATGAAAACTTGAAGACTCTTAGTGATAAAGACAAAGCAGTGAGCAATAACTAGTACAATAATTCCAAGTAATAGGATTGTTGTGGCTTAAACAGTTGTTGTTGTTGTTGTTCAGGTTGCTCCGACATTGTCGCTGACCGATACAAAGCCCCAACAGGGGCCAATTGGGTAAACCATAACCCTCACCTGAGCTTTAAACACCACTAAGACAGCCCAGGTGAGAAAATCCCAGGGATTGGCTCAAGTGTAATAGTAAATTATACAAGGAAAAGGGGATGAGCTAGATAGAGGCCCTTAACTATTATAGGGGCCTGAAAATGTTGAGGAGCAAATCAGGAAAAAATGTCTGTGAGAGAGTCCTTGAGGGGTTTGATCCCAGGCAAAGCATCTCTAATCAAAATAGCAGTTTGGTTTTATAATTCCAGGACTCTCTACCGATGCTATTACTTCATAGTCAGGCAGATGCAGGAAAGTATACTAAAGTCATCTTTACTTTGTGTTTACCTGGAGCCCATGAAGATGTATACAATATATACCTGGTACAGTTGTACAGTGGGCTATGAGGACATACCCTTGGTGTGGAAGAGTGGCTCGCCCTTCCTATAACTGACTGTATGAGTATTCGCGAAGTTTTAGATGATTATAGGTGTACTGGTGATGAAATTCGCAGTCCGTGTTGGTGGACATCAGGGTTTCAGTGTTGAGCCCCTATTTAATTATCTTGGACCCAGTTCTATTTTTACCTTAGGACTCCTATTGGCCAGCCCCGTTTATGCAGGAGATTTAGTCCTAATAGCGGACAGTACTGCACCTGCTGAGGTCCACCCTGCACCCAGCCACAGTATATGAGGAAGGGCATGGTCGAGCTCAGGATGTAAGATTTTTTTTTTTTGTCCAAAACTTTTGGTAAATTTTTCATGCATGTAGTTTCATTTCTCTGGTATTATGAAGAGCGGTGCATTTCCCATGTATTTTGGAAAGGGAGTGGGCGTTAACTCAATTCAATGTATCCATTTTCGATGTTGGGTACACCATTTGGGAGTAACTTTGTTTGCAAGTGCCGACATTTTATATTTAGTCAGATATCGAGAAATTTGAGTGCGTGCTAAAGGCGAGCTTATAAGTGATGATCCTGTGGCTGTGAATTTTGGAAAATGATAAAGCTGGTGAAAGTAGTTAGATCTCGCATCTCAAAAGCAATAGGGAACGAAAACACTTTTTGAGATTCAAATTACGAGATAAAAACTTAGGTGTGGATGGGGAAAAATTCAGGACTGAATTGAGCCAATCCTGACCATGACCAAAGGACATGACCAATTTTGACACCTCAAGGGAAAGGTGTATGACAATCATGTGTTACATACTGCGATAATGACGTACCGTGCTCAAACTGTGGGCCGTTGGGGGTGGCGTAACTGTACAAACAGAATTAGTGTAGATGCGTGAATGTGTGTGCGGATGGAATGGTGGGGCCAGTTGTCGTAGAATAACAATGTGAGCTGTCCACGCGATCAATAATTTAGCGAGTGGTGATGCGTACAAGTAGACTGGTGATGGTATGGACATGTGGAGAGAATGGATGAACAAAATTGGGTGATCGATAATTACGGTGCTGTGATTGTGTGCGTGTGCACAAGGGGTGGTATCGAGAGGGAAGACCTGGGATGTTGACTATACGCGAGATCTCATCAGGGATAGTTTGTAGGTGGTTTCGAGATTAGATCGTTGAGATGGAACGCCGCCATTGGACAAGAGACTGAATTAATTTGCACTTGAGTGTGGACTCCACAAGCTGGTGTCCTGAAAATGTATGTGATTATCTGGTGATCTTTAGACCGAACAGCCCCAAGGTCCCAAACAAGGCCAAGGCCATAACCCTCCCTGCTTTACCACTAAGAAAGCCCAGGTGACCGAAGGACTCCAGATATGAGGGCTGAGAATGGGGCTGAACGCCCGGGACACTGACCACAGAAATTCCATGTGCCCCTTGCCATGATAAGGGAAAGTTGAGGAGCAAAAAACTCATACAGTGATGCTGGCTCCCAGTTCCTTATCAAAATAGTTTGTCAGTGTATTATAATTTCCACTCCTACTTCTATTACTACCCCATCTATGTGAAAGTATATAAAGTGCACACCAACCACTGTCTACCCTTTTCCTCCATGAAATGTATACAATTTTGTTAAATTTTGTTACTACCATGCAAATTATCCCAACCCCTCTCGCCCTTCCTATACTGATAGTACCAGGTTCGATTCCCGAGTATGGTAAGAAGATTACAGTCTCTAATTCTTACGGTATTACAAGTATGTAGTTGGTGAGAATGGTATTCATCATAACCTCAACTTCAGGCTGTATTGTTACCTTAGGTGCAGTCACGTGTGGTGGCATTGCCCGGGTGGGGGAGGACCAGGAGGCACTGCAACAGACCACCTAGAGAATGTCCACCCTGCACCCAGCCACAGTATATGAGGAAGGAGGTCTGTCTCAGGATGTAGATTTTTTTTTTTTTTTTCCCCAGCTTTCTCCAGAGCCACGTCACTCTTAGAAGCAGGTAGATCACTTTATTTCATGAAGATTGTGTTTCAAAATATTTTGGTAACTATGTAGAGACATACAAATTATATTTCCACATTGTAAACAGTTGAAAACTATGATATTTAGCTTTAGCTTCCACTGAAAGTTCCTCAACTGCATAAAATCATCTAAGTTTAGCTAAAGTAAAGTTTATTTATTTATTTTGTTTGTTTTAATTAGTTTAACCAGACCACTAAAAAAAAATAAAGTACAGTTAGGGCTGGCCCGAAAGATTAGGGATCGAAAACAACTTTTTGAGATCAAGTCAAGATAAAACTTGAAGGGGCAGGAGGTGAACAAATACAATAGGTGTGAAGAGTCAGACAAGTTTTCACACCAAGCTGACATCAGTTTTCACCACATGAGCTCCATTTTACAAAGCTCTTATAGGGTTGTGTGCGTGCAAGTGGGGGTGATGGCAGTAACTGTCACAAAACAATCCATAATTTAGTGTAGATGGTGTGGTGTGGACGGGATTATAAGCTAGAGTTCCTGTAATGTTTGGACGATTATAAGCTACAGTTCCTGTTGTGTGTGGACAGATTATAAGCGACAGTTCCTGTTGTGTGTGCGATCGTAATTTAAGCTACAGTTTCTGTTGTGGTGTGCAGAGATTATGATTATCAGTTGATTCTTTCTACGAGATGCGGGATCAGGGATAAGCTAGAGTTCCTGTTGGTGTGGACAGATTATAAGATACAGTTCTGTTGTAAGTTTTGGACAGATTGCTGGACTAAGCAAGAGTGTCCTGTTGTGTGTGGACAGATTTTAAGCTACACTTTCCTGTTGTGAGGACAGTATAAAAGTTCTGTTGAAGACTACTGGACAGATTTTCTTATAACCACTAAGAGTTTTTGTTGTGTGGACAGATTATAAGCTGTGTCTTTTAGAGTTCTGTTTGTGTGTGGACATAGCATTATAAGGCTGTATGGTAAAGGCTCTAAGTGCATGTTCCTGTTTGTGTAAATGTAGAAAGGTTTTTGTATACTACTACAGTTTCTGTTGTGTGTGTTCGACAGATTGGAGAGCTACAGTTTCTGTTGTGTGTGGACAGATTATAAGCTAGGCAGTCTCTGTTGGTTACGAGTAATAAGCTTTACAGTTTATGTTGTGTGGACAGATTATAACTAACAGTGTTCTGTATGTGTGTGGACAGTGTGGTAGCTACATTTCTGTTGTGTGGGAGACAGATTATAGCTAGAGTTCCGTTGTGTGGTGGAAGATTATAGAGGGACAGTTCCTGTTGTGTTTACAGATATAAGCTACAGTTTCTGTTGTGGTGTGGCACTCAGATTATAAGCTACAGTCCTGTTGTGTGCAGGAATCACTTTAACCCTTCAGCTACAGTTCCTGTTGTTTCTGGACAGAATTTCAACTACAAATTATATTTCCGTAAAAGGGTTGTGTGTGACATGATATTTAAGCTTACAGTTTCTGTTGTGTCCTCAACTGGACAGATCATCTAGTTAGCTAAAGTAAAGTTCTATGTTGTTGTGTGTGGACAGATTATAAGCTACAGTTTCTGTTGTGTTTGGACAGATCATAAGCTACAGTTTCTGTTGTGTGTGGACAGTAAAAGCTAGAGTTCCTGTTGTCTTTGGACAAATTATAAGCTGGAGTTCCTGTTGTGTGTGGACAGATTATAAGCTACAGTTCGTGTTGTGTGTGGACAGATTATAAGCTACAGTTTCTGTTGTGTTTGGACAGATTATAAGCACGTTCTGTTGTGTGTGGACAGAGTATAAGCTACAGTTCCTCTTGTGTGTGGACAGATTATAAGCTACAGTTTCTGTTGTGTGTGGACAGATTATAAGCTACAGTTTCTGTTGTGTGTGGACAGATTATAAGCTACAGTTTCTGTTGTGTGTGGACAGAGTATAAGCTACAGTTTCTGTTGTGTGTGGACAGATTATAAGCTACAGTTTTCTGTGTTGTGTGGACAGATTATAAGCTACAGTTTCTGTTGTGTGTGGACAGATTATAAGCTACAGTTTCTGTTGTGTGTGGACAGATTATAAGCTAGAGTTCCTGTTGTGTGTGGACAGATTATAAGCTACAGTTCCTGTTGTGTTTGGACAGATTATAAGCTACAGTTTCTGTTGTGTGTGGACAGATTATAAGCTACAGTTTCTGTTGTGTGTGGACAGATTATAAGCTACAGTTCCTGTTGTGTGTGGACAGATTATACGCTACAGTTTATGTGTGTGGACAGATTATAAGCTACAGTTTCTGTTGTGTTTGGACAGATTATAAGCTACAGTTTCTGTTGTGTGTGGACAGATTATAAGCTACAGTTTCTGTTGTGTTTGGACAGATTATAAGCTACAGTTCCTGTTGTGTTTGGACAGATTATAAGCTACAGTTTCTGTTGTGTTTGGACAGATTATAAGCTACAGTTTCTGTTGTGTTTGGACAGATTATAAGCTACAGTTTCTGTTGTGTTTGGGACCAGATATAAGCTACAGTTTCTCTGGTTGTGTTTGGACAGATTATAAGCTACAGTTCGTGTTGTGTGTGGACAGATTATAAGCTACAGTTTCTGTTGTGTGTGGACAGATTATAAGCTACAGTTTCTGTTGTGTTTGGACAGATTATAAGCTACAGTTTCTGTTGTGTTTGGACAGATTATAAGCTACAGTTTCTGTTGTGTTTGGACAGATTATAAGCTACAGTTTCTTTCTGTGTTTTGGACAGATTATAAGCTACAGTTTTCTGTTGTGTGTGGACAGATTATAAGCTACAGTTTCTGTTGTGTGGACAGATTATAAGCTACAGTTTGCTGTTGATACGTTTGGATGATTGATAAGCATGGAGTTGCAGGGTCTGTAATGAGTTTGGAACAGTGTGGAAAAACGGACATTATAAGGTAATACGGGGAGCAAGTGTTATGGGGAACAGAGTATAAGTCTACATGTTGTGTGCACAGAGTTATAAGCTGAACGGTCAGGCTATGGAGTCGTGGACATCTTTTAAGTATCTGGGCAGTTTGTGTTGAGTGATGGACAGATTATGAAGCTACAGTTTCGGGAGGGTACAAACAGGGGAAGAGGGTTGTAGGAACGCTAATAAGCAGTTAGATGTTGTGTTTGGTCAGATTATGGAAGTGAAGAAGTCCTTTCTGACAGTGTGTGTCCCGACACTGATTATAAGTACATGGACTGTTGGTTTGAGATTATAAGCTACAAGGTGAGAGCAGTGGAACAGAATTATAAGTGCGTGCGGAGTTACATGTTGTGTGTGGACAGATTATAAGCTAAGAAGTTCTGTGTGTGGAGGTAGATGTGCTGACAAGTGTGAAAAGGAACCTATGGAGTGGTGTGTGGCCATAGATTATGGAAAGCGGAGAATGACTAAGAGGTTGAACGAGAGCGAGTTGGAGGGAACAGAGGGGGAGAGTTTACTGTTGTGTTTGGAAGGGATGGAGTGAGGAACTACATGAACGATACAGGCTGGTGTGTTTGGACAGATTACTGAAGCTGGGGACAGAGGTGCATGGGGGCGTTTTCGTTCGTTTCGGGACAGATTATAAGCTACAGGTTTCTGTTGTGTTTGGACAGAGATAAGCTACAGTTTCTGTTGTGTGTGGACAGATTATAAGCTACAGTTTCTGTTGTGTGTGGACAGATTATAAGCTACAGTTCCTGTTGTGTGTGGACAGATTATAAGCTACAGTTTCTGTTGTGTGTGGACAGATTATAAGCTACAGTTTCTGTTGTGTTTGGACAGTAAAAGCTAGAGTTCCTGTTGTCTTTGGACAAATTATAAGCTGGAGTTCCTGTAGTGTTTGAACAGAGTATAACCTAGAATTTGTATTATGTTTCAGCTGAGTCTGCTCTGAAGCAAGGTGAGGTAAAGCAGGCAATAGATCTAGCAAAGGCCGGAGTGGAGGCTGGGGCGGGGACCTACCAGCGAGCCAGTACCATCATGATCAGACTTAAGGACATCCTCGCAGCAGCACTGGCAGCAAACGGTACCTCCTCAGTTGTTGATTGATGTTTAATTTATTTATATTTTATTGTTGTTTTATTACAGAATATTTTTGTTTTGTTTTTATTATTTATTATTATTGTTATCATTATTATTGTTATTACTATTATTATTATTATTATTATTATACTGTATACTGTATATCAAATAAAGCTCCTTGTGATGATTGATACGTGTTTCCGCAGTATCTTCGATACGACCTAGCATCTTCTGTGTCATAAAATTGATTATCTCATTAGCCCTTTCAAGCAGATAAACTCAATTATTGGTTTTAATTAAGCTACCTCTAGGCACTTATAGTCAAATTAGGAACATCTTGTCAGAGTTATAAAGTTATATGAGATACTGTAATGGTTTTCATTGGCCCTTCACTTTCTGTTGTATTCTAAGTAACTCCAGGTGATTTTAGTTAAATTATGAAAGTTCTGTCAGAGTTAATAGGGTTAATTTGCTTAGTCTTGAACCCTAAGGTGTCTTGTGGCACATTGATTAAGGTGGGTCACCGTTTTTGTTTTATCTTTCTCTCCTTTTCTCTCTTTCTCTGGTTTGTATCCATTTGGCCCCATTCAGCCAACTGTTTTAAGACGTTTATCCCCATCCAGGTGTCGATTTCTTCCTGGTAAGCGATAGCGAGCCAGCATTGTATGGAGAAATCCGGCTTTGCCGGAGACATTTTTCTATCGAAAAATTTACAAATTTAGCTTGCTGTCAAAACAAAAATACTGTATATATATGCTGGCTCGCTACTGCTCACCAGGAAAATATTGACACCTGAATGGGAGTAAGCATCTTAAAACAGTAAGCTGAATGATGCCGAATGGATACAAGCCAAAGAGAGAGGAAGAGAAGGAGAAAAAAAGCGAGGACCTCAAAATTATAACACTTTGCAGGTGATTATGTCGCAAGTTGTGAGGAGGTGCGAGAGCAAGTGAGTTTGACCGAGAGTCGCTATGGCCTGCAGAGTGTTGAACTCGCCCATGAACTGCTCAAATTCTCTGACGTTCTGGCTCTCGCTAGAAATTCATGCCAGACTGCAGCTAAGTATGTGATTTGTTATTTTAAGCCCAACACAAAATTAAGTGTACTAACCGGTATTTACCCATTTCCATCTCCATCTTGACAATCTTATCAATCTTTTATCCACCATATTTCCCAGCATATTATATGCACCAGTGGCTTAGACACCCCAATTTCATCATTGGTATTTTCTTAATAAAAACACTGGTGGAAAACGGCTTCCGAATAACTGGAAAAATAGTTTTTGTCAGACTTCTTTACTTCACAGCATTGTTTAGCAGTCATATCTACCCATAGTTTTTATTTAATCCTTATTTCTGTGTACAGTATTGTATTTATGTATCAGAGTATCTTATATTGTTGTTTGGTTTATTTTTATAAAGATAAAACGTCTATCAGTTTTATTGTAGCCTATTTCCTTCAATTTATAAAACAAAAAAACAACTTCATTAATTTTGAAAGCAGATGTACCTAATGTGGAACTACTATTCTCTCTTATTACCACAGGTATGATGAAGAGTTGGAAGGTGTTAAGAAGAGGCTAAATGAGATCTTTACTTTAAATTATGGACCCCAGTGGAAGCTCTACCTTGGTACTGAAGGAAATTTATAATTAATTTGGCTCTATTAACCCGTCGAGCCCCGGTTAGTTATTAATAAATGTACCACCAGAACCTGGCCGGTTTTGAAAAAAGTGTTTTTTTTCCAGAAACAATAGCGAATGGGTTAGGAATGAAGGAAAAACCACGAAAAACCGATCAAAAAGCTCAAAAAATGGTCCTACAGAGCCCCCGAAAACGGATTTTACAAGAGTAAAAAATTGAAGGCAATTTCCCCCCAAAAATATGTTTTTGCGCGCTCACACGCACGCGGTTGGACTTTGAGAGAGTTTTCAACTATCGGCATGGGTGCGTGGGATACTTACACAGTTCCCATACAAATCTGATCCCTCTAGGTAGAGCCACTCTGAGCCTTACGACTGAGCTAAAAGGGTGACTCGTCAGGCGAGTCGCTGGGCTTTGGCGTTACATACATAGGTGACTCGTCAGACGCGTCGCTGGGTCTGGCCGGGTTAACTAGAATTATTATAGGCTTACAATGTATGTATTAAATTTCTATTTACAAATTATTGTGTTAAATAACCTTCATACTCTGGATTATTTTTGATACCTTTACCACCCCCAGCTATGGGATAATTGCCTGAGTATATGCATAAATACATACCTTTACTATGCATTACAAATGAAAGAAAGACGTTGGATCGGACTTTGCGGTCTGATCTTAAATCAAAGAACCTGACAAGTGAGGCAGCTCTTAACAGGGTTGCCTGGAGCGCCGCCATTAGGACGTGAGACCAGAACCGCATTTTGTGTGGAGCACTCTGTCTTTAAACTTGTGTATTATGATGTACTGACCAGTGTACGGGCATGTCACGTCTCACCTCGGAATCGGCAGCTACTCCGACTCCATCCTGTCTGCCATCTGCTGGTTTCGCCTGGCATGTCATACATTTAGCAACGTAGTCCAAGGCGAGGTATCTGCGAGGAAGAGGGACATGGGTTTAACCCTCTCACCACGGAAGGGCTCTTGAACGCCCATAAAAAAGCATATAACAGGTACCCGGAAGGGCTCTTGAACGCCCAGTGGTTGAAAGCCTGTGAGCTTCGTGTGCGAGGCGTCGGTCCGACGCATGTAAACAACAGCCGGCTGGACCGACGCCTCGCATCTCCGGCCACAAGAAGGAGAGCGTCGCTTGTTCGTGTGTGCCTGTATGTTGTTGTTAAGTATCGAAAAGTAGTGTAAAGTGGCTGTTTTTGCCATAAAGTTGTCTCCAATGAAATCATCATCACAACTTAACCAGTTGACTTAGAGAGCTCTACTTAATGCCATTCTACAGGTAAATAACACAGCTACGCTTCGGGATGCGCGGGAATGCGGGAAGCAGTCAGATTAACAAATATACGGTAGCCTAGCCTAGACGTTTTTCGGCCAAAACACCCGGGTTTCGGGGAATATTTATGTAATGCGTAGCCGGGGCTGGAGGGTTAAGGTGTCACTTTTAAAGGGTTCAGGTCGACCCCCGCAGTGTGGGCACAGCCTGGGTGGGCGCGCTGAGAGCAAGAAGGGTCCGAGCGCTCTCTTTTTAATTTGGCGGGCGTTGTTTGGTTCGCTTCTTCTGCGGGGTTCTTTTGGGGTGCGGCATATCTTGGATGATGTATGGGGTTTTCTGGACTTGCGGTGTTTATAACATCTTTCCCTGGGTGGTGAGGTGACTTCCTGGATGGCATTTGTCCTGATCGTTTGGGGTTCTGGTGTCACTTCCCGTTCTCATGTATCTCCCATTCTCTCTCTCTCTCTCCGGCGAATATTAGTGTCCAAACTCTTAACGTCTACCAGTGGCATGGGGTGGGATCGAACTGCACGAAAATACTCTATAAATATCGGGAATAATAGAGAAAATACCTGATAATTAAGGGGAGGGGGGGGGAGGCACATATGTAGGAGTGGTAGAAAGTAATGGAGGGAAATTATCTCACCTAAACACAAATTGCTTTTTTTTTTATAGTGTCACTGGGGTGTTTTAAAAAAAAAAAAAAATCAAGGCCTATGATCTTATGAGTCTTCCTGCAGCTGCCGGGTTAAATACCTTATCTCGCCCACCCACTCTCAACCAACTACAGTACTGTAATACTGTAGTTATTTGTTATATGCAAAGTGTACACACACACACACACACACACATCTTAAGAACATAAGAAAATGGGAGTCTGCAGAAGCCGATTGGCCCACACAAGGCAGGTTCCTCTCACATCCAACCCTAATAGTGAGCCCAGCTCACTAACACCATAAGGACTGACCACCAAAACGGTCAGACGTCAGAAAACAGGGGTCTGCAGAGCGCCGATTGGCCCACACCCGGCAGATCCCCCTCACACCCAACCCATCACGTCTATATGGCTATCTAATTGTAGGCTATTGCATAATTATGTTCACATACACATGCCTGAGTTATACACACACAGGCCTACTTTTACACACGCACACACACACACACACACACACAGAGAACTTAGGGATGAACGGTCGGACAGGGGAAGCGAGTACCAGTACCGAAGGACAGGAGGGAGAGACTGGTGTAAACCAGGAACAAGTGAGAGGAACGGGGCAGGTGGAGAGCACGGGGGAGCAAGGGAGAGAAGGTGGAGTGGAAGCGGGGGGGGGGGAGTAGAGTCTGGGAATATCAGGGAAAGAGAAAAAAAGAAAGGTGTAAGAAGGGGGGAGATGAAGCTGATGTATAGTAATGTGGATGGCTTGCTGTCTAAGAAATTAGAATTGAATGACTATATTGAGAAATATAAACCACATATTATGTGCTTAGCAGAAACAAAGTTGAGAGGTGGTACTGAATTGGGAGTGTTGGGATGGGAAGGGTATAATGTGTGGAGAAAAGATAGAGAAGGAAAAGTGGGCGGTGGAGTGTTAATAATGACTGACAAAAATATAGAAGCAAGTGAGATTAACCTAGGCAATAATAGATCAGAAATTATAGCAGTGACAATAAAAGACAAGGACAACAAAGCAACTGATATAGCAGTGGCTTATATACCACCACAAACTAGAGTATGGAAGCGGGATAAATATGATCAACTAATCACAGAATCTCTAGATGCACTAAAAATACTTTTTAATAGGAGAAATAAATTATTATTAACAGGTGATTTCAATTGTAAGGAAGTCAATTGGGAAGGGTTAGATGCGGGAAAATAATAATGAATCTTGGGGCAGTAAATTACTGAATCTAGTAACAGAAAACATGTTAACACAACATGTTAGAGAAAACACACGAATCAGAGGAATGGATGAACCATCCAGGCTAGACCTAGTCTTCACCAGTGATCCACATGATGTTAGAAAGATAAATTATCGTTGTCCCTTGGGAAAAAGTGATCACAAGATATTAGAAATGGAGATGGATTTGGGAAAAATGAGGAGAGAAATGAAGGACATAAAATAAATAGATACAATTATGCTAAAACTGATTTTAAATCATTGAAACATTATTTCCAAAGTATAAATTGGAAGGAACTAGAAAGCCTGGAAATGGTTCAAGACAAATATAGACTTTTCCTGAAAGTATATGAAGAAGGGATACATAAATATGTCCCAAGGTTCCAATCAGGGGTAAAGAAGGAAAAAGAATGGTTCAATATAAGATGTAGTAAGGCACAGGATAGAAGAAACCGAGCCTGGAATATAGCACGGAAGAGACATAGTGAAAATAACTGGAATACATACAAGGAGAAAAGCAAAAGATGGAGCCAAACCTGGAAAATGAGTTTCAATGCAGAAAAGTGTCATGTTTTGGAAGTGGGAACAAGTGAGATAAGGCCAAGCTGGGAGTACAAATTAGGAATTGAAATAATCGGCAAAACACGGCATGAGAAGGACCTTGGAGTGATAATGCAAGATGATCTATCCCCGGAGAAGCATATTAACATGATCATTGGAGGAGCATATGGAATAATAACCAATATGAGAGTGGCATTTAACTATTTGGATGAAGAAATGTTAAGAAAACTGATAATGACTATGATAAGACCAAGATTAGAATATGCAGCAGTGATATGGTCACCACATTTGAAAAAACATATAAACAAATTAGAGAAAGTCCAAAGGATAGCAACGAAGATTATCCCAAGATTGAAGGAGTTGACATATGAGGAGAGACTTAAGACACTACAACTGCCTACCTTGAAAGAGAGAAGGGAACGAGGCGACTTAATAACGATGTTCAAGGGAGTAAAAAGTTTGGAACGAGTAGATAGGGAAGATCTATTCGTGAGGGATAATGGAAGGACAAGAGGGCACGAGTTTAAGCTGAGGAAGGGCAGATGTCGTAAGGACACAAAGAAATTCAGCTTCCCATATAGGAGTATAGAGACTTGGAACAACTTGAAGGAGGAGGTGGTGAGAGCGAGGAACATTAACATGTTCAAATCTAGGTTGGATAAAAGTAAATATGGAAATAGGGCAACATAAGTTATGATATGTTAGTCCAAAATACTGGGAACTGGGAATATCCATTACGATACTTGTCTAAGTAAAATGGATTGATTATAAAGTAACTAAGACAGGACAACACGAGCGCTGCTCAATTCCTGTAAACTACAAATAGGTAAATACATACAAGTTTTAAAATATACCTACAGTATAGGCAAAATATATAATAAAGTATTGTAATCGAGGTTACTGTAATATATTCATTGTAATGTAGGCCTACCATCTAACGTAAGAACAACGTAGCCTATCCTAATTATTGTAGTCGTTTTGTCCTGTCTGTCCTACTCTGAACATTTCACTAGAAAACTCATCATGTGCCCTCAGGTTAGGGTTGGCCTACGCTAATTTAGGTGTTGTTAATCCTGATATTATTTTCTAAATCACACCAAAATATGAGTAGCCTATTCTGAGTCAACAGGTTAAACTCTTCTGGTCTAGCTTAAGTTTGGTATCTATATGGATGAGATAGGTTGGGTGTGAGAGGGATCTGCCACATAGGCCCTCTGCAGACACCAGTACAGTATTCTTATGTTCTTGTGCTCTTACCAAGATAAAGGCTACATAAGAACATAACATAAGATCGCGGGAAACTGCATAAGGCGATGCGGCCCACACGAGGCAGCTTCCATTTACACCCAGCCAATATCATCCATATGTGAATCCACCTTACGGTCAAACTATCGAAAAACGTACAAATTTAGCTTGAAGGAGGGTCTTGGTCGGGTGTTTTTATAAGCTTGATGGAGGTCTACGAAGGAAACTAAATAATAGCAAATAGATAGGCTACATATATGAGCAAATTAATAGCCTAGCTACGCCCATCCCCCCTTAACCCTTCAGCACCATGACATAGAAACATAAGAAAATGGGAGACACCACACAATGCAGATCCCTCTCACACCCAACCGCCTTTTTACCTTTGATTCTGGCTAAAATTATATGATTTTATGCAAATACATGACGGCAAAGAGATGGTGCGGTGGTCAATGGAGTTAGACTTTTGTATGGGGATAATTATTGATTAATTGTGCTACATTATGTCATTGTCCGTGCGCTCTCAAATAAATGAGTTATCCTTCTTTTTAAAGTTTTCTTTGATTACTACGTTTTCTTTCAGTACTACGTTTTCTATAGTTAATATTATGAACACAACAGTTTTACCATGAATTATAATAAATATATTATAAACAAATAATAAAGAATGTGGCATTGATTAAATTATAGCCTATAGGGAATCAGTGGGGGAGTAGGATGAAACGCTCCCGCTCAAGACGCACCATTCGACTTCAAATAGAAAATCAGGGTACAAATTGTCAACAGCAATTCATAAGAGGTGGTTGCTGCGTTTCTGTTTGGCGATATAGGCCTACCATTGTTTGCAAATTAATTATCGAGTTATATCAAATTACAACTGACTTTAAGCTCAATTATATTGATAAATAGATCTCATTCGACGTATCCTATGTAGCCTATAGGCCTACATAGATAACTCGTCTATGGAGTTTTTAAACTTTATAAATAGGCCTATTGGGCCTAAAAAATTGTCAAAATTTTAAAAAATCATATACCGTTGGAATCGCAATGACGAGAGGAATCCATTATATACCCATGAAAACTCAAAATTCGAAAGTCACCCGCCAAGTGCAAACATATTCCTGGGCTTAATTTAAACTCAGGGATTTTGGAAAAATTAATTTCGATTATGGGCGAATGGCTGGTCGAAATTGGAATCTAGGACCATGTATGGAAGCAGCTCGTCGAGATCGAATCGAATCGAAATCGAATGGCACCAGGTAGAATTCCCTAGGACTTATAGTTTGGGCTACAGAGGACTTTTAAAGTCTAAAAACTGGTCATTTGGGGCGTTCTGGGAGGCCAAGTCATATACGAAATCCTAAACTAGTAATCCGATTTTCATTCAGTTTGCGCCATCCGATTCAGCGTGTCAAAGTGTATATGTAGTATAAATTTGAACAATATCCATACAGAGATAACTGAAAGTACTCGATGTCTAATAAAATATAATAGTTACCCATTCATTATTATCGTTTTCTGTAAAGATTATTGAAAGAAAACTATCCCATCTTCAATATTATATGGCTAACTATACTATTTGAGCATGCCATACTATCACTTACGTGGCTGCTCTATTATAACAAGTGGGTAATTTGGGTGGAAGGAAGACACAGGAAAGAGCTTTAATTATGTATCCTTCTCTAATTAATAACACACACAACAAAGCCACTCCAACAGCTTCTTCTCTGAATTAGACAGCCACCATGTAACAGTGGTTTTTAAACTTTAAAATAGGCCTAGGGGGCCTAAAAATTGGTCAAAATTAAAAAAATCATATACCGTTGGAATTGTAATGACGAGACAAATCCATATATACCCATGAAAACTCGAAATTCGAAAGTCGCCCGCTAAGTGCAAAAAAAATCCTGATTTTGGAAACAAATATTTTCTATTCTGGGCGAATGGCTGGTCGAAAATGTAATCTACGACCAGTATAGAAGCTGCTCGTCGAGACAAATCGAATGGCACCAAGTAGAATTCCCTAGGACTTATAGTTTGGGCTACAGAGGACTTTTAAAGTTAAAAAACTGGTCATTTGGGGCGTTCTGGGAGGCCCAGTCAAATACGAAATTCTAAACTAATGGATCGATTTTAATTATGTTTGCGCCATTCGATTCAGCGGGTCAAAGTTAACTTATGGTTAAAATTTGAACAAAATCCATACATAGATAACTCGTCTGGAGTTTTTAAACTTTATAATAGGCCTATTGGGCCTAAAAATTGGTCAAAATTAAAAAAAAATCATATGCCGTTGGAATTGTAATGACGAGACGAATCCATATATACCCATGAAAACTCAAAATTCGAAAGTCGCCCGCCAAGTGCAAACATTTTCCTGGGCTTAATTAAACGGAGGGATTTTGGAAAAATTATTTTCGATTATGGGCGAATAGCTGGTCGAAATTGGAATCTAGGACCATGTATGGAAGCAGCTCGTCGAGAAAAATCGAATGGCACCAGGTAGAATTCCCTAGGACTTATAGTTTGGGCTACAGAGGACTTTTAACCCTTAACTAGCGGCGCGCAAAATAAGTCGAGTTAAATAAATTTGGACTATGTGGCGGCGCGCGACATAGGTCGTGTGGCAATTTCAGCACGTAATGTTGCTGAGAGAGAGATACAAGTGGTGGCAGGAGAGTAGTGAGCGTATGACTGCTCCAGACCACCGCGGCGGGCCTACTGACACGAATCCCACCCTCCTCCACCCTCTCACACTCGCTACATACTGAAATGTATGGGGAAAGTACCGAATTACATGGTTTTTGCACTCGTGTTGCGCGGTTGTTGCAAGAAAACTAACGGTTATACAAGGATCGTTGTGGTGTCATTTGAAAACTCTGTTTATGCCCTTTCAGGGATAGATGCTTGTTTTACGCTCTGGGTCTTATTTAGGCATGAAAATGATCACGTAAACAGCCCTATGTTGGCTAAAAACACCCCGCTGGGCGGTACATATAAATAGACCGCCTAGCCCGCCAATAAGGTGTTAAAGTCCAAAAACTGGTCATTTGAGGCATTCTGGGAGGCCAAGTCATATACGAAATCCTAAACTAATAATTCGATTTTAATTCAGTTTGCGCCTTCCGATTCAGCGTGTCAAAGTGTATATGTGGTATAAATTTGAACAATATCCATACATAAATAACAACGGAAAGTACTGAAAGTACTCGATTTCTAATAAAATATAATAGTTACCCATTCATAACTATTGTTTTCTGTAAAGATTATTGAAAGAAAACTATCCCGTCTTCAATATTATATGGCTAACTATACTATTTGAACATGCCATATTATCACTTACGTGGCTGCTCTATTATAACAAGTGGGTAATATGGGTGGAAGGAAGACACAGACTTTAATTATGTATCCTTCTCTAACTAATAACACACACAACACAGCCACTCCAACAGCTTCTTCTCTGAATTAGACAGCCACCATGTAACAGTGGTTTTTAAACTTTAAAATAGGCCTATAGGGCCTAACAAATTGTCAAAATTAAAAAAATCATATACCGTTGGAATCGTAATGACGAGACGAATCCATATATACCCATGCAAACTAAAACTTCGAAAGTCGCCCGCCAAGTGCAAAAGGTTTCCTGGGCTTTTTGAAACCCAGGGATTTTGGACATATTATTTTCGATTATGGGCGAATGGCTGGTCGAAATTGTAATCTACGACGATGTATGGAAGCAGCTGGTCGAGAGAAATCGAATGGCACCAGGTAGAATTCCCTAGGACTTATAGTTTGGGCTGCAGAGGACTTTTAAAGTCCAAAAAACGGTCATTTGGGCCCTCCAGGAAGGGCAAGTCACATACGAAATCCTAAACTAATAGTCCGATTTCAATTCTGTTTGCGCCATTCGATTCAGAGTGTCAAAGTGTACTTTTGGTAAAAATTTGAAAACAAATCCATAAATAGATAACTCGTCTATGGAGTTTTTAAACTTTAAAATGGGCCTATTGGGCCTAAAAAATTGTCAAAATTAAAAAAATTCATATGCCGTTGGAATCCTAATAACAAGACGAATCCATATATAGCCAACCCATGAAAACTCGAAATTCGAAAGTCGCCCGCCAAGTGCAAACATTTTAATTTTAATTTTTGATAATAATAATAATAATAGGTATTGCTCAAAGTAGCATATATATATATATATATATATATATATATATATATATATATATATATATATATATATATATATATATTCTTTAAGGCAGGCGAGGTTGAAGGAAATACATGCATCAGCATTAATTATTTTATTATTAAGGCTTTCAATAGAACGAACTGTTCGTTCTATTGAAAGCCTTAATAATAAAATAATTTAATGCTGATACATGTATTTCCTTCAACCTCGCCTGCCTTAAAGAAAATGTATTACCTGGCTACACCAACATATATATATATATATATATATAGGACGGCCTAGTAGTTTTAACCAGGCGTCAGCAGGTCCTAAATGAACTGAAATTTTTTTGTCACATTTTGGTATTTTTTATGAACTTCAGCTAGACTGGTGCTAAATTTGGGTACATTTGTGTAATTTTAGGGAAGTGGTGCTGTCAGTCGCCAGTGTTGCAATGTGGAGTTTTTATCATTAAAGGTATTTATTCTAATCTAGCGATGATATTTGCATTTAGCAACATGAATTCCAGTGGTTTCCTTGAAATTATGGCCATTCCTTTATGTTAATGTTATTGATCTCTTAAAAAATCAATCTTGAGGTGAAGTGAAGTATAGTGTCCTTGTGATAATCTGTATTTTAGTATCTAGCAACATTTGAGGTTAAGCTAGCGACATATGTGATGCTTGTATAACCCTGTTGGCCACTCGGCTGGTGCCACTGCAGAAGACAACATGGCGGAGAGAGGGAAGGTATCCCTCCTCGCCTTTGGGGCGATAGTAGGGGTTTTATTGGTTTGTGACTTTCTGCCTGTGGGAGGATCAAGCAGTGACCCAGCTACCAAGATGAAGCTCAATAACCTAATGGGCCCATCACTCAGATTCTTGTACTGGTGGGTATAGCCTAGTTGAGAACACAATTTGCGTTTGTTTACGCCACCTGTAATGATGACTCATCATCTAAGGGTAGCATTCAAGGAGACTACAGCAGGACTCTTCTTCTTACCTCTGACCGGGTATAAGCTATCCTAGTGTTTACTAGCCTAGCCTATACCCCTTTGAAAGGACATTAGCCGGTCAATATTGAAGACGCACCACAATATTGGTAGAAAATCATTTGACATGCCATTTTATTCTACATAAAAATTATTATAGGCCTACCCAACATATTTACATAATCAGATGTTTTAGGAAACTATTATTAGGCCTACTACTATTCTATAGGTATTTACTTTTTAATGGCCGCCTCGTTTGCTCACCACCATTGTTTACAGTGGGACAGCTCTATGAGAATATATGAGAATCTTTCTAAATCTTCAGGGGGGTGGCTAGGCCCCCCCTCAAGGACCGTGTACGTTAGGTTAGGTTATAAAAAAAATTGATTTAATGTTATTTTAATACCACAAATTTTGTTGATATATTTGAAGATAAATAATGAATCTATATGCTCTAAAGAGCATAAGAAATTTTGTTTTAACCCTCGGCAAAACCTAATAAAAAAGTATGGGACTAAAATGTCATTTTTCGTAACAAGGTTGTCAATACGGTACTTTCAGTCATCGATAGCTCTAAAGATCATATGAAAATGTGTTAAACCCTCGGAAAAAGCTAATATAAAAGTATGGTACTAAAATTTAATTTTCGTAACAAGGTTGTCAATACTGTACGGTACTTTCTCGTTATCAATGTACAATCAAGCTGAAGATTGCAGAGTAAACACCATAGACTTCATTGACTTTTCTTTCACCTTCGTATAATCGACAGCCATTTTTTTTTTTTTTTTATTAAGGGATTAGTACTGAACCAGCGGGGGTGTGGGGGCAGCAGCCCCCACCCATAATACTAGGTTAGGTTAGGTAAGGTTGTTAGGTTAGGCTAATGTCTTTTCAAATCACTATCGGGGAGCGAGCGTGTCTCAACTTTGATCGATAGGCCTAATGGGGAAAATAGGTTTTCCCGAGATTTCTAATTAATTACAAACGCTATATATTGATGCAAATGACCAATTTTGTTTATAAAAAACACTGAAAATTTGTGGTATTAAAATTAAAAATTTCCAAAAAATGTTTCCGCCAGATACAAATTAGCCTATATTGGCTAGCCAACTTTTTATTTACATTACTGCCACCTAATGGGTTTTATGGGTCTCAAAAATGCAAAAACCCAAGCCAACTTTTTATTTACATTAGGCCTAGGCCTACTGCGTAGGCCTACTCTCCATTTTCAATAAAAAAAAACGTCAACTCCGAGCCAACTTTTTACCCAAAATACGTTTTATGGGTTCCAAAATTAAAAACAACAGCCAAATTAATATATATATCTACTTTACCCCACTATTTCCCTGATCTTCATAGCCCTCCCCACTATCGGGGTGCGTGTCTTTAGATTGTTGTGGCAATCGGTAAATTATCAATTCCTAATAAAAAAAAAACATAGGCTACAAAATACTCAAACAACAAGAACCAACGAAAAAACACCATAAAAACACGTTGTGGGGTGTCTTCAATAATTACCCATTAGCCTAACCTAACAACCTTACCTAACCTATCCTATCCTAGTATTATGGGTGGGGGCTGCCGCCCCCACACGGTGTCAAACCGGAGCAATTTTATTTGGTCAATATACAGGAGGCGCTACAATATAGGTAGCAAAATTATAATGGTAGTTTTGAGTTCCTATCATCATATGCTTCATTTCTATATACTTTTTATCCCCGGAGGAAAAAAAAAAAATCTTGGGTTTTTTATTTTTTATTGGATTAGGGCCTAGTTTTTATTGTTTTTATTAACCTAACCAAAAAACCTAACCTAAATGTATTTGGGGGCTATTAGGTTAGGTTAGGTTAGGTTAGGTTTTTTGGTTAGGTTACTGACCAAAACAAAAAATCCCAAGAAAATAAATGAAAAATCCCAAGATTTTTGTTTTTCCCCCCGGGGATAAAAAGTATATAGAAATGAAGCATATGATGATTATGATATGAACTCAAAACTTCCATTAGAATTTTGCTACCTATATTGTAGCGCCTCCTGAATATTGATCTTTTATTTACATAGGCCTACTTTAATGAATATGAAAAGTAATACAGGAAAATTAACATTAGCTAGCATTGTTTTGGTCATATTATCACTTTGACAGACATGATAAGAACTGTAAACCATAGGCTAATTACATTTTTACAAATAGCCTACAATAATAGGCCTAAGCCTAAAAATAATGGACTGCTTTCGGTTGACACCCTGCGCCCCACCCCCCCGCTATTTGACATCTTTGACAGATTTTTGGTGTATTTTTCTGTGAAGAGGGTATTTTTTCAATTTGTCGATAACGAAAATCCTCCATGCGGACTAGGCTATATGGAGAAAAATATGGCGAATCTGTTGGTGCCTATTTTCCCTAATAAATTGGGTAGCATTCAAGGAGACTACTGCAGGAGTCTTCTTCTTCTTACCTCTGACCGGGTATAGGCTATCCTAATGTTTACTAGCCTATACCCCTTTGAAAGGCAATTAGCCTAACCTAACAACCTTACCTAACCTATCCTAGTATTATAGGTGGGGGCTGCTGCACCCACACCCCCGCTTTGACTTAGATTTTTGGTATATTTGTCTGTGAAGTGGGTATTCTTCAATTTGTTGATAACGAAAATCCTCCATGCGGAGTATATAGAGAAAAATATGGCGAATATATTGGTGCCTATTTTCCCTAATAAATAGTTTCTCATAACGCTGCACTAGTGTCCTTGAATATTATCATAAATTGTTTCTAATAAGGCAGATGTAGGCCTAGTGTCCTTGAAGATTATCAAAAACTTTAGCAAGGTCAAACTAGACCTAACTTGGGTAATTACAATGCATGACAAGCCTAGGCCTACTTGTGTGTCTTATGCCAGGACCACTAGGACTAGGCTAGGCCTATAGGTATTTCATCATAAGCCTAGCCTAGGCTAGTTACAAGGCTAGGACTTTCCGGTAAATTTGTTAAGGGTTGTGTAAGCGGGGAATGGGGGTAGGCCTAGGTCTAAATATTAAGGAAACTGGCCAACAATTATTGATAATGTAATAAAAGTTCTGTAATCCGAATAGCAGGGAACCGGGCCTCGTTCCGATTACCGGATTTTTCGGATTATTGGAATTTACCACGTCCACGTGACTATGAACCTGTGTATTAATGGCCTGACGTAAACCTGAACACAATATAGGCTATGCATATGCACAATATAACCCTATACATCCAATATGACACATAGCCTAATGGTTGTTGTTGTTCCCCAAGCTGCCTGGCCGAACAGCCCCAAGGCCATAACCGAGCGCCCCCACAGAACCCTCCCCGCCGACCACAATAAAGCCTGGGTGACCGAAGCCACTCCATGGCGGGGAGCTGAGGAGGGTGCGGAAATGCCCGGGAAACCAAAGCCCCACCCAGGGCCCTGTGTCCCTCAGCAATTATGAAGAGAAAGTTGAGGGGCAAGGGAAAAATGTGACGCTTTGGCTTCCAATCTTGGTAGATTGGGAGGTCAATCCACGTTAGAGACGCCGTCACTTGAGATCTAGAAAATATATAAGTAAAAGGAACAGTCAGAGTAAGCTATGGGTATGGCAGAGATTGCTCAGTTCTCACTCTGATAGACCAGCCCATCACCACATGACTAGAACCCAATCCTCTCAGCATCAGCTAGGAAAGGCCCTAGAAAGCCGCCTTTGGCGGGGGGATAGCTCCCCTATTTCAACCCTTTTCGGGGTTGGGCACCCGCCTAATGGTTAACTTTTAAAGTGATTTCATGAACATATGATATGTGTGTGTACCATTATGTGTTATTTGGGTGGCCTAATGCCTCAAAAAGGGGACTTTAGGACTTTTGAAATTCGGACAATCGGATGAATTCTGATTTGGCCTCATTTTAAATAATTCGGACTATTTGGAGATTCCAATTATCGGACTTTACTGTAGTTCAGGCCAACATCTTTCGCTTTGGTGAATAAAAACCTATTCTATGTTGTATTAAAATGTAAAACTTGCAAACTAAACAAACCAAAATTAGGACAAGGACAATATAAAGTCAAATTAAATTATCAAAATTGCTATGTGGAAACAACGCTTACTAAAATGAAAATTATTAAATAAAAGAACACAATCCACCACATAGGGTGTACATTACTACATGAGCAAGTTAATCTGTTTCATATCTATTTTATGATATTTAGAACCTCCAGGACTAATATTACACCGGACATGTATATTTTACCAGATAGAACGTTTTGATTATCGAGTGTGATATCTCTGCCTAGCTGTTTTATAAAGTTCATCTATATGCTGTTTTTCTTCACTCCATCCTTCCACCTCTCTTACGGTTTACCTCTCCCTGTTTGTCCTTCCACCTCGCTCTCGTACACCACTACACCCTCTTAGTTATTCTCTCGCTTCCCATACTTTCATTATGGCCAAGCCGCAAAACCATCTAAAGGTGTTCCTTTTCACACTTTCCAGTACATCTACCTCCATACCACACCTCCTTACTTCGTCATTCGTCTATCTATCCCTCTCTGTAACTTCGCACGCACTTCTTAAGTAACTTATTTCCATCCCTCTCACTTTATCTGAGTTTCTCCACTAACGTCCATGCTTCACTTCCGTAAGTCAGTGTCGGGATTACCACATTGTCATGAAAGGACTTCTTCACTTCCATACTGACACTCTATTTCTTGTTACTGCTTTCAGCATTCCTACAACCCTCTTCCCCTTCCCCTGTTGCACCTTCTCCCGCACTTCTTCATCCATACTCCCATCGGGAAGGATGTAGTTTCCGGGTGTACGGTTGTCATGTTGTGGGCTCGCACTTACGTTCCCATCTATTTCGACGCTATGTTTTCTGCTATTTGCCCCCTGTCATTACTGCATGAATACTAGGTTAGGTTGTTGTTGTTCCCCAAGGTGCCTGGCCGAACAGCCCCAAGGCCCCGAGCAATTCCAAGGCCATAACCGAGTGCCCCCACAGAACCCTCCCCGCCGACCACAATAAAGCCTGGGTGACCGAGGCCACTCCATGGTGGGGAGCTGAGGAGGGTGCGGAAACGCCCGGGAAACCAAAGCCCCACCCAGGGCCCTGTGCCCCTCAGCAATTATGAAGAGAAAGTTGAGGGGCAAGGGGAAAATGTGACGCTTTGGCTTCCAATCTTGGTAGATCAATCCACGGAAGAGACGCCGTCACTTGAGATCTAGAAAATATATAAGTTAAAGGAACAGTCAGAGTAAGCTATGGGTATGGCAGAGATTGCTCAGCTCTCACTCTGATAGACCAGCCCATCACCACATGACTAGAACCCAATCCTCTCAGCATCAGCTAGGAAAGGCCCTAGAAAGCCGCCTTTGGCGGGGGGATAGCTCCCCTATTTCAACCCCTTTAGGGGTTGGGCACCCGCCACTAGGTTAGGTTAGGTTGTTTGGTTAGGCTAATGTATTTTTATATCCAAAGGCATCCGCATAGTGTAAACAAGGTGGGTGGTACACCCGGTAACTACATTCTTGCCCTCCCATCTTTACTCAGCACACTGCCCAGATACTTAAATGAGCTGACAATCTCCATAGTCTGACCGTTCAACTTCACCACACACTCTCTGGCTTCACCCCATTCGAAGACCATAACCTTGCTCTTTCCCGCATTTACCTTCAGATTTCGTTTTTCGGACACTGTTCCAAACATATTTACCAGAACCTGCAACTCCTATTCATTATCGCTCATCAGAACTGTATCATCAGCAAACAGCAGTACAGGTAGCTTGCACTTGATTTCCTCCCTTATCAGCGATTTACCAAAATCCATTGCTCTTCCTTGTACTGTATTTCTTTCATGACTCCATCCATATATGCAGTAAACAACCACGGGGACATCACACACCCCTGTTTCAACCCAGATCAAAGAACTCGTTCTGCTCATTCTCCACACGTACTGCCGCCTTTGCACCCTCATACATGCTCTTCACTGCTTTCAGCAACTTGCCACATAAGGTACCTTCTCTAGATCTATCCACTCTGTCATAGGCCTTCTCCAAGTCCATAAAGGCAACATACAGGTTTTGTTGCTTCTCCAGATATTTCTCCACAACACATTTCAGGGTAAAAATCCGATCTACACATACTCTTCCCTACCTAAAACCGCCCTGCTCGTCACCTATCCTCTGCGATGACTGTCTAGTTCCCCTTACTGTCAGGCACTTACTGGTTGAGTGTCCCAGTTTGGTCGAATTACGTCGGAGGTTGCTTTTGCGGCACCGGAAGGCAGATGGTGCTTACTGTCTCTCTTCGGTGCTTGGAGGGGAGGCTGGTTCCCCTGGAGACGATGTGTTTTTATTTTTGAAAAAGGCTGGCCTCTTTCAGTTTTTATGATTGCATTGATTTTACTTTGTTATCTAATTTTACACATGTTATACGATTTTAGATTTCTGCAAATATGTTAGCTTGTTCGGCGCCTATGACCTTGTTGTTGCGGTGCCAAGATTTCTATCAATAAATTCAATTCGTCACCCATCCATTTCTCCGTTCTCTCTCTCAATCACTACCCTACTATGCTTAGAAGACATATTCCTCGGTGGTTACCACACACTCCTCTTTCCCCTTATACTGTACAGTATCAGTATATACAATTTGTAGCCTACTAATTTTTCCCGGTCCAAACAATAACAAATAGGTTAAAATAAAACTATATAATGAGTGAGGCTGGGCTTAAGGTGAAGAATAGGCTATAACACCTGTAAGGGTTAAGCATGTGATAAATAATAAGTAAATAAACACATTTACTACACTACCAAATGATTTACCCTCGTTTTTGCACTTTTTTAATTAAAAATTCCAAATCCGGATTGCGTTAACGGTTTTCGATCAGCAGAACCGTATTAATTAATTAGTTGTCAGAAATAGCTATGCGGAAGGCTACAGTTCGGAGATGCGATATAGCGATTACGGAAGTGGATAATTGTTACCGGTAGCGATGCCCACCACTGCTAGATACATACAGTGATCACTCCCATAACCGAACTACTGTATATGGGCCACTGGGCCAGGGCCAGTTCGGTAACAGGAAGTTTCCGGATACACAAAGTTAATTATTTATTTGTCATTATTATTAGGTTATTAGTCCTTTAACTATTTATTTGTTGCTATTGTTATATTGGCAACATACCTTCATACCAGGGGTCGTAAATATATCCAAATAAGTCCTGTGGGACTATGAAATCGCTATTATTGAACAAGAAAAATATTATGTTCATCTCTTTACTGGAACATCAACAACAATGGCCATCCAATTGTCTTGGCAGTGTGCAGTAATGCCAATACGTATAGCAACCTTTACTCTTTTTTTTTTCTATGCGAGTGAGGGAGGCAAAAGGCAGAACTGCCTATAGCGAGTGCCTCCCCCAAAGTTGAAAGAGTGACAGGGCCAATATCAAGAGACGTTCGATTACTTAGGATCTCACATTTTCTATCCCCTTGACCATTCAGCTGTATCTCACAGTTTATCTCATTCCTCTCAAATATGTTACAGGTATTCCTGACTGAGGCTAATGTACTGTATATATTTTGTTTTCAGTTACTCGTGAGGGTACAAGAAGGTGTTTGAGCAGTATGCCAGCATGTTGCGCGAGAAGTACCCAGACATCTCCATCCTGGGGGACAACTATCCTCCCCCGGACTGGAAGCTGTGGCTCGCGCAATCGCTGGTCAGTTTCTTATGTACAGTTGCCAAGACATGAGCCTGGTACAACAAGTACAGTACTCTGAAGGGGTGATGGATTTAATGCTCTTATAGGATTACTTATTGCTTGAATACTCTTTTTTTATGTTAATCTTTTGCAGTAAGGATATAATTGAGACAATTTTCCTATTAACTTTATGCATAATCCATGCAGATTCATGGCTAAATAGCTATTCCATCACAGCTATTTGTACCAGGTTCATATCTAGTCCACTTGATATATACGATGACCGAACAATTCAATGTGCAGACCATTAGATCACAACCAGTGACAACTCAACCAGTACGGTTAGGTAAGGTTATGACTAAGTTGGCCTTGGTTTACTGGACTCGGGTTGAGTGAACAAAAGAACGGTATAACCTACAGCGTGCTGGTCCAGGTCTCTTGTAAAGCTAGACGTGCCCTGGTTGAATTTCCTGTCTACACCATTCGGGTTTGTAGGTCTTGTCTGTCTAGTTACCATAACTAGTTTTACTGTATTAGTTTAATAAGGACCTCAATCAAAACTCCTTGATCACGTTCAATATACAGTAGAATCTCGCATCCCACGATTTATTGGTACCGAAATAT
Source organism: Paralithodes platypus (assembly GCA_032716605.1). Lineage (NCBI taxonomy): Eukaryota > Metazoa > Arthropoda > Malacostraca > Decapoda > Lithodidae > Paralithodes > Paralithodes platypus. The sequence continues at coordinate 4,838,414 of CM064562.1, read as the reverse complement.
TACCGTGGGACCGGAATTCGTGGGATGCAGAGTATTAAAGTAATGGGGAAAATTACAAAAGTACTGGAGGCTATCGTCGGGCGACTATTGACCATCACTTTACATGCCAATAATCAAAAGTAAGTTGCTTTAACCCTCCAGCTTCGGCTACGCATTCTATAATACCGGTATATCCCCAAAACCTGGGGGATTTGGCCGAAAAAATTTCTCGCCTAGCCTACCGTATCTTTGTTATTTTGACTGCTTCCGCATCCCCAAGCGTAGATGTGTTTTGTTCCTGTAGAATGGCGTTGAGTAGAGCTCTCTAAGTCAACTGGTTCAGTTGTGATGACGATTTCCGTGGAGAGAACCTTGTGGCGATGTCAGCCACTTTTCACTACTTTTCACTACTTAACAATAACACAGCCACACACGAACAAGCGACGCCTTACCAGCTGTTGTTTACATGCGTCGGACGGACGCCTTTCAAAACAAGCTTACAGGCTTTCAAGCTGCTATAAAAAGAAAGGTAAGTAAAACACAAACAAAAAACTTAGAAAAGTTGATGAGGTGATTATTGTGATGGATGTGGTGATAGACGGGAGGCGGATGTTAGATACCACCCTCCGTGGCCCCACTCTCGTTCTCAGTCATCCCACCGTCGCCGCCAAAGCCGTGGGAATCTTGTGGGATGAGAATTCAGGTAGCCATTGGATAGTACCGTGGGATCGAAATGCGTGAGATGCGTGACTCTACTGTAGTGGCCTGTGTTTTAATGCAGGTAAAACCACCTGATCTTATTGGATTAGTAATAGTTGTAGTCAGAGGATTATAGTGCAGTAATACATTATTATTTCAGTAATAATTATGAAGAACACCAGTGACTGTTCCTTTATCTAGCTTAGCTAAATTGATACTACAACACCTTGTGTCAAATAATATAACATAATTGAAAAAGTTACTATGGATTTTGTGTTACTACTGTACATACATTATCTTTTTTTTTTTTTTTTTTTTTTTTTTTAAAAGAGACAATGAACGGAGGAAGGAAAAACACAGATAAAACAAAAAGGTCCATGTGCCTAAAGGCATCCTCCATTCATAAAATGTTTGTAACAACTGGATTTAAACATTTGTTGATTGTAAGTTTGTGGAAAGCAATTCGAGGGAAGTGAATTCCAAAGAGTAGTAGCTCTGGGGATAAATGAATTCTGATAAGCAGAAGTTCTGCATTGTGGAGGAGAAAGTGTAAATTCATGGGCGCTCTCAGCTGCCCTAGTTCCACGGGGAAAGATGTGGAGAGGCGGCACAATTGAAGCAAGTTCCTCGGAACAATTGCTGTGAAAATATCTGTAGAATAATGCAAGGTATGCAACGTTTCTTCGTATGGCTAATGTAGGAAGGTCCTGTGTGATTGCAGGGTTATTGATTAATCTAATAGCTTTATTTTGAATTTTGTCCAACTGCCTCAATGCAACCACTCCACTTCCACCCCACAGAGGTGAACAGTAATCCATCTGAGAGCGCACATGACTTTTATATATTACGGCCAACTGCTCGTCAGTGAAGAATTCTCGAACTCTGTACAGGAGTCCCAGTTTTTTAGAGGCATTCTTAGCAATGCTTCTAACATAATGTGTCCAGCTCAAGTTAGTAGTTAATGTTACACCGAGAATGTCAATACTAGGGGAAGTGGGAATATTTACATCATTAAAAAATATATGAGAGTCCGTGAGATTCTGTCGGTTAGAAAATTGAATGTACTTGGTTTTCTGTGCATTAAAGGAAACTAGATTCTCTTGTCCCCATTCATTAATTCTAGAAAGGTATATCTGTACGATATACCTGTATACCCATAGTATTTCTATTGTTCATTGTGATTATATTTGTCTCAGGGTGCGGTCAAACTGTTGGTGATGGTGTTGGTGGTGGCTAACATCAATGCGTGGGAGTGGATGGGACAGGACACCCCCAGCTGGTGGTCCTGGCTCACCTCTAACAAGATCTACGCCTGTATGATGCTCTTCTTTCTGGGCAACGCTATCGAGGGTCAGCTGGTCTCCACGGGCGCCTTCGAGATATCCTTTAATGGTTAGTGCTGTGGTTCCTTTCTCTATCTACCTATCTATATCCATCTAACCATCCACATCTCTCCCTCCACCCAATATATACAACAGTACAACAAAGACTTACCACAACACAGCTCCATATGTTACCACAGTGGCCGATGTTGGTATAGTGCTAACAGTGTCTCACCAAGACTCAACAAATCCCCCTGAAGCACTTGCACCTAGCAAATCCACACCACACTAGCCCCCACCGTGCTACAACAAGGCAGCTACAAGAAATCACTGTAACTGCTACACACATACACATACATACCATACAGAGAGAGCAAGACAGGCAGATACAGACATGATAGTTAGGGGGTGAAGTTACTTATAAATAAGTCTCCAGTTCCTTGCAAACATAGAACCACCCCAAATATCCCAAGGCAGCCATTCAGGGCAAGAGCAGCCACTCCAGAGGTTTGATTTAGCTCATTGATGTCTCGCAGCTACCATGAGGCTGAAATAGACCAAATAGGATGAACTTTGGCCAAGACTTGCGTCATCCCCTCTTTATTCGCCACTTACGACATGCAGTAAACACATACAGGGCATATTCTTATTTTCCCTCCACCACATGGGTAGAGGCCCCCCTAACCCCCTGAGCGGTTTAGTCATAATAAGTGTAATTGTGTGGAAGGAAGTATTATTACTGTGGTTGATTATACACTCAACCCTCCGTTATCACGGGTTTGGTTATAGCGTTTCACCGTTATCACGCATACCTAAAAAACCCAACTATTCTGTTACCACGGGTCCTAGAGCCGTTATCGCGGCCCCTCTTTGACGGGAAAACTCAAAAATCCCACCTGTCTACGTCACCGCCAAGCATGGGGTGATTCAGCAGCTGTTCTTATATTTATTAATCATGTATCATACAGCGGAGCACCGAAAACAAGAGCAATAATAATGAAAGACTTGACATCAAACTAGAAAACACAAACAAACAAGTGAATCCAATGAATCCGAAATTATCGAAATCAGACAGTCACTTGCTCAGTGTTGCCACAGCTTGGGTTTTTATACAAGATCTTGGGTTTCAACACCTGCCTTGGAGTCTTGGATATTTATATATATATATATATCTTGGGTTTTTATACGTGATCTTGGAGATATTAGGTCAGGTTCCTTGGACTTTTCTATTTTATCCAGTGGCAACACTGCATTTTCCATCTGCCATCTTTGATGTCATCAACATAAGCCAGACGCTTCTGAGTCCACCCGCCTTTTACTTGCTTATTTGTGCCTGAACCTCTTATCTCTCGCGTTTATTATGACCTCTAGTGCATTCAGTGATAGGGATGGTGGGCCTGGTGGTAATGATGTAGGAATTGAAAGCCCGAGACCATCAAAACACAGTCAAGTGATGAAAGGCACGGAAACGACGATCATACGATGGGCTAGGCTATGCTAAATATGATTTATGTTTTCAAATAAAGTCTATGTGGTAAGTAATATCCTCATAATATGTATTTTTATATATTTTCAATATATATTTATTGGATGTAGGCTTATTTAAGGGGAGAAATGGGTACTTGGACGAATCTGAGGGTCGAAAAGTTGGGACCTGGGAACCAACTTATTTTCCCCCATAAGTTATTAAGTTCCATTATCGCGATTCTTGTTATAGCGGCACCAATTAGGCGCGATAACAGAGGGTTGAGTGTACCTGTGAATTTTGTATAATCTCATTTTACAGTATGTAGTGTATATGTATGTATATACTAGGGCACATACCCCATGGCTGTGGGTGGCCAACTTGAGCCAGAGCCCGAACAGAAACAACATTTAAAGTTCCAATTCTTAGGGTCCGGGACCATTTTCGCGTTCCTTCGCCCCTTTCTCTGTCTCGTCGAGTTGGTGAATTTTACAAGGGGAGGAGGATTCCTAGTCTCCCGCCCCCGAGGTAGTAAAAGTAGTACAGACAAAGAGATGGACAGAATTGGCTAAGGTTAGGTATAGGATGCCAAACCTCACTCTGGACAGGGCCAGCCCTCACCATACAGTATATTATTATTCAACTGTTGGGCTTTGCTTCAGGAAATCTGTGCAACATCTCATTATGACAAACTAATCAGAGTTTGTGCTTTTATCTTCAGATGTGCCAGTGTGGTCCAAACTAGAGACGGGCCGCATCCCTCAGCCCCCAGAGTTGTTTCAAATTATTGACAACCATGTACGCTTCAACCCCAACCCAAACTCCTGGTCGGACAACATCTAACACTCAGGTGGGAAAGTTTGATTGCAAGATTAATTGAAGCTTTTAATATAGATATATATAGATTGTTTTATATTTTTGCAATTTTGTTTGTATATGAGGTTGTCTTGAATCTTTATACAGTAGGCTACTATTGACTTTTAAACCAACTTTCATTTTACTTTTTTTTTTATGTGATCAATTATTTCTTTTGCAGCCCAGGTACCCCCCAAAAATGTAACCAAGTCTTCAACCACTGTGATGATGTCCCTGTTTGTCTACACCAGTCTGTCACAGGGATCTTTTTACCATCAGTTTAGATTCTCTAACATTAGTCTTTTCATTTTCTTTAATATCTTCCAATCTAAACATTACTAATATATGGAGTTGTTTTTCTACATACTGCCATTGATGTTGTTAACTTATTATTGTAGACATTTTATTCCTTTAACACCAACTGCGTACATAATGCCTAGATATCTTGCCTTATTCACGGCATCAATATTGTTATATAGCCGAGATTTTGTAGACACGTAGACTAATTAACCCTTTCACTTTCCTCACTCTCTCTCTCGCTCCCCTCTCCAACCCCCATCCGTCCTCCCCACCTTATTTCTCTGTCGCTCGTGATGATGGCGGTATAAAGCACGCTAGTGTGGACTTCCATCGGATATTTTTCATGGCAGAGAGATTGGGTGGTTTTGAGGAGGGCAATTGGGGTAGGGAGGAGTGGGATTGGGGGAGAGAAAGAGGGGAGGGAGGTTATAATAATAGGGAAGGGAGGGATGAATGGGGAGTCAAGAAAGGAGATTCAGAATAGGGATGGAATTTTGGGAGGTAGAAGGGGGAAGACAGGGATGAATGGGAGAGTTGAGATAGGCGAGGCTTAGGAGAGAATGGAAAGGGGAGGGAAATGGAATAGGAGTTAGATAATGAGAAGGTTATAAGAGAACAGGGAAAGTGGTTAATATAAGACTGAAATTTTGGATGGGTAAAGGATTGAAAAACAGACTAACAGGGGAATAAAACTTGATGTTAATTAAAGTGAAGAGAAAATAGCTAAATATATATAGAAAGCTAGGGATTAGAATCAGGAAAAATATTTATGAAAGGAATGAGTATGAGAATGTTAGATCCCAGAAATGGTCAACAGAATTCAAGTAGTTGAGCCATATTTATTGTAATTTAGTACAATTGTTTTAAAATTACTTGTATAGCATCTTGGGTAATACCTAATTATAAATAGAATATATACAGTATATTCAACATATAAATAGATCAACCTAGCTTTAGATATGGTCATTCAGAAGAATATCTGTGATGGGTGCAATTTGTTTGTGGGAGTGACATATATTTAGAAATACTGATGATGTAATATTTGTGTGGGTGTCAATGGAATTGTAGTACTGTACACACTTGTAATCAATGTATGTCAATCTAAAAGATTGAAATAATAGTGCCATAAATTTATACCAAAAAGATAAATTTGTCACAAAATGTTACAATTGAGAAGAAACTTCAATTATAATTAGTCATATGCCAGTATTCATGGAATTTGTCATTATTACCTCCGGCACTGAGGTATGTAACTATCCATATATGTTTATCTGTCTGCAGGGTTATTGAAATAACAGGGCAATCATGATAACTTAATTGGGTATGTTCCTCTTGACCTGACCTTTTAAGTTTGATGACATAGTTTTTACTTGCTTCCAAGTAATGTTAGACACCATTATTGAGCTTTAGAGAGTTACCTTGCATTTAAGAGTTAATAGAGTCTGTTATATAATCCACTATAATCGAAGATGCTCTTCCTAAGTAAAATAAAATAGTCTTACACTAAGGAAAATCAAAATAATGTCACCATATTGAAGAGATTAAGGACGTGATGGAATTTTGATGAAGGTAACTCACCCATATTACTATGTCATACCTGCGAGATCATTATATGGAAAGATTTTTTTTATATTTTGTGGATTAGATATAATTTGTTATACAGTAGTAAAAAAATGGTTTAGTCAAGTACTGCATAACAATTCATATTGATAAATGAATCTTGTCAGTTTCATTGCCCTAATTAAAATAACCTGGCTGGAGGAAACTTTTGTGGTAGACTGTACATAATGTATAAATAGAGTCTGCTCATTATGCAGTCTAGAAACTGACCCCCAACCACATATAATTCTGTGGGCTGGAGAAAACAGGCTGAACATTCCACGCCTATTTATCGGTCACCTATATCCGCTCAATTGACTACTCTTGCGAGTTTCGGTCTATAAGGAAGTTGAAACTATAGATATAGTTATTTATCAAAATTACCAGCTAAATATGGTTGTAGTGCATATTTAAATACATAAGTAAATTGCGAGTTTCTGGCTATAAGGACGTAGGAACTATAAATGTAGATATTTAAAATTACCAGCTAAATATGGTTATAGTGCATATTTAAATACTGTACATAATTTATAATGTAAAACTTGCAAACTAAAACGAGGACAAGACAATAAAGGCAAAATAATTAATCAAAATTGCTATGTGGAAGCAACGCTTTAGCAAAATAAAATTATGAAATAAAAGAACACAATCCACCACATAGTGTACATCACTACATTAGCAAGTTAATCTGTTTCCCAAGCAAACTAATCGCACACATAACAACGCACTATCGTTATATTCAAGGAATTAGTCAATTTGGGAAGTCAACTTTCTATTCATCAAAAACTCACATAATTTCTGTATTTCTACTATAATTTATCAATTTGTATGGTCACAACTTTCTTATAGCTAGGAACTCGCAAGTGGTCAATTACTCGGAGGCCTTTTTTTCACTTTTGGGAGGTTGGAGGTAGGGTTTTCTAGACATGTCATAAGAAATAAAGTAATAAACTAGTTGAAAGGTGTGCCAGAATTCCTGCAAGTAGTTTCTTGGTTCACATAATAAATAAAAGACATGCTGTGTAGTGGCAAAGGAAGCACTTTCCATCTAAATAAACTACCCATTTCATATTATCCAGATTATATTCCCCCTGAATGTTTGGGAATTATGGGTAATGGTGCTCAGTGCCACTACATTAGATGAGTGGCGTATCTATCTATATGTAGGTAGGTGTTCATTCATCTCTTGCCAGTGAGTATTATGGCAGCTCCCAGTCAGTGGAGATTGAAATAATCCTTAACCCTCTCTGACATATGACGCCATTTTGAGCCTATTAGGGATACTTTAAAGCCTTTGTTACCATTAGGGGTATTGAGAAACGTTTAGTTTAGTTACTTCAACCTCTACAGTTGTCTTTGAGTTAGCTGTGGGCAGAAAACTAATTTTGGAGAGGTAATTATAAGAGTGAGATAACTATTTCTTATTGCTAATCTGGCAACCTCTGCGTCATATGAGCGTGAAAGGATTAATTCAGGCAAAGCTGCTTATGAAAAAAAACCCTAACTGTCTTGATAGCGTAATGGTTAGTGCGCAGAATTTTGGTGTGTGTGTATCCTAGATTCGAATCCTTGGAGTACCACATGTATTCTTTAGTTTCATTGTTTTCATTAATTAGATTTATTTGTAAGTTAATTGGTGGTTTGGTGATAATATGAATATGTTCACTTGGGATTGAATCCCTAACCAAATTATCAACTGCAGCATTTGTCGTCAGGTTGCAGTAACACTTTCTAAGCCAGTGTAGTTGGGTGGCTACCATGTTCACCAGTTGATCACTTGGTCTGGGGTTCATACCCAGTGGTGTGCATGGGTTATTATTTATAGGCAGTATTGCCTGATTTGAGGATTATTAATGTGTTGTAACATCCACCAACTTGTTTCCCCTCTAGTTACAATATATAACTATTAATCGTATGACAATACAACATCAAATATCTAACCCTCCAACAGACAATTATTTTTCTTTTTAAAGTGTTGATTAGTCTAAAAAGGAATAGAAAACTGCCACATTTGTTTTGGGTAGATTATTTAGTTAGAAACTAATCCTTGAGCATAGCCTAAGTTGGCAGCAATGAATGAATGTGGTTTGTGTGACATTGTGTAGTAATACATAACATTATGTATATCGAAGTATTTGTAATGCATTTGTATGTTTGGGTATGTATTGTATTTATATATGTATAATGTCTGAAAGGTGTTTGTCTCAATTTTCCTTTAAACTATCGGTTTATTTTTTGGTAATTAAATTTGTATTGATACACTATAATAAATCCCTGCATAGCACTCAACATATCTTTTGCCACACACATGATCCAAAATTGGCGTGTTCAGGTTCAGAATATGCTAAGGTCTTAACTCTTTCTGACCCTCATCTCAGTCACTTTTTTTGGTTGATATTTGGCCTGATACACATTCATACATTTAAAATCGGTCAAGAACTGCTAAACACACACTTGTATATTGAAATTATGATAAGTAAAATTGTTCATTTCACTAACTCAGACTAATTTTGGTAAAATGGTGTTTTTATCAGTTGATATTATCACTAGGAGTCAATTTAGATAGAGGATAGGTTTGCAAAAAATTTACAGCTATTCTTTATTTTATGTTTTTTTTTCTTACATAAATTTGTTATATACTGTATGTATGTATATACTCAGGCACATACCCCATTGCTGGGGGTGGCCGACACGAGAAAGAGCCCGGACAGAAACATCATTTAAAGTTCCTATTCTCAAGGTCCAGGATCACTTTCGAGTTTTATCACCCGTTTCTTTGTCTCGTCAAGTAGGAGAATTATACTGTACCTGCTTTTATTCCTTTCAGCATGTTTCTTCTTTTAAGAATTGCCTTTTATATACCTTTTGCCAGTTCAAAATGTTTTTGTTTCCAGTTTTGACACTCAGAGAGTTTATATAAGTTTCTCATTGATCTTTATAATTATTCTTTTTTTAATATAGCATTTACAAGTAGATAATGTCAATTTATAAATGCCTGATTCAAATAGGTAGAATTAATAATGTAATACTTGCAAAAAAAAAAAAAAAAAAACATATAAAGACAAAAGAACTAATCAATCACAGAATTGTTGAAACTGGCTGTGCAAATCTCCTTTTGGACTGACAAATCCATACTTGCTTTCCTCCCCTTCCTATTTAACTCTTGCTAGTTAACCAGCCATTCAGTTCATCCTCTTACTGCTTTTTTAATCTTATATCATTTCCACTCAATCTTAGAATTTTTTTCTCTTTTGAATCAGAGAAATTTAAATTAACACAATTCCAATTACAGTATTTTTTGTGTGAAATGATGTGAAACTATTATATACATTCCTCTTCTGTATATTTAATAATATATTTTGGTCTTACTTTCAAGTTGAGTAATGTAAACACAAACTATTTCGATTTTTTTAGATTTAGCAATCATTTATGTTTTATTGATGTGCATACAATACTATAGATTGAAAAGAATGTAATAGCTATACAATATTGGTTTAAGTTGAACCTTACAGTACGATGATGCATTTTCACTATATTCTGGCAGACACTAGACGATTTTACTAAAAAAAAACATGAACCTCTCAGAAATAAAGGGGCACAAACTAATTCAACCGACTCTTTGATTCCCAGAGCCATATTTAATTGACTAAAACCACCAAATGATAGCCCGAATATAATGAAGAAAGGCATTTAGTACCGAAGAGGTTAATAGTTTTTCTGACTTGGTCTTTCGGAATTTGTCTGAAATAACTTGGTGATAGACCGATCCAGATAACGGGTGTCTAAATATAATGCTTAGTCTATTTAGTTGTTCAGTTATCTCTTCTACTGTAGTGTGAATAACCTACTTCATGGCTATATCTACACTATACTGGTATCATGTAGTATCTAATAACAATTGATTGGTTAATTTGCATAAATACTTTGCATACCATAATTGGCCTTTGTGTTAACAAGCCTCATCCTGAAAGATAGACTAAATAATTATATAGTATATGGCTCTGTCATGTGGAAGTTGTAAAATCCATATTTATGTTGGTTTGAGAAAGAAAATTAGTTAACAAATATAAATCTTTCCATATCCTTTTAAGTTTAAGATTATTATTTTGTTAACAATAGACATTCACACGGCTTCAGTCTATGTGGTGGTTTTGTGTTCTTTTATTTCAAAATCTAATTTTATTAAACTTTATTTCCCCACAGCGATTTTGATAAGTCTTCTCATGGTTAGTATTGGCAGCAGTTCTCAGAACTTTCCCCAGCCGCATCTACTTCTGACAATAGTGGCGGCCCCACCTCCGGCAGAGATGGTATCTCCCAAGTAGCAAACCTTTTGCACCATCTCCAGTGCCTCCTTGCCAAAGTTCACACTCGAGCCGGTCATTCAACACAAGCTCACCTTTGCATACTATACATAAATTTCTCAATTTCTGACTTTTTCATCGGCAGAGGTCGCAATACTCTAGTACAGCGCTTCTTCCCATGGTGTACCCAGCAACAGCAGGCGCTACACTGAATAGAGTTCGCGCCCACTCCTTTTCTTCATACTGCACATGGGTATACACCATTTTTTGTTTCTACAATTCCAAGTTCCAAGACACTGTGCAATACTTTGGTTTCTTTATATTAACTCTGAATCCTTTACTTGCCATGCCCTCTCTCCATCTTCTGAACTTGGCCTCTGCACCATGCACATTATCTGCCATAAGTACTAGGTCATCTGCATATAGCAGTTCCCATGGGAGCCCAGTTCTAGAATATCTGAACAGTACCTCCAGAACCATAACAAAGAGGAGAGGGCTTAACACAGAACACTAGTGGACTCCTAAAGCAAACTGCTAACTCCTCACTGACATTTGTGAATAGGGCTTAACACAGAACACTAGTGGACTCCTAAAGCAAACTGCTAACTCCTCACACCCTCGCTGACATTTGTGAATCCTCGTACATCTCCATTATTACACACAGTTTTTGCATAGCCCACTGCACCATATCCCTGGGCACCCTGTCAAAGGCCTCCAGGTCTACAAACACACGATACAGATCCCTTTCCTTAAGTAAATATCTTTCTTATAGATGCCTGACTATGAAAATTGTATCAATTGTCAACCACGTCCTGGCATGAAACCGTACAGCATATCATTGGTAGAAATGCTTTCCCTGATCATACCTTCAAAGATGTCACCTGAGGCTTTGATCATCTCGGCGACAATGCCAGAGCACCCTGCAGCTTTTCCGTCCTTCATTTAATTTATTGCGCTGCTCACAACAGCTGGTGCTCTCAAAGGAGTGGAACCAATTATTGGCTTTTCATTACTACGTTGCTCTCTATTCTACTCAAACTCCACGTTCATAGTGTACCTTCCAAGCTTCTCTGATTTTTTTTGTCAGCATAAACAATTGCCCTATTATCATACTTGACACACTGTTGTCCTACATCTCGACCGTCATCCTTAACCCAATGAGCGCGTAATTGATGCCTGTTGACAAACTTAGTTATATGCGAATTCATTACCTTCGATTCTGACAGAATTTGCTATATTTACCATATAAAGCATTATTTCTTCTCCATATGTGTTTATTTTACTTAAATGATGTAACATATGAACCTTGAAGAGGGAAAAGCATTTTGGGGGTTAAAAATTTATATTTTCGCCGCCTGGTCGTATTCTGGGGCAGCAGGCTGCGAGACACTCGCCCTTCCCTAGCAACGTGTCTCAACACACTAAGCGGCCCAAGATCTCTCTCACACTTCAAGAGGGTGTCTAAATGACTCAACCCTCCCTCCCAGCTAGCCTGATGATAATTAGTGCGGAAAATAACCGATTAATGATGAAAATAAGAGGAAAAATAACCGATAATTGGGGAGGGGGGTTCAGACGCATATGGATAAGTGGTAAGAAGTACTAGAGGGGTATTATCTCACCTAATGACATATTCCTTCGTTTTGAGAGCCCCTGGGGCATTTTGAAAGGGTTTTTTCATGGTCTTGTTTCTGTGAGGCCTATCGCATTTGGCCATTCACTATACACATACTTCGTGAGGCTTGTCGCACTTGCTGGCCGGGTTAACTCGCCTAGCTAAGTTGTAGATCCCATTGGGATTTTCTACACTACACACTTGGTAAATAACTAAGTCCTATACAATTTTCTTTTCCTGTCTATTCCTATACATTTCCTTCAGTTCGTTGCGTAACCTATCCTTGTGTTCAGATTTATTCAACAACCATACTTTCCTTTATGGCATGTATACTTTCTTGCGGACGGGATTTCGCCTTCAGCTCATGTCCCACACTCGAAGCTTATGGGGAGATACATTCTTCGCTCGGGAAGACCTATATATCCCGAACTCCCTTCCAGTCTTTCTTATTAATAATTTGAATTAATAAACGCATATAATAAATTTATTCTACACTATGAATACTTCATTGTGTTCTATATACAAAAGGAAATGTGTTATACAAAAATATAAACATCTATCTACCTATCTATTGCCTGACGCCGTGGCCACAAACGAACCGCCCCCATGCACCTCTGTCCCCAGTCAGTCGACCCCCCAACCAGCACCGCCTTCGTTCATGTACTTCCTCACTCCATCCTTCCACCTCTCATTCGGTCTACCTCTCCCTCCACCTCGCTCTCGTACACCCTCTTAGTCATTCTCTCGCTTTCCATACGTTCCATATGGCCGAACCATCTCAAGTTGTTCCTTTTCACACTTTCCAGCACATCTACCTCCACACCACACCTTCTTACTTCCTCATTAGTCTGTCTATCCCTCCATGTAACTCCGCACGCACTCCTTAAGTAATTCATTTCCACTGCTCTCACTCTTGGTCTGAGAGTCTCTCAACCAACGTCCATGCTTCGCTTCCGTAAGTCAGTGTCGGGATTACCACACTGTCATGCAAGGACTTCTTCACTTCCATACTGACCACCCTATTTCTTGTTACTGCTTTTAGCGTTCCTACAACCCTCTTCCCCTGTTGTACCCTCTCCCGCACTTCTTCATCCATAGTCCCATCTTTACTCAACACACTGCCCAGATACTTAAAAGAGTTGACAATCTCCATAGCCTGACCGTTCAGCTTCACCTCACACTCTGTGACTTCACCCCTTTTGAAGACCATAACCTTGCTCTTCCCCGCATTTACCTTCAAATTCCGTTTTTCGCACACTGTTCCAAACTCATTTACCAGACCCTGCAACTCCCATTCATTATCACTCATCAGAACTGTATCATCCGCAAACAGCAATATAGGTAGCTTCCACTCAATTCCCTCCCTTTTCAGCAATACACCAACATCCACTGCTCTTGATAGTATTTCTTTCAGGACTCCATCCATATATACAGTAAACAACCACGGGGACATCACACACCCCTGTTTCAAACCAACATTCAGGTCAAAGAACTCGCTCTGCTCACTCTCCACACGTACTGCCGCCTTTGCACCCTCATACATGCTCTTCACTGCTTTCAGCAACTTGCCCTCTACTCCGTATATTCTAAGTACTTTCCACAAACCTTCTCTATCCACTGTCATAGGCCTTCTCCAAGTCCATAAAGGCAACATACACCTTTTGTTTCTTCTCCAGATATGTCTCCACAAACACAATTCAGGGTAAAAATCTGATCTACACATCCTCTTCCCTTCCTAAAACCTCCCTGCTCGTCGCCTATCCATTTCTCCGTTCTCACTCTCACTCTCTCAATCACTACCCTACTGTATACCTTCCCTACTACGCTTAGAAGACATATTCCTCGGTGGTTACCACACACTCCTCTTTCCCCTTTGCCCTTATATAGGGGGACTATTATGCCAGTCTTCCATGCAGTACTGTATATTGTTCAATTCCTTGTCACTTCAGATACAAGGGAGAGTGGTGCGCAGTTGATTACGTCATAAGGTAGTCAGGTGGGGAGGGTGTTATTTCACAAAATAATTTTTATCGATACAGACTTGTCAGATTTTTTTTTTTTTTTTAATTGATTTTACTCGCCCACATTTGTCACTTTTTTATTTTATTTTTTTTGTTACTGCAGTTTCCCTTTAATTCATTTACTCCTACTGTATAGATATTTCCAAGTTTAATTAATAAGTCTTATAATAGTCATAGAATACTGTAGTACATAAATCATACTTTAATTTAATTTTGATTTTCTCTTTTTACAATACAGTATTGAAAATAGTTATGCAATGCAGTACTGTATATACTTAGGTATTATTGAAAAGAGTTTATAGGTTAATTTACTGAAAATACTCCTAGAATTATTTTTAAAATTTACTTTTTCTCTTGGTTAGATAAAAATGTATGTAATCTAGTAAGAGCCTGTATCAAGTCCGGAAAGCCAGCCACCTCACATGCCTCGGTGAACAGGCACCAGCGGTAAGACACATGTTCCTCCGACAACTTGATCTCGGTGGTGGGAGTTTTGAGTTGAGCGGCCCAGTAGATCACCGTTTTAGGCCGCCCAAATGCAGTGTACTGAAGGAAAGACGGGTAAGATAAATATATATTAATTTAACACCTACTGTCCCAGCGACGTACGTTGGCCGACAGTAAAAAAAGTCGCTCGTCAGTACCAGCGACGGACGATGTCCGTCAATAATATGTGGCGCCGTATCAATCGGTGCCTGGTACCACGTCGTTTGTGCACTGCTCTAAGACCTTGGCAACACTTCTCGGCTTATATCCAAGCTCGCACAGGCTAGGAGAGGCAGTATTCTTCCATCTTTTGAGGTTGAAGGGTGTTCTCTCGACTCTGAAACAATTTTGTCCAAATTGCTTGGTACTGGAAGGTACATTTATAGTAATACCATCTGGTACAGTAAGGGTTAAGAAACGACAACTTAACCGAAATGCCTGCCAAACTCGGTAAACAAAACGATATCGATAATCCCAACTTAAATATTAGCCAAATCACGATACTGTAACTAAATAGACTTGCCATGCGCTAAAAAGTCAGACTGATGATGATATTAAAAAGTACAATTTGTGTAACACAAAATATGATATTAAAAAGTATAAGTTGTGTAACACAAAATATATGAGAATACAAGCCATGAATGTACAGCACAAAGATCTGTGGAGGGCACTTCTACTATTCCAATCATAGAACTTGTCTCCACTAAAAAAGGCACTCTCGTTTATATCGCAAGAGAAGGTCAAACACATAATTCAGAGAGACACTTTGTAATGAGGAGTAATGATATATTAAACCAAACTAGGAACTGTAGTAATAGCAAAGCGAAACTGTTACTCAACAAAACTAACTATGAAGATTTACAATATCAGAAAATCATTCCTCATCATCTCTGATGCCTTGTTTCCCCCTGGAAATCCCCGGTTAATGATGGCCATTACAGAAACGCCTCCAGACGACTTTGTCAAGACATGCTTCCTTTGCCTGTTCCACTTCGTGGAAGTTTTTCCTCAATATATTTTTCCACTTTCTTTAACCATACCATAGGTGGTCTTCCTCTACCAGTTGCTCCAACCACCTGACTCGCATTTATCTTTCTTGGCATTCTATCCTCATCCATTCTCTGAACATGACCGTACCACCTCAAAGTACTTCTTGTTATCCACTCAACCACTCCACATTCAATGCCCAAGGCATGCTCTTCCATTCCAAAGGACTCATACACCTCCCTATTACTTGGCCCATCTATCCTATTCACACCAAGCTGCCATTCTGAGATAGTTTATCTCCACAGCTCTCAGTATGAATTGGTCCTCGTCACTTGCTGCCCTTGTCTCACATCCACACGAGTGTTGGGAGAGTACATTGTTCCTCAGTGACTTTTTCACTTAACTATTCTTCCTTTCTGAATTACAATCAAATTCTCCAATTACCTTTCTCCCTTGCATTTTTCTCTGTTTTATCTCCCTCACCAGTTTACCATATTTGCACAGTCTATCTATCTATCTATCACAGACCGTAGCTTTATTGGTAGAGCGTTCGCCTGCTAACCGTGAGGTTGACGGTTCGAGCCTCGGGCCAGCCAGTGTGTTATTGGCAGACGTCAGTGCTGTTGGTGAACGGTGCGGTCTAGCAATCTGTCGCAACTATTCACTAAGTCCCTGATTCATCAGGGCACCCACCCTAGCCTTGCTATTCAGCAGGGAGTGTATGGTGGTAAAAACTGCATCATTGCCCGACGCCTATATCCCGTTGAGGGTGGCCATACTCAAAACGCCCCAAGTGGACCTATCACCATGAGGACAATCCGTGCCAGTTTATGAAGGATTTACAGGACTGAACATTCAACTTAGGGACCAACTACAGTGGGCGGCTAGTTCATCCACCAACCTGCTTCACCCTTAGGTAAGCAGTAAGGATATATTTAAGGTTGTCTCCCTTAGATGGGCTGACGAGTCCCATCCATCCGGATTTGTATAAGGTTGTCTTCGCTAGATGGGTTACCGACCAAGGCTGACGAGTCCCATCCACACATTTGCACTCGTACTCACACGACTCTACCTTAAACGACTCAATGAATTTTCCAGAACGCCCCAGCCAGCAATCCCTCAAAAACAAACTTACTGAAGCCATACAATACTCATCTTCTGATCTAACTACCATTTCTAATTGGGGCAGAGAAAACCTTGTTGCCTTTAAAGCTTCCAAAACCCAATTTCTCCATCTTACTACCCGTCGGAAACTCCCAGAGGACTATCCCATATACAGTACTTCAACAATACAAAAATAAATCCTTCATCTTCTCTCAATATTTTCGGGGTCTCTTTTTCCTCAGCTCTCTCTTGGAAGGACCATATTACCAGTCTTGCTAAGGCAGCCTCCCAGATGTTGGGTGTGCTCAACCGCCTCAAGGGGTTCTTTACCCCTGCACAGCTTCTTGCTCTGTACAGGGGCACAGTGCGTCCTTGTATTGAGTATTGTTCACATGTGTGGGGAGCATCCTCTCACACCGCACTCCTAGACAAAGTAGAAAGGAAAGCTTTTCGTATCATTAACTCCCGTCCACTCACCAACTCTCTGCAATCCCTCTTTCTCTTCGCTGCATCTCTCTCTCTATTCTATCGCTACTACAATAATCAGTGTTCCTCAGAGCTCTCCCAGTGTATATCACCTTCTCTACGTAGGTTACGTAGTACCCGCCTTGTAACAATCCCACCCCTACTCTGTACAACTCTCCAACCCAAGAGTGAAACGTTATTCTCAATCTTTCTTCTATTCAACAGCTGAGCTCTGGAACTCTCCCAGAATCAATCTTTCTCTCTTCCTATGACTTAAATTGCTTCAAACTCTTTGTGACCAGGCATTTTGGCTCAAATGTCCCTTGATTTTGGCCCTGTCACTCTTTTAACTTTGGGGGAGGCACTCGCTACAGGCAGTTCTGACTTTTGTTTCCCTCACTCACATAGAAAACAAAAATAAAAAAATTTAGATGAATTTTTCAAAGAGACCAGTTTAGTTTTGTTTGCTATACTGTACTGTACTGTAATACTTTTCACAATAGGGCGTGTTACAATGAACAAAAATTAGCTATAAAAGCCCCGCCTGGGGCTTCCCTATAGATGTCGCCACAATGAAAGGGTTAAGTTGTATGTTTAATGACAAGAAAAATTGGGGCAATAGCATAAACGGAAAACCAGATGCGGAACTATACTTGTGCTGCTAGCTAGCCCAAGTGAGGTACAGTACTGTACCTTTATTGGTCTCGCGGTAGAGAACTCACCTCGTATGTGAGGGGACATATCTGTAGGTTCAAATCCCATACCTGGATAGCTCCTCAAAAATATATTATTTTTTTGGGGGGGGGTAATTTCGGCATCTAATGAAGTTAAGCTACTATGGTAAAATTGTGAACAGTAAAGTAAAAATAACTAGGGGTCTTAAAAAACACTGATAAACTCCCCCTACACATGTACAATACTGCACTTTGCTACATAATAAGCTAAAATAACAAAGTAATGCTGTAATACCCAAAACATTCAAACCTTAAGTTCATCCTTGTAGCCTTGAACAATTTTGAAGTGTTGAGCGGCCAGTCCTGCCTCCTCCTCTGTCTCCCTCACTGCTGCCTCCAGGTCATTCTCACCAGGGTCAACATGGCCTGGGAAGGGAAAGTCAGGTAATTTTTAGTACAGTCATGAACTTACTATCTGTCGCCAGATGCCTTGGTCTCCTAGGGGGTGGCCACGATTGAATTGCCTCCATACTCCTGTGTCATCTGTAAGCCGGTACCCCTCCTCCCACTCAACACCACATTCACTCATATACTGTACCTTTCAACTACAAGAGGGTGAAGGCTGGTCCTATTCAGAGTGAGGTCTGGCATCCTCTACCCAACCTTAGCCATTTCTGTCTCTCTTTTCCTGTGCAGTAATACAGTAATTTTCCTTCGAATCTAGGTGCTGGCGAGATCGCCCAATTGGGCGGCACTGAAGTAGGCCGGCTGCGGACAGTAGGGGCACTGGCCCAGGGGTGCAAGCCCATGAGCTGATGATTCCCTTTCTCCGCTGCCCTCTCAGAGACAGATCTCATCTCACCCTGGCCCCTTAGGGGGCCCGAGCATCTGGATGGCTTCGGTTTATCAGACTTGGGACTGCTCAGCCAGACAGTCTGGGGACCTACAACAACATCTACTGTACCTCCACCTCACTCTTGATCTGCCTCTCACTCTTTGCTGTATACTGTATACTGTATGTGTATGTATGTAATGGCAAGTTTTCTCAAAGGTAAGTTGAGGTGCTTTGAACATGTACTCAGGATAGAGGGGGCTGTACGTAGGCAACGGAATGAAGATACTGGTAGGTATTGTATTTATGTATGTAAGTATATACTGTACTCGGACACAATACTCCATAGCTGGGAGTGGCCGACTCGAGACAGAGCCCAAACAGAAACAACATTTAAAGTTCAAATTCTTAGGGTCCGGGACCACTTTCGCATTCCCCCGCCCCTTTCTCTGTCTTAACTAGTAGGTGAATTTTATAAGGAAAGGAGGATTCCTAGCCTCCCGCCCCCGAAGTAGGAAAAGTAATACAGGAAAAGAGACAGACAGAAACGGCTAAGGTTGGGTAGAGGATGCCAAACCTCACTCTGGACAGGACCAGCCCTCACCCATGTACAGTACAGTAAGCTCCCGAAATAAGCGAGAATTTGGTGGACGAATGAGGTCTCTTACCGGTAATTGGAATTCACATACAGTGAAGCCCCTATCTTTGCGACTGCAATCTTTTTGCTGTTTCAATCTTTGCAACTGCAATCTTCGCAGTATACACCAAATATTCCCAATTTTTATATTCACTGTAAATTATTCAATCTTGGCAACAAATCTGAGGCGCTCTGCCGCAGTTTCAATCTTCGTGTCTAATATTTCAATCTTCGCGCCGCATTTTCCCGCCTAGCTGAGACGTAAACATGCTGGTCTGATGCGTATCTCGTTAGTGGTGTAACCTTCTGACTATTATGGCCTCTATTGCATCTGGTGGGAGTGGTGGGCCCGGGGGATAACCGAGATATACCACAAAGGCCGGTACCGTCAAAAATTGGTGGGAAAATTTACTTTATTATTATATACAAAGCATAAAATTTACATATTGTACAAAAAAGCATGTTTTCAAAGGCAAAACAGGGAGAAAGGGCAAATTTTGGAATGAGCACAGAACTGATTAGAATTTTCCCCATAAGAACAGTGCCCTGATCTTGGCAGTTTCGATCTTAGTGCGATTTCTGCAGAACTGATTAGGAGCGAAGATGGGGGCTCCACTATTCAAACAATGCGGGCAATGGGAAAAACAGAATTTGATGGATGGCCGATCCAGACTTTACCATGTACAGTACAAGACTTCTTATAAGATCATAACATTAGAAAACGGGAGTCTGTAGAGAGCCAATTGGCCCACACACGGCAGATCCCTATCCCAAGCCATCTCATCTATACCTAACAAATGATAATTCAACAGTACAAAATGGTAATAAAATTATAACAATAGTTCGTCTGTGACCTTAATACTACGATGATTGAGTGTGTTATTTGACATGTGGGGGCTTTGAGGCAGACCCCCAAAGCAGAGCAAGGTCAGGTAAACTGCATCACCACGGATTCGCGCAATTGGAGCGAATTTTGCTTATCTCAGTTTCTCCTCGGATTTCCTTGCCTTTGATCCAGCATTAGCTTAACTTGACACGTACCTCCATCATTACACTAAATTTGAGGTACTGTACTACTGTATATGTAATACTCGTGCTATTATGAATCTCACGCATAATAATAGGCAAAGGAAGGTATTAAATACTGGTACCGTACATAAAATGACTTACAGGTTTTCAGTACCCCAGTAGTGCAAACGTATCACTCTCATCATTTCTAACCCCTTGCTTCCTCCTATAAAAACCTCCACTAATCGATGGCCATGGCACAAACACTTCCAGGCTACTCTGTCCTGGCATACCCCCTTTGCCCATGCCACATTTCCCCTTCCAGTATGCATTACTTTTTCTTCAATACAGTATATGCTTTCACTTTCTTCTCCCATACCATAGGTGTAGGTGGTCGTCTTTTACCAACTGTTCCTCTCCCTTGACTAACATCCAGTATAGCTTTCTTGGCATTCTGTCCTCATCCATTCTTCAGACACCTCAAAGTACTTTTTATCCACTTCACATTCAATTACTGTATTATATTATATTTGGGTGAGGGCTGGTCCTGTCCAGAGTGAGGTTTGGCATCCTCTACCCAACCTTAGCCATTTCTGTCTGTCTCTTTACCTGTACTAATTTTCCTACTTTGGGGGCGGGAAGCTAGGAATCCTCCTCCCGTTGGAAATTTCACCTACTAAATGAGACAGAGAAAGAGGCGAGGAAACGTGAAAGTGGTCCCGGACCCTAAGAATTGGAACTGTAAATGTTGTTTTAGTTCGAGCTCTGTCTCGAGTCGGCCACCCCCAGCTATGGGGTATGTGGCTGGGTATATACATACATATGTTACTGCATACTGGCTAATGAAAAAATGCAAGGTACAGTACTGGATATCATTAACCCCTTATTGGCGGCGCTCGACTTAAGTCGTGCACCAATTTGCAGCAAGTTAGGAGCATTATTATGGCTTTTAAAGGGTTAAAATCGAGTGCAAATGGCCGGGAGTGCAGCGGGCCACACGTCCGACTCCCAGGGCCTACCGCCGCACACTGACTCACCCTCCCTGTGTTCTCGAGAGGACGGCAGCGTAGCCAGTAGTGAGCATAGCTGGGGAAAATATACCGCTATATGCTAAACTCCCATGTTCGTGGCACCACTGCATTAGAACCACGAGTGCTACGTAGCTCGTTCTGGTCTCATTTTGAAGCTTTTAGCGCCTAGTTTTTTGCTGAATACATTTCTTTTCATGCAGATACTTGATTGATCATTCAGGAGGGCCTGAATATGCCCAAATGAGCCCAAAACACCCCGCTAAAGAAGGGTTAAAGACGTCTTGTGCCGCACTATTAGAAACAATTTTGAAATGCTAGGTTTTTCCAGGTTAAATAGGAATGAAATATCCCCAGGCCCACTTTAGGATCAACCTTTCCTGGTACCTGGCGCGGGGTACGAACCTCTGAAGGGAATTTAACCCTCCTAAAAACCCACAGGTTTTGAGATGCCTTGGGTGGGGTTCGAACCCTGGATAGTGACGCACCACCATCACCACCAGGCCCGCGCGCTAACCCACTGTACTACCACGGACGGGTGCCCAACCCCGAATGGAGTTGAAATAGGGGAGCTATCCCCCCGCCAAAGGCGGCTTTCTAGGGCCTTTCCTAGCTGATGCTGAGAGGATTGGGTTCTAGTCATGTGGTGATGGGCTGGTCTATCCGAGTGAGAACTGAGCGATCTCTGCCATACCCTTAGCTTACTCTGACTGTTCCTTTTACTTATATATCTTCTAGATCTCAAGTGGCGGCGTCTTTTCCGTGGATTGACCTCCCTACTGCCAACCTAGAAGTTGGCAGATTGGGAGCCAAAGCGTCACATTTTTCCCTTACCCCTCAACTTTCCCTTCATAATTGCTGAGGGGCATAGGGCCTTGGGTGGGGCTTTGGTTTCCCGGGCATTTCCGCACCTTCCTCAGCTCCCTGCCTTGGAGTGGCTTCGGTCACCCGGGCTTTGTTAGTGGTAAGCAGGGAGGATTTTGTGGGGGCACTCGTTTATGGCCTTGGCCTTGCTCGAGACCTTGGGGCTGTTCGGCCAGACAGCCTGGGGAACAACAACAACCACGGACGTACAAAAGTATAGCAACCTTAGTACGATTTTTAAGAACCAGGTGATAGTCTCGTGGTGTTATCACGTGATGAGTTTATTGGACTTACCATCCACGACTATTTTACGCTATACCTGACGTCAACTCGGGTAGTACATTATTGTGGTTGCGGGACATTTTCGAGGGCATTACACCACATTCCTTTTTAGTTAGGCTAGTCCCTAGCCTCGTAAGGTCGTAAGGTATCGTAGCCTTTTTACCTTAGCAATCTCAATTCTCTTGGTATAGGGTTCGCGTGACGGGTGCTCCTACTAGCTACCAGGTCACGTTCCCTTACTGCCACCAATGAAATGCTAGGTTTTTCAGGACCGAAATATCTCCAGGCCCACTTTAGGATCAACCTTTCCTGGTACCTGGCGCGGGGCACGAACCTCTGAAGGGAATTTAACCCTCCTAAAAACCCACAGGTTTTGAGATGCCTTGGGTGGGGTTCGAACCCTGGTTAGTGATTCCCCACCATCACCACCAGGCCCGCGCACTAACCCACTGTACTACCACGGACGTACTAAAAGTATAGCAACCTTAGTCCGATTTTTAAGAACCAGGTGATAGTCTCGTGGTGTTTTCACGTGATGAGTTTTTTGGACTTACCATCCACAACTATTTTACACTATACCTGACGTCAACTCGGGTAGTACATTATTGGGGTTGCAGGACATTTTCGAGGGTATTACAAATTTATTAGGGTAAATAGGGACCTATAGACTCGCCATATTTTTCTCATTATGGAGGAATTTCGTTATCGACACATTAATAATAAGTCCTGACCGTAAACAAAGCATTGCGTCCAATGAATCCTTTGACTTCACCTCCTTCTTGTTTTGAACGATGGGGCTGGCGCGATTCACCCAATAAATGGAGAGAGCGTTACTCGCAAAAACGAAATACTGTACCGGCAACCTGTTCTTGCCCCCTAACAGATCAACATATTATATGAGGATGACAATACGTCAAGGGGGGGTGAGGGGGTGCAACGCCCTCCCTCAACCCATCGTGTATCCAGTTTACCCCACAATTTCCCTTACCTAGTGTAAAAGCGCGAATCACCCAATAAATGGCGCTATTTGACGCCGTATCTTCAGATTGATAGATAATAGATAATGGGTAAGTTAATGCAAATCCTCCACTCAAACCATGAAAAGCAACCATTTAACACTATATTCCTTTAAAAATTTGTAAAGAAAACTTGGTAAATAAGGCAGCTCTAGCTGTCTTGAATGCTACCCAGTACTGTACTGTATGTAAGTCCCTTCGCACATTTTAATCTAAATTTCAATAACACTAAATAATTTCTGCTTGAGAAAACCTCACAGGTAAGAAACTTAATACTGTATCTTCATTCTGACAAATTAATTTATGTATTTCAATTCTTCAGTTTATGAAATGCTTCTCAGAATAAAGAGATTGATAAAAATAGAATAAGTAATGTATCTGTACTGCAATAGAAAATAACAAGTAACAACATGAAACTATCTAACCTTTAGGTGGTGTCCAAGTAGCTTCCTTACGTGAGGACTGCAACAAGAGATATTCAATTTGTTCATTGACTCTGCGGAAGATGAAAAGTCCAGCAGCTCGCACTTCGGAAGCCGCACCAGTCATGATGATAAATATTGATTTATATGATTCCTGGACTTTACTCCTTTGCAATCTGTTAAGAAACAAGATTTATGAGAAATTAGTAGTAGGCCTATGGTAGATATTATCTGCATGATCATAACACAGTTCAGTAGAGTCCAGTAACAGAACCATACAGTAAAGTCTTGACGCAACACTAGATATTATGGTATGATAGGTTTTAAGGAACGGTGTGTTTATAGTAAATGGTCCATAAAAATTGACCGTCATAAAAAATGTATTATAACAAAGTGTATGCTATATTGGCGTAGAGAATTGGATACACCCATCGCCCTCAACGAAGGTTGGGTAATCAGCCTCTCCTTAGGAATATAAAAGAAAGAAATACTGTACTACCCCAGCGTCAATCAGTCAGTCAGTAGCCAAATCCGCACTCCCGTAAAGGGATCTGATTTCCTTGGCGTTTTGTGCTTCGCCTTGCTTATATGGGACTCACAACTAACGCATACTGTACATATAAACAAAAAAGGTATATGACAACTTGACAAGATTATAAGTATACCCTTGGAATGGAGGGAGATATGTTGATAATCATTACCACAATGTTCATCATACAAGTAAAATATACGCACATGGAGCAGAAATAATGCTTTAGGCCTAGGCTATATAGAAAATATTGTTAAATTTTTCATCCTTGCACCACCTGGTGGCAGTGAGGGGAGGGGGAGGGAGGCATCTACAATCGAAATTATAATCCAAATTTATGATTTCATTTCTGACAGAATTAATTATATTTACCATATAAACCATTATTTCTGCTCCATGTGCCTATATTTTACTTGTATGATGAACAGGTGAACAGTGAAGACCAGAAAATAGGTATAAACATAAAGTGTTTAGCGACCATAATATATTTGTGGCGAGAGGGGCTGGATGGAGGCGGGAGAGAGAGCGAGCAACATCGTGTCGCTGAAAGGTTTCTAGAGGCACTGAGATAGCTGTGTTTGTCATCTCTTGCACATGTGAAAGGGGGAGGGGGTGTGGAGGACAATGACTCACCATATTTTGTCCAAATATAAGGGAGGAATTACGAAAATAAGAGGAAAATTAGCCAATAATTGAGGACGGAGGAAGTGGGGGGGGGGGGGACACATGTGGGGTAGAGGAAGGAAGTTAACCTAACCTAGTATTATTATTAGAGGTTGCCGCTCCCACAGTAGACCCACACCCCTGCAGCCCTGCTGAACAGTGAATAGACAGTCACGGTGGTGGGGGTGTGCCCCACTTGTAGGAATAGGTTTTTACACCATACCCGAAAGAGGATTTATGGAGCTCCGATCTTACTTTCAACCATCTTAATAATTTTACCAATAGCCTACACCTAAACTTCGTTAGATGCCGAAATAGCCTCCCGAAAATATTCCCTGCCATGGGCTGGGATTGAACTCGGAACCCTTGGGTTATGAGGCAGCCGGGCCGCCCATGACTTAGGCCTATTGTCATCATCATATATATTGCCAGCAGGGGGCAAATAACAGAAAAAATAGCCGAGAACTCAACCGAGGCGATCGACCTCTGTAAACATGACGACCGTACGCCTGCGGATACTAGGCCTAGCCTGCATCCTTCCCAAAAATTGGTCACATTAGACGCGAACGAAACCGCGAGCATCGTGTAAGCAACTCTCCCAATCGGCGCGCTAGGCTACTGGCCTATAGTAAAACTGTACCATATATTTTTAGTTTAGCTTAGGCTAGGCCTATTTATCTTTTCTAGAATTTGGTGCCCCCTCCAGGCTTCTGAAAGACCCTTAGGCTTAGGCCTCTCTTCTTCTTCTTCTTTTTGTGAAGTTGCTGTCCCCTCTCAAAGCCAGCTCACCTATGCACCGGTGACTTCTCCAGAAACAGCTAGAGCTAGATTTAAGAATTAGTTTAGAAATTATGTAGTCGTAGAAAGGATAGTTAAAGACAAAGAATTGAAGTATATAGCTTAAGCAGAACTCTCCTCTCCTTATTTTACCCCCTCCTCCACCCCCCAATATCTTGTTCTCTCCTTACCTTAATTTAACTTTTCCCCTCTCTACTATTTAATCTCATTTTTCTTCCTCCCCCGCTCTGGTCCCCTTCTCCCCCCTCACCCTATTCTATTCTATTCCGTTTTCTCTTCTGCCACACCTGCTCCAGGCATCTTTTCACTAACTTAATTCTTTTCCCCATTTCCCCATCTACCCACTCTTCTGTCCCGAGACCTAACACAAATTGTATACCCTCATCCTCCTCCTCTTTCTGCTCTTCCCATTCCCTCTCCCCTACCACTCGTTTCAACTCATTTGCCAACTACTGTGTGTGTGTGTGTGTTGTTTTATCATATTAGGCCTATGGGCAACTTTATATTTACCAATTTCCCTTCACAATCCCCTCAGGCTCTTCTTCTTCTTCTTCTATCGAACCCGCCCGCAGACCGTGTAGATCCACAGGGCTGACCTTTAAATCGGTACTGGCTCAGAAACGTTAGTAGGAGGGAAAGTGTAGAGTAGAAGGATAGTTTAAAACATTTTTTTAATTTTTTATAACCCCCCCCCCCCCTACCCATTTCTCTTCCTCCACATTTTCTCCAACATCCTCTTCACCATCTCCATGTCTTGTGTTTCCATCTCCTGTGTTAACCCCAATAGCGCCCCTACCCCTCTATCTTCTCTCTGCTTAATCTCCTCCCACCCCCTCTCCCCAGCTCTATTCCTCATGTACCTCTCCAACTCGTCTCTCTCCTCATTATATCTTGTACATTCCATTACTATGTGCTCCTCCCATTTCACATTGATTGCAGTGCGGTCCCACTCCATTCCATCTCCTTGTTCTCTCATTCGTCTCTAGCGATCCTGTTCTTGCTTTAAATAGTTTCGATCCCCATCCTCCATCATAGAATAGTTCTCTAGCTGGTTTTTCCTTCTCTCTATAATATGCCAGCGTGGCTTTATTTTCTACCCCCTCCCTCCACTTTCTTCTCCCCTCCTCCTTTATCCCTTTCTCTATCTCTCTGACACATCCCCTCCCATTTTCTAGTATGACCCACTCCTCTCTCTCTCATTTCGTTTTCTAAATTCCCCTCCCACCCGATCCTGTTTTATATTTATCCTCCCCAATCTTTTTTTGCACTCTCTGTTCCATTTACTTTGCTCGCTCGCCCATCTGTATACCTTCCCTGGCCACCTATCTTCCTCCATCCCCTCTAGCCTCACTTTGTACTTCCCTTTCGCTTTCCCAATCCTTTCCTCAAACGTACTCCACCCCATCTCCCCTCGGATTGCTTCTTGTGCTACGTATTTATTTGCCCCCAATCCTGTCCTCCCGATTTTATTCTGTACCGTTTCTAATTTCTTCTTCGTTTCCCGCCTCTGTTGTTTCTACCGCCTCTAAGCCGTACATTATTGCAGGTACTCCTAATCCTTTCCACAGCCCTCGCACTATTTCGTAGCTATTCGCTCTTAGCCTTGTCGCGCTCCATAGTCTCCCATTCCATTGTTGCATTTGTCCAACCTTTTCACTTTTCGCCTTCTCAAACCCTTTCTCCGTAATCGTTACCCCCAGATATTTATACTCCCTTGTCTTCTTCATTCTGTTTCCTTCCAATGTCCATTCCTCGTCCTCTTGAAGCTCTCCATTCATTTTCATCACCTGGCTCTTTTCTTTACTAAATCTTACTTCAAGTTCCTCCCCGAATCTCGTTGCTTCCTCTAGTAGTCTCTGCAACCCTCCTCCCGTTTCTGCCATCAGAACTATGTCGTCAGGAAACAGAAGTACCCCCAGTCTTTCCTTGTTTATCTGAATCCCCTCCCCCACTCTTTTTATCCTCTGTGTCATTTCTTCCATATACTGTATAACGCAAATAATAACGGCGATAATACGCACCCCTGCCTTACCCCCCTCTTGCTTTCTACCCATCCCGTTTCTATATTTCCTAGCGCGTACTTCGCCTTTGTTCCTTGGTACATCGATGTTATGATGTTTATATACTTTTCTGGTATTCCACTCCTTGCCATTATTTTCCACAGCAGTTCCCTGTTTACTCTATCATAGGCTTTCTCTATATCCAGGAATGCACAGTAACCCATTTTTTTCTCTCTTTTCATTTTCCCTATCACTTCGCTTAGTATATTTTTTTCCACTGCCTCCACATTATGCTCTCCGATCTCAGCTGCTCAGCACTTCAGCAGCCTTCTGCAGGTTGTCCAACATAAACATACTCAGAAGCCTAGTATCCTAAACCACTTCCAAATTACCTATCTGTATCCTTATAGTCACAGGTGAATGACACTCGAGTCACAACTCACAAGCTTTTAGTCACGAGTGACGGACGCAGCATTGCCAACACTTGCCGACTTGCATTAATGGTATTCAAGCAAGGTCAAAATACTATTCACTCACAGACCTACGTTTTCTTTTATTATCACTATATACAGACAAAAGTTTTTAGGGGTAACTTTTATATTCTAATTTAACGCTTTCAGTTTTATAGATATAGGCCTACTGTGTATGTAGTACTGTACCACTCAGGTGCAAACTTTTAAACTTCCAGTGCATCCTCCTGAGCATAGTCCTCATCTTCTGGTGCATTCATAATTGTCAGTTTGTCACCCTCTGGTCATAACCTACATGCGTCTTTTACTTTACTTTGTTACTTTGTAGATGTTTAGGTGAAATCACCACGGTCGATCTGGGGATCCGCCGCTTCCACACATCCTCTCGATCTTGAGGTACTGGATTTGGTCGATGATCGAGTTTGACCCAGCTCCTCTGTTGGTCGGGCCGTGTGGTATAGGAGGCTCATCTGGTATGTGCTCCAGGATTCCATCTAGCTTCCGCTTGAACGCTTCTGTACTGCACCCAGTCATGTCTCTAACTGGTCTAGGGAGACAGTTGAAGAGCCTGGGTACAGTGTCACTGAAGCTTTCTGCCTGGATGGTCTTGAGCCTTTAAGAGACACAGTTTAACAACCTTCTTGTGCAGGTTCTGCCAAACCTGGGGTGACTTTGGCTCTTGATGCCTTCCCCTTCTCAGTAGGCTACTTGAAATGCTGGGTGCGAAGAGAGTTTTTCTGTCCTGAAAACTCCCCAGGCCCACTTTAGGATCAACCTTCCCTGGTACCTGGCGCGGGGCTCGAACCTCTGAAGGGAGTTTAACCCTCCTAAAAACCCACAGGTTTTGAGATGCCTTGGGTGGGGTTCGAACCCTGGTTAGTGACCATGGCCATCACCACCAGGCCCGCGCGCTAACCCACTGTACTACCACAGACGTACTAAAAGTATAGTAACCTTAGTCCGATTTGTAAGAACCAGATGATAGTCTCGTGGTGATTCACGTGATGAGTTTATTGGACTTACCATCCACGACTATTTTACACTATACCTGACGTCAACTCGGGTAGTACATTATTGGGGTTGCGGGATATTTTCGAGGGCATTACACTACTTATCCCCATCAGGTGTAGGCTACACTTAATTATCCCCTTTTGGTATAGCCTACACTAAAATTAATTGTCCCCTTGTGGTGTAGGCTACACTTATAAATTGTCCCCTTCTAATGTAGCCTACACTTAATTGTCCCCCTCTGGTGTAGCCTACACTTAACCCCTACTGTACCGTAGGGTAGGATACAGTAATAAAAGTCCGGTCAATTTAAAGATGATGTAATTAAATTGCTAAAAAATAGTTTCGATTGTTTTTATGTAGTTTAGAGTTGTGTAAGGGTGTTTTGATGTGTGAAAATAGGCGTAAATGCATATTTACCCATTAAACAACACTAAAAACACGTCCGTTCACTCGCGAAAAATAACTATTTGGCCATAACCATTTGCCGTTGGATACAAAATATGTAGAGGGGGGGGGAAGCCCCCCCCCCCCCAGATTTATTGAAATCGTCATATATATTTAAACAGTAGGGGGCAAAAAACAAATTTTCCCCAACGCTTCTTCTTCTTCTTCGCGGCAGATGTAAACAAAGCCACCCGCCTCTTGCGACGTAGGCGATATAGGGGATACACTTACACTTAGTTACACTTAGTTGTATTCCGTCCGTTAGTGACACAGTTGAGCTGGGGCTCCACTGCGACCAGGCAGCTCCCTTTCTTCCACTCTCCATTCCAGAAGTCGGTTGGAGTTGGTGCTGGGGTATCCTGGTGTTGGTGGCCGGTCCGGTATTTTGGCCAGCCACATGTCCAAGGATCATAATCAGTACCGGTAATAAATTTGGTAGCATTCAAGGAGACTACTGCAGGACTCTTCTTCTTCTTCTTACCTTTGAAAGGACATTAGCCAAACCTAACAACCTTACCTAACCAATCCTAGTATTATACGTGGGGGCTGCCGACCCACACCCCCGCTTTGACTTAGATAATGTTATGGTGTATTTGTCTGTGAAGTGAGTATTTTTCAATTTGTTGATAACGGAAATCCTCCATGCGGACTATATGGAGAAAAATATGGCGAATCTATTGGTGCCTATTTTCACTAATAAATTGTTTCTCATAACGTCACACTAGTGTCCTTGAATATTATCATAAATTTGTACGCGCATTTAGACACATATAGGAATGAAATACATGGTATAAGAAACCTGTAGGCCACGATAAAATCGATGTATGAATTTAATTACATCATCTTTATATTGTCCAAAAGTCCCCCCCCAGTCCCAAGCAATGTGGCCAAAATGGCTAGATAGGATAACCTTCCACCTCAAAAGATGAAGGAATACTGGGCTTACTGGCTCTTCCAGCCTGTAGAGGCTTGGATATAAGCTGAGAAGTGTTGCCAACTCTAGAGCAGTGCTCAAACGGTCGTGGTACCAGATCAGATGAAGTATTGAGGGATAAGCCTTTACAACGGCACCTCGTATTTACATTCTACTTCTCTGAAGCGTGTAGAAAGGGGAGAAGGGGTGTTGGAGTGGCTTTGTTATGTGTGTTTAGTCTGTATACGTTGTCAGGATGTTCCCTGACTGGGTGTGAGCATGTGAAACATGCTAGGACGTAGGCTACTACCACACCCACTAAATGTCCGCCGTGGCAGGGATTCGATCCTGGGTCTTGCAGATTCTCACGTGAGCGTGCTCACCACGGACCATGTACTGCCTGATACTGGCAGTTACAAAGAAAGTACATTACTGACAGCTCCCTGCCGTCGCTGGGACTGGGGTGATTTATTTACTGATGGCTCCCTGCCATCGCTGGTACAGAAAGGGTTAATTGTCCCTCTGGTGTACACTATAGCTATAGTCCCCATCTGGTGCACACTTATATTGTTCCCCTCAATCTGCAGGTGCACTCTTCTCCCTCGTGCACTTGTTCCCCTCTAGTGCACAATTATTCCCCTCTGGTGCACACTCGAGCATCTCCCTCTAGTACATCCACCCACGTACCTCTAGTGCACTCATTCCACACTGCATTTCGCTTATCTCACTCTGGTGCACAATTGGTGAACACTCATCTCACTCTAGCTGGTTCACACTCTTTAATATATAGAATACCCGCCCTCCCTCTGGTGCACATTCATGCAAGTAGCCAACACACTATTGTCCCTCTCAGGTGAACACCTTTCCCCTTCAGGTGAAGTGTGGCAGAGTGGTCTTGCCACTGGACTGGTAATCCAATGGACCCGGGTTCGAATCCCAATATGTCAATGGGAAGATATTATTGGGATGGAATTTGTGCTGTACCTAGTTTCAGTGCATTACCACAGCACACCGAAATGCCAAAACAAAATATCCTCATTGTTCCCTGATTAAAATAGCACTGTATGAATATTCCCATATTCAAAATATGCTACAGGGGGGCAATGCCTAGTGAGTTAATTGCTCAATAGGTGGCGTTCTGAGAGTGAGGGTCCGAGCCTGGGGAGTGAGACTGCGAAGCTCAGAGGCGAAGCAGCTTCAGAGATGGAGTTGGGTTTGAGCCGTGAATAGGTGCTTCGCATGTCTCACTCCCTAGACTGGAACAAGACCTCACGGGCCTCACCGTGTTCAGCGGTAGAGTGTAAAGGCTATCAGCCTATGCCCGAGAGGGAGTAGTTGGAATATAGAAAAAAAAAAAAAAAATGCACAATCATCCCCATCTGGTGCACACATAGTGTAATGCCCTCGAAAATGTCCCGCACCCACAATAATACTAACCCGAGTTGACGTCAGGTATAGCGTAAAATAGTCGTAGATGGTAAGTCCAATAAACTCATCTCGAGAGACTATCACCGTGGTTCTTAAAAATTGGACTAAGCTAGGTTGCTATACTTTTGTACGTCCGTGGTAGTACAGTGGGTTAGCGCGCGGGCCTGGTGGTGATGGTGGTGCGTCACTAACCGGGGTTCGAACCCCACCCAAGGCATCTCAAAACCTGTGGGGTTTTAGGGGGGTTAAATTCCCTTCAGAGGTTCGTACCCCGCGCCAGGTACCAGGAAAGGTTGATCCTAAAGGTAGCCTGGGGATAATTCCCATTCCTATTTAACCTGGAAAAACCTAGCATTTCATTGGTGGCAGTAAGGGAACGTGACCTGGTAGCTACGTGCTGGAGCACCCGTCACGCGAACCCTATACCAAGAATTGAGATGGCTAAGGTAAAAAGGCTACGATACCCTACGACCTTACGAGGCTAGGGACTAGCCTAACTAAAAAGGAATGTGGTGTAATGCCCTCGAAAATGTCCCGCACCCACAATAATACTAACCCGAGTTGACGTCAGGTATAGCGTAAAATAGTTGTAGATGGTAAGTCCAATAAACTCATCTCGAGAGACTATCACCGTGGTTCTTAAAAATCGGACTAAGGTTGCTATACATTTGTACGTCCGTGGTAGTACAGTGGGTTAGCGCGCGGGCCTGGTTGTGATGGTGGTGCGTCACTAACCAGGGTTCGAACCCCACCCAAGGCATCTCAAAACCTGTGGGTTTTTAGGGGGGTTAAATTCCCTTCAGAGGTTCGTACCCCGCGCCAGGTACCAGGAAAGGTTGATCCTAAAGGTAGCCTGGGGATAATTCCCATTCCTATTTAACCTGGAAAAACCTAGCATTTCATTGGTGGCAGTAAGGGAACGTGACCTGGTAGCTACGTGCTGGAGCACCCGTCACGCGAACCCTATACCAAGAATTGAGATGGCTAAGGTAAAAAGGCTACGATACCCTACGACCTTACGAGGCTAGGGACTAGCCTAACTAAAAAGGAATGTGGTGTAATGCCCTCGAAAATGTCCCGCACCCACAATAATACTAACCCGAGTTGACGTCAGGTATAGCGTAAAATAGTTGTAGATGGTAAGTCCAATAAACTCATCTCGAGAGACTATCACCGTGGTTCTTAAAAATCGGACTAAGGTTGCTATACTTTTGTACGTCCGTGGTAGTACAGTGGGTTAGCGCGCGGGCCTGGTGGTGATGGTGGTGCGTCACTAACCAGGGTTCGAACCCCACCCAAGGCATCTCAAAACCTGTGGGTTTTTAGGGGGGTTAAATTCCCTTCAGAGGTTCGTACCCCGCGCCAGGTACCAGGAAAGGTTGATCCTAAAGGTAGCCTGGGGATAATTCCCATTCCTATTTAACCTGGAAAAACCTAGCATTTCATTGGTGGCAGTAAGGGAACGTGACCTGGTAGCTACGTGCTGGAGCACCCGTCACGCGAACCCTATACCAAGAATTGAGATGGCTAAGGTAAAAAGGCTACGATACCCTACGACCTTACGAGGCTAGGGACTAGCCTAACTAAAAAGGAATGTGGTGTAATGCCCTCGAAAATGTCCCGCACCCACAATAATACTAACCCGAGTTGACGTCAGGTATAGCGTAAAATAGTTGTAGATGGTAAGTCCAATAAACTCATCTCGAGAGACTATCACCGTGGTTCTTAAAAATCGGACTAAGGTTGCTATACTTTTGTACGTCCGTGGTAGTACAGTGGGTTAGCGCACGGGCCTGGTGGTGATGGTGGTGCGTCACTAACCAGGGTTCGAACCCCACCCAAGGCATCTCAAAACCTGTGGGTTTTTAGGGGGGTTAAATTCCCTTCAGAGGTTCGTACCCCGCGCCAGGTACCAGGAAAGATTGATCCTAAAGGTAGCCTGGGGATAATTCCCATTCCTATTTAACCTGGAAAATCCTAGCATTTCACATAGGCCTACTCAATTCCCTCCCACACAATCGTCATTCTCAGATGAACACTTCCCACCCTTCAATTCTTTAACCCAATGACTGCAACGTTTCTTCTGGAATGTTTTACTGGGCAAATGCGGTGGTTTTTCTTTAAGATGACACTTAAAAACATCAACAAAAAACGCACCAGTGCCAGTGAAATAAAAGCAATATGTGATTAGGTGGCATGTCTCCTTACCACCACCTCCTCTCTTCTCTTACGTGTTTCCTCCTGCCCTCCCCTCGAGACACATGTAAGGGGAAGAGGTGGTGGTGGTAAGGAGACATGCCACCTAATCACTTATCGCTTCTGTTTCACTGGCACTGTTTTTTTTTTTTGTTTTTTTTTTTAAAGTGTCATCTTACAGAAGGAACGCCACATTTGCCCAGTAAAACATTCTGGAAGGAACGTCGCAGTCCTTGGGTTAAGCGCACATTCATACCCCCTCCAGGTATACACTCGATCGGTCCCTGATTTAACTCGGCCCCTCTGATGGTCGCTTTTCCCTCTCTCCCTCCGGTAAACACCTTTTAACATCTTCCCCTTCAGGTGCACACGTCCCTCTTTCATGCACATTTGTGACTTGTCCCTCAGGTGTATGTAGCACAGGTGCATCCTTTTTATCCTCCACCACTGTACAGTACTCTCTTTGATTAAGGATTACATCAAACAAATTTGAAAATTTTATAATTTATTTTGAAATATCATAGTCTAACTTCTGATGACAATGGATGTAAAAGATGGAACTGTGTTTTGGCTTAAACACAAAAATAAATTAAAAGAATTTACAATGATTTCAAATACTATACAGTATTTACACCAAGATTAATCATAATTATTTGAAGTACGGTACTATTTTATACACAAAATCAGTTAAATATACACTTTGTGCCATAATAAAGAAAAAATAATATTAACTTCCTTTTTTTTTAGTGAGCCGTGTGGTTACTATGAGACAGACAGCAACACACATCAGGTAGACTCCAGCAGTCGGATTTACATAAGCGATTTTCCCGGCAACTTTTCTGTAACTCTGATCTGGCATCTTTAATAGAAATTCTGTCACCTATAATAATCTAACTTCAATCTAGTTGCCAATACCAGTGCAAAATAGTCTTAAAATATAGTTGCAGACCATAAGTTCCCAGAAATAACTCATGTAAATTTGCCTCAAAGGGGGTAGGTATCCTCTGAGAGCTTTTATCCTCAGTTTTTGATGGTCAAAATCCTTCCAGCAATATTTGAGATATTTTGCATTGGGATAGGAAACTAGCTTGAAGAAAGAATAACTTACGTGACAGAATTCTTATACAATAATTGTGTAACTCTTGAGCTGCCAAACCAGAGTTGCCGATGAAAGTTCGCAGGACAAATGCGCTCGTGTGATACCGACTTTACACTTCACTTCAGCTCTCCAGTACGACACTCAAGTCACATATAGTTATAGTTGGCTTTTACATAATACTGTACACTAGTCCATTTGTACCTGGTGGTTCAATTAATATGTGTGGTATCAATAGAAAGAAATGTATATATGTATATACTCAGGCACATATCCCATAGCTGGGGGTGGCCGACTCGAGACAGAGCTTGAACAAAAACAGCAAAATAATATAAAATACTATTCACACACATCTAGGCAAACTCACAAAAACTTATAAGTTAGATTACTGTATTAAATATAGTGTCAAAGTATAGCTTAAGTATCATAGATTATGCTGAACAGTTTATAAAACTAACCTTACTAATTGTTTGTTGGTAGTATTTTTTATCAATTTGGCATACTAATTGGACCAGTGTACAAAATGGCTAGTTTACCAGACTTTTCAACACAACTTGCATGGAAAATCGACAGGAGTTTGCCATTTTCTTTTTCAACAGTGCACGTACAATGGATATAAGTACTGTACTGTATACAGATTCTTATACAATACATAAATATCACTACGGTTTTCTAATTATTAAATATTATTTTTATCCTCTTTCAACTCTCTCTGCTATGGTATGCATGTATATACTCAGGCACATACCTCATAGCTGGGGGCGGCCGACTCGAGATAGAGACTGAACAGAAACAACATTAAAAGTTCCAATTCTTAGGGTCCGGGACCACTTTCGCATTCCCTCGCCCCTTTATGTCTCGTCTAACAGGTGAAGTCTACAAGGGGAGGAGGATTCCTAGCCTCCCACCCCCTGCTATGATACCTTTATGAATTAATTAACTCCATACATACTAAAAAAAGGTGAAACATTTTATTTGTTTATTGAATATTCAAGTGCACTATATCAGCCACAGAGATCAAATGGTGGAGCAGTGTTATGGCAGGACTTTATTGTACTATAGTCCAACTGCTGAAAGGCAACCCCACCTAACCCATTACAATGCAATGGAAAAAGACAGTTTAAAATATTGTATGTATGTACTATATGTACTTTAGAGTATTATCTACATGACCTTTTCTAACTAGGGGGTGACCAAGGCAGGTCACTATGTCCAAGCAACACCATAGACATTAAATAATCAACTATAGTGTACCTGTTTCTTTCTCATTGTTCTTCTCTTCTTCCAAACTACATACCTTTATCCTTGTTTCTTGTTGGATTTAGGGGATAGCTCAGACTAAGAGTCCACCTGTTTTCAGATATGCAGATACACCCTCATTCCACTTTCAGACTCTACTTGGTAACCAGTAACAAAAACAGATAGTTAAAATTTGCACAAGGTTGTGTTGGGTGTCCTAAAACCCAGCTGGAACTATGTGTGACTATGGCCAAGTTTCTCAAGCCTGGAATGAAGCTGGTGAAGAGGCCATCACACTAAAACTTTTATCCTCAATTTTTGTTAGTCAATTCAACTTTCCCAGCAATATTCCTAGTATCTTTGGCAGTGGCAAAAACTAAATTGAAGGTAAATTTTATAGAACTACCAGACCAGATTTGCAGAAGAAAGATGGAGGAAAAATATCTTGTGTGATAGCGGCTTAACTGGAGCGTGAGAGGATTGGTAGCGACACAGTAAAACTAGTCCCTGAGCTGTGTGTGTCTTAGCATGGATACTCTTCAGTGAAGCCCTCAAAAATTCACTGTATCATCAACTGTTAAGATCTCTAGACAGTAAATCGCGCATCAAGTCCATTGTACCATCGACTGTTATTTGCTCAAAAGTCACGGATCATCAACTGTTAAAGCTCTAGACAGTGAATCCCTAACAAGGTCACTATCAACTGTTGCTCATAAGTTTACTGTATCATCAACTAAGATCTCTGAACAGAGAATTGTTCAAAAGTTCACTGTAACATTTGGTAAGATCTCATTACAATTAATTTATCAAAAAATCACTATTATCAACTGTTAATTGCTCTAAAGTTCACTGTATCATTAACTGTTTAGATCTTCATTCAGTGAATTGCTCATAAGTTCACTATCATCAACTGTTAAGATCTTTCAGCACTGGTATATACTGAAAATGTTGTGATACATACAATAATGTACACTACACTTTGTTACAGTTGTAAAAAATAGTATGGTTTTAATGAGTAATGAATGTTGAATTTACAATGTATCTAAAAGATCCTCACATTCATTTCAGCACCTAAAGACTAGGTAAACATACTCTTACACTTGTGAGATCGTTTGCATTAAACCAACTGGCTCATTTTATATATACACAAAATATTGCTATTATCTTAAAATAAACAATGCCATACTTTCAAACTTCATTCAAAATTATAATTTGTTAAGGTGACCATTCACTAATAGAAATGGCAGTGTGATTGATTATTGGTAAAGTAAATATCAGATCACTCAGAAGCATCTATGCAACTCTTGAACTTTGTAAACACAGATATTCCATAAAGTCAACTTTACTAGGTACAGTATACTATTTTAAATCACAAACATACACACAGAAGCTTACCATCCATTCATTGTGAAAGACATTTTTTATATGTACATTTTTCATTTTATACTTTTTAGTAATTTTTCCTTAACCTTATTTCTCACTTAGTAACTATCTGATGAGACTGTCTACACATCAAAACAAACATGATAATCCAAGTACATCTTACTTTATAAATAAATTGTCAGATTTCATGGAGTCAATTTCAGTGTCTCATCGCATTATTCAAGTAATTTGAGAATTAATCCTCTTTAAATCGAATAGTTATCCTAATTATAATTTTAAAATTAAATAAATTTATATTTGTAGCATAACATTTTTTAAATTCTACATTACAATGTGCATCCACATAGGACTACTTGCAAAGGCGAGATTCAAATTAAAGTAATAAAATGCAACAATTGAATGAACAAATGACAGTACAGTAGTTACCCTTTACCATGTGATGAAAAAAAAAAAAAATCAACATCTAGAAACGTTAAAATTAATAAAAACAATGGAGTACAATCAACAGCTTCTTCAAGAATAGCAAGGTGTTCAGAGTAGTAATAAGTTATCCAGCAATTATCTTATAGAAGGTATTGCATAGAATCAGAATCTGAATATACTAGTACAGGTAGTATTAATACATATCTATATAAAATTGATCTCAAACAGATATATATATATTATTCAGTTTTGATCGAAATAGTGTTTTCTTCCTTCTAGTAATAGTAAAATATAATTAAAACATTAAATTCAATATACTGTATACAGTACAAAATTAATTTGAAATATTAATGCTTTCTGTATTATCCAATGCTGGATCAAACGATGAACCCAGACATTGTGACCTAAGAAAAAAAACTATACTGTTCCGGGTACTGTACTGTATAAGGCAGACTTTCCCTATAGCATTATATGAAAATACATAAAATGTGTTTGCTGAAGAAACCATATCCTGTACTGCATCCCATTGCATTTTCACAGCCAGTAATCTTTAGCATTTGCGGTTGTTGACAGCTCGGGAGAACTTTGAGGGCATCATCATATCGCACCTCTTGGACCGTTTGTTGCCTTGTGCCGCCACCAGACGAGTTTTGTTGGAACGCTCTAGTGGGGTCCGCTTCAACCGACGCTCCTCCCGCCGACGCTGAGCCTGCACAAAGTAACACACATGCAATATAGCACATAAATCATGCCTAAATAGTATAGTATAAATTAATTTATCTATCTATCAACCATTGTCGAATGCCTTATTCCCCTTTATGAAGGTGGAAATACACAAAACACCCCCAAGCAGATCTGTCCCCTGTAAGAAGGACAACCTGTGACAGTTTATACCAGGATTGACCACACAACTTAGGGTCCGTCTGATTCAAAGGCCCTCTATATATCATATTAGTACTATTTTTCAACAATAGTGGGTGACTAGTCCATCCACCAACCTGCTTCACCCTTAGGTGAGCAGTAAGGATTTGTATATGGTTTACTCCCCTAGACAGGTTGCCCACCAAGGCTGACAAGTCCCATCCTACCAGATTTGTATAAGGTTGTCTCCCCTAGATGGGTTGCTAACCAAGGCTGATGAGTCCCATCCACCCGATAACACTTATTTATAACTTAATGCCAATAATAGAAACGAAAGTAATGGAATGGTGATGGGCTGGTCTATCAGAGTGAGAACTGAGCGATCTCTGCCATACCCATAGCTTACTCTGACTGTTCCTTTTACTTATATATTTTCTAGATCTCGAGTGACGGCGTCTCTTCCGTGGATTGAGCTCCCAATCTACCAAGATTGGAAGCCAAAGCGTCACATTTTTCTCTTGCCCCTCAATTTTCTCTTCATAATTGCTGAGGGGCACAGGGCCCTGGGTGGGGCTTTGGTTTCCCGGGCGTTTCCGCACCCTCCTCAGCTCCCCGCCATGGAGTGGCTTCGATCACCCAGGCTTTATTGTGGTCGGCAGGGAGGGTTCTGTGGGGGCGCTCGGATATGGCCTTGGCCGTGCTCGGAGCCTTGGGGCTGTTCGGCCAGGCAGCTTGGGGAACAACAACAACAACTAAAGTAATGGTACATTTACTTAACCCTGTCAGTACAGTCCAATGACACATTTCCTCATATTCTACCTCTTATTTGACTATCTTATTTAGTTTATGAAATCCCTGTGGTAATCAGAGGGTTAATGGAGATAGCCTTTATCCTTTTGACACCTGTAGGTCTTACGAAAGCTAAATATAATCATGTAATGTTTGCAAGTATAAAGTAGAACAGCATCATATTGAAGGGGTCAAAATATATTAATGAAGTTTAGGGTTAAGAGTACAGTAGCAAATTTTACCTTCTGTGCTGGTCTAAGGACATCAATGGCCTGGAGGAGGGTGGGTGATCTGTGGGTGACCCCCGTGCGAGGTGGGGGGGGAGGAGGGGCAGCCACCTCTACTGCCTGCTCTACACTCTCACTCTCACCTTCCTCTCTCATGGGGGATTCCTCTCTCTCAGCTATAGCAGGCTGAGAGGAGGGAGAGGCTGAGGGGGAAGAACGTGAATGAGACACAAAGCGGTGGGGAAATATTCTGGCCGTGGCAGTGTTGGTGGGGCGTGGCAGGTACACGGACATGCTAGGGTGCTCAATCAGTAAATTTTCAAGTGGAGAGCTGGCCAGAGGTGCCGTCTGGGAGCGTGTGAAGCAAGGGGGCGGCGTCATCAGCCACTCCTGACCTCCCCCCAACTCGTTTAGGTCGCCCCCCAGTATCGTGGGGGCGGGAGAAATGGAAGATGCTGGCGCTGATGTCATGTTGGTGGTGGTGGTGGTGGTGGTGGTAATGGCGGTGATAGCAGTAGTGGTGGTGGTTGCCGTAGTAGTTGACGTTGATGTAGATATACTTGCCTTCAGCTCCTCACCACCACTCGCTTCGCCAACCTCTGCCAAACACCAGCACCACCATTAGTGCCTCACCACACCCCACCTCCACTGCTTCATTATAATGGCCATTAAACTCTTTTATTTGTAAGAATCATGTTTGAAAATAAGTGTATACTGATATTGAGAATGTATTTGATATAATTTGGTGATTATCATAATCAAATAATTATATAACTTCAAATACTGTATACTGTATGTATATTCAGTAGACTACCATTGTTAGGTATGTATTGAAATATCCAGCAACTATATTAGTAGCCTATATGTATTTGAAATGGTAAAATGCACAAATACAATACTAGCACAAAACTCAAAAATTCCAATATAAATTCAAAGAAATATTTGTAGCACCCAATATCGTATATATCACTGTATATGATCTGAAGGTCTACAGGACTTTCTCAGGCAGTGCTACTCAAGGTACCGCTGAGCATCCATGATAGCGTATACATCAGCTTTAGTATAACCCATGACAGTTCTCCAGGGGCAGAGTTGCTGCCACAAGTTATCACATAGCTGAATTATGGAGTTTTATCACAGTTGGATGCTTTTCCTGACACCATACCGGTACTACATGCAAGGAAAAGGTTTTGTTCATTAATTTTTGTTTTTATTTACGTTATTTATTTTGTTTTTAAAGATGAGTAGGCCTACCATGATGTTCTTATGATATACAGTATAGGAATTACACAGGAAAATTTTATTTCCTCTGTGGTGCAGCGGCTCAACCAGCCTGATCTTGATATGCCCCTGTAGCTTCTAATCATTGGCAAAAATACAATATTACCAATGTTACATTATAAGATAAAAAAAACTAACCAGCTCTGTCTACTAGCAGCCAGTCCGCCTCCTCCTCATCTGCGGGTGTTGCAGCTCTGATATTGTACTTGGTGATGGAGGGGTCAGGGCCGTCAGGTAGGGGCGTGGTAGTGGGTTCTGGGGCGGCCGGTGGGCTACTTGTTGTGGTGGTCGGGGCACTGGTGGTTGTGGTGCTCCCGCTGCCCCAGATCAGAGACGTAAGGTTGGCCAGCATCTTCTCTGTAAAAGGGAAAAAATACTGGTATACATTTATGTTTATCATACGGTACTGTAGTACAGTAATTAGTACCACCAAGAGTTATGTCTAATGTAACATACAGACAAAACCTTGATCATTTGTGTGAAATATGGAAGAGGGG
Organism: Paralithodes platypus; assembly: GCA_032716605.1. Taxonomy (NCBI): domain Eukaryota; kingdom Metazoa; phylum Arthropoda; class Malacostraca; order Decapoda; family Lithodidae; genus Paralithodes; species Paralithodes platypus. The sequence continues at coordinate 4,796,202 of CM064562.1, read as the reverse complement.
CATTAACCCTTAATTGGCGGCGCGCAACTTATGTCGTGTGAAATAAATTTGGACTAAGTGGCGGTTCACAACTTATGTCGTGCGCCATTTTCAGCACGTAATGTTGCTGAGAGAGAGAGCTGAGCGGTGTGAGGAGCCTAGCAACCCTATGACCGCTCACGACCACCGCGGTGGACCAACTGAGGTGCCTCCCACCCTTCCCTCCCCTCTCTCACTCGCTACACAGGGAATTATGTAGGGAAATTACCTAATTACAGGGTTTTTGCACTCGTGTTGCAAGAGAACCAGCGGTCGTACAAGGATGGTTCGGGTGTCATTGGAAAGCTCTGTTTACGCCCTTTCAGGGATAGATACATGTTTTACGCTCTGGGTCTTATTTAGGCATGAAAATGATCACGTAAACAACCCTATTTAGGGTAAAAACACCCCGCTGGGCGCTACGGTCCGCTAGACCGCCTAGCCCGCTAATAAGGTGTTAATTTGACACTTCTACAATATGAAACAAAAAACAATTACAGTAGGACTATAAGTTACATGCCATTAGAAACACAGAAAAGTGATACGATACGTACAATTAGTTTATGAGGAAAGTTGTCGACGAACTATTGATTTTGACTGTACTCTAGGGGTTGTCATAAAACACCTCTACCGGTACATCTTATAATAAAGACCTACTTCTCATTCTATGTTTGAAATTGAATTTACTAGCTCTGGCCTACATTTTATACTTGATAAAATCTTGACCATAAAAGCTTTGTGCAGTAGATTTATAGTTACTTCCTGTTAAAGCTAGAATATAAATAACTAAATAAATAAACAGGTTTAATAAGGATGTGAAGTTGTCACATGATATTTGACCCAAACTATATATTACAAAAACCAAATAAATCAATAAATTGGAGTAAATAAGATTAGGCGTATTTATGCTAACATAATGCTAAATGCCAAAGTTCTCAATACAGTAGTCCTATATATTTGTAGTTTAATACTGTATACTACGTCTTACCCTTTATTAATCCCACTAACCCACTTGAACATTAGATAATATTATTCGGCTTGGGAAGGATGTCTACCCATGAAAATGCTACAGACTATCTCAATTAATCCTTTTAACTAACATATATCCTTAGTAATTAAGCTTCATATAATCGTCTACATGTAGCCGACACCAAATAAAGAATACGTCGCTGGTATAGAAGGGGTTAAGAAAAGAAAAGCAAACTCTTGCGCCATCTATTAACAAAAATGTTTCAAAATGGGGGTAGGTAGGTAGCAAGGGAGGGTCGAGTTGCCATATTATACATTACATTATCCAACATTTCTCCTAATAAAGAGATTTATTATCAATAACTAGCCATATTAAATTAAACAAGGTATAGTTTAAGGTAAGTTAGCCTAGGCTAAGATACACAACCATAGGTTTATCTGCTATATATGTTTGTATTCCTTTTTTATTACAAGAATTAGACCTTGGCAACTACCCCTGCGACAATCTAGTCGCAATATTGGTAGTTATTTTTTTGCATGTATAATTAAACCTTTTTTTGTGGGTTTCTTGATATAGGCAGGCTTATTAGGCATGTTCTACAATATTTGTATATGCTTTCAGATATAGAAGAAATAGAATATTTCTAGTTAATGTTAAATTAATTTCCTGGTAAAAATCACCAGCTGTAGCGTGTGGGTCCTAAGCTGTAGCCAGTAAAAATGTCGACGAAATACTTCCTAGTACCAACTGACTCAAAATATCAGCTTTTAAACACCATTTTATATGTACAAAAAGCGAAGAGTTGTTCAAACCTTCCCTGTATGTATCTAAATGAGTTATTATATAGCTGGCAGGCATTAATAAAGTCCCGAGATAGTGATAAATATTACCACAAACTTTTGAACATCCTTGAGACACTAGTCCCGCCCCTTCAGTGACGTCATGCCCAAGAAGTCCATACATACATACATACATACATACACACACACACACACACACAAGAACTCGCTGAGCTTATGGAGTTGTTGTTTCCAGAGAGGGTTGCTCTCGGGCGGCATAATATGCAAGGTTGTATGGGGGAGTTAAGGGTTGGTGGAAAGGATCAAGTTATAGGAATATACCATGGGTATACCAGTCTGCTTACACAGAGTGGATTAACATTTGTACCGTTTGTTCTTGTTCAGCCTCAGATGACTGTACGTGTTTTCGACTGAAATAGTCAAACTATGTTGACTTTGGATAAAACAAATAGTGAGAGTAACGTTTTCTTTCATAATGTGAATAAGGATTATAAGGCTCAGCCTATACGCCAACCGCAACCACTCATGATAACTTTTATATGGTTAACGTCTTTCGTAGGAAAATAAAATATTCAACGTTATTGTTGAGATAGTCAACATAGTTTGACTTCCAATCGATAACGCACCTAAGGAAAGCTGAATGAAGCAGATTTAAGTACCGATACTGCAAGACGGCAGGTCCACAAAAAGAAGAAGGTGGTTCGCCAAAACTAAACACAACTCTGTTTCAATTTATTAGTGAACAACAATGGACCCATTGCCTCTACCCTCCATATAACAAGCATTAGTGACATGTGCTATAACAGCGCCCTACACATTAAACTCAACAAAGTGGCTTATTGAAATTACGCAGGGCGCCAGCTTTCACGTTGTTCCGTCACATTGGTGAAGAAAATCTTGAAGGGGATGTGGACTGTGGTCATGAGTTGAAAGTAAAGCATAATGATATGGAAATATTGCGTATCTGGTGAACTGGAACCATTATGAACATCAGTCGGTGGCAATGTCGACCGTTTCCCAACTTCACTTCAATTACATTAGGCCTACATAGGCCTATAGACGATAATTTTGGTAAGTAGGCTATTAATTATTGCACACGTTTATATAGCCAGCATAGGTTTAGTTAAAAGACCGAAATTGTTAAAAACGTAGTCGGACTAGAAATGGTGAAAAATAATATCCTAAACTACTGTATATATACTGTATAATTATATGGTTCCATGTCATCTCAACCAGTAGACCATTTCAACCAGTGCCAAATTAACCCAGACCAACCAAACCAGTGCCAAAATATAGTACTAACCAAACCTAACCACCTAACTTAACCGTATTGGTTGATTTGGTACTGGTTGAGAGATGATGATGTGATGTAGTTTTTACCACCATACACTCCCTGCTGAATAGCAAGGCTAGGGTGGGTGCCCTGATGAATCAGGGACTTAGTGAATAGTTGCCACAGATTGCTAGACCGCACCGTTCACCAACATACTGACATCTGCCAATAACTCACTGGCTGGCCCGAGGCTCGAACCGTCAACCTCACGGTTATAGTCCTACAGACCCAAACAGGCGGTTATGGGCGCGGTCACATACCCTTACACTGGTGCCACCTGTCCACTTGACCCTTTCCGTACGACAACCTTTCCAAATTACTCTCGCTACCTCCCCCCCGTTCAAGGTCAATGTAGGGAGATCGGCTCTCTCTATATATACTGTATGTGTAAGACTGTGTAGCCCACATGAATGCATAGATTATTATTGCTATAATAAATTATATTACTATTTATCTCTCTCTCACTCACCCTACACACCTCACCCCCCCCCCCCCCCACACCACTCTACCCCCCCACCCCGCATACACCACACCACACTTTATTCTCCCCCCCCCCCCCAGTTTTTTGGCGCTCTCGCTCTCTCTCTCTCTCATATATATATATATATTGAGAAAATATCACAAAGTTTCGGCGCATTTTTGTTTTAAGAGGTTTCCCCTCTGTACCATCTGTACCATCTGTTTTGTATGACTATGCAAGTGGTGGGGCGATTTGGAGCGGCTTCCATTGTGGATGGTGTCAAAGTCAGGAATGAAATGAAGTGAGAGTATAAATTTCGCCCGCCTGGCAGCGCGCCACCACGTGAAATTTGTGATGAGTTTTTTTGGCCGACGTCTGACAACGTCGCGGTAGCCATGTTGGCAAGCTGTATACAATGTCCATTGAATTTACTAATAACCGAATTAATTATAAAAACAATAAAGCTTTTTTGTACCTGTAGAAATAGCCTGAGCATTTCAAACCGACTTAAGGTACTTAATACCGAAAATAATATATATTCGTTGTTAGGGATTATACATGTGGCACCAATGTAAAGGGAGTAACCGCGGGTAGGACCGCCTGTTAAGATCTGTTCGATTTTTTTTTTTATAGCAGGCGAACGCTCTACCAATCGAGCTACGGCCTGTGGCTACTGGTTGAAATGGTCTAGGCCTACTGGTTGAGTTGACCGGTCACCTGTATATATATATATATATATATATATATATATATATATATATATATATATATATATATATATAGCCTATGTATGGTAATACTGATTTTTAGCACCAACAGTTACCTCATATATCTTTTTATGCCTATTAGATCCGGTAGAGCATATACATCATTGCTATATATATCATTAAGAGCAGAAATGTATTATAAGGGAGATATATAAGAAAACTAAAATACACCGGACAGCCCTTTTGGTATTTTTTTTGAAAAGACTCGCAGCGTTATTATACATAATTTATTAGGGAAAGTGAAGCTCTATGGAATCCTTATAATATACTCACATAGGCCTAGATTCCACTGTGGAAGAATAGTTTTGATAGTATCTATAGTTTTGATGTAAATACTACCGCAACTACGAATCTTGTTTCCGAGACCTAGTATATTAACCTAACCAAACAACCTAACCTAACCCTAGAGTGCCCTAGACCCAGTACGTGGGATACAACACTAGCCCTTGCAAGTTGCATGCCAGCTACTGTGGGTTCATATATTAGACATACAGTAACATCTTTGTAGAACATAACACTTTACCGTAGCGAGTGTACTCCATTTCGAACACTTTTTGTAAACATGAACACGTCCGTAGCAGAGCTCTCAAGATAACGGGAGTGAGTTTGTTTACGCGCGGGACTATTTATATCGACAAAATCGAGTTACAAACTTATCAAAACTATTCTACCACAACGGAATCTATGCGAGTATATTATAAGGACTCCATAGAGCTTCACTTTCCCTAATAAATTATGTATAATAACGCTGAGAGTCTATTCGCGATAATTATCGCCCTTTTTACTGGTACTAGTTATGCGGGGGGGGGGGGGGGGCCTCCACCCATATTACTATAATAGGATAGGTTAGGTAAGGTTGTTAGGTTAGGCTAATTAAAACAACACTGTAGCCTATAGGCCTATCGAAGACAAAACAATAAAAATAAAAATAAAAAGGATTTCTGGGGCTGTGTTATTAGATAGTTGGAAAATGGGTAAATACTAATTTCTGCTCCAAAAAATTATAATACAACACTAGGCTATAAATTATATGAAGGACAAAAACACACAACCAAAAATACTTACTAAAATCACTGTTGGTGCTAAAAGTTAGGTTTACCTTATATATATATATATATATATATATATATATATATATATATATATATATATATATATATATATATATATAGTACTTATTAATATTACCGAAACTACTGTACCACTAATTTGTTATCAATATTTGAAGGCTATTATAGAATAATGGGTACTTAGGCCTACCGGTATTACTGATACTACCACTAATCCCGGTAGGATCACATGCTTTCATTAATTTAATTGGGAAGTGTTTGGTGTTGAGAGTGAAATTAATACATTAGATTAGACTTTTCTATCGAGTCCATGATTGTTCGCATTGCCCAGACCAGTTAACCCGGGGAATGAGTCAATGTGCCACCAGTGCGAAAGATTTGGCTTCAATTCTGATAATATTTGTTATAGTTACAATATAAAGTAATATTACTGCTCCATATGCACATATTTTACTTTTATAATGAGCATGTGAATGTTGAGAAGCTGGAAAATGGGTGTAAGGAGCAATTATCCAGTAAAAACAAAGTTATATTGTGACGGGAGGTGAGGGGGGGAAGCCTATGAGGGAGCGCGGCATATATGTCTTCATTGCTTGCTTGAGGCATACCGAATTCCCAGCGGTCCACCGCGCATGTAAATGGGAGGAGGGAGGCAGGGAGAGAGTAGGGGAGGGTGAGTGGACCTATCTTAGGCAGGAGGTGGGAAGTAGAAGGTGATATTGGAGGGAAAATGACCAATGAATGAGGTGGGGGGGGGGGACAGGTGGTGGACGGGAAACATGCCTTTACCTTTACCTTTTGATGTGTTCGCCACTCTTCTAGCGGCACCAAGGAGCGCGACGCCCCTCGTTATGGGTGGTGATTTGGTGCAGTAGACTGTTTGAAGCGACAGCTCGCTCCCTTGCGAGGATGGGCTCGTCTGGCACTTTTTGCAGTTCGACATCTAGGGCTCTCTTGAAGTTGTCTAACGAGATGTCCCTCATGTCTCTTACTCGCCGTGGGAGTTTGTTGAAGAGACGTGGGCCTCTGTGCTAATCACATATTGTTTCCATTTCACCGGCTCTGGGGTGTTTTGTTTGTGTGTGTGTGTTTTTTTTGTGTTTTTTTTTAAATAGGCTATCTCCCAGAAGGAGCGTCGCATTCGCCCAGTAGAACATTCCGGAAGGAGCGTCGCCATTCTTGGGTTAATAGAGTTGGCAGGGTATGAGGTAAAGCATCCTACTCATTCAGTAATTTACGCAATTAGGCCCTATATCATAAAACACTTCTGACCCACTATTATGACCACTTATCGTATTATTGACATTATTTCAGGAGTAGGCTAGGCCTATGATTTTTATCTTAAAGTAGGCTATGTACTATAAGAGGGGATAGGCCTACATAAAATTACCTATTATGAGCCCCTATACCAATTAATTTATCTTGAAAGCATTGGGTACGGTACAGTATATAAAGGGTTAGTAGGCCTATATGTGTTAAAAACAGCACCGGTACATAGTTAAAAAGTTAAAGCTAATGAAAAACTATACAAGAAATAAATCAAAAGTTTCTGATGCAGAGGTGCGGAAAGTGACCATGAAGGTACAGTTACGGGAGGGGAGGGGGGGGGGGGTAAGCCTACTGATTTTTGTTTCTTTTTCTTAGAGATAGGGCGTTAGTCAACTACAGCTTATGTACTGTGTACGGTACATGAAGAGCACATAGGCTGAGCCAATGCTGATATTTGTATTTTCCTTTCATCTAGATATGACGGTAGCCTATATTGCATAATCCCAACACTTAAATTATCCCACTGGAATGGGGTGTTAGTAAAGTAATTTTGAAACGGAATTACCGATATTAGTATTTCTTTTCCACCGAGACAGGTGTTAACAAAGTAACTTTATTATATACCGGACCTAACCACGTCGAAATAACAATACCGCAGGCTAATCTAACCTATCTCCTATCTTTATAAAATGCAACAAGTAAATTACACAACTAGGAATCGTAACAGTATAGCAGTGTGCGTGTGTACAACAAATCAATAAACAATACGCAACAAAACCGTAGTGTGTGTGTGTGTGTGTGTGAAGCCAATGAAATGAGAAGCGGTGTTGCTATAAACAAACTGCCTGATTCTTGGTGGGATCAAATGAATGGTGGGCGGACTCCATAGGATGAGGGGTAAGGAGGGGGGGGGGGGGTCCTTCACTAACTTGTCCTTCAAGTTTAAATCTCCTTGTGTTCTATATAAGGCCGATGGAGCTGACGTCACAGTGAAATGTAAACAAAGTCGCCATTGCATTAACCCCTTTAAACAGACTCGAAATTCGCTTTAAATTAATGTATACTGTTGTACTGACAGATGATTAACCTCGGCTTGGGTAGGACGTTTAGAAACCAAAGAGCTGTAGTCACAGTAAAAGGTAAACATAGTCGCCATTGCATTAACTTGGTATTATGTTTATTTTGTCTAGACAAATGTAGAACCACATTCAGTTTTGGGGGGATTTGTGCGAGTCAAATAGTTATTCAGATAGGTTAACGCTTTAAAATCTTATGGGTCCCCAAACAGAATGAAGGGAGAGTCTGTGTGTTAAAAAATAAAATATTCATCACCAACTCTAGTATGTTCTCTTCTTCGTTTATTAAAATAAAATACATTTTTCAGTGTTGAAGCCCAAATCCATTCAAGGTGCGAGAGCTATTGTTGCTTGTCTTTTTCTATTATTTTTTGCGTCTTGATGAAATAAATAAATAGATAAATAAATAAATCATAGACCGTTGTAGGCTACATGCTATAGGTTAGGTTGGACAAGATCAGACTGATTTACAATAAAATCAGTATTCTTCAGCAACGCGTTCCGCTTTCTGTACGAATAGGCCTTCCGGAGAATAGGTGCCAACCGCCCACCCCTATTATGTCCAACTCTCTAACCTAAGAGTGAACAGATTTTCCCAGTCTTTCATCCACTCAACTCTGGAACTCTGTGTACAAACATTATGAATGTACGGTAACGTACTTTGAATTCGAATCTGATCACTTTCAATTTGGGAGGACATTTTTTACAGGCAGCTTTGCCTTTTGACTCCTTCATACACATTATAAAATATAATAACAACAAAACCTCGACAAATATAAAAGAACTGGACTTCCCTGAAGAAATATGATCTTCAAGGCTGTAGAATTGACCACTTGCGAGTTCCGGATTATAAGGAAGTTGAAGTAGCTGCATCGGTATTTAGTAGAATTACATGCAATACTAAAATACGTGTGTAGTAAGTACAGTTCACTAATAATTACAATAAATATAATTCAACATAATTATCGCCACTCGCAATCTCACATATATGCTAAGCCCGAAACTCTCAAGCGGGCAGTTGCGACAGTGATGCATTTACGGTACCTTACGGTAATAAAAGACATCGTTTAATACTGTAGATTATATTTTGATTTTGGTAATACTAAAAGATTTTACTCATCTTAATTAAGAAGGACCTCTCGCACTCATTGGTAAATGTATCTACATTAATCTGTTGAATTTCAGATCTCTTCTAACCTTAATAAAATGGTTTAATAATAGCCAGAACAAATTTAAATAGTGAATCATAGTATACTAACAGGGGTTAACATGTGCTGAACACGTGCAATTAAACTACGGTAGGCCTATGTAACTAGGAACAGCAAATCCAAAATATTTAAGTTGGGTTAAATTTGAAAATAATTCGGTGTAGCTTACCAACGAGAGAGAGAGAGAGAGAGTAGCATCTCAGGTGAAGGTGATATGGAGCAATACTGCGGTCTCGTAGTCCTTGATTTGCCGCGATTCGCTGCCTACCATTGTAATATTCAGTAATTTTCAAATACAGCCCCCACCTTTTTCATTTTTCGCGCTAGTGGTAATAAGTAAGCATGTTTTTATTTTTATGTTTTCTTAAACGAACTAAACTTATCATTACTATTCTACATGCATTAGTTACGCATACCGGTAACCTCAATCTTTTCTTTTTCAATCATGAAATATTAGTAATCAGTTTATAAAAATAGTCTATCACAAATAATAAAATTGAAGAGGCCTATACATCTTATGTAGCCTATGATTGACATATTACCGACTATTCAAGAAACAAAAATTGTCAAATAATTTTTGTTTTATTTATTTTTTAAATTAAGGATTCAAATCATTATTTTGTCAAATAGTGTTTTGTTTTATTCAGGATCCGAGTACGGTATTAACACAAAATAATGGTATGCCAAACTCCCTAATTATTCGGTACCAGTAGCTAAGCAAGTACATAACTCTAATATCATGTTTATGTACAGTACCGGTATGTGTTATTTACATGCCGTACAGAATTTTACCCCTCGACTATAAGACTTTTTGTGAGCCCAATAAAAACGGTCTTGTGTTAGCCACCATAATAATGATAAATACAAATAATTGCTCTCAAGTTAGGCTACTTGTGTTGAGGTACCGTAGTATTAATACCCTTGAATTGGCTATGAGACGCATTTCATAATCTAAATACAATGACTTATGGTCTCCATAATATTCTAAAGGCGTCATCGTATAGGCCTATTATGAGTACGGTAGGTTATATATTTAGCTGATGGTAAATTGCCATGTCCTTGTTTATTCAACTGTTATTTATATTTTTTAGCATACTATGTTGTTAAATATGCATAAACCTACGGTAGTAGTTTCATAATTTCCATATATCAGCTGACGAGATTATATTTTCCGCCAATAGGCTACTACGTATATATTTACACATAGGCCTACCGGTATAGGCTATAGGTATACGCTACTGCATTTACACAAAGAACATCCTATTCTTAGCCTATGGGTTTTTGACGCAGATAGAGCTTAGTAAACAGGTGGATGGAGGTTGACTTGGCACCCAACCAATGCCAAGGTCACAACCACCACGCCCACTTATTACCCAAATACTTGTACACTTGGCACCTTAAAATGAAAACAAAAACATAATATACTACAGAGGCTTATTCTGTGCAAACACACACAAACACATACATACATGATACACCTGTATATAGAGTATATATATATATACACAAGTTTACATACATTTGGCTATCGGCATTTATACTAGAAGCAATCGCTTACATAGCAAATCGATATATAACGTACCAGTGTATTAAACACACACACACACACACACACACACACGGTATGCAGCTGAATTTACCGCACAAGTGTTTTCACTTCCAATACTCCTCCCCTAGTAGTTCTGGCAGGCTGTATATCTGTGTGCCTCCCTCCTCTCCCCAGTGCCCCTTGTGACCCTCTTAATATATCCCAGAGCAGTGTTTGTCCTCTTTCTGGTTGTGTTACGGCGCCACCCTGGCTGCTATTCCGCCAGGTTCGTTGCCACCCCATCTGCGTTTTCACCTACATTCTAGTACCGGTACAACTAAATATAAATTAGAAACTCCAACATTGGCCAGCCCCCAGCCCCATGACACTCACTAGTAAATATAAACTCTACCACCACCGGGTATCTAAATGCAAACACAATAGTGAATTGAATCGCAAAATAAGTCACTCGCAGCATTATATATTTTCAATTTATAGTTGGTTCAGGCTAGACTGAACCAACTATAAAATGAGTTTACATTTTAATATGAATCGTAATAAATATTTAAATAGGCTAATATGTAGGGAAGTACGGTAATCTGAAGACAGGTTTTGCTACAGATGCGGAAACCTTAAACCTGCTGCTGCTGGTATTTGGAGAACAAAATGTCGACACCATACATTTAAATTTTAATTCGGCACTGCAAGTGGCTATGCCTCTGCCCCCGCTGGCTGTGGTTTAGAGGGGAAAACTTTCACGTTCCCTCGCCCATAGCCGTCTCATCTAGTAGGTGAATTTTATCTATGTAGAAAGGGTAGGTATATATATATATATATATATATATATATATATATATATATATATATAATAAAAGTTAATTACCTAAATTACAATTACATCCTTACATCCAATCACTTTAAAAACCACCAGAATGTTGACAGTTTAGGACTGATCTCTTGGACTCACTGAACTGAAAGTTCTGGGTATCCTACATTCCTAATCAGTTCGTTTGCACACGGGGATAACGGTTACTTACTTTTTCTCAAATAGAATATCAAATCTAACCGATGGGCGACCTTGAATTGGGGGAAACATTATATAAAAGTACTCGGTGCCTCTGTAGTCTGTACTTCATTGATGAAAACATCAATACAGAGGAAGAACAAGTATTTGGTGGATATCAGGGTTAACAATATACGGTAACAGCAATAGTAGAGATAGGCTAAAGCTAAAAGCTTTAAGAAAAAAACAAACAATGGCAGTAGGAGGAAGAACATCAGTATTGAACTAGATGAACACTAACAGTATAGAACATGAAGAATGACTAGCAGTAGAAAATTATTAATGACTAGTGGCAGTACAGGATGAATGACTAGCAGTAGTGCAGGATGAATGACTAGTGACAAAACAGGATGAATGAATAGCATTGGAACCGAGTGAAAGACTAGGAGCAGAACAGGATGAATCACTTGCCGTAATAGCGTAGATATAACTGAATGAATAGCAATAATATAGTCTTATGCTGTAACGGTAAGATCAATCGCCCAAGATTTGTTAATGTAACAACCTAAAAAGTGAGATGAAAGGCAGAATAAATCAGATTGAATAGAGCCCTGGGGACGAATAACAGCGAAGGGAAGGGAAGCATACCAAAGCGGGCGAACCCTCTGTTACCTCCCCCAGATTATATTCAGCTCCCTCTGGAAGACGAACTGGTGCCAACTACTGCCAAGACGGACCCTGACCGTCCCTGGCAGAGCAACCTGTGCACGTGAGCCAGTTGCCAGCACCTCCTCCCTTACATTTTGGTCAGTGGGTTACTCAAGTGGAGGCTTCAAGGCCGCACGTCACTATTATTACCTCACCTTTGTTCCCAAATGTTACCTGTCTATTATTCATGAGTTACCGTAAACAGTTTATATATCGGACGTAGGGCTACTAGTGTTCACTAAATGTGTTCAAGGTTTTGCTTCGTCAGGTAATGCGTTGTAAGGGGGGGGGGGGCGGCTTTATTTTACGGTTCGGCTATATTATTTGCTGCGAGACCTTGGTTCTACGTTCTCATATAATACTATAATTATACAGTATATATATATGCCTATGTCGGGGGGGGGGGGGGGGGGGGTTTATTTTACGGTTCGGCTATATTATTTGCTGCGAGACCTTGGTTCTACGTTCTAATATATACTGTATATACAGTATATATATATATATATATATATATGCCTATGTCAGACAGGTTGGGAGAGAGTTATCCTGACCAGGATTCGAACTCCCTCTCTCCAGATATATTTTTGAGAATTGGGCAACTCGCACACAAATATCTGAAGTGGGTTCGAATCCTGGTCAGGATACCTCTCCCAACATGCCGATGTTCGTAACAATAAGTGTTTGCTGCCATAAAAGTTTTCATTCGGTGAAAATGACTAACACATAATACAAATATTATATAAAATAATTGTTTTCAAAACGTGTAGAAATAAGAGAAAAAATTAGAGGAAATGTTGATATAAATAAGATAGTGTAGTAGATTGTATAACAAAATATATACATTAAACGTTACTAATAGACTATACCATACGGCAATTGGCCCATGCTGGTTAATATATTGTTGCAACTGGAATACCGGTATTGCAAATTGTCACTCAAGCCTTCGAATCCAGTGTCACCAATGTAAACATGGGCCGGGGTGGCGCGAGGTCCTGATGGAGCAGTCCAGGGTACATTTGATTACTTGGCTCACCTTTCCTATAGTCATGTCATGTCGTGTTTGTCCTGTCCGTCCTTTGCAAAGTGACTATAAAATATACAACTCGGCGCATGTTATGGCAAGCTCCTACGTTTTCATCTCCTTCTCCAGCTCCCTTCCTCGCACCCCTAGCCCACCAAAACGGGTGGAATTCGTTGTCCAAGAGCGGGTCGAATTCTCCAGAACCCCTTCTTTGCTTCGAGGCGTAAGATGATCAAAATTATAACGTCTCACTTTTCCTATAGGCCTTTTTTTTTTATCATGTACAGGTAATTGAAAATTGTCATAAATGGAAACTAGGTACCGTACGGTAATTTTGAACGTATTATCATCATCAGGCCTATGATCTTTAGTTGAAATATATTATATAAATAAGGCAGGCTGCACTCGTAATGCAAAACTTAAATTATACAATACCGGTTCATGTAAGTTAAAGGCCTAGCCTATATTATCTCATGCATAGGTCTACTCATGATACCAACTTTTATCATAGGCTTCAATATTGTATATTACAAACTCCCAGAAACCTCGCACATAGCTACAGACCAATATGGTTATTCCAACTATAGAAATAAATAATTGTTCCAGTTGCCCGGTACCCTAATAGAAATATCAAGGTGCTATTATAGGAACAAAATTGTATTTCAGTTGCAACGCTTACTCATACTATTGTGTTCCAGTAGCATTATGTCCAAAGGGCAGCCGTATCGATTTCCTTTAATTCTCGAGGACCATTGCATTGGTCGAACACAGGCAACACACACACAACAACTCTCACTCACTCACTCTCTCTCTCTCTCTTTGCCGTGTTTATTGACATGGATATGCATTGGTACTACGTTCATAATTTTAGTAGGTTTAAGTGAGCATATTTACTATAACTTAGATTTTTGTTTTAGAATATGCTAGATAGGTTAGGTTACATTAGGTTGGATATGAATAGCTATATTTAGGTTTGAATTGCGAATAATGTAATTCAAATATCTGCCAGTTTATACCGCTGCACATCGTCGCTTGGGTGTAAGTGTGTAATGAACAAATCGCACATCTAGCCTACTTTTTCATGTTTTCTCTTCCTCCCACGGCCATTTAAACCCGTGATGTTCTGAAGGTTGACTCTACCACTGACGTCATTAGCGAAGCTACCTAGACCTACTGCGCTATAACATCCCATCACTACGATTCCAAAATAACTATATATATAATATTATATATATATATATATATATATATATATACAGTATATATATATATATATATATATATATATATATATATATATATATATATATATATATATATATATATATATATTATGTGTGAAATAAAATCGTGTTAATCGTTGTCGTATAGGCTATAGTGAATCAAAGACTACCTTAACTTGCTCTATATTAACCCTTCAGTATTGGAGGATGCATTTTTACTTTATTTTGGCAAACATTTTATGATTATATTCAGTTAAGGAAGGACCTCTATGATTAAAAGGGTTAGTCTGACTATCAGTATCACAACTAACCCTCTGACAGTCTGACTTCCACAATGACTTCACAATCTTAAGTTCGTCTAGTAATAGCCAGAATATATAAAAAGAAAGGCGGCATCGTATCTTTAACCCATTGGCTGCGGCTATGTTTGGGCTATTTAGGGCATATTCAGGCACTCCTGAATGATAAATCAAGCATCTGCATTAAATGAAGTGTATTCTGCCGAAAACTAGGCGAGAATAGCTTCAAAATGACACCAGAACGGGCCCTGTACGTGGTCTGGCTCACCCGCAGTGGTGCCAGTGAAACACGGGAACCCCGCTATTATGTAACACTCGCTCGCTTACCTACACTGCTGGGAGACACAGAGAGAGACTCGCGCGAGACACAGTCAACATCAGTGAGCCGCTCGGTGCTCTGAGGGTCGGAGATGGGCCCCTCACTCTCCCGCCCACTGACACTCAATTTTTACGGTTTTTACAGGCTTTTAAAGCCTGGAAATGGCTGTAACTTGCCAAAACATTCCAGAACATCACCCGCAGTTAAAGGGTTAAAGGGTTAATTTTGCCTTTTTATTTTATTTTTTGCAAAGAAAGGTAGAGCAGACTATCGACCTTGACTGTTAAACAAAAATACACACAAGATTATTCTCGTAGTTTCTTAAACCTTTAACCCTTCCTCCCCGGGTGTCATTTTAGATGGGCAGGTACCCGGGTGTCATTTTAATATACAGTAAGCTTGAAAGCCTATTCAGCTTGGTCTGAACGCCGTGCATCCGACGCATGTAAACAAAGCCGATCGTTGCGTCACCGCACCTCCGAAAACAAGAAGGAGAAGACTCGTTTGTTATTGTATGTCTGTATGTCGTTGTTTCAGTCGTGAAAAGATCGTCGTATTGCTAACATTGCCTGAAAATGCTCTCCACTAAAATCGTCATCACAACTGAACCAGTTGACTTAAGAGAGCTCTACTCAACGCCAGTCTACAGATTGGAAACCGCACTACGTTTATAGATGCGTGGGAAATTTCTAACAGTTAAAATTAACCAAAATACGGTAGCCTAGGCCTAGACGTTTTTCGGCCATATCGCCCGGGTACGCCGCACTGTCATTAGGAGAGCTAGCCCGGGCCAGGAGGGTTAAACCTGTACCCTCTCCCCTTGAGTCACCTCCCAGGGCATGACGTCAGCATATACCTATATAGCTTAGCCTTCCCTACTTGCTCCAACACGAAAACATGAAGTACGTGAACATTATACATTAGAGACCCTTTAGTATATACATAGTAATATACATATATACTGTGTATATATATATACTGTGTGTATATATATATACTGTATGTATATATATATACATATATATATACATATATATATATATATATATATATATATATATATATATATATATATATATATATATATATGGTCTTTAGTGAACATGAAGTGCGATGCTATAAATGCAGTGAGGGGGAATGAATAAATTAACAATATCCTACATGGGTTACTAGAGGGGATTATGAATATATGAACATAACGTGAGATGCCAGGGAGTAGGGAAGTGAGGGGGGAATGAATAAGTGAAAATGGCGTTCTCTGATAGATAAGTGGTGGGGGATCAATAGAATAAGTAAACATGATGCAAATAAGTGAATATGATGTGTTGACTCCGTTGAGCTAGAGCCTAGAGGTGGTGGGGGATATGAGCGACTTATGGTGGTGGCAGTTAGTTATATATACACCTCATCGATTGCCTGCCCAATGACCGTGCATAACTACATGTATGTTTGTGTGTGTGGAGAGAGAGAGAGAGAGAGAGAGAGAGAGAGAGAGAGAGAGAGAGAGAGAGAGAGAGAGAGAGAGAGAGAGAGAGAGAGAGAGAGAGAGAGAGAGACCTAGCATATATTATGACGTTCCTATTCTCAAGGATATCAACACCACAACTTCCTCAAGAAAAGACAGATCCGTGTCCATCTCGGTCAAGGTTCTAAGATATGACGCTATAAATCTATATATCTATATACCTTAAAAAGTGCTCTTACCTGCTCAGCCCAGTACCTTTACACATAATATAGGCATATTCTACAACACGAAAATATACACTAGGTCTATCCCGACATATCTACAGTAGTGCCATTTCGTGACGAGAGATTGGACGGTTCTTCATACATGTAGACAAATTGGTATACTTACTTAACTTTTACACGAATATTAAACTTTTCATGAAATAATTCACGAGAAAATATCCAATGTCGGGAGCGAATGCAGTAGGCTGCTAGCCTATGTGTGAATAATGCATTGATTAACATACATTATGCCTATGTATGCTTTGGATTAGCGTTATTTATCAAGGAAACCGGCCATGAATTTTCCTGGAAATTTGGTAGTCACCCATTAAATGAACATAACCTATACATCATATTAGGCTAATATATGTTTCAAATTTCGGAAAAACCGTTTTCAATTACTTTGAAAAAGTTAATATTTACCTACTGTTATCCACAAAAAAACTGATGATTACAGAGTAAATACCGTAGACTTCATTCAAGTGTTTTTTGGCGACCGTCAACCTTATATTAATTACATACCAAACCAGCGGGGGGGTGGGGGCGGCAGCCCCCACCTAATATACTAGGTTAGGTTAGGCTAATATTACCCCTTATTTTCGTCTTTTACCCCTCAATTTCCCTGTACTTCATAGCCGTCCCCACTATCGGGGGCCGTATCTTAAGATTGTTGGATAATGAGGAAAACGGTTTTTCCGAAAGTTGAAACATATATTAATATGATGTATAGGTTATGTTCATTCGATGGGTGACTTCCAAATTTCCAGGACAATTCGTGGCCGGTTTCCTTGATATTTTCCGTAGCTTTACCATGTAATAACCATATATTCATCGTATATTATAGTTAAGCATTTCGAAATCTTAAATATAACGGTCAAGTACGTCACTAATAACGCTATTTAGATATACCTTTGCCCATAACTTCTAAAGATGTTATACATATAATCTATTCATTACAACTCCCAACAAAACACAATAATACATTTGGATGTATAACTTACCGTTTTTTAAATAGAAAAGGTTAAACCCCGCAGAGTAGATCCCTGTACGAAGGAAAGATCAATACTAAGCAACCGCCGCTCCTCGACTCAGAAACCCTGGTAGGCGCTCGCTGTAGTGAAGCTGCCAGAAGTTGCAATATCGCTTTCACTATCCTTCGCTCCCATTTGTTTTTGTTACGTTCATGCACAATTAAAATAACTAGAAATTCTAATTCAACGTTTAGCGATAAATGAAAACCTTCAAGACTATTTCGGAATAACGCCTTAATTAAAAAAATATATACATGAGACCTGTTAAGAATACAAAAATATCTTCCTGTAAAACACTATCCAAAGAAATTGACCGAAACACAGTGAACCCTCTACTGACAGTTCCCAGCTGATCGCCAGCCTCTGATCACGTGACTAAACACAAGCGTGCCATACTTACCCCAATATATATTTTTGTATTATTTCCAAAATGGGCAAATATAAATACATTTATGCAGTGGAAAACGCCGCACAATGGCACAATCTATTAATGTAATTCAATATATTTGCATTGCTCTTCAGTGTACGTGGATAAGAAATATACATTTGGCAACACTATTTTCAGCACTCCGCGTGCGCACGTCACTGATCAAAACATTAGAAAATGCCACATTTCCTTTACTTCAATTTAGAAGTACATATTCATATTGACCATTCAACTATTTTATTTAGCACACCACGTAAGACTACGAGTTGTTCTTATTGCTGGAATAATTCATTCTAAAGGTAAACAATATTTTAACAGGAAATGTGGCACCACTGGAACACCAATAAACAAAGAACTTTGCGATTATTTTTCCCAGTTTCGTTTGTGTTACTCTGGACAATGGTGAGAATAAGAAGTTCAAGGTACTGGTATATAGGCTACAAGACGATTACAATGGCTATCATACCTTCCCGAATAAAGTCTTTGAAACGAGTAAATGTCAATGAAAAAGGAAGTTGTTGGCCCAAGTGTAGGGTGTAGAGGTTAATATCCTCTGCAAGAAGGCCAATTAAATATATAGAATTACACTAATAATAAAATATATAGGTATGACTCGCAGTAAAACATGCAAAATTGCATATGCTTTGACACTAATGCTGTCCATAAGAAAGAACTGTAGGGTATTATAGCCTATATATTTTTGTTTTGTTTTTGTTTTTTTTATTATTAATTTCACCACAACACCAAACACCTCCCATGAAATTAATGAAAGCATATATGTGATCCACCAGGATTTGAACCCGGGTTATCACACACATTTTTAGACACCTTAACCATTACACCACCAAGACGGTTATATAGTATACCGTGCATATAGACTATACATATCAGGGAATAAATAGCTACTAATTATCGCTAGTAGCTAGCTAATTGTGTATTGATTTTATTGACTGACCAAAATATGTTCTCTCTCTCTCTCTCTTCTATGCTATCCTTCGCCTTTGCAATATTCTTCCACTTTCCTTAATATGGCTAGACGTCCTAACCACCTCGCTTTGGTCGTAAGGTCTGTGTGGCCAGTGTATCTATGTAAATATATGTGTATGAGTGTGAGTGTGAGTGTGTGTGTGTGATTGTGTGTGTGTGTGTGTGTGTGTGTGTATTCACTTGTTTGTACGTGTGTGTGTGTGTGTGTTGCCCACCGCACCAAGCCAATGACGTCACTGTCAACTTGCGGGTTAAAGGCGTCTTCCTGTAGCCCACTCAAGCTTACCCCTCTTACCACCCACCCACTTTCTCCCAGGGACCTAGACAGACATCATACTTCATCCAACGTATAGTTCTTCGTCACTCTCTGTAAGCAGCAGTGTATCCTATAAGCTGTCATAAACTAGTTTTCAAGCAAATATTATGTTTTACTCTCTGTAAGTTTCAGTATATCCTAATTAAGCTCTCATAAACTAGTTTACAAGCAAATATTATGATTTACGCAGTCACTATGCTAAAGAACAGCTACTGACATCATCCAAATTAACAGCTATAGAATTCTCTCTCTCTCGTGCATGCACGCACATGCTGACACAAACAGAGGCACACCCACGCTCACATAAGCACATAATCTACTTACCGTGAACTGAGCGAGCGTAGCTACCCATGATTAAAGTTGAAGTAGCGAACTGGATTCACTATTTCTTGTAGGCCCTATCTGTAATGTAGGATAAACTTCGTTAGATTTCTATACTGTCACATTGGTATTTTAATGAACACATACATAAGGTCATTAACATATATATTGAAATTACTTACATGATCTTTCAGTGAATGATATTGCGAAAAGGAAAAGGTAAACTTGCTGCACGATTGTATTTGGTAATATATAAGCCAACACTTGTGGAGGATATAGGTTCGTTTGCGACCGCAGTTGGAGTACATGTGCATAGCTTCAGTGCGTCACACCCAACCTCCTACTCCTAGCCCAACCCTTCCTCTCTCAGACAGACTCACTGCGCACTACATACTGCCAGATTATATTTATCTTCTTTTTCGTTTTGGCTACCTGGTTACTGTAAATGTTCTAAGATACTGGCAAAACCAACCAAAACCTAAATTACTACAGAAGGGAAAATGTTCGTAAGAATATGGCTAATATTAAGAAATAGGTCAGATGAAGCGTATCAGCAACACTAGGCTATAGTGTACAGTTGCCAGCATCACCCTTTAAACCTTTTCTACTGTGGAGATGGAGGTTACGACTAGACCATCAGTCTCGACACTCGACAGTCATGAGATGAGTATGACGAGCTGTATTTGAACAGAAAAGCTGAGGGAATAAATCTGTAATTGCGATTTAACTGGGTAGACAGGTGTAGATTTTGTAATGTTAAGTATAAATCTCATTTAACCCTTTCAGTACCCTACTATAACGCTTTTTCGCAATGTATTCTGGCTCACAATTAATTAATTTACTCGGCTTTGAAGACCCTCGAAACCGTAAAGTGTATTTCAAAGAACCCTTCATGACCTTTCCGAACTTAATAACATCGACTAATGATGCCAACATAACCCGAAAAAATGCGTCATTGTAGGCTATACTGAACGGGTTAAGACACGCATATATATATATATATATATATATATATATATATATATATATATATATATATATATATATATATATATATATATATATATATATATATTGATATATATATATATATTGATATATATTGATATATATTGATATATACTGTATATATTGTATGTAGTTTAAAGGGAAGTACAGTAGGTAGAGGAAATGCACCTGTTGGGAGGATGCGTCGTCACTTCCTCCCCCGTACTGGCACCACCACAGCCACAACCTTGTATTATGAGTAGTATAGGGAGTCTATAGTTTCTACAACCACAATCCTTCAAACGCACAATTTGGCACAAACGGTTCGCATTGAAAGAAGAATAATGCAATTTTCTAATATGTATGCACTGCTATATGCTAGTTAATGTTTGATCTTCCGAGTAATAATTAAGTTTAATTGACCACTTGCGAGTTTCAAACTATAATGAAGTTGGAGCTGTAAATGTCAATATTTAACAGATATGTTCTAATAATTTAGCATTGTGATGAAGAAAATGCGTGGAATTTTATATTATGTATTTATGAATATACTACATCTGTATTTTAGCTGGTAATTTTGCTAAATATAGATGTTAACTGCTCCAACTTCCTTATAACCTGCTCGCAAGAGTTCAATTCTGTGTTTGTTGCATTTACCTCATATATATACCGGTATATATATATATAAAATGCAAACCTTTGTATACTTTATTATAGTTCAGTCATGCTGTCTGTAGTTATGTCAAAATTAATGTCTTCAGCATGAACCATAGTTATCTGTTTGTATCTGAATGGCCGTCAATCACAATGTTCATCTAAGTGTTGGGGTTTGTACTGAAAGGTTAATAAGGAATAATACAAATAATCTTAATCAACTAGATTTGGGAACTTCTTTATTAGGTCTGTGTCTGTCTTAATGGTATAATTTCTGTTTAATTGTACCGTATTTTAAGCCTCGACACCCCGCGGAACGTCGTGGCTGAAGGCTTTTTATATATATAAACACAATAATAATAATAATAATAATAATAATAATAATAATAATGATGATGATGATATTAATATGATTATGGTAAGGACATTGAAAACAAAATAAATAACGTGAACACTATATAGCAAATGACAGTACCAAGCTAAAAAGCATAAGGATTGTGTATTTATAGAAAAAAAGACAATGTTACAAACACACAAAGGTATTCTTATAAACTTGACCTCGAGGTTCTTGAAACGCAGAGCACGAGAACAATAGTAAGACAAAATATACGCAAATAAGACAAATATAGATTTGATATTAATTTAGAAACATAGTTTCTTATGTTTCAAGTTGTCATTATTAATTGTATTAGGAATTGTATTTAATTTAGTATTTTATCATTATCTTTATTTGGAACTCCCACGGACCCCTTACCCCGTGATATCGACGCATCTCGGTGAGTTGTCCGATATGACCATATTTATGTATAATTATATATCATTCTATCTGCGTATGTGTCCATTTCTCTCTCTCTCTCTATCACTCATATATATACCGGTATATATATATATATATATATATATATATATATATATATATATATATATATATATATATATATATATATATATATATATATATATATATATATATATATATATATATATATATATATATATATATATATATATATATATATATAGAGAGAGAGAGAGAGAGAGAGAGAGAGAGAGAGAGACCAGACCAGACCAGACGGCACAAATTGTGTACGGGTACTTTATTATGATTTAGTGCCCGGGTTCTCATAATTTGCAGACACGCTATCGCTCACAAGGAAAACTATACACTTGAATGGGACGAAGTGTTTTATATGATCACCAAACTAATGGGACCAAACGTCTTAAAATCGCTAAACTAATGGGGTCAGAGGGCAGAATCTAGATTACCGTCGGACGAGATAGTTAGACTTTAATCGAAATATACCTGTATATTTACTCTAAAGGTGGGTCAATGCAAAAGTATATTGATGATACGGTACGGGACTTGTATTATCAGATTATATTTGTTTATGTAATCAATACTTCGGAGCTACGTAATATAGTATATCACTCGTCTACTGATAACCATAATAAACTGTCCAACTGCGTCATAATCTTCTAAGGGTTAAGACAATTATATCGTATTTTACATTGACAAGTATATAATATTTTACATTGACAAGTAGTGTTGTGCTTTAGAATCCACCAATTTACACCATTATAAATAGTTCATGGGGTAACTCCAAAGTTTCGGGAATACCCCAGATTATACTCTGCGTTATCACCACGTACATTATCAGAACGGAAGAAGAAGCCGAGGAGCAATAACCTTGAATATGTTCTGCCATTACGGGGTGGGGGTCACCTGGTTTTTTTCTCTCTTAGGCCTACTCTGGCTTGTATCCATTCGGCCCCATTCAGCCTACTGTTTTAAGACGTTTATCCCCATCCAGGTGTCTATTTCTTCCTGGCGAGCGATAGCGAGCCAGTAATATATGAAGAAATCCGGCTTCGCCGGAGACATTTTTATATAGACAAATTTAAAAATTTAGCCTGCTGTCAATTTTTTGTTTTTAAATATGCTGGCTCGCTACCGCTCGCCAAGAAAAAATCGATACCTGGATGGGTATAAACGTCTTAAAACAGTAGGCTGAATGGTGCCGAATGGATACAAGCCAGAGAAAGAGAGAACAGGAGAGAAAAGAAGCAGGTCACCCCCCTTACGCCGACCTCCATTTATCACATTGTTTTGGTTCTTTAGTGTAATTACGCATTGGGATTTTTTTTTTTTTTTTATATAAAGAACTTCATTTGTGTATCACCTATTCAGTCAGTGTTTCAATAACTCAAAAACCTTATAATTATATATGTGTTTGTTCATACACACATGACTATATAGGTACTCCAAGTGTATTTTACTAATCATATCGGGATCGCAGAATTATATAAATCTGTGATCGGGATATTAGCGGTGTCATTGAACTTAGTCCATTGAACTAAGCATTAAGTGGGACAAATGTGGAGAGTCAAATACTGATTAATATAATTATTGTGGATGCCAGGTATGTTATTTCGAGCTAATAACGTATGTCAGTGCGTATTCATAATTATATAATTAGTAGGCGTTATTAAAGTTTATGAAGATAATCTATCCCTTTTATATGGTGCCGATTCGTGAAATTTCAAGATTAGGCTGTGTTGGTGGTGTAATGGTTTAGATGCTTATGTTCTGGGTGTGGTGTCCCGAGTTGGAATCCCGGGAGGACCATATGCTTTTATTAGTTTATTCAAGTACATTGGGGTTTGTAATGGATGATTAATGTTAAGAACGGGGTGTTACTTATGTATGGAGATCATTGGGGTTTGTAATGGATGATTAATGTTAAGAACGGGGTGTTACTTATGTATGGAGATCATTGGGGTTTGTAATGGATGATTAATGTTAAGAACGGGGTGTTACTTATGTATGGAGATCATTGGGGTTTGTAATGGATGATTAATGTTAAGAACGGGGTGTTACTTATGTATGGAGATCATTGGGGTTTGTAATGGATGATTAATGTTAAGAACGGGGTGTTACTTATGTATGGAGATCATTGGGGTTTGTAATGGATGATTAATGTTAAGAACGGGGTGTTACTTATGTATGGAGATCATTGGGGTTTGTAATGGATGATTAATGTTAAGAACGGGGTGTTACTTATGTATGGAGATCAGGCTCATATCATATCTAAAAGAATGTTCCGCCTGATTTTCTTAAATTGCAGGCTCTTTATCACTAGCCATACACAATTGGACATTTAATTTGAGAGAAACATGTATTATAATCGATTTTGAAAATTTGATTTGAAATTCTTGGATACAAACACTGAAGTCAGTCACACAGGTGAATTAATTCACTCTAGTATTAAGAGTTAGGTATCAAGTATTAACTTTTCTAACCCAAGTGTGAACCAATTTTCCCAGTCCTTTTTCCACTCAACGTGTAATCTTTGGAACTCTCTGCCTCAATCTGTCTCATCATACGACTTTATTAACTCTTTCAAACTCCGCATGTCTCGACATTTTGACTCCACCGTACCTTGTATTTGGCTCTCATTACTCTTTCAATAAGACAGGACACTCGTTACAGGCAAACTTACCGTTTGTCTCCACACGCACACACACACACACTGACACACACACAAAGTTAGTACTTAGAATTGTTGACTGTCGTACGCAAATCATATATATATATATATATATATATATATATATATATATATATATATATATATATACCGGTATATATAAATATATAATTTAAGGAAGAATCCGTGACAGGATATTTGACCCATTAACTGCGGGAGACGTTCCGGCGCCATGGCAATTTAAAGCAATTCACAGGCTTTTAAATGCACTTAAAGCCTGTAGAATAGAGTGCGAGGGAGCGGGAGCGTAACAGGCCACCGGTCCTTCCTTCCTCCAGCCAGCCGGCCTGTGCACTGAGGAGTATGAGCCATACTCTCGCTAGATATACAGTGCTGCCCAAGGCAGATGTAGCGCGACATTAGCGATAATGGATCATTTTAGCGAATGTCAATGCTTCTGCTGGTGAAGCCCGCGAGCTACGAAGCTTGTTTTGGTATAATTTTGAAGCTATTTTCTTCTAGTTTTTGGCTTAATACATTTAATTTAATTCAGACACTTGTTTAGTCAATAAGGAGTGCCTGAATGAGCCCTAATATGGCGGAAATAGGTGGAAATATGACCGCAGTGTAAGTGTTAAAAAGCCAAACATGTCCATTTGACTCTGCATTCACTTCCCATTCAGATCAAAAGCAGCCCGAGGGAGTGTGGAACCCCTATCGTTGAGCTTTTAAATGCACTATATTATTATGTAAATTTATGAACTACAGGAATGGGGGGATATAAAACTCTTCTATTATCACAGAATTTAATAAAAAATGATAATAACCTACATACTCATTATGTATGCCTAAAGCCGGTATCACACGAGAGCTTTTATAGTCAACATTCGATGATCAAAAAATGTCTGGCAACATGTCTGGAATATTTGGCAGTGGTATCTGAAACAAGACTGATGGTAGATGAATTTAGGTGCCCGAAATATTGTAAATGTTGACCTCATAAGCTGCCAGACCAGTGTTGAGGATAAATGTTGAGTAAAAAAGGCGCTCGTGTGATACCGGCTTAAACAGTGCTCTAGCAAACTGTTTGGAACTGAATTATGTTATTGCACAAATAGTAAATGTAAGAATAGAGGACAACAGTAGCAATAGAATGCTTAAGGGCGCCCACCTCGCTTATTTAGTTTCTCTTTCTCTCCCTCTCTCTCTTTGGCTTGTATCCATTCGGCCCCATTCAGCCTACTGTTTTAAGACGTTTATCCCCATTCAGTTGTCAATATTTTCCTGGCGAGCGGTAGCGAGCCAGCATATATATATTTTTCTTTTGACAGCAAGTTAAATTTGTAAATTTTTCGTTAGAAAAATGTGTCCGGCGAAGCCGGATTTTTCCATACAATGCTGGCTCGCTATCGCTCGCCAGGATAAAAATCGACACCTGGATGGGAATAAACGTCTTAAAACAGTTGGCTGAAAGGGGCCGAACGGATACAAGCCAGGGAAAGAGAGAAAAGGAGAGAAAGATAAAAAAAAATAAAAAAAACGGTGAACCCCCCCTTAACCCCTTCAGTACGATGACGCCCATTTTTTTATCTTATATTCTGGCCGACACTGGATGATTGTATGCAGTTTAAGAAAGGACCTGTGTCATTTAGAGGGTTAATTTGGATAGTACTTACCCCCTTTGAGTCTCCCGAGATTGATGACATACAGTATACACGGAATACATTGGGCTATATTGTTGCGAATCAGAATAAGACGGTCATAATGGCTTCTTAATTAAGGGGGAGGTAGTCGCTTTTTCGGGATCCCCTTCTCCCTCATGTTTAGCATAATAGTTTGGAGATTATAAGACGTTCGTTCCACTAGTTTGGAGATTTTAGACCTTTCGACCCATTTCGTTGTCAATATCAAGACCTTTCGTGCCATTTAGGAGTCGATTTTTTCCCGGCGAGCGAAAGCGAGCCTGTAATTTTAGAAGGAATCGGCCTCCGGCCGGGACATTTTTCTACCGAAAAATGTACACATTTATCTTGAAAGGGAGTCTAGGGCGTGTTTTAATTAGCTTGATCGAGGTCTAGCGAGGAAAAAAACAAAAAACGGAAAATAAATAAATAATAAGTAAATACATAAACCCCAAAACAAGCACTACCCCCTTAATCGTGCTGAACGGGTTAACCTAATTTATACCGCATAAAAATGACGGAAGAATTTAACCCTTTCCAAATACGATGACGCAATTTTTTTTTTTTTTTTTTTTGGTGCTATTATTAGACGATTTTTATTCAGATTAGGAAGGGTGTATGGCAGTCCGAGGGTTAACCGAGATAGTCTTCACCCTTATCATGCCCACAGATCCTTCCTATAAGCTGTATACACTCGTCTACTGCTAACCGTAATAAACTGTCCAACCACTGCGTCCTAATCTTCTAAGGCTTAAGGGGGGTGACCTGCTTGAAATTTATCTCTTTCTCTGGCTTGTATCCATTCAGCCTACTGTTTTAAGAAGTTTATCCCCATCCAGGTGTCGATATCTTCCTCGCAAGCGATAGCGAGCCAGCATTATATGGAGAAATCCGGCTTCGCCGGAATTTGTTTTCTATCGAAAAATGTAAAAATTTAGCCTGCTATCAAAAACATTTTGAATAATATGTTGGCTCGCTATCGCTCGCCAGGAACAAATCGACACCTGGATGAGGATAAACGTCTTATAACAGTAGGCTGAATGGGGCCGAATGGATACAAATCAGAGAGAGGGAGAGAGAGAGAGCAAAAAGACGAAGTGGGCCCCCTTAAGACAAGCACTCAAGGACATTAATTCAACACGGTATCCACATCCTGGCGATTAACCCTCTCAGCACGATGACGGAATTTTTCGTGTTTTCCTGGTTGCCATTAGACGATTTTCTTCAGCTAGTATCCCATTAAACCATCCGAATAAATTGCTTGGCCTTTATGCCTAAATGTGATCAATTCAATTCAACCATCCGAATAAAATAGGTCTTTCTTAAAAATATATAAATACATAACAATAAAGTAAAATTAATATATATATATAAATAAATAAACAATATTAATATTACCGTTATATGAATAAATTAAAAATATAAATAAATTAATAAATATATGAATACATAAAATCCTGTCATTATACTCAGAATAAACGGCAAAAAGGCATCGTCCTGGTACTGAAGGGGTTAACGATAAATGATACGGCTTCACGTCCAGCATATACGTGTAGGCCTATGTGAACTTTCCATGCAAGTACACAATGTCATAAGTCACAACACAGCTGGCTACCGTCATAACCATTGTATATACATACCCCTTCACCAGCAGTACGTATTTTTTATCATATTCTGTTTCACCATTAGACGATTTTCTTTAGTTTTACGACTCAGATGGGTAAATACGATCTCGATAAACCCTCATAAGGTCCTTCTTAAACTGCATACAATCATCTAATGTTAGCCAGAATCAAAGGTAAAAAGGTGTCATGGTGCTGAAGGGGATACAATTATACTGTATATACACACCCATTTGAAGCTACATTGAACCCAAACAGGATAATACAGATAATGCCCCGTCAGTATATGTGGACGCTGCTCTCACTATATTCTGGCTAAGGGGAGGTTTGTAATCATCTGGGGCGACAGAAAAATCAACCATCTTAACCCATTGACTGCGGGAGACGTTCCGGAACGCCATGGCAATTTACAGGCAAAGCCTCTTAAAGCTTGTAGAATTGAGTGCGAGGGAGCGAGAGCGCAACAGGTCACCCATCCTCTCTCCAGCCAGCCGGCTGCGGTAGTACTGAGGAACATGAGCCATACTCTCTCTAGACATACAGCGCTGCCAAAGGCAAATGTGCGACATTAGCGATAATTGCTCAGTATTTTATAATGTCTATGGTAGCGCTGCGGGTCAAGCCCGCGAGCTATGAAGCTCCTTTTGGTGTCAATTTGAAGCTATTTTCTTCTAGTTTTGGGCTGAATACATTTAATTTCATTTAGACACTTGCTTAATCAATCAGGAGTGCTTGAATGAGCCCTAATATGGCGGAAATATGCCCGCAGTGTAAGTGTTACTATTAGCCAGACTAAAAGGAAGAGAAGCGTCATCGTATCCTGAGAGATCTAATTTTCTAAACTGCTTCGAGATATACATTACACGTTCAATGATCCAAATGGGTGTCTCCTTATTATGGCCTGTGACTGCACACATTCCGAATCTTGCCATTGGTTAAAAATACTGCACGACAGATTTCAAACTCACACGGGTCTTTGCTATAATTGTGCAAATAATAACCAC
The DNA here is from genome assembly GCA_032716605.1 of Paralithodes platypus. NCBI lineage: Eukaryota > Metazoa > Arthropoda > Malacostraca > Decapoda > Lithodidae > Paralithodes > Paralithodes platypus. The sequence goes on along the minus strand of CM064562.1, from coordinate 4,766,883 downwards.
ATATGCATAAGCTGTACTGTATTACATTACATACTGTACAGATATTAGTTAAATAGATTGTAGGACATTTAATTCACTGGACTAGTTTTCATCTACTGTACAGTTGCACAACACACACCATTCAATATACATGGACTGTATAATACAGTAAATTGACTTATAAAATATGATAAACAATAATAATATGAATATATAATAAAAACATATAAATAATAATACTATTATTTCATTCCTACATGAATTAGATCAAAATTAACTGGAAAATACATCGTTCTTAATATTGAAGAAGTATAAGTTTGTAACGAGAGTAGCCTGTAGTGCCACTATGAGAGAGGCAGTACTGCAGGCCTACTCAGATGGAAGCTCCAAAAAAAGGGCAGCTTCTCGACTGTACCTCTTCACTTTTCCCTACCTCCATCAGGAGGTGCTGCAGCATAGTACTGTAGAATGCACTGCAAATCCAGTGTCCCGTGTTCGATTCCCGGCATGGTAACCAGCCATCTCATCTGGTTACCCTACAGTATAATCCACATACCTAATAGGCAGGTCACTACTGAGGATAAACTTGAGAAAGGTAAACTGTGATAACTGGTATATAATGTAGTACAACCCCTGTGTACCAGGCTGGGTAACACGCCCACCACAAGGGAATAGGCTAGCCCTGTAAATGAGCGCTACGGCAAAATGTCAAATATCTTACGCCCCTCTATTTTGCCTTTACATAAAAAGTGAAACCCATAGGGTGATTCCCAGTCGTTTGAACTGAGAATGAATATTTTCTCAATGTCCTCTCAAGGGAGCCGGTCATTGAGGTGCCTCTGGTTCACTTATTGGTCATGGACTGTGACGGATTCTTTCAATTCAACACGGCTCACATAAAATGTTTCTTGGGGCAACAAAATAATTAAGCAAGTAAATTCTAGTTTGTTTCTATTATCTACATATCGAATGAATTGGGTAAACATATGTATTCACATTTTAAGTTAAATGACAATTATAGCTACAATAGATACTGTTCCGTCTAACTTTGTAAAGTTAACATATATATGAATATATTGTATATGTATCTAGTGTATCTTTAACTGTATACAGTATAGGCGTATTACTGGAAGCAACATATTGTAAGATTCAATAGGCTGTCGGTGATTGACTAGACTACCCGTAAGAATACAGCATATCCAATTCGTTATTACTACGGTACGACAGTAGTGAACAAATTACAGAGAATTTTCTGATTGTAGCATTAATTTTTATAGTCAATGATACAATAGGTGTTGTTTACATTACTTCTCAAACACATTTTCTGAATATCATGTGGTATGTCCATTTACTAAGATAATGGGAGTAGCAATTCATCTAGTTTGGTATAAAATACATTGGGGTTTGTAATTGATGATTAATGTTAAGAACGGGGTGTTACTTATTTAATTGTTTTGGTTGGGACAATTATATATTTATGTGATTGAATACAAATTCTACCATAGTTTTAAGTTCTGGTGGAAATATCACACTATACACAAATATAACTTTCAGAAGAGTAACCATTTCTAATCCTAGGTTATAAGTTAAGTGTATTTTTACAGTACATTCTCTGGGCATTAGGTTATAACATTGGTTGGTATATTGAGAATGGAAAGTGATTGGCCGAGTGATTAAATGTGACTTGGGGTAGATCTTGAAACTTTAACAATGACTGTAGTCACTAGAATCATTACTAAATCGTAAAGGTATATACTCTACATAGGTTTTTGTAATGGACAATATACAGTTGGATGTATAATACACTATGGTACTTCTATTCTTCTGCAAGAACATAGTTTATGGATCTACGTTTTTATCTGAAAAAAGGCAACATTTTAATTTTCATTGCCATATACTGTACAGTATATAGATTTCAGATTTTGAATATCTAACAATAGGAAATAGCCCCTATTTACTACATCTCACACAAACTAGGACATTGATAATATCACCAACGCAAGATATGTTATGATCATACAATACAAGTTTATTGTATCACAAATCTGAAATATCTAGAACCAGTTTGCTTCGGAAATATTTATAACATAAGTATGGACAATTATATACTATCAATAAGTTAACTAAGAATGTGTGTTATTGATAACTATCACAAACACACATAGTGAATATATCGATAGCATTATCAAATACAATTAGTCCTATTAATATATTCTATTATATGTTTGTGTTAACCCACAAAGGCAGTCTTGTCAGCTTAGGGGTTCACTGTACTCTATTGTTTTCAGCTGATGGTAAATTGAATCACTTAGCATCTGATTTATCGATTCTTAATAGAAACAATTATGATGTTGCTATGTCTCGGCGTCATTATTGAGTCTCGTTTCCCCCTCCTTCACTAAACAATTGTCACAAATACAAAAAATACCTGATTTTTTTTTTTAATGAAATGGTACTTTATATAAATCCACTAAATCAATTATTTCGAACAATATATATATATATATATATATATATATATAATTATATATATCCTACAGTATAGGGTATATATATATTATCTGATGTAACAATATTCTAGATCATCCTATAATCCTAGTAAGGTTATCATGCATATCAATTGTTTAGTTGACCACATTTGAATATTAACTCCTTCATGGTTCATATAATAATTATGTTAGCTGTACCGCATCATTAAGTTATATCGTAAACTTAAGAGACAAAGGCATAATAATTGTGTATAGTACAATACAGCTCTTCTTTATAATATGTAGCCAATTGTAAAGCTATTTGACAAGTATAATACTTTCATTTATTTTGAACTTAAAATATTAAGGGGACATGGACCGGTTTTCTGGACCACTTTCTCCCTCATGTTTAGCCCCAATAGTTTTCAGATGTTAAGATGTTTTCCCCATTATTTAGTCGATTTTAAGACCTTTCGCCCCCATTTCTTCGTAAATATTTATACCTTTCGTGCTATTTAGGTGTCGATTAGGTGTCGATTTTTTGTTGATGGAGGCCTAAGGAGGAAACTAGAAAAATTATGAATACATGCAAAAATCGCCCAAAAAGTGAACCATCCCCCCTTAACTTATTGTACCGGTACAAATGATTTAATACAGCAGGTAATAACAAGTACTGCTAATGATATGTATTGTAAAGGGGATATCATTATATGGAAAGGTAAACCCAATCTACTCGCGTGTTTACAAAGGAAAGCTTATTGTGAACTAAGAATGAATTAGATATTTGCCCATGCCCACAGAGTATTGTAAACGTATATTGCGATGATGGACACAGGAAATCAGTAAATTAATCCGTAACCAATCCGAGAAGAAGAAAGGACACAACATGACAAGTTAAGAAGAAAGGACCCACAATGACAAGTTAAGAAGAAAGTTTTAGACATTCAAATGTCTAACTTTCAAGACTTACCGAGATAATTGTTTAGTAGAGAATTGTGTGTGGCTTATATATGTTCCAATAACATGTGTATATTATCTGTATTTGTACTGTGTAAAAATTACATAATTTCTAATAGACATAATTATGTTACTTTACTTAGGCTATATCTGATAGCCATATTGGTTCATTAATAGGCCAATTGTTTAGGCTTCACATTAAAGAACCCTGTTTGAATTACTTCACATACAAGTTTGACGGGATTGACATTCCCAATGAGACAACCATTAACAATATGTATAAATAATTCTACAGCTGATTAGACTATAATAAATATGTATAAAATATCTACAAAGTGTTATTGGTATCACTGGTTCTTGCCAGTGAAAGATCTATAACATTGCTTATCGCACCTCCCTTCTTTATAAGCTCACACGTATACAGCCGGTATCACACGAGAGCTAATATTGTCAACATTCGATGATCAAACAAATTCTGGAAACATTTCTAGAATATTTTGCACTGGTATCTAAAACTAGACTGATGGTAGATGAATTTAGGTAACCGAAATCTTTTAAATGTTGACCTCAGAAGCTGCCAGACCAGTGTTGAGGATAAATGTTGAGGGAAAGTGTTCGTGTGATACCGGCTTAACCCCTTCTGTACGGGCTACGTCTTCTTAACTCAATTCTGGCTACTATTAGACGATTTTTGTGCAGTTTAAAAAGGGCCTCCAGCAATTAACAGGTTCGGAGTATCTCTCTTAAACCTCATTTACTACCACAGATCCTTCTTAAGCTGCACAAAATCCTCTAAACTTAGCTACAATAAAATCGAAATTACGTTGCCGGTAAATAATGGGTTAACAGTGAGGATGCCTCTTTCACCTTATTCTGGCTATCATTAGACGATTTATATTACGACCAGGAAGAATCTGTGGGAGTCTAAGATATATTTGAAATAATATTTTCCCTTTTCATTGATAGGGGTCTTTCCTAAGCTGCATATAATCGTCTAATGTTAAACAGTATATATTGAAAACATGAGTTAGTCTAGCCTATATATGTAAAGTGTACCCCTACCTAATAAACTAAGCACTGTACACGGATAACATAGAGTGTACAATAAAATAATCAAGAAGTCATTTCACATATGTATTCACTATAGGCCTATATATTCTATTCTATATACTCAGGCCCAATCCCCACTTTTCCTATTTTGTTTTATTTATTTTATTTTTTTCACGAGGAAACTATATGCATAATTATATATATCAAGTATCCCAACTTTGACGTGCAGCCACAAGCACTTGAATCACTATACAAGCAGTTAGGCAATGGACCAGAATAATTATAATCGGTACCATCATAGAGGTTTAAGGGCCGGTATTTTTGGCTCCCCTTCTTCCTCATGTTTAAGGGTCGGTATTTCTGGCTCCCCTTCTTCCTCATGTTTAAGGGCTGGTATTTCTGGCTCCCCTTCTTCCTCATGTTTAAGGGTCGATATTTCTGGCTCCCCTTCTTCCTCATGTTTAAGGGCCGGTATTTCTGGCTCCCCTTCTTCCTCATGTTTAAGGGCCGGTATTTCTGGCTCCCCTTCTTCCTCATGTTTAAGGGTCGATATTTCTGGCTCCCCTTCTTCCTCATGTTTAAGGGTCGGTATTTCTGGCTCCCCTTCTTCCTCATGTTTAAGGGTCGGTATTTCTGGCTCCCCTTCTTCCTCATGTTTAAGGGCCGGTATTTCTGGCTCCCCTTCTTCCTCATGTTTAAGGGCCGGTATTTCTGGCTCCCCTTCTTCCTCATGTTTAAGGGCCGGTATTTCTGGCTCCCCTTCTTCCTCATGTTTAAGGGCCGGTATTTCTGGCTCCCCTTCTTCCTCATGTTTAAGGGCCGGTATTTCTGGCTCCCCTTCTTCCTCATGTTTAAGGGCCGGTATTTCTGGCTCCCCTTCTTCCTCATGTTTAAGGGCCGGTATTTCTGGCTCCCCTTCTTCCTCATGTTTAAGGGCCGGTATTTCTGGCTCCCCTTCTTCCTCATGTTTAAGGGCCGGTATTTCTGGCTCCCCTTCTTCCTCATGTTTAAGGGCCGGTATTTCTGGCTCCCCTTCTTCCTCATGTTTAAGGACCGGTATTTCTGGCTCCCCTTCTTCCTCATGTTTAAGGACCGGTATTTCTGGCTCCCCTTCTTCCTCATGTTTAAGGACCGGTATTTCTGGCTCCCCTTCTTCCTCATGTTTAAGGACCGGTATTTCTGGCTCCCCTTCTTCCTCATGTTTAAGGACCGGTATTTCTGGCTCCCCTTCTTCCTCATGTTTAAGGACCGGTATTTCTGGCTCCCCTTCTTCCTCATGTTTAAGGACCGGTATTTCTGGCTCCCCTTCTTCCTCATGTTTAAGGACCGGTATTTCTGGCTCCCCTTCTTCCTCATGTTTAAGGACCGGTATTTCTGGCTCCCCTTCTTCCTCATGTTTAAGGACCGGTATTTCTGGCTCCCCTTCTTCCTCATGTTTAGCCTCATTAGTTTTCAGATTTTTAGACGAGATTAGTTTGGCGATTTTAAGACCTTTTTCCCCTATTTCTTTGTCAAAATTAATACATTTCGTATAATTTAGGTGTCGATTTCTTTCTGGCGAGCGAGAGCGAGCCTGTATTTAAGAGGAACCGGACATTTTGCTATAACAAATGTTCAAATTTATCTTGAGGTCTAGGGGGTGTAATCTTAAGCTTGATGGAGGTCTAGGGAACAAACTCAAAATCTCCCCTTAATTAATGATATCCATGTTCGGTAACCCACGAATATATACAAAATCTACTTCTATATTATATTCCTTCATAAGCTACAACTTAAGCGATCTATTTAGTATAAACTCACCTAGGTTTACAATTTATATTAACAAATTCTCAAAGGAAAAGTTAAATACAGATTTATAATAATTATATCACAAATTAAATACTGCGCCCTTCCATAATAGGGTATTGCACATTGCTTGGATATCTGCCCCATTGCAATATCTGTCAAGCTTGTTTCGTATATTCTTACATATTGTCATTATGATAAGTCTAGTCTAAGGTCGGTGTCACACGAACGCTTTTTCCGGCAATTTTCGATGAACAAGTTTTTTTTCGTGCTATTTTGAGGCTCTTTCGCATTTGAATCGGAAACTAGATCGAAGGTAGATTACTTTAGTAGCTTAATTCTTGTGGTACTTAAATTTTGAAGCTGCCAGACCACAATTGCCCGTAAAAATTGACGGAAAAATACTTCGTGTGACACCAACTATCCATTCTTTTCGCACTTTTCTTATTATCGACAACTTTTCGTCGATATTCAGACAAATAGTCGCGACACACCATCCAACACACCAACTCGTATAATAGCTACGGTATACCCTGTTCCTAATAAGTAGGCCAAAACTCTTGAACATTAAACCTCTATAATTCCTAAACGACTAGAGTAATCGATCTAATATTTCTACCATTTGGGACGGGTCAGCCAGGGAATAGGTGTGGAAATTTACAGCCCATTTGCTCTAGGTTTTTCAAGTTACAAAGGTTAGGGCTCATGATTTCTGGCCTACCAATCTGGAACAGTTCGTGTTTTCTTTTAAAGATATTTAATAATACTGAACTTTTATTCGTTAGTTTTTGTTTAATAGAAAAGTATTTAACACAGTTGATCTAATGGCTCTCAAGTCAAGTTAAACACACCTTTATTTTATATGAGTGTTTTCTTAGACAAAATTAATGTTAACCCCTTCTGTACCGACGACGTCCTTTTAACTTTATTCAGACTGCTATTAGGCAATTGACAATGGACAGACTTAGAACTATCTCACTTGGCCCTTTTTATTACCACAGATCATTCTTACTCTGCACAAAATCCCATAAATGTAGGTAGAATATAATAAAAAACACGTCGCCGGTACAGAAGGGGTTAATCTTTAAGGCCGTGTTCCCTCTAATGCATCCATGAAACAACTGGATAAGAACATGCACTCTAATGACATGAACTTTAATGACAATGTATGTAAATACATTGTATGAAGTAGGTATAATACCATTACTGTTCTCAGTTAGATTTTGCCCAATGTTATGTGAATTATTTTAGTATTTTGATATTAACTTGTACAATTTAATTCATTAATATTATTATCATATACCAGATACCGGTATTTCAAATACAATATCGACAAACATTCACATATACAATAATATTATGTTCAACAATAAATCATTGATAAAAAGGATATAGCTTTGTCATCCTGATATTCACAATCATAACGAATGTTGCTGCTGACCGAAAAGTAGCATATTAATTCAATAGTTGCACACAAAAGACTTGATATGTTTACAATATTAGCCCATTCAATACCGGTGACAATGACTCCACTGTACTCTAGTAACTACTTGACGATTTTATTCAGCTTAAGAAGGATATCTATCAATTAAAAGGCTACAGATTACCTCAATTAATCCCTTTAGCGATCATTTATCTTTCCTAAGCGTCTAAATGTAGCTGAAATCAAATAAAAGAGACGTCGCTGGTACTGTGAGGGTTAATAATGTTCAAAATCGTGTAAGCTAGATATATAGTTATGTGTCACAAGAACTTCTATAAAGGCTATATACTGTAGTGTAGAGTGTATTATAGATATAGATATACCTGTGGAGCAGTAGTAGGTACAGTCCCAGATCTATAATATTATGGACCTTGGGGCAGGCAGTCATAGCCCCTTTAACACGACAACGTATTTTGTCCTTTTCTTCTGGCTAAATTTGACGAATTTATGCAGTTTAAGAAGGACCTATGTTATGCAAAGCGTTTATAGAGATCGTACTTACCCTTTTGAGTTCTGGAGGTAGATTATAAGGTAAGGAAGATCGTCTAATGGTAACCAGAAAAGGATAAACATTATGTCATCGTGTGGTCGTGTCCTGTTGAGGGTTGAAATGGAGGGGGACAAGGGGTGTTTGGCAGACTAGGTTATATGATTAGTGTTTATTAAATGACATGGGTAAGGGTTAGAGACATTTAATAGTCAGACAAGGATGTATAAATAGTGTGATCAAATGACATGGGTAAGGGTTAGATACATTTAATAGGGAGGAACGAGGGGTGTTTGTCAGACAAGGATGTATAAATAGTGTGATCAAATGACATGGGTAAGGGTTAGAGACATTTAATAGGGAGGGCCGAGGGGTGTTTGTCAGACAAGGATGTATAAATAGTGATTAAATGACATGGGTAAGGGTTAGAGACATTTAATAGGGAGGGACGAGGGGTGTTTGTCAGACAAGGATGTATAAATAGTGATTAAATGACATGGGTAAGGGTTAGAGGCATTTAATAGAGAGGAACGAGGGGTGTTTGTCAGACAAGGATGTATAAATAGTGATTAAATGACATGGGTTAGGACTAGAGGCGTTTAATAGAGGGGGACGAGGGGTATTTGGCAGACTAGGTTATATGATTAGTGTTTATCAAATGACATGGGTAAGGACTAGAGGCATTTAATAGGGAGGGACGAGGGGTGTTTGTCAGACAAGGATGTATAAATAGTGTGATTAAATGACATGGGTAAGGGTTAGAGACATTTAATAGAGAGGAACGAGGGGTGTTTGTCAGACAAGGATGTATAAATAGTGATCAAATGACATGGGTTAGGACTAAAGGCGTTTAATAGAGGGGGACGAGGGGTATTTGGCAGACTAGGTTATATGATTAGGGTGATCAAATGACATGGGTAAGGTTTAGAGGCATTTGATAGAGGGGGTCGAGGGGTGTTTGGCAGACAAGGATATACAAATCCAAGCGAACTATAGGTCCGTGTGGCCGTGTTAACTCAGAGGCGCATGGCGCGACGCTGAAGGATTAAATGGGATAGTCGGTAGCCTTTTCATTGCTAGAAGTCCTTTCTAAGCTGAATATAATAATCTAATAGTTTCCAGAATAAAACGAGAAGGATGTCGCTGGTACAAAAAGGGTTAAAGAATAGCTTGATGATGAGTTTGAGTTTACCTTTCTTTAATAATATTGTTCTCATTAATATTGTACTTTAAACTTTGACGGTGGTATAATACAGTGAGGCTCCCACTTCATCTAACCCGGTGCAATAATACACTCTTAAGACACTAATCCTGGCCCAATATGAATTCTTATAAGGGATATAAATTAGTGGAGATTTATGGTGGCTATACAAGATAAAGAGTCAGTAAGTAAGACGGCATAATATCTATTGAATCACTTGAGGTAAACAAAACCCGGGCCAGAAAGCACCACAGTGACTGATAACGTTAGGTGGGTTTTGGGGGAGTGTTTGCTGGATGGGGCTTTCTACTATTGTTCATTCATCAGTGTTTGGAAAGTGACACGCAAAACTCTTCAGAACACGATGAATTGACATATTATTGGGCTTCCTTGATTCACGTATATGGATCAGCGGCACTGTATCTGAAATTCTGAATAGATAGTTGCCTCTACATATTTTGTTAAATTCCTCTTAATTATTCCCATGCTTGAGAAATTCATATTATATCTGTCTTACACATGTGTGTACTGTGTGCTTACTCTTCTATAACATAATATTTCTCTCCAAGCCATACCCAGTCTTTTTAATACTGTTCTGACTCAAAATCCAAACTTGTAGAGAGACTTACAATTATACGATACAGTACTCTACCTGAGTACCATAGGTCCTTCCTACAGACTGTTAGGTCATCGTCTTGCAATACTTTCATCAACCACACCTGCTTTTACTTGTTGTTGTTGTCGTTGTTGTTGTTGATAGTTGTAAATCTAAATCCCGCCTTGAACGTATGGCCTGCTTGTCTAGGTAAAATCTCACCACTGATATTTCCGGCAATAATAGCATAACAGCCCCAAAATGTGGCCAGAATATAAGTATTGTGGCACAAGTAAAGGAGGCATGTCTGAATAAAATAACCTAGAGGCGTTCCTGTTATGGCGATCCGTAATTGGGAATTCCGAGGAGGAAGCAAGGCGTTGAAGATGATGTTGATGAGTATGATGAATTGGAAAACCAGAAGTTACCAAAAAAGGTAATTTATGTGAGTCTACCTTATCAGCTGCCTCCACATCTTCAATGAGTTATTATTTAAAGGACTGTGTCGTGGAAATATAAAGCAACCAACAGATCATTTAGTCTGCAGGAATTGTATTTAAAGGATTGTGTCGTGGAAATATAAAGCAACCAACAGATAATTTAGTCTGCAGGAATTGTATTTAAAGGATTGTGTCGTGGAAATATAAAGCAACCAACAGATCATTTAGTCTGCAGGAATTGTATTTAAAGGATTGTGTCGTGGAAATATAAAGCAACCAACAGATCATTTTGTCTGCAGGAATTGTATTTTCTAGCTCTTGTAGAATATTGGTATTAGTGTGATAAGTAATGAATATTTGCATACCAATATTACTTTTATGCTTGGTAAATTTATTGTCGTACGATCAATGCTGCAACCATTTAAATATGTTTTCACCAATCACCATTCTTTAGTTGAGGAGCTTTGTTAACAATTAAATTCACCTACATTATTATACATTCCAAATATATATACCAAATACATAATGCGAAATTATTAATATTAATTATAGGATCGATTTTATGATTAACTAGAGTTTCAAAAGGATCTACTTTTTGAATATCAATCATGTTGCTTGCTATCATCTGTAGACAAATTATACAGCAGAACAGGATATAGTTAATAAAAAAGGCTCCTCTTAACATGGTGTTTCTTTAAAACCATCTTGTTTTATCAGACCATACATACAGTAAATACTACACCAATCACTTACCTACCTACCTTTGCTCTACCCTTTGAAAGCTCTCATTGTCATCTATCCACCCCCTACCTACTGTACCTAGCTACCCACACCTCCTTCCCAGGTTAGTCGTACTAACCCGTGACAAGACCACTACAGTCAATTTTACTTCAGCTGACGGTAAATTGCATCCCTTAGCAACTGATTTATCGATACATATGGGTAACATATGAAACTACTATGGCTCTGTCATATTAATACCATGTTAAGTAATTACACTGGGGACATATAAATTTTCCGTCAACTAGAAACACACCGATTATAGGTTACTTACCAACGTGTTGAGAGAACTTGTGAAAGGTTGTTTACTTTACCAATCTGTTCCTAGAGCACTTATAATAGGTTGTTTACTTTACCAATCTGTTTCTAGAGCACTTATAATAGGTTATCCTTGGTCTCCTTCAGCTTGAGGGATACGGCCGAACCAATGAGCATGATGGCGGACGTGGTGAGCATGGGGATGGCTCTGTTGGAGTAGATGAACTGACCGAAGCAGAGGGTGCCCAAGACGCCGGAGATACGGGAGGCCGCACTAAGGAACCCATACGCTGTGGTTCTGTGGAGGAAGCCAACATGGTCAGGTCAGTCACGATGGGTTATACAGTATATAAGTGTGAGCAATAGATAAATAGATAGGTGATAGGGTATGGTGAATCGATTCTTAGGAAGGACATGATTGCTATGTTAGATGGATTTGGACGTGACAGCTAAATGTAGATGACTAAATGATAGATTATTATAAACGCAAACAGCCATATGCAGTGCCAGGTGAGTCTTCATGTGGAATATAGAGTGAACATTTAAAAGGATAGGTGATAGATTATGTTGTAATATAAAAGCCATATGCATTGGTTCTGAGTAGGAAGACAGGCAAAGTTATGTGGAATAATAACCTATGTTACTAAGAGGGTTTAATGAGATCCTATTTACCCATTTCAGTCGCTTAAGTAGATTACAAATTAAAGAAAATAATCTAATAGTAACCAGAATATGATTAAAATTACGGGGAAGGGGTTAAACATTCAATAAAACATACACCACATATCACTGCAGTCAGTTGTACAGGTCTCCCTCGATTTATAATTGAGTTACGTTCATGGAAACCCGATCTTAAATAGAAAAATCGTTTAGCAAACCCTACAATTAATGGGGTAAATGGGGATACGTTCTCGGACCACCCAAAACACAAACACAAACACCTACAAAACAATAATAATAGCATAAATTGGGGCATCGAATAGTGAGGGAGACCTGTACCACACAAATGCTTCCTGCTTACCTGATATGAGTTGGGTATGATTCTGTTGACACTATGTCCAGGGCATTCCAGCCAGATATAAAAATAAAGTTGAACACTGCCTCAAAGACAATAATACCGATCTTGCTGTTGAGGAACCAGATGAAGAACGCTGATATAGAAGACAGAGCCATTGATATGCCTGGAAAGGAGAACATAATCTGATGCAGGTGTGCTCTAAAATTATTTGAGGTCTAATAACAAAGCAATAATATAATAAGACAGAGCCATTGATATGCCTGGAAAAGAGAACGTAATATGATGCAGGTGTGTTCTATAATTATTTGAGGTCTAATAACAAAACAAATATATTTTTGTTTAAGGCTATGAATGTAATATCGTCTTTCATTAATTACGCAAGCTAGTATCAAATTCCATTCTAATTTCAAATTCAAATTCAATTAGTATTAGTAATTAGTATTAGTAACACTACTATTACTAGCTAATAATGATGATACTCGATGGTGATAATGATGATAAAGACAATAATCTGAGAAGTACTCACTCATAATCCTGACCCTGCCCAACCTGTCCATGAGTAGCGATGTGACTAGGGTACCGGGGATCATGGTGAGCTGGCCAATAAGGTTCTCCTGAAACACCTCCTTGTAGTGGATGTTGTAGTCAAAGTCCAGCTTGCAGCCAGGGACGTCAGCCCGGTGCGTGTTGTTGTGCATCTCGCAATTTTCAAAACGGTAGTCGTAGATGTCTGTGTCGATGAAGGTGTTGTTGCGCAGGTACGAGTATCTGATAGATTCAAAACAAAGTTTTTTTTAGCACCTTTGCCTTATTGGTTATTCCTCATAAGATACATTTAAAATACAATAGAAATACTCTTAATTTTCTTTGCTGATGCTATTTTCCTAATGTAGTTCCTAATTAATTTACTTAATTTTGCACTTCTCCAGTAGCTTATCAGTATTTTGGAGTGGCTGTTATGTTTACATAGGTAAGTTGTTTTTTACCTGGTGGCTGGCTGTTTTCCATATTGTGTTTTTGTCCCTTACAACTTCCCTCTTCATCTTCATAATCTTTGTAATAATTATTTCTAACAAGCTCGTTCCAACTCATCCTACTTCAGCTTCTAGTTCTTTCTCTCTCCACATCCTCACCCAAATCATCGCTGCCATCCTTTCAACATGCTCAAACCACCTTCGGCAACTTCTGCCCCGAATAGTCCATATGCATTTTAAACCCAGTTTGTTTGTAAACTCTTAAGCTCGGTAATCTATCATTTACTGACAAACTACATTTCCAAATCACCTTTCTCATTTCATTGCACCCAAGCCCCTGTTCATCCTCGTTTGCAATTGCCCACATCAAACGCTCACACAAAATAACAAATATCCTACTACTGTATATTGTTTGCTGACCAAGCTATGTCCAAGTTATATTGTCCTTAGTTATATCTCTCTCTCCTTGCTGTGCCACCTTTTCTCTTGATATAGATGCCTATTAACATACGCCATTCTTGAGAACTTGATAATAAAGTATACACCGAAAACCAAAATGACCAACCAACCTAAAGAAAGTCCTGCTGGTCCGGACGTTGGTAAAGAGACAGTCGGTGAAGGTGCTGTTCTCGAAGATGACGTGGTTAATCACTACGTTGCTGAAGGTCACGTTACGGAATACTGTGGTGCTCATGTAGTGGATGTTGTCCAGGCGGGTATTGTTCAACACCGTGTTGGTCTGCACATCTGGAGAACAATAAGAAGGGTACATTGATGGATCTTTAAGGGGGAATGGTTCATTTTTAGGTCGAGTTTTTCATTTATTTATTCTTTTTCTAGTTTCCTCCCTAGACCTTAGCATTAGACGATTTTATTCAGATTAGGAAGTGTATATGGAGTTCAGAGGGTTGAGATAGTCTTTACCCTTATAATTCCCACAGATCCTTCTTAAATTGTATAAAATCGTCTAATGATAGCCAGAATAAACTGTCAAAATGCGTCACAACCTTCATAGAATTAAAAGGCGACCTATATCATCCATGCTAGAACAGGAATTATATATCTTACCAGTGGTGCAGTTGGCTAGGGCATTGTATTCTTCACTCTGTAGCAGCTTGATGTATTCCGGGAACCACACTGACAGTCCATAGAACCTGAGGCAAAGAATGTTCATTGCTAAATATGAACAAGAAAAGTAACTAGTGTATCGGGCAAAACAAGTAGGTAATATGAAAATGAAAAGTACTTATTGTATGGGCAAGGCAAGGAGGCATCTATCTCCCACTAATTAACCATACTCCACAATATTTGAATGATTTTGTGGAATAGGGATCTACTATGCAATTCCGTGTGCTTTTGAGTTTTGTGTGAGAAGGGAACAAAAGCAAGACTGTCTGTAGTTAAAATCCCTTCCATTAAGAGCGTGATCAGGAGCCAAATTCGCAATACGTAACCCTAGGCCAACAATTCAGTGATTCAGATAGTGTTTTTGTCCCTTGGAGAACTGCCATAGGGTCCAACCAAGAGGACTAATTTTCGCATGGAAAGTGGTCTTTAAATATTTCAACCAGACTATATTTAGCTAAGAATTGTTGACAGAAAAAGAGTATGGCAATTCTATTAAATATAAATCTACTATAGTGGATAATGCAACAATGATGTTATTAGTCCTATTATGGTTTAATGAAGAGAAGTCGAGTCCTATAATGGTATTTGAAATATAAGCTGATTCTAAAGTATAAGATGTTTTTTAACTTTAAATACGATAGCTTCATTTGTAATTGTATCTGGCTAAAGGTATAAAGGTGATATTTGGGCAGTGTGTTGTTCCCAAAATGTTTAAGTGGATCCCAGAGGTGGCAAGATAGTACCTAGGGCTAGGGGCTCCTACATACAGTAGCTGTTGTTTACAATTGAGGATTACCCTATAATAAATGGGCCTATATGTTTCCATTACCAAGAGTGCCACTTGGGTGATCAAGGCTTACACTTGCGTGCACGTATTTAAGCCTTTAAACAATTAGACGATATTATTCATAGTATAAGGAACGGGTTAAATTCAAAGATTTAATTATGTAGCCCTCTGATGTCTAAAGGTCCAGCCTATGCTGAATTAAGTCATCCAGTTTTAGCCAGAATAATAACGAAAATGACGAATTAAGTCATCCGGTTTTAGCCAGAATAATAACGAAAATGACGAATTAAGTCATCCGGTTTTAGCCAGAATAATAACGAAAATGACGAATTAAGTCATCCGGTTTTAGCCAGAATAATAACGAAAATTACGCCATCGTATTTAGTAAGTTAAGAAGATACAGGAATATGATTTGACTCACCCAAAGGAACATGTTAACCAAACAATGAGCAGCAAGACAGTGGTCTTGAAGTAGGGTGGTAGAAACAGTTGAAAGAAGAGGCCCCAGAACTGGAAAAATAGGGTTTATATTGAAGATCATTGTACAGGAATTGAACAGTTGCAAGTTTTGGGATACATGGAAGTTTAAGCTGTAGGCATTTTATTTAGTCAAAACATGTATATACAAACATTCTTATAACCACATAAGATTACATTGGCTGAATATTTTGATAATTGAACTCACTTAATAGACAGTTTTATGTGACACACTTCATTGCTTCTCTGATGGTCGATATTATCACTATCAACTAATGTTATTCAATAAATAATACAAAAGTATGTTGGTTTGTGATGGATGGGCATCATGTTGAATTTTAGTTAAATTACTTATGTGTTTACTTTAAGCTTATTTTAGCTTGGACTTCTACTGAATATCGAGATCTACCATTTAAATTTCTTTATAACCGGAATCTTGTAAATAATGGTGGCATTCAGATTGAGAAAACTTGGACAAATATAATAAGACATTAACTCTGAATAAAAACCAGTTATCAACTACTTAGAAGATTCTATTCATCATTAGGAAACTTTCAAGATATGTATATTCTCTGCACATGGTAGCACCTTTAGTAATACATAATATATTTCATAAACCTAAGCATTTCCTTACATAAATAATACAATGGAATGCGATATACAATGCATATGTAGGCTATACATAGTTTTCTTATATTAAAAATATTTTTGCAGACAATGACGACAGTATTGGCATCTGGTGGCTAGAATTAATATATTGGCTATATTTCAGAATAATTCACAATGATATACTGTATGTGTATTGTGTGAATAATACAATCAGTAGCCAGTCCCAGATTCGTATATATACAGTATACTGTACTGTATTAATATGTCACCATAGATTATTTATGAAGAATGGATGAGAACAGAATGCCAGGAAGGGTACTTGGAATGAGAGGGACTCCGGGCAGTGTATGATCACCAATTGTGTGGGAGAATGAAGTGAAACTCGGCATATTAGCCTAGCTAGGACTCTAGGAGGTTCGGAAGAGGAATATATCTCAATTTTTCCTATAGAGGGCTAATTTCCATATTCTTAAAGTGTAACATAGTATGCAGATAGAATATAATGTCCCACCTGTTCCAAGCCGTGCATGAAGTCTGCCCAGAATGTCTTGTTAGTGGTCTGTGAGTTGTGGTGTACGGATCGGTGTGTTGAAGGCATCTCCAGCTCTGATAACTGGTACTCCGCCCCGGGGTTGTCAGCGTTGTTCCACTTGAAGATTTTCTGAAGAAATTACCGGTTATTAGTTATATTACATTTTAGAGTAGATTTTAGATTATATTATATTTTAATGTCCGAAATTAGTAATGTGGATATAATTCCCTGTGAACATTCTACAGGTATTAGGGTATTCAAGATTAATCGAACCTACTGCCATCTGTGAGCTCTGACCACTATGCCACCAAGAAAGTTTTAAATTATATTATAATGTTGTATTACAATATCAGTTATCCTACTATAATACTTTGAGGCGTTTGGCGAGGATTAATGTTAGGGACTTTGTCATGTAATAGAGGCCCAACACTACGACAATAAGAGAGAGAGAGAGAGAGAGAGAGAGAGTAAAATAAACACCACGAAACATTTATAAAATCAATATATGGTTGACTGAAAACCCTGTCAGCCCACCTTATAGACCACCATGGCCTCCACCTCGCGTCCCTTCTCCAGGAGGAACCGTGGGGACTCGGGCATGTAATAGAGGCCCAACACCGCAGCGAAGGATGGTAAGGAACACACCACCAGGAAGATACGCCAGGAACTAAAGTGGTGCTCCTCGTCTAAAACCACTGTCAAACCTGTAAGAAAGGAAATAATAATTATTGAGAGACACTATACCCCCAACCAGGAGACATTAGGTGCTTACCATTCAGTTCTTGACTTTAAGATACTTCTGACTTCAGTGATTCCTTGTTTATTTTGTTCGTATTTTAGTTAGCACGAGATGATTTTATTAAGCTCCGAGAAGGGTTCTCACAAATTTACCTGTCCTAGGAATGATCATCTAAGCCACGAGCACTCGGAACACCAGCAGCCACGACACGAGAGGCAATGAACCCTCTCTTCAAAGCTCACAAACTCATCAGTGGTAGGAAAACGATGGATATGCTGCCACTGATTCATTCGCGTTATATTTTTTATTCAGCTTAAGAAGGACCCCTAGAAATCAGAGTGGTAAAACCTCTCTGTCTCTAAACAAGCCTTGCCTAAGCTGCATACAATAGTTTAGTGAAGAAGGGAAGGTATCACTCTATTTGAAGGCCCACACATTGAAGTCTGTCAGAAAGATGTCAACAACACGAGTAAGCTAGCATAATAAAAGGAAGTGCTAAAGGCAGATAGGAAATTAGGAAGAAAGGTATCACTGAGGATCATGACTCATTTTGACAGTTTCTACTGGCTATCATTTAGACGATATTATACAGCTTAGGAATGATCTATGGGAATCAAAAGGATAGAAACCATCTCATTTAACCCTTTGACTTCCATATACCCTTCCTAATCTGAATAAAATCGTCTAATATTAGCCAGAAAACAGAAAACAAATGCGTACAGTAATAGTATCTAGAAAGGGTTAAGACTTGCCTGTCCTGGGAATGATGATCCAAGCCATGAGAGCCGTGAAGACCCCGCCCAACGCCCAGAACACCAGCAGCCAGGAGAGGTGACGCCCACGCTCTCCCTGACTCACAAACTCACAGTAGTAGGCGAACACGATGGGTATGCCTCCACCGATCCTGCAATAACAACACAATCATCATTAATTCTCTCTCCCTGACTCACAAACTCACAGTAGTAGGCGAACACGATGGGTATGCTGCCACCGATCCTGCATATAAATTTTGATGACTTCAGCAGAAAAAATAAATAAGACATATGAAAGTTGAATGCTTAGAAAAATATCCAAACTACTTGTACACCAGATGTAAGTTAATGCTTAGAAAATGTCCAAACTACTTGTGCGTCAGATGGAAGTTAAATGCTTAGAAAATATCCAAACTATTTCTTGCATCAAATGGAAGTTAAATGCTTAGAAAATGTCCAAACTACTTGTACATCAGATGGCGCCGTCACAAAAGGCTCTAACACCCGACATTCACGAACTACCCTTACCCAATTCCGGAGCAGAGCCTGGTGGTCATGAAGTTACCATAGGTGGGCATGAAGGCGGTCATGATGCCGAAGAGAGCGTTGACCAGGAGAGCTGAGAGAAGGGCCCGGCGCCTCCCTACGTTGTCACTCAGGCTGCCCCAGATCACGGCACCGATCATCATGCCGATAAATGTGATAGCCGCTGGAAAGGGAGGAGGAAAACGATTAAGGGAGTGTTCTTTCAGGACCTCCTTCTCCCTCATATTTGATCCCATTAGTATTGAGATTTTAAGACGCTCGCCCCATTAGTTTGGTGATTTAAGACCTTTTGCCCCATTTATTTGTCAATTTTAAGACTTTTCATTCCATTTAGTAATTAAGTTTCCCCGGCGAGCGATAGCAAGCCTGCAATTTATGAGGAGCCGATCTTTGGCCAGTGCATTTTTCCGCAGAAAACTGAACACATTTATCTCGAAGGTTGGCCTTGGGTATATTTTTTTAAGTAATCCCTTTAGAGGTATATTGGTAATGACAAACCCATTTAGTATAAGGATAGAAAGGTAAAGTACACATCAAATAATCAAAGATAAACATCTCTCAATACACCCAACTTGACTTTATAAACCTTCATTTTACCGTCGATGTTTTACAGCGTGGGTTGAAACTTACCGACTACAAGAAGAACAAGAACTTACCGAGCCATCCCTTCTCAGTGCCGGACATACAGAGCTCCACCTCAGCGGACGGTATGACGTAGGCCACCACGAAGAGCTCTATGGTGTCCGCCGCCAGACCCAGACCCACCACAAACAACAGGAGACGCTGGAAGGATCCCGTCCCAGCCTGGAGGAGGGGGGGGGGGGGGAAATAGGCGGTAAGATAATATATTTTTTATTAATTTCACCACCACACCAAACACCTCCAATGAAATTAATGAAAGCATATACAGTATGTGATCCACCAGGATTCGAACCCGGGTTATCACACACAGATTTTTAGACACCTTAACCAATACACCATCAAGACGGTTATAGTAGGCCAGAAATCGTGACTCCCATCTTCTGTTAAGGGGACCCATCTCTGTGAGTTTTTTTCTCTCTCTAAGTTGTATCCAAGGTTAATAATTAAATATGACCAAAAACAAGTACTACCTCCTTAAGGGTAGAGGATAATGTAGGCTACCTGTTGTATAGCATCTTCGTGGAACTGTGAGAGTAGTGGTGTATCACTCTCCACATAGTCTAGTTCATCCGCCGCCTCTAGTGTGGTATCCCCCGGGCCTCCTCCTCCTCCACCACCACCACCACCACCACCACCACCTCCCCCTCCTCCTCCACCTTGGTCCTTGTGCTTGCCGTCCTCCGACATATAGCTCCGGCCGCCCCCGCTGCCGTGACGCACTAGGGATGCTGACTCCAGGCCGTCCTTACCCCCACTCATGGTCACCCTGGAACATCAACACTATTTACACACACATAACACATAATACAATCTCACACACTCACTCTAAATAACACCAACAGTCTTTACACACACATAGTATACTGTACATCACTATCTCACACACTCACTCTAAAGGCCCATCTTCACCCTATAATATCAAGAACGATCAGCAGTCATTACATATCTACATTTATGCAGAGAATTGGTGAGTGGACGGGAGTTACTGAGAGTGTCTGAGACGAAATGCTTTCTTTTCTACTTTGCCTGGAAGTGATGTGTGAGAGGATCCTCCCCACACATGCGAACAATACTCAATACAAGGGCGCACTGTGCCCCTGTACAGAGCAGGAAGCTGTGCAGGGGTAAAGAACCCCTTGAGGCGGTTGAGCACACCCAGCTTCTGAGAAGCCGTTTTAGCAAGAGTGGTGATATGGTCTTTCCAAGAGAGATCAGAAGAAAAATAGACACCGAAAATACTGAGAAGATGAAGGGTTAATTTTTGTAATGTTGAAGTATAAGGGATATTCTTCTGGGAGTTCTGTGTGGATGAGGGATTCAAAAGGCAAAACTGCCTGTGACGAGTGCTTCCCCCAGAGTTGAAAGAGTGACAGGGCCAAAATCAAGGAATGTTCAAGCCAAAATGTCTGGACACACGGAGTTTGAAGCAATTTAAGTCATAAGATGAGGGAAAGATGGATTCAGGGAGAGAGTTCCAGAGCTCAGCTGTTGAATAGAAGAAAGATTGGGAGTATTGTTTCACTCTTGGGTTGGAGAGTTGCACAGAGTAGGGGTGGGATTGTGTTGCAAGACGGGTATGTAGAGGAGGTGGTATACACTGAGAGAGCTCTGAGGAACACTGACTATTGTAATAGCAATAGAATAGTGAGAGATGCAACATTGCGACGAAGTGAGAGAGATTGCAGAGAACCGGTTAGGGATTTTTTTTTTTTTTTTTAAGGGAGCAAGCCTTAAAAAATGTGAAAGAAAATGTGATATGATATTTGGTGTCAGTGGGCCACTAAGTTTGGTCAGACAGCTGAAGATCAAGCGATTTGGGCTCGGACTCACTTAAGGGGAAATGGATCGTTTTTCTAGTCCCCCTTATCCCTCATGTTTAGCCCCATTAGTTTTCAGATTTTGAAGATGTTTGCCCCATAAGTTTGGCGATTTTAAGAGCTTTCGACCCATATCTTTGACAATATTAACACCTTTCGTGCTATTTAGGTGTCGAATTATTTTCCTGGCGAACGATAGTGAGTCTGTAATTTAGGAAGAACCGGGACATTTTTCTACCGAAAAATGTACAAATGTATCTAGAAGGGGGGGGGGGGTCCTAATGGATTTTTTTTTTTTTTTTAAGTTTGATGGAGGTCTAGTAGGGAGGAAACTCAATAAATAATAATAAATATATGAACTAATCGACTTCCAAATAAACCCTTCCCCCTTAAACTTGAGGAATCTGCTGCCCGAACTCTCCCAACCTTATATATAACGTGGCTCAGAACTGGATATTACCTGATCAACACTCTCTTCAACTTAACCCCTTCTGTACCAGCGACGTCCGTTTAGTTTAGTTCTAGCTATATTTGGACGATTTGATGCAGTTTAGGACGGATCTGTGGTAGTAAAAAGGGTTAAGTGAGATAGTTTGAAGCCTGTTAATTGCTGGAGTATAAAGGGTTAAGTGAGATAGTTTGAAGCCTGCTAATTGCTGGAGTATAAAGGGTTAAGTGAGATAGTTTGAAGCCTGCTAATTGCTGGAGTATAAAGGGTTAAGTGAGATAGTTTGAAGCCTGCTAATTGCTGGAGTATAAAGGGTTAAGTGAGATAGTTTGAAGCCTGCTAATTGCTGGAGTATAAAGGGTTAAGTGAGATTGTTTGAAGCCTGCTAATTGCTGGAGTATAAAGGGTTAAGTGAGATAGTTTGAAGCCTGCTAATTGCTGGAGTATAAAGGGTTAAGTGAGATAGTTTGAAGCCTGCTAATTGCTGGAGTATAAAGGGTTAAGTGAGATAGTTTGAAGCCTGCTAATTGCTGGAGTATAAAGGGTTAAGTGAGATAGTTGAAGCCTGCTAATTGCTGGAGTATAAAGGGTTAAGTGAGATAGTTTGAAGCCTGCTAATTGCTGGAGTATAAAGGGTTAAGTGAGATAGTTTGAAGCCTGCTAATTGCTGGAGTATAAAGGGTTAAGTGAGATAGTTTGAAGCCTGCTAATTGCTGGAGTATAAAGGGTTAAGTGAGATAGTTTGAAGCCTGCTAATTGCTGGAGTATAAAGGGTTAAGTGAGATAGTTTGAAGCCTGCTAATTGCTGGATTATAAAGGGTTAAGTGAGATAGTTTGAAGCCTGCTAATTGCTGGAGTATAAAGGGTTAAGTGAGATAGTTTGAAGCCTGCTAATTGCTGGAGTATAAAGGGTTAAGTGAGATAGTTTGAAGCCTGCTAATTGCTGGAGTATAAAGGGTTAAGTGAGATAGTTTGAAGCCTGCTAATTGCTGGAGTATAAAGGGTTAAGTGAGATAGTTTGAAGCCTGCTAATTGCTGGAGTATAAAGGGTTAAGTGAGATAGTTTGAAGCCTGCTAATTGCTGGAGTATAAAGGGTTAAGTGAGATAGTTTGAAGCCTGCTAATTGCTGGAGTATAAAGGGTTAAGTGAGATAGTTTGAAGCCTGCTAATTGCTGGAGTATAAAGGGTTAAGTGAGATAGTTTGAAGCCTGCTAATTGCTGGAGTATAAAGGGTTAAGTGAGATAGTTTGAAGCCTGCTAATTGCTGGATTATAAAGGGTTAAGTGAGATAGTTTGAAGCCTGCTAATTGCTGGAGTATAAAGGGTTAAGTGAGATAGTTAGAATCCTGCTAATTGCTGGAGTATAAAGGGTTAAGTGAGATAGTTAGAAGCCTGCTAATTGCTGGAGTATAAAGGGTTAAGTGAGATAGTTTGAAGCCTGCTAATTGCTGGAGTATAAAGGGTTAAGTGAGATAGTTTGAAGCCTGCTAATTGCTGGAGTATAAAGGGTTAAGTGAGATAGTTTGAAGCCTGCTAATTGCTGGAGTATAAAGGGTTAAGTGAGATAGTTAGAATCCTGCTAATTGCTGGAGTATAAAGGGTTAAGTGAGATAGTTAGAAGCCTGCTAATTGCTGGAGTATAAAGGGTTAAGTGAGATAGTTTGAAGCCTGCTAATTGCTGGAGTATAAAGGGTTAAGTGAGATAGTTTGAAGCCTGCTAATTGCTGGAGTATAAAGGGTTAAGTGAGATAGTTAGAATCCTGCTAATTGCTGGAGTAAAAAGGGTTAAGTGAGATAGTTAGAAGCCTGTTAATTGCTGCAAGCCCTTTATAAACTGCATACAATCGTCTCTAATAGTAGCCAGAATAAAGTTAAAAGAACGGCGCCGGTACAGAAGGGGTTAATTAAGTCTCCAGCCACTTCATTATAATCTGGACACAACCAGTATTTAATAGAAGAAAATACCAGCGCGTTTCCGTGTCTCGCATACTACTGACCTTTAAGGTAGTGGATGCCTTTTTGTGTGTTTTTTGTTGTTGTGGTCTATTAATTCATTTATTGGTTAGTTTCCTTGTTAGACTTCCCTCAAACTTAGAAAATCGCCCCCCCCCCAGATAAATTTGTACATTTTTTGGTAGAAAAAATTCCCTGCCGAAGGCCGATTCCTCTTATAATTACAGGTTCGCTATCGCTCGCCAGGAAAAAAATCGACACCTAAATGGCACGACAAAAGCATTTCCATTTTCCAGGCTTGCTATCGCTTGCCAGGATAAAAATTAGCACCTAATTTGTACGAAAGGTATTAATATTGAAGAAAAAAAATTAGGTGAAAGGTCATAAAATCGCCAAACTAATGGGGCCGAACGTATAACAAACTGAAAACTAATGGGGCTAAATATGAGGGAGAAGGGGGTTCCAGAAAAATCAACCCTTCCCCCCATAACACATACAGTACCGGCGTCATCCTATTAAATATATTCTGGCATTGATTAGAGAAATGTATTCGCTCAGGAGGGACCTCTAGCAATAATAAGGCTTAAAACTATCTCAAACAACCCTTCTAACTACCCCAGATCCTTCTTAAGCTGCAGAAAATAATCTAAATATAGCTAGAATAAAATATACCGCACGTCGCTGGTACTCAAAGGGTTAAGGTGACCCCTGTTGATTTTTTGCTGCGCACTGAGTAGAATGTGACATACTGTATATTGGGTAACCAAGTTCATGTATGGGCCTCCAAAGCAGACCGGTCGGAGAAAGCTCTCTCGTACTACGCCTTTAGTGAGAGTTTAGGTCATGTTGGTCAAGAGTTGGTCTATAGAAAGGGGAGAGTATTTTATCAACTCATCACTATACAAAAAATAGTAATACCAACATCATCACTACTACTATCACCATCGTCACTACTAGTATCACCATCATCGCTACAACTGTTCCCATCATCACTCCTACTGACACAACCATTCATCTCTTCAATTATTACCCCCCCCCCCCCTCTTTAAAACTGGTACACTGCCAGCGTGTGTCGTCGTCATCGGCCGTCTGTCTATCCGGAAACTCCTCCTAGAGACCTAGATCATTAGTTGGATTTTCATCAAACTTCTCGCGAACATTCGGTGGGTCAATGCGCCGATCAGTAAAAAAAAAAAAAAAAAAAAAAAAAAATATATATATATAATAATAATTCGCTCGGTAGTCAAGGTCCTAGGTAATAAATATGGTCATACCGTGCCTGTATGACTGTGTGTGTGTGTGTGTGTGTGTGTGTGTGTGTGTGTGTGTGTGTGTGTGTGTGTGTGTGTGTGTGTGTGTGTGTGTGTGTGTGTGTGTGCGCGCGCGCCCTGTAGAGGGACACACTATATTCCGTGGCAGTAGTGATGATTATGGTGTGTCTAAGTGTAATAGTGATAGTGGTGGTGATTATGGTAGCGCAGCTATGATGTTGCAGATGATCTGTTGTGATGATGATGGTTATTATGATAATGGTGGTGGTAATTGTGAAAGTAGTTGTAATAGTGGTGGTGTTAGTAGTAGTAGTGATGATGGTGGTGGTGGTGGTAGTAGGGATGATGGTGGTGGTGGTGGTAGTAGGGATGATGGTGGTAGTAGTAATGATAGTGATGGTTAAAATTACGGCATTGGCAGGAAAAGGGTTAATAGGTGTTAGAACTTGATAACACAAGTACAACACTAATCTACGACGTAACTCACGTCTCCAACTATACGGATCGCGAAGCTGATTCCCATTATGATAAACAATGGGTTACTTTCAACTCTTACTTTCTAATAGTACTCCCGAATCATTACATAAGCCCCATATGTGGCCTTTTTGTTGTATATACTGTATACTTGCTCTCCCCTTCTATTGTTAAGGGGAGATTTCCACTTGAAGGACTTTTTTCTTGACTCCTTTCTCCCTCATGTTTAGCCCCATTGCTTTTCTAATTTTAAGACGTTCGCCCCATTATTTTGACGATTTTAAGAACTTTCGACCCATTTCTGTCAAATTTAAGACCTTTCGTGCCATTTAGGTGTCGATTTTATCCTGGCGAGCGATAGCGAGCCTGTATTTTAAGAGGAACCGGCTTTCAGCCGGGACATTTTTCTACCGAAAAATGCACAAATTTATCTTGAAAGGGGGTCAAGGGGGGGCA
Organism: Paralithodes platypus; assembly: GCA_032716605.1. Taxonomy (NCBI): domain Eukaryota; kingdom Metazoa; phylum Arthropoda; class Malacostraca; order Decapoda; family Lithodidae; genus Paralithodes; species Paralithodes platypus. Next base: position 4,740,776 of record CM064562.1, on the reverse strand, counting down.
ATTACAAGTTTGATGGAAGTCTAGGAAACACACTAAAAATCTCCCCTTAAGTAGTAAGTAATGTAAGGTAGTTTTGTCCTGGTCCCCCGTCTTCCATTTAACTCTTTATTGTCAAGAGGATTAGAGCTCCAGTTAATGGGGGTGTTCTGGACCCCCCCCCCCCTCTCACTCTTGTTTAGCCCCATTAGTTTTGGATTTTTTAGACATTCGCCCTATTAGTTTGGCGATTTTAAGACCTTTCCTGCCATTTAGATGGGTTTTTTCCTGGTGAGGGAAAGCGAACTTGTATTTTAAGGAAGAACCGGGTTTCGGCCAGACATGCACATTTATCTCAAAGAGGGGTTTTGGTGGAACTTTTATAAGCTCGATAGAAAAAAAAATATATATATATATATATATGCTAATGATACAATTAGTTTCATGGATCTGGTTTTCACTGAATTTGTTTTATCTCCCTCTATTTTTTTTCCGGAAGTGTCTTTATTGAATCTTGCCATCTAACCTTGTCACTGAATCTTATTAGCGAGTAGCTTTACATGCAATACTTTTTTCCTTTGCCCCTCAACTTTCTCTTCATAATTGCTGAGGGGCACAGGGCCCTGGGTGAGGCTTTGGTTTCCCGGGTGTTTCCGCGCCCTCTTCAGCTCCCCGCCATGGAGTGGCTTCGGTCACCCAGGCTTTATTGTGGTAGGCAGGGAGGGTTTTGTGGGGGTGCTCGGTTATGGCCTTGGCCTTGCTCGGGGCCTTGGGGCTGTTCGGCCAGTCAGCTTGGGGAACAACAACAACAACATGCAATATTATAATTTTCTTCAACCATTATATTATGATCCTCGCTGTCTGTCTGTCCGTTTGTCTGGTTGGCTCTAAGTAGTAAAATTTATCAAAAACTAATAGACAGATTTACATGAACCTTCGTGCGTACATTTATTAGGTACCAAAGTAGAAACCTTATTTTCCCCCCCAATATTCGATGTCTCCCACCCCCTGCAACACACACACACACACAGAAAACAAATATATGTATATATATATATTTGGGTAATCCTGACGATAGGCCTACTCACTGTGAGATATCCTGGACATTGAAGGACTTCACACTGTTCACACACACAATATGATTGGGTGACCCAAATTGGAGGCTTAAGGGTTTAACCCATAACATTTAACATGCCAGTATTTCGACAATGCATAAACAAAATTAAATTTAATTTGGATGCTGCCTATACCTATGCAAACGCTCAGACCATATTGGCTGCGAACCGAAATGGCCACGAACCAAAATGGTCAAGACTGATTTTCACCGTTTAGCCCTGCTCATATTTGCCAAAATGGAACAAAATGGCCACGGACAAAAACGGCCATGGACCAATATTACATAAAATATGAACGTTCAGCCAACATCGGCTGCAGACCAACGCGAACCAAAACGGCCACAAACCATAATAGTCACTGGCTAATTATAGTAAATCGTCGGCTCGGCTCTGCCCATATCTTTCATGGGCCAATATTACTGTGCACCAACACGACCATAAACCAGAACAACCCTTCATATTCGACGAATATAAATAAAACTTGTTATGGTTTACAAGCATGGCGTGGCTATGTACTCTACAATACTCTACTAAGCAGAGTTTATCTGTAACTCCTATAGGTTCACCACAGACTGAATATAATTATAAAGTTATAGCCAGTCACACGGGAGAATGGTGTTGATATGGACTGTACATCTGTTGCGTCACCATACTCCGGTTCATAAGCTTTATTTAATAGTTCATATGGCGTGAGGATGTCGTCCGGTGATTGGCTGGTGAGTTGGCACGGACAGCTGTGATTGGTGAAGCTAAGTAGTTATATATACAGTTAATTTTAAATGTAAATAATTTAAGTCCCATAAAAGCAAGGTATGGGTGAGACTGGACTAATGTCTCCTAAGTTACACGACAGATCATTGTTCGATTACATTTGCTGCAGTTAACCATTATATATGTTACAAAAGTGTCTATTATTTTCGCTTTACAACTCTTGGGTAATTAATATTATAGCGACATTAATAAAATAACAATTGTGTAGCGCCAGAATGTCATGGAATCCAGAGAGTTAAGTTTCAATGTAGCGATAGAGTAGCGCAAGTATTATTACGGGTTATGATAATTCGACCACTGAAAACGGACATACATCATTAATTATACCGCCCCTTCTGGTTTTAAAAGCCTGGGGTAAAACTTCATCAGCTAAGTTGTTTGACAAGTTTGACTAGTTCCTGGAGGTGGTGGGGCCCTAAGCCTTCAGTAGTGTGGTGCCAGTGAAGAGACTCATACCTTGGTCCTCTGAGCGCTCCTGCGTCCCAAGTGACACCCGTACTTGTCACTTGGCGTATTTACCCGCACCATACATACAAGAACTACAGTAACCGCCTCACGTATCGTTTCTCCAAGACTCCAACCCTCTTGCATCTCGAGTGTCTAGTTGATACCCTTGCCATATCTCACACTCCTGGCATTCTTTCCCTCATCCTATTTCTTGTCATTCAGCATCTATGCCTCCACGTTCCGGACTAGATCTAGCAACTGCATGTATAGTCTATTAGCTCTCTTTCATTCCTCCTTGCACTCAAAGCATATACAGAGCGCGTTCCCCATTGCATATCGTACACCCATTACATCCTCTTTCACCTCTTATCGCACTGTCAATGTAGTGCATCTTCATTCCTTCCTTGATAGCGATTCCCCTTTATCAGCAATGCGCCCGCTTGCAGTACATCCTCAAGATATCCCTATATTCGTCTAGAACAGTCCATCCTAATCAGTCCCCCTTGCAATGACCCCTGGATTAATAGTGCCCTTTAATTCTCCTGGCACAGCCTCTATCATACGTGTCCAAATCCAACTCCCCTTAACCAACGGGACAATATTCCTTTACCCCTCCATGATTTTAAAATTCTCCTCCTATTGGTCTGACACCGCATCCACCCTCTACAATTCCTCCCCCATTGCCCCCTAACCTATGGGCCGCCTCTCCTTCAGCTTTCCCCCCCCCCCCCCCCCCTCCTATTGTTCTGGCATAACATTCACCCTCTACAATTCTTCTCCAGTGCCCCCTAAAGCCGACTCTCCTTCAACACCCACATCTCCTCCTCCTTAAAGTTCTTCTCCCAATGCCCCCTAGCCTAAGGGCCCGCCTCTCCTTCAGTACTCCCAGCTCCTCGTAGCCACAGTTCAAGATGTGGGTAAATAGTGACGTAGGGGTGCTGCTGAGGTCTGGTGCCATTCTGGGTCTGTCGCCATCATGCTTCTCACAACTTTCATACTCTATAAAGTAAGTAGTCTACCATTACCAGTTTCGAAGTTTTGAACTTATTTAGTCTAATTAAACTTACGTTATGCTTGATTTCGAGTACATCATTAATATGTAACCCTATAAATATTTAATGTGTGCATTTTCCTCTAGCAGAACATAATTTTATCTACAGGCTACACCTGCTATCATTCTTCTTTCATTAGACTATCACCATGTGGAGTTTCTGGAAATATGAATTTAACTTGGGTAGTAACTACAAGACCTTGGGTGATGCTGAAGGTAAACCAGGGAGGCCAGAGTTAAATCATAATGTCCTGTATAACCTTAACAACAGCAACAACAACAACAACCTTAACTCTTTCAGTACGGATGATGTCTTTCATATGTTATTCTGGCTATATGTAGACATTGTAACGCAGCTTAGGAAAGATTTAGGTTACTAAGGGGTTCAATTGTGGTTGAGGACTCTTAGTCTTTCTTCTATTCAACTGCTGAGCTCTGGAACTCTCTCCATGAATCCGTCTTTCCCTCTTCATATGACTTAAATTGCTTCAAACTCCGTGTGTCCAGGCATTTTGGGTCGAACGTTCCTTGATGTTGGTCCTGTCACTCTTTCAACTCTGGGGGAGGCACTCGATACAGGAAGTTCTGCCTTTTGTCTTCCTCACTCAATAGAAAAAAAAGGACGTTCATAGAGTACTGTACACCAAGACCAGACACCCACTGAACGGGATCTGCTTGTCCATCACCATAAACAGAACTTTGACTGTTGTGTTCCCAAGATGAATGAATTAGTCTGTGATGTAATATATCTTGGACTGAGGTACTCCTAACACGAGCTCAATGAAATCAAATAATGGAAACCAGAATTAAATACATATATAAATACATAAATATATTAGTAAATTAATATATATACTATATATACCGGTATATATATATATATATATATATATATATATATATATATATATATATATATAATGGTATGTTACAGGTATTGTTCATACAATTGGTAATATTGAAGGCTATAAGATTAAATTAGTCCAATAAGTTCATATATCCTACCAATATCTGTCATTTAAAATTCATGAATTCTTAACTGTACACAGACAAGCTTACTAACTGTAAATACAATTAGATGGATAAGCATTAATTATTCTACTGGATTTGTATTACCATATATAATTAATTCAGTAGGCCTAGTCACTTCCGCTCAATAAATATATTTGAGTGACTTGCCGTTGTTGTTTTTCTCTGGAAAGGACACATGCTACACACAACTTCACCTTTTGAACCATGTTTTTGTTTAGCGGATAGTAAATTGCCATGCCCCCCTCCCCATCTTGTTTGCTCAGCTATTTCCAATATATATATATATATATTAATTAAGAAAACTTGGCATTAATACGACACAGAGACACAGTAGATTCATAGTTTTCCATTGACTATCGGGAAATCAGCTACTAAAGGATTCAATTTACCATCAGCTGAAATAAATAATAATTTAATAATACTCTCTGGCTATTGATATATACAGAACAGTAAACATCCAAATATAGAGATAATGTTAATAAGAACCAGAAACATTAAACAACACATAAAATAAAGAATAACATCCAATAATACATACATGACAATAAATATAATTAAACATACATAACCATACATGGCCATATACTGCAGCCAATACATTAATGTTAAGGGGAGGTATTTAGTTTGTTCCCTAGACCTCCATCAAGCTTAAAATTACACCCCCTTGAGTCCCTTTCAAGATAAATTTGTAAATTTTTCGGTAGAAAAATTTCCCGGCCGAAGGCCGGTTTCTCTTAAATTACAGGCTCGCTATCGCTCGCCAGGATAAAATCGACACCTGAATTGCACAAAAGGTCTTACTATGGGGTGAAAGTTCTTAAAATCGATAAACTAATGGGGCAAACGTTTTATAATATCAAAAGCAATGGGGCTAAACATGAAGGAGAAAGGGGTCAAGAAAAAAATCCCTCAAGTGGAGATCTCCCCTTAAGTAAGAGGCAAGATTAAATACCGACAACATTAAGGGGAGATTTCCACTTGAAGGAATTTTTTCTTGGCTCCTTTCTCCCTCATGTCTAGCCCCCTTGCTTTTGAGATTTTATGACGTTCGCCCCATTAGTTTGGCGATTTTAAGAATTTACGCCCCATTGTCAATTTTAAGATCTTTCGTGCCATTTAGGTGTCGATTTTATCCTGGCGAGCGATAGCGAGCCTGTAATTTAAGAGCAACCGGCCTTCGGCCGGGACATTTTTCTACCGAAAAATGTAAAAATTTATCTTGAAAGGGGGTCAAGGGGGTGAAATTTTTAGATTGCTGGAGGAGTAGGAAACATACTAAAAACCTCCCCTTAATACCTTCTGTACCATCGACATCCTGTTTTATTATATTCTGGCTACTGCTAATCGATGTTTTTCCGTTTAGGAAGGGTCTCTAGCAATCACAAGGCTTCAAACTATCTCAATCAACCCTTGTAACTACCACAGACCCTTCCTAAGCTGCCTAAAATCGTCTAAATATAGCTAGCATGAAATACAACTGACGTCGCTGGTACAGAAAGGTAGGTTCCGACTACTGTTAGCCAGGATTAATGGCATGCTATACCCGGTTCTAAATTAGTAGTCCAGAAATCGTGAACCCTGACCTCTGTAAACTCCAAAAGGGCTAGAACAAAAATGGGCTGTATACATTTCCACACCTATTCCCTGGCTGACCCTTCCCAAATGGTAGACATATTAGCCCGATTACTCTTATAGTGGTTTGTGAGTTGTAGAGGTTAATGTTCAAAGGTTTTGGTCTACTTGCTTGGAATAGGGTATAGCGTGACGAAGGGGTTAAGGGGGTTGACCCGGTGTTTTTCCTCCTTTTTCTCTCTTTCTCTGGCTTGTATTCCTTCGGCCCTATTCAGCCTACTGTTTTAAGACGTTTACCCCCATCCAGGTGTCAATATTTTCCTGGCGAGCGGTAGCGAGCCAGCATATATATATATTTGTGTTTAGGCAGCAAGCTAAATTTGTAAATTTTTCGATAGAAAAATGTATCCGGCGAAGCCAGATCCCTCCATACAATGCCGGCGAGCGATAGAAATCGACACCTGGATGGGGAAAAACGTCTTAAAACAGTTGGCTGAATGGGGCCGAATGGATACAAGCCAGGGAAATGGAGAAAAGGAGAGAAAGATAAAAACAAAAACGGTGACCCCCCTTAACGCTAGTCAGACCATGCAAGAAGGATGCACTTAAGTCATTCACTCACACGGCGCCTCCTATAGTATGTTGGTCAGGCTACCTACACGCGATATTGTTCTACTTAGGAAGGATCTCTCCGTGTGTGAGAGAAGATTGGTGGAGATGGGTTTTAGTCATAATAATAATTCCTAGAGATCCTTCCTAAGCTGGACAAAGTCGTCTGGAGGTAGCTATAGTCTATTCGCTGTAAGTAGGCGAGAAATCATGACCTCTAGCCTCTGTAACTCAAACCCGACTTGAGTAATCGAGCTAATATTTCTACCATTTGCGAAGAGTTAGTCGAGGAATAGATGTGGAAATGTACAGCCAATGTTCTCTTGCCCTTTTTGAGTTACAGAGGATAGAGGTCATGATTTCTCGCCTACTTACAGCGAATAGACTATAGTGTGATTCCCTTGGCGCCTTCCTTACCTGTTTCTGGTGCAGGGGTTTGGTTGGTTGGTTGGGTATGGGAGGAGTCGGGGAAGGGTTGGGTTATGGAGGATGTTAGTAGGCTCAGCAAGTGTAGGAGGATAAGCTTAGCACAACTTGATGGCCGCTCAGTCAGCAAGAGTCTGCAACGAAACACCTTCTTGTACACCCACCTGACGTTATTCTTGACTTACAGTGTGCTGGTTTAATTAATCCAATAGGGTTGATAGCCTCTGAAGTCCTATTTTAACTAACCCCCACCAGCGTTCTTGACTTACAGTGTGCTGGCTTAATAATCCAATAGGGTTGATAGCCTCTGAAGTCCTATTTTAACTAACTAACCCCCACCAGCGTTCTTGACTTACAGTGTGCTGGCTTAATAATCCAATAGGGTTGATAGCATCTGAAGTCCAATTTTAACTAACTAACCCCCACCAGCGTTCTTGACTTACAGTGTGCTGGCTTAATAATCCAATAGGGTTGATAGCATCTGAAGTCCAATTTTAACTAACTAACCCCCACCAGCGTTCTTGACTTACAGTGTGCTGGCTTAATAATCCAATAGGGTTGATAGCATCTGAAGTCCAATTTTAACTAACTAACCCCCACCAGCGTTCTTGACTTACAGTGTGCTGGCTTAATAATCCAATAGGGTTGATAGCCTCTGAAGTTCAATTTTAACTAACTAACCCCCACCAGCGTTCTTGACTTACAGTGTGCTGGCTTAATAATCCAATAGGGTTGATAGCCTCTGAAGTCCTATTTTAACTAACTAACCCCCACCAGCGTTACCAAGTTGCTAGAGTAAGTCAATGCTGAGAATCGCTAGAATGATGCCACAATCTCTATAATATCGTTGTTAAGGACAGAGGTCCTCTTTAGTGTGAAGGCTTCTATTCTTTATAACGTAGCACTGATTATCCGACATGGTTTTAAAAGGCTGCATCCGCTATTTATTGGCAGATAGACTCACAAGTTGCACATATTTATTTAATACATTTGAAACATTGTGAAGAAATTATCAATGATATTATAATTATTATAATTACATATTGTTATTATTAATATTATTATTATTATTATTGTTATTTATATTATTATTGTGTTTAATTATTAGTGTTATTTATATTAGTATTATTATTCTTAGACCTACATAATTATATATACATATATATATATATGTACATTAAGACGGACACACGTTAACGGTGAAGTGGGTGACCAAGGTGTAGGTAAACAAACAAGTGGGTAAAGCAAACAATACTATAAACTCCTCACTATAAACTGTATAATACATCAGTGTAACTCACTCACTACCATTTGGCTAGATAATATACTGGCGATCATTAGACCATGTTTAGCAAGGTTAGGAAGGACGTTTGTTAGTCAGAGGGTTAGTTTATACCCTTATGATTCATGAAAGTCCGTCTAAAAGTTTTAGCAAGGTTAGGAAGGACGTTTGTTAGTCAGAGGGTTAGTTGATACCCTTATGATTCATGAAAGTCCGTCTCAAAGTTTAAGGGGAGGTTTTTAGTTTGTTCCCTAGACCTCCATCAAGCTTAAATTTACACCCCTTTGAGCCCCTTTCAAGATAAATGTGTACATTTTTCGGTAGAAAAATGTTCCGGCCTAAAGCCGTTTCCTCTTAAATTACAGGCTCACTATCTTTCGCCAGGAAAAAAAATCGACTCCTAAATGGCACGAAAGGTCTTAAAATTGACAAATGGGGCGAAAGTTCTTAAAATCACCAAACTAATGGGACGAACGTCTCACAATTTCAAATGGAAAAGGCATGAGGGGGAAAGGGGTCATGAAAAAAAAATCCCTGAAGTCGAAATAATTTCCCCTTAATAATGAGAATGGTCTCGAGTTAGTCAGGATATAGTCTAAATGTCACCATGATATTGAAAGGGTTAAAACTTAATAAACACACAGAGTGACTGAGGTATAGTTTATGGTGTGGACAAGAAGGTGTTTACACTCGCTGGTTTAAACTCAACACACACACACACACACACACACACACACATGCACGTGGGAAATTACACCCAGAAAAATTGGTGACGAAAAATAGAATCACATTAAAAACACATTATATCCGGTATCACACGTGCAACTTTTCCGGCACTTGTAGTCTGGTATGTTTGGCAATTAAGTTTGATATTATTTCAGTCTTTTAAGGGGAGATCTCCACTTGAAGGATTTTTTTCTTGACCCCTTTCTCCCTCATGTTTAGCCCCATTGCTTTTGATATTATAAAACGTTTGCCCCATTAGTTTAGCGATTTTAAGAACTTTCACCCCATATTAAGACCTTTCGTGCAATTCAGGTGTCGATTTTATCCTGGCGAGCGATAGCGAGCCTGTAATTTAAGAGGAATCGGCCTTCGGCCGGAACATTTTTCTACCGAAAAATGTACAAATTTATCTTGAAAAGGACTCAAGGGGGTGTAATTTTAAGATTGATGGAGGTCTAGGGAACAAACTAAATACCTCCCCTTAAATTCATATAAAGTCAGTCTAGTTCTCGATGCCAATGCTAAAATACCAAACAATTTGTACGCGAAAAAAACTATCTCGTTGAAAATTGACGTAAAAAGCACGCTCGTGTGACACCAGCTTAAGCTAATCACGATCATCTTACCAAAGGAAAGGGAATGGAACTATGTGCTAATAGTTAAAGTTTTGGTTGAGGTGTTTGTGAAAGTGAGCGAAAAACACAACAAATAGACCATTATATCAATAGATTTTAACCCGGGACAACTTAAGGGGGAATGGTTACATTTTTTGGTCGATTTTTGTTTTACCTGGTGATAATATGGTCTACTGTTTGATAAGCATGTAACTAAACAATCCATTATAATCTTATTAAGGTAAATGTAATGAGGGTACAGTGCTACAGGCGTACCAAAATCTAATTAGTCGACTTTTTTTCCTATTAAAAATATATCTCAATCTGCCCGAGAATTAAGTCTGAAAAATCCGCTACTGTACTCAAAATATGATCCCGAACATATATCAGCATTCTCTTGGGGAGTGAAGGGTATGGCTAAGACAGACATTAAGAGGAGTTTTTTGTGTTTTTTCTGGACCTCTAATATCTACCAATTATATCCCCTCTATTTGATTTAGCAATTATATCCCCTCTATTTGATTTAGCAATTATATCCCCTCTCTTATCTAGCAAATTATATCTCCTCTCTTTCTTTTATTTAGCATATTTTCTCCACTCTTATCTATTAATTATATCCCCTCTCTTACATATATTTATCAATTATATTCACTCTCTTACATATATTTATCAATTATATTCCCTCTCTTAAATATATTTATCAATTATATTCCCTCTCTTACATATATTTATCAATTATATTCCCTCTCTTACATATATTTATCAATTATATTCCCTCTCTTACATATATTTATCAATTATATTCCCTCTCTTACATATATTTATCAATTATATCCCCTCTCTTACATATATTTATCAATTATACCCCCTCTCTTTCTATCTAACAATTATTTTCCCTCTCTATCCTCTATCTAACAATTATATCCCTTCTCTATCTTCTATTTAGCAATAATCCCTTCTCTTTATATTATTAGCTTACCATTTTGCCTTATACCAACTGGTTACTGTAGTCAATACTTGGAATGTGTCTGTACAGTATATTTGCCTGAGTATTGGTCTAATTATTCATAAAACAAATCGATTACACTCATTATGTAATTATATATCGCTACTAACCAAAATAAATTAGCCAAAGTAATGCCTTCTCCCGACTACTAAGATGTGTTTTATAAATATTCAGTGCAGTAATAACTCTATATTATAAGCGTTGGTAACATGCAGTAAGTACGGTCACGCTCAGAAGTTGTGTCTTAAGAGGAGATATATATTTATTTATATATGTATTAATTTATATATATTTGTATTTATTTATTGTCCTGATCAAACAAAGGCAGGTTCCTTCTAAATTGCAGGCCTGCTATCGCTCGCCAGGAAAATAATGACACCTAAATGGCATATAGCCAAGCTAATGGGGTGAACGTATATCAAATTTAAAACTAATCTGGGTAAGCATAAGGAACAAGGGGGTCCAGAAATACCCCCCCCCCCCAAACCTCCATAAAGTTCAACATTGATGATCTCTAGTAAAAAGTGTAAGTTGTAAAGATTGGACATGACGTTTGATCGTGACTGTACTGTTAACAAGAACACAGAAACATGCAAGGTGTTCACAATAACACAGTGGAACTATTTACCTCATGCATAATAATAATACATATATATCCTTAAACATATAATGGCACATATAGGAATCATTAAGAATATACCCTTGGTAATTATATATATATATATATATATATATATATATATATATATATATATATATATATACAGTATATTATATAATATCAATTCAGTCAGTACCTGTTACTTACAACCAAATTCACCTGATATAGGGCACAGCGCGTTGATCTGAGGGCACTGTTAAGAGTCGAGGCTGTAAAACACGTATATTATATATTTGGGATTCACACTTAACCCCTTCAGGATCTAAGACGCATTTTTTTAATATTTTCTGGCTATTATTAGAGGATTGGATTCAGATTAGGAAGGGTATAAGGAAGTCAGGGGTTGAATTGAGATAGTCTTTACCTGTTTAACGCCCACACGTCTTTCCTAAACTGTGTCAAATCGTTTCATGATAGCCAGAATAAGCTGTCCAAATGCGTCACGGGCCTCAAGGGGTTAATTTCCTCTACTGGATGGGTTGGTTTTCGTCCTTACCGACATCCTTTTATCCTTGTCATCTATTTGTTTACCTCATATATTTGTTGTGTTTTCACTCACCTCTTTATATTTTTCTTTGTTTTTGTTTTGTTATCAACATTATAATCCATTTGTTTACCTTTTCTATTTTGTTCATCCACCTCTTTATATTTTTCTTTGATTTTGTTTTTTATCAGCACTCTATTCTCTCTTTTAAGATTTTCTCCTTCTGATTGTATATAAAATGGCTCATGGTGTTTACGTCTTTGAAGAACGCTAATATTGATTCTAAATTATGAACAAATACAATAAGCATTAATTAATAATAAATGTATAATATGAACCGTTTCGTTATAACTTCTATTTCATACTACAAAAAAATAAAATAAACAGTATGATAGATTCTGATTATACAATATGCATTAATACATTTATATATATAATATGAGCCATTTAATTATAAACTCTGTCATACGGTACTACAAGAAAGATTGTTCACGATATCTAAATGTTCTTGAATATGATAATGGATATTGGAATGGGTCATCGAATTTCTCTGTGGTTTATTTTCTTAGCAGTTATTTTCCAGGGTGGTTAAAGGGATATTATTATTTATGTATGTGTTCATCTTTTATTTATTGTTTTCAGTTTCCTCCCAAGAACTCCATCAAACTAATTAAAATACCTCCAATAAATATCCCGAAATATATGTGTACATTTTTCGGTAGAAAAATTCCCCCTTATTTCCTGTGCACTCCCTTCCAATGTAATGTACCTTACTGTGGCGTCTCTCCCCTGCCCCAGACATCATGTACGTACACCACACAACCTTTAGCCAATCATTGATTTAAAGCTGTAAGTCAAACCTGCCGAGGACATGCTGTACATACATGTACCAGGAAGAGGCGCCACCAATAATACACGCTCAAAATCGTGAACTCCAATGTAACTAAATTGATATACATACTCGTAGTTCGTGTTTCAATTGTTTATGTATTAGCTACACTATATAATTGAATGTATAAATATAACCAAACAAATTTAAACTTGATGGAGGACTAGGGAACAAACTAAAAACCACCCCTTAACCCCTTCTGTACCAGCGACGTCTTTTTTATTTTATTCTAGCTATATTTAGACGATTTTGTGCAGTTTAAGAAGGATATGTGGTAGTGAAATGGGGTAAAATTATATAGTTCGAAGCTTGTTACCGGTAATGGCTAGAAATCCTTTTATAAACTGGATAAAAATCATCTAATAGTAGCCGGAATGAATGCAAAAGGACGGCACTGGTACTGAAAGGGTTAACAGGGTCCATATTATCTTCCCAGTAAAATTTATCTCGGCATATCTATCGTACACTGGTTAAGGAGGAAGAGGTTATTTTTTGACCGATTATTTCATATATCTATTATATTTGTTTCGTTTCATCCCTAGAACTCCATCAAACTTAAAAACAAAACAAAAATCATTAGATCCCCCTTCTAGATTAATTTGTAATTTTTTCGATAGAAATATTTCTCGGCCGAAGGCCGGTTCTTCCAACATTACAGGCTCACTATCGTTCGCCAGGGAAAACATCGACACCTAAATAGCACGAAAGGTCTTAATATTGACAAAGAAATGGGGCGAAAGGTCATAAAATCGACAAACTAATGGGGCAAATATCTTAAAATCTGAAAGCTGATGGGGCTAAACAAGAGGAAGAAGGGAGGCCTGAAAAACGTTCCATCTCCCCTTGCACTATGGGTTTATAGAAAGTATGATAGGGTAATTATTATAGTGGCTATTATTATATACCACTATAAAGGTATAATTGGTATTATAGGGGTAGCAAGATTAATCACCATCAGTGTACCCAATTATTGTACGGTTGGCCAGATAAGTCATGTCTGCGCTGTCTTTACGTTTTGCTTGCTGTGTGCTGTATTAATGTCTGTCAGATGTTGAATAGGTTTTGTAAAGAGAGGAACATGTTAGTATATCTCACTCGAAACTATGAATTAATGCTCAGATAGTGCAGAAACCAATTATTGATCGAAATATACTTGGTGCCGCGATATGACTTATTTGGGCAACTGTACATACCATTTGTACACCCTTGACTCTTTCAGTGCACCCTTCAGTAAAATATACAGGTGATAGAGTATTGTTCAGAAAATAAATTTTGAGAGTGCATTTGCTGTATTATTTAGATTATTTAGTAGATTACGCCTGTGGCATTTTCTGCAAAATCGTCTAATCAATATTTTAGCGTACAGAAAATAAGACAACAAGAAATTCAATTAGCATTCCCCATTCCACATTTTCGCATTGAACGATTTCAGCCACGCTTTGTGCAACACATTTATTTTGCTCGTGGACTCAATTAAGATTTCCAAATCGTACCCTGATTTTTTTCCACAATAATCGTATCTTTGTTCATGTCCTATTTCTCACCTTCTGAAGTACAAGAGAAGGTGTAGACAGAAGTAATATGGTTGCAGATGTTGATGTTATGGGGGGAGGTGCCAAGTGTGTGAGGGGAGAGGTCGGTAAGCTACTAGTGTGTTCCCCTCGTCCCAGCTGCCCTCCCCTTTCCCTCACTCCCTCTCTCCCCTCATTTCATCGATTGCCTAACATTTCCAGAAGTACCTATAGCCACCGTCTGCTTACCTTCCATGCTTGTGGTAGAGGGAGGCGCCAAGTACCGGAGACGAGCACTAGAGGAAGATTAACGTGTCAGTGTGTGAAAGAGGGGAACACGGAGGTAGATATATTTCCAGCTGAGCTTTTCTGGCCTGTCCGCCTTCCAGCCCGCCTCAGAACTGTCAAGCCGGGATCTGCGCGCGCATCCAGACTTTACTATTTTGTGTTTTTTTTTTTTTTTTGGCTCATGGCAATATTAATACCTCGTCTTCCATGGTCCAGAGCTATTATCCCCTTACATGTTATCATCACTATCGCTGCTAAGTTGTTCACTGTATCGATTTTCCCCTTGCGTTGGTGAGTGGGGTTTGCGTGTTGTTGGATGTGTGTGTGCGTGTCATTTGTTTGTGTTTGTGTTTGTGTATGCGTGTAGTGTGTGGTATGGTGGGCGGAGGAAAACAAGGGTGGGAGGGAGCAACAGTTTGGTTTGGTTGCAGGGTTTGGAAGCCTTATACAGATCTCGAACCAGTCTTTGAATACACTTCCACTATATGCATCGATTTTGTCTTGCATGGCGATATACAGAGCGTTCATGTGTTATGTGCATACATCTCTCTCTCTCTCTCAGTATATATATATATATATATATATAAAGGGCTCTTTTTGTCTGTCTGTTCACGAACTACTCCCTCAGTTTTCAAGATGGAGAGCCCATACTTGGGATGTATGTTAATGAGGTGCCAGAATAGGTTTTAAGCGAAATTAGTTTTGTCCCTTCACCCCCCGGGGGGAGGGGGAAGGAGCCCCCCCCCCCCCTCCTTTTACATTAGTGTCATGTTACTCTATGAGCTAGTGGTAAGCTATTCTGGTAAACTACTGGAATTAATCATATATATTGTTTTGATATTAAGATTTCGCCAATAAGTACTCCATCAGATAAAGATATTATTTCTGGGTAACATTAGGTAATTGCAATATGACTGCAATACAATATTGATAAAGTCACTTTGTATAATACCCTTGGTTACTGTAGACACATTGTTCGTAATGAAGGACTGATGGAACCCATTGACATATATATATATTATTTTATTTTTTCTATGTGAGTGAGGGAGACAAAAGGCAGGACTGCCTGTAGCGAGTGCCTCCCCCAGAGTTGAAAGAGTGACAGGGCCAAAGTCAAGGGACGTTCGAGCCAAAATACCAGGACACACGGAGTTTGAAGCAATTTAAGTCATAGAAATGAGGAAAGACTGATTCTGGGAGAGAGTTCCATATATAATTAAGTATATTAGACTTAATATTTTAGCACTGTTTATTCTTATCACCTTAATTGACATCTTGAGTCTCTGTTTACTATATAAAAAGATCATATGTGAATATTGCTGATACCAATTGTTGATCAACACAAAATTGGTGCCGAGACAACACTTATTAGCGCGACTGTACAATACACGAAATATAAACCAGACCCATGCACACACTCATGACTAAAGGTACTAAACTGGTACAGTATTTAAAGTGTCCATAATAATATACCCTTATCAATTAACCACTTGCGAGTTTTGGGCTATAAGGAGAAGTTTGAGCTGGAGACACCGCTATTATGGGGGGATAGGCGCATTTATTTGCTAATTTATATATATATATATATATATATATATATATATATATATATTTATAATTTATTTAGCTTCCTCCCTAGACCTCTATCAAGCTTAAAAAAAAAAACACCCCCTTCAAGATAAATGTGTACATTTTTCGGTAGAAAAATGTCCCCGCCTAAGGCCGATTCCTCTAAAAATTACAGGCTCGCCAGGAAAACATCGATACCTAAATGGCACGAAAGGTTTTAAAATGTACAACGAAATGGGGCGAATGGTGTTATAATCGCCAAACTAATGGGCAGAACACTCTTAAAACGAATGGGGCTAAACACAAGGGAGAAGGGGGACCCGAAAAACGACCCATTTCCCCATAAACAGAAATGCAATAATAATTTAGGGGTCTGGTGGGTAGAAAGAATGTTTAATTGGGTTTCATGCAAATATACATGTACTAAGACCGTATTTTAGCTGGTAATTCTGCTAAACATCGATGTCAACGCAGTCACTAAAATGATACCCAGTCTAAAGAACAAACCATACGAAGAACGTCTTGAAGAATTACATCTGTTTCCCCTAACAACGCGTAGATTATGAGGCGACCTAATTCAAGTCTTTAAGATCATCAGAAGCATCAACAATATGAACTGTAGTAAATACTTTACAATTGACCGATCAAACTACACACAGGGAAATGGTTGCAAAATCATTGAACTCGCACAAATCCAAGAATGTCTTCTTCAATCGAGTCGTCAACTTGTGGAATGGACTTCCCCGAGATGTTATAGACTGTAACACCGTTCCTTGCTCTGAATCCAAGGTTGACAGCATTTGTAAATAAATACAATATTTTCTTAAGTGTGCTATTTCATTAATATTGTCCCCCCTCCCTGCCATTATAATCCCCAGGGAGGTATTTCCTCTTCACATCTTTATCTCTCTGAAATACGGTTGGACGCTAGAAACAGCAGTATTTTGGAGGGCATGTAACCTTGAGGGGTTGCAAGATCTGTTGTTGCTGGTTTTCCATTGTACTTGATTACTAGAGAGGATGCCCCGAGAACAACTCGACTCGCATTTGTTAGGTTAAGTTAGTTTAGTTGGCATTAGAAGTGAAGGTATAGTAATAGCGGGGATTATGGTGATGGTAGTATTGATGGTGATAATAGTAGTGAAGATGGTTGTAGTTGTAGTGATAATGATGACAGTAGTGATGATGATGGTAGTGACAGTAGTAGATATGATAGTAATAATAGTAGTGATGATGGTGACAGTAGTAATAATGATTGTAAGATGATGGTGATAATAGTAATGATGATGGTGATAGTTGTAGTGATATTGATGACAGTAATTATGATGGTAGTGACGATGGTGATAGTATTAGTGATGATGGTGAAAGTTGTAGTGATGATGCCAGTAGTAGTGACAATGAGAGTAGTAGTGATAAGGGTGATCAGAGTAGTAGTGATGATTATAATAGTAATAGTGCTGATTAATGGTGATAGTGATTATAGTAGTGATGATGGTGATCCATCGCAGATATGAGTATGCCGTTTTGATTTTGGGCAAAACGGCACGTCTACTTTATTATAATTATTATTATGCATGTAAAATTCTCCTACTCAAGGAGACAGACAAAGGGGCCAGGGAACGCGAAAGTGGTCCCGCACCCTAAGAATTGGAACTTTCAAGGTTTCTGTTCGGGCTCTGTCTGGAGTCGGCCACCCCCAGCAATGGGGTATGTGACTGAGTATGTAAATACATATTACATACAGTACATTATGCATGGCACCTTGATACCTCTACTCAGTTAACCCTCTCCGACATATGACGCGATTTTGAGCCTATTAGTATTAGGGATACTTTAAAGCCTTTGTTACCATCAGGGGTATTTAGAAACCTTTAGTTTAGTTACTTCAACCTCTGCAGTTGTTACTGAGTTAGCTGTGGGCAGAAAACTAATTTTGGAAAGGTAATTATAAGTGAGAGAACTATTTCTTATTGCTAATCTGGCAACCTCTGCGTCATATGAGCGTGAAAGGGTTAAAAGGCAGTGCTTGCGGCAACGTACTGTCACGGAGTAATACCCTCACAAATCGATTAATATATAAAGTTATAAACATACTACCGGTATAAGTACATTTAAATAATTATCAATGGCAAATTATATATACTGTATATACGTATGCCAACATATGATAAGGGACAGTGATGTAGAGAAGTGTTGATGAATGGTATGTGGGCCACAGTATAACCCATTACGGTTGCGCAACAAGAGATGATGGCTGCTCAAGGCTCACGACACGTGAGTATACCAAAACTATTCCCTCAGTTTATCGCAAAGTTTCAAAATGTTTCGGAAAGTCTGCGCATAAAGGATTATAATAATGACAGCGGTTTCTAAAGCGCCAATATTGTACCTAAGCAACATATGTCTCTGGATTTCCCAGTTCCCATCGTAAAGTTCCATGTATATAAGAATTTGAGTATTATAACACAAGCATCAAATGCCAGCAGAAGACGCTGTGTCGCTGGGATTTGTTTATGTTCCTCTTAGAGCTCAAATGACTGCTATTAATACTAGATAAATATTATTGTAAAATCAAATATACTCAAATATGATTTCCAACTGTAATTATTAAAATATATAAGCTATGATTTGTTTATAATATCATTTATCTGTAGTGTTATACGAGAATTTGTATGGCGTTAACTGCTCGGTAGACATGTTTTCATTCAGACTGGCTCACCTGCGCCACCCTCGATGGATCCATCTCAGATTCAAATGCTAGGTAGGTTTACCTTATTTTCTTCGTTGTATCTTAATTACTTACCTTTTACTTAAGATTGTGTACATATGAAAGGTATTGTGTCATTCTAGCGCCGCCACGGCCGCTGTCACGAGTCGTTAAATAGCAAAGGGGGGGAAATTTTCAAGTTTAAAGAGATGCGCGGGAAGAGAAGGCTTGATTACGGAGCGTCCATGGCGGCGGGAGGAATGCAACATATCTAACACATACATCTCCTCACCCCTTTACCAACATTCAATTATGTTGCACGCTTATTACCAGTCTCATTTACAGATTTGGAAAGCATTGGATACTAGCGCGAACGTGTGAATGTATCATATATAGGGCATTCTGTATAGAGTGGGAGGGGACAGACTATTAGGCTATGTGGCCAAGGATATTTGACCGTGAGGACGGCTGCTGAAAGGCGTCCCGACAGTTTTTATATACAGTAGCTTTTGTGGAGTTAGGCTATTGCTCGTAAGTTTTGGTTCAAATTGTCAAAATACTTAAAAATTAGGCTAAGGCCTAAACATGAAATGCAGCAAACGTTTTGTTTTATAAGGAGGTAGGCTAGGTTAATTTATGGTGTTTACTGCTGTAGGCCTAAACAAAAAACAGTTTCTGAGACATTTTGGTTGATAGGGCCTAGGATATGTACATGTTGCACCACAGGCTCTTTTAGATTTTATTTTATTTTGGTTTTTTTTCTAGCCTAGGCTAGGCCTAGCCTATAGGGCTACTGGAAATTATTATTGGGAAGGATGTATCCTAGTATCTGGGCGTACGGTACGGTCGTCATGTTTACATATGTCGATCGCTTGTGGTTAAGTTGCCGTCTATTTTTTCTGTTATTTGTCCCCTGCTGGCAATAGCCTATATATGATGGTGACAATAAGTCATGGGGGGTGAGGGGGGCTATTATTGTATCCCACGGCAGTCAAAATAGACGGGGTCACGGGAACATGATCGCGAGTGTCCGCAACTCCGCATAGATTAAACAAGGCGTTCGGTACGCCCGAATACTAGCCTACATCCTTGCCTTATTATTTTCCCTTAATCCCATTATCCAAGAAGCGGTAAAGATGTAGTATCCTGGCGTAGCTCCCGCTTCGTTTACACTATACTTTTACGCTCACTATCACGTTCCCGTCTAGGCTAGTTTGAGTGCCGTCAGTGCCGTGGGATACAATAATAGGTTGAGGGTGCTTTGCCTCCCCTCATTCCCCTATGACTTAGGGTAAGACACCAATGAAAGTACCGTCGGTCAAGGAAAGTACTAATTTTAATTTTCACATTAGGCCTACGCACATAAAACCTTTCTGCATACAACTTTCATTAGTAGCCAATATTCATAAAGAGCACACACTAAACTATTCATAAGTCACTTAAAACAATAAAATCGGCTTGCGGCAGCCATGTAATAATATGGTTCGTGAAGTTGGCGCGAAACGGCGAATTTAGCAGTAGATAGAGATAAGTGCTTTCGTTCCGCCTCGCGGTACCACCCATATAACGATGGTAATTTAATTCCTATCTTTCTTAAACTTCTACATTTGATTAAAAAAGCATTCAGCTTTGCATATAGGCCTAGGCCTATAGGATATGCATATTTTGTACATATGACACGTAAATGACGTAATAATACGTAATTCGAATACTTACCAACAAGTCGCTGTAAGGCCATCAGAATCGTTTCTATATTTTCCTATTTTTGCCATTTTAAGCAGCTCCTTGTCATATAAGACAAACAAATTTGCTTCTTGGGAGATAAGGTTTCTGTCGGAGGTGGTGCTGAAACTGCCTCCAGAATCAGAAGCAGCTGGGGGAAGTTCAGAGAACTGTTGTCCCTCTTGACCCTGAGAGGTCTCCCACTTCATCTTAAAAGGAAGGTGTATGCCTCGTGTTTTAGGAGTGTAATGACATATGCATGCCTTGGAAATATGGCCAGTTAACCCTTTCAGGTCTGGGGTTTGCTGCTTAGTATTCAAAATAGAATTATCTTACTCTCATAATTACCTCTCTAAAATTAGTTTTCTGCCCACAACTCGCTCAAAGACAACTGCAGAGGTTGAAATAATTAAACTGAAGGTTTCTAAACACCCCTGATGGTCACAAATGGTTTAAAGTATCTCTTCTTAAGGACGCAATCGCGTCCACATGTGCGTGAAAGGGTTAAAGTGGAAGATATTAAGGGGGGATGGTTGTTTTTTTCTAGCGCCCCTTTCTTATGTTTAGCCCCACAAGTTTACAAATTTTAATACGTTCGGCCCATTAGTTTAGCGTTTTTTTAAAGACTTTTCGGTCCATTTCTTTGTCAATATTCAGACCTTTCGTGCTATTTAGGTCTTGATTTTTTCCTGGCAAGCGAAAATGAGCCTGTAATTTAGTAGGAAGCGGCTTTTGTCCGATACATTTTTCTACTATAAATGTACAATTTATTTAGAAGGGGGATCTAGGGATGTTCTTTTAAGCTTGATGGAGGTCTAGGGAGGAAACAACAAATATTATGTACCAGTACTGGTATATATATGTTATATATACATATGTCTACCAATAAATAAACCCTTCCCCCCTTGATAGAATGGAACAATATGAAAGAGAATGTTGAGAACTTGAGATGGATATGTGGGATAAACCCCAGGGATAGGATATAGAGTGAGGAACTAAGGAGGACGAAGCGGTCTTTAATCTTGTATGTACGTAATCTCTCTATACTGTATATCATACATTCACCTCATTTTCATTCCATTGGGTAGAAATTTAAGGAATGAGTTGTGTTACCGGGCGTACGTCGTGTAGACACATAAGTTGATATGAAAAATTAATACGAGGCTAATTTTGAATATTCAATATCCAACTGTTTTCAGGGTTTTGTTGGATATCGGACATTCAAATGTATAGGAGTTTAACACAACTCTTGCCAAATTTAATGTCATAGGACGAAGCATTCATTTCAGTACCGGTACTTTTAAACTCCTATACATTTGAATGTCTGATATCCAACAAAACCCTGAAAACAGTTGGATATTGAATATTCAAAATTAGCCTCGTATTCATTTTTCATATCATAATCTCAATACGGTACTTATCGTATATTTACATCGTTTTCATTCCATTAGAGAGAAATTAAATAACGGTGAACAAAACTTTCATTTCAGTACAGTACTGTACAGTACGGTACTCTTAAAACTCCTATGTATTGAAATGTGCAATTTACAACAAAACCCTGAAAACAGTTCGATATTGGATATAAAAAATCGGCCTCATACAGTATTCGTTTTATTGTATCGTAATCTCCATACAGTATTTATAATATATTCACCTCATTTTCATTCTATAAGGGAGAAATTGAATATAATAGAAGGAAGCATTTGTTTCAGTACGGTACTCTTATACTCCTATACATATGAATTTCCAATACAGGTACAGTATTAATCAAAATTCTGAATTTTTTTGGATATTGGATACGGGTACCTGTACTCAAAATTGATCTTTTGATTTTTCGTATCATAATCTTCGTACTTATCAATATCATATATTCACTTTATTGAATATCATAGAATGAAACATTCATTTCAGTAGCCTACTTTTTAACTCATAGACTTACAACATTTTTGGCTAGATTGTAATAAGCTATAGTTATAGGAAACTTGCTCATTGTTATAGAAAAACAAATAGGCCTACTGTATGCAGACAGTGTTTTTGCAAAATACTGAGCCAGTTTCCCATTACTGGATCATTATACATTATCCATAAATGTCTGAAGTTAGCCCATTTTACAGTACAGGCAATGCTTTTTGTCATTGCCATAATTTTGCATGGTATAGGGAACACTTGTAACATACTGTACTTTTAAAATATGATTGATAGAATCTTGCATATCAATATACTGTGAAATATACGCTGGTTATTTTTACGCTGCTTTGGACATTCTCCAAAATAAAAGTACCGGTACTTGTAGTAATCCTTGAATGTCCATTACCGTAACTTAAAATATATAAGTATTTGGTCAGAATTTGTTGTCATGTGTTAATTTTAAAAATTCTAATACTGTACTCTTAGTGTCATGCTGATGCCTAAGGAAAAAAAAATCATTCCTAGTACAGTATATATTTGTTATGAAGATTTTCAGTGCTGCTAAGCTCTCTAAAAATATCCGAAGCAAAAGGAATATATTTACCGTTACCAGTTTCATCTTTATATTTATGTGTACAGTATAATGAAAAAAAAATATATATATATGTTAGTAATATCTACAGGTATATTTCATGTACAGTACTGGTATGCTTATAATTGGGCATTAAATGATAATACTGTACCAGAATATAATTTTACTCAAGTGAAATTGGGTAAATTGCGACAACATACGGTAGTACGGTACCGAGTGTGTGTGTGTGTGTGTGTGTCTCTGTCTCTTAACGTGCTCTAAACACCTGTAATTTAATTAGGCCACCAGACTCTGCCATTAACTTTAGAGTTTGTTTTTACTATGTCTGAATCAAGGACCCTTCTTTACCGTACTCTTCAGATGTGTAAATTAAATTGTCGAGGGGAGTCAACAAAGAGAGAAAGGGGGGGGGGGGGGTAGACTAGAACAAATAGAAAACGGTTATCGGTACTGTAGTTTAAAGGTAAAATTCAAGGACGAACTATAATGTACAGTACATGTACTTTTAATTTCATTGGGAGGTGTTTCGTGCTGGAGTAAAATTAATAAAAATAGATTATCCCATGCAGTACCATGACGCATCTTTTACTCCTTATATTTTGGTTATCATTTGTGTCATAGGGTATATAAGTTTCATTTAGTATTGCGTTGATCCTCAGAGGTCCTTACTAAACCAAATGAAATCGTCTAGTGGTAGCCAAAATGGATGATAGAATTTCGTCATCGTATTGAAAAGGTAAAACAAAAAATGAACCCTTGTTGATTCCCAGAGGTCCTCCTTAAACTGATCGAAATAATCTAGTGGGATCCAGAATAACAAAAATGAGCGCCATTATATTGAAAAGAACAAAATACCGTTACTATACAGTACTGTAGTCGTTAAGGGGAGATTTGGTTTTGCTTTATTATTATTTTAGTTTCCTCCATTCATCAACCTTAAAAAAATCACCCCCAAGACCTGTCATCGTGATAAATGTGTAAATTTTTCGGTAGAAAAATATTTAGGCCGAAGGCAGGTTCTCTCTCTCTCTCTCTTACCACTAACCTATAGTATCTCTAAAATCGTGTCATAATCATGGCGCATTCTTTAATTTTATTCAAGCTGTTTTAGACCATTTCTTAGAATAGTTTTTTTATCAAGTTAATAAATGGTTTGTGGCAGTCAAATATATGATTGATATTAGTTTTACCCCTTTGATTGCTAAAAGTCCTTCCTAAGCTGTATAAAATCATCCAATTTTACCAAGAATAAATTAAATAAAGAATACGGCAATGTTGCTGAGAGAGTTAATAAAGAGTTATAAACTACGCACAGGTGTCCATCAAGGCCATATAAATATAGATTGGTAGACGCTCTTGCTATGTGTACGGTCGCGCTTATAAGTCATGTCCCAGCTGTCATTACGTTTCGCTTGCTCTGTGCTGTATTAATGTCTTTCAGATGTTGAATATGGTGGGTAAGTGTAGGAACATGGTTGTATATCTCAATCAAAAAGAAGAAAGCGCGTGTAAATATTGCTGATACCAATTATTGATCAAAACATAATTGGTGCCGAGACATCACTTATTAGGCCGACTGTACAGTCGCGCTAATAAGTGATGACCCGGCACCAGGTATGTTTTGATCAATAATTGGTATCAGCAATATCTAAGCTTCATTTCTTCATATCGAGTGAATTATACAAACATGTTCCTACACTTATTCACCCTATTCAACATCTGACAGACATTAAAATGCAGCACAGAGCAAGCCAAACGTAATGACAGCTGGTACATGACGTAAGCGCGACCGTACACATAGCAAGAGCGAAAGCCAAGTCCATTATTATTAGTCAAGTATTTGATATGCAAGGATAAAGATGTGGTTTATAGTTCAAATACTGTCTTTGGCAAATTGGCAGTGATAACATGGTCCAAACAATGCTATTTCATGTTAGAGAGAGAGAAATAGAGCTAAGAGGAGAGAGAGTGGGATACGGAGGCAGGGGGTTATGTGTGGGTGTAAGAGTGGGAGGTGTAATAAAAGTGATAAGGGTTAAGGGGACAGTGGTTACTTTATTGGCTCTATTTATTTATATATTCATATATTTGTTTTAGTTTCCTCGCTATATCTTTATCAAGCTTGAACAAACACTCCCTAGACCCCCCTTCAAGATAAATTTGTAAATTTTTGTATAGAAAAATGTTCCGGCCGAAGGCCGGTTTCTCTTGAAATTACAGGCTCACTATCACCCGCCAGGAAAAAATTGACACCTAAATAGCACGAAAGGTATTTATATTGAAATGGGGCAAAAGTGTCTAAACTCGACAAACTAATTGGACGAATGTCTTAAAATCTGAAAACTAACGGGGCTAAACATAAGGAAGAAGGAGGACCAGAAAACCGACCCATCTCCCCTTAATAATGATGTATTATGTGCTATTGTGTGCCATAACGTCTGGGTATTTACTAGATGGGTTTAGATGGTGTAAAAGATAATGATGAGGTGAGAGAGAGTGGGGAGGAGGAGGAGGTGGTAGAGCTACGACGAGTAATAGGGTGGAGGGATAGTGATGTAATGTGCCAGTAAGAGAGGGGGGGGGGGGGGGGAGTGGAGGTAGAGCCACGTTTTGTTAAAATTATAGATGCCTGCAACTTGATAATATAATTATATAGTTCTAAAATGCAGAGTAACTCCCGTCTTAAAAAAATAAGGGTGCTACCAACCATATATTGAACGAAGATACAATAGAATAACCCAGTGATAATTTGATAATACATACAATTACATTCAATTTCAGAAAGATCACAATTTGTTTCTGCTTATTTTGTTTATGAAGGTTGAGGGCCTCCCGTAAGTGATGTTTAATAATAGAACCGTAAGACCGAAACTCGCACGTAGTCAATTCCTGCCACCACGTGATATAGCCAAAAACAAGACCAATAATATATAGTATTATTGGTCTTGGCCAAAACCAACACTACATCATCTCGCGAGGGTAGAAATAAGGGGTATGGTATAGGAAAAGAACGGGAGCTAGGAGCGGGACTATAGTGAGGATCGTCAGTGTTCAGAGGAATGGAGAGGGGTAATCTAATTTAATAATGTGATAATGAGGGAAGGGGATGGGGGTAGAGAGGGAGAGCTCGCAGGATGTGAAGATTGGGGGGGGGGGGGGCGTAAGAGGTTTTGATGGAGTATAGGAAATGAATGTCCCGAGCACAGCCCACTGAAATATATAATGTGGGCTGTGATCCAGAGTTCAGTGGGGCGCATGAGAGCATTGTCCATTTAGTCCGGCCAATGTCGGTCTGTAGTGCGACAAGTTGGGATCCTTCTCATGGATGGTCGAGTTTTGGGTGGACTCACTTCAAGCTTGTTATCACTTAGTCCTAGCAAACACAGACTGAATAAACCTTACCTCAGTCCAATGCTACCAATATCTTCTGGTTCACCTCCTTTACCTTGACCCTACCTGTATCCTGAAAAATACGTTCCTCTCCTAACCTATTTTTTTTTCTTCAGAGAGAGAGAGAGAGAGATCCTTGAAGGGAAGGGCCATCTAGGGAGAGGTAGGGCAGGATGGGGTGGTCAATTAGGGAGAGAGGAGGTAACAGGGGAGGTCATCATATATGGAGGGAGGGTCATCTATGGAGAGGGGGGGTGCGAGGGATCATCTAGGAGAGAGGAGGGGTGTGGGAGTGAAGGAGATGGGGGTGGGGGATATCTAGAGAGGGGAGAAGGGGGGGGGACACCCAGAGAGAGAAGGGAAGGGGATATCTAGTGAGGGGGTAAAGAGGGGCATCTTGTAAGAGAGGGAATGGGGACATCTAGTGTGTGAGAGAGTGGGGCAGGGGGCGGGGTCATCCTGAGGGAGAGTAAATTGAGAGTGAGAGAAAGGGGGTCATCTAGAAAGAAGAGGAAAGGGTGGGAGGGACTATCTAGGAAGGGGGTGGGGGCACAGGGGGAGACTGAATACAAACACGAAACTGGGGAGGTCATCTTTGAAGGGATACAATGCAAGTGGACATTGTGGGGAGAAAGACGGGGTGGACTATCCAGGGAGAGGAATGGAAGAAAGAGGGAGAGACTATCTGCGAAGACTGGGTATATATACAGTATGATATATAGATGTATATACCGGTATATATATATATATATATATATATATATTATATCAGGGGAAGGGAAGAGAGATAGGAACTATCTAGGGAGAAGGGGAAGCGAGATAGAGGGTGGGAAGGGGATAGAGGTGAGAGGGGTGTGTGGGGGAACATATAGGGGAGCAGAGGGCGGGAGCCAGGGCTCCATCTAGGGATAGAGTGAGGGTTGGGGGGTAGAGAGAGGGGGGGGGGGAGGAAGGGAAGAGAGAGGTGCACATATACCCCCCTGGCGAGAGTGAGCGCGCAGGAATCAATGACGGGCAGGAGAGGGTGGGAGGGACTTGACGGCAGGGCTAGGGGGGAGGACAAGGGAGGGAGGGAGGTGGAGGAGGAGCAAAGTGGAGCCAGAGCGTGGAGGCCAACGACTACATCCTAACCAGGTAGCTCCTCACTCTTCCACAATCCTTTCCTGCAGTCGCTTCTCTCTCCTCTCTCCCCTTCTTCCTTCTCCTTCTCCTTCTCCTTCTCCCTAGTATGCATTCTAGCCTCTGTCTCTACTCTCTCTCCCTCCTTCTCTCTATTTCTCCAATCCTCTCCCCCTCTCTCGCCTTGTTTATCGGTGTTTCCCGCGTGACCTTGTCCTTTGCCTATATTCTTCCTGCTGGATCGCCACTCGTCAACACCGACCCTATTTGGGTTTACCCTCCCACACACTCACATTTCCTTAGTCCCTCTCTGGTGTGTTGTATCCCATTCATTCTAACTCTTACCTGTCTGGTGTCTGTCCCACTCATTCCCTCTCTTGCCTGTCTAATCCCTATCAACCCCACTCTCGCCTCCCTTACGCCAATAGTTCCCACTCATCCTTTCTTTAGCCTATCCTACTCTTACCAGTCCCACTCTTGTATCCCTTACATGTCTTCCCCACTCCAGTTTGTCTTACCCTAACCAATCCCACTCTTGCTTCCCTTACTCCACTTCTACCTGTTTGACCCACTCATCCCTCTCTTACACTGACCAACCCCACTCTTGCCTCCATAACCCCACTTCTTCCCTTTTGTTTCACTCATCCCTCTCTTGTCTGTTTTGACCAACCTCATTATTCCTCCCCTATCCTACACATTCCCTGTTTAACAGTCTTCCCCCACTCATTCCCATACTTATCCCCATAGTGTCCGTCTATCGTTCCCCTGTTTTGCATTGCCCTTTTGTTCATTTCCCTTTGCTTAACTTGTATGTTTCACCAAGCTTTCGTTCCGTACCGGTTAATCTAATTACGTTTGTATGTTAATCCTGACTTATTGAACAGGACTACGTTACCAACCTTTCTTATTTGGCCAAATCAATTGTGTTCTCGTCTTCATATCTGAGACCAGTAATGCTCTATGATATCTCCAAATCTTAATCCCCTTTCCCAATTACTTTATACTTATTTCCCTATAACTGACAATATTCCTATATATTTACGATAGTGTTCTTGTATGCATGCCAATTTCCCAAAATCTGTGTTAAGTATTTCCTTAACACTTTCTGATAAATTTCCTTCCGGTACCCCTTTCTGGCTATACTGTATATCTACCGCTTTATGGTATGCTCCTTCTACCTTATAATAAACCCCTTACCCCTTTATCATAATTCCCGTCGTATGATAAATTACATAGTACTTTGTAATAATTTCACTACCACCTTATAATAAATAGCCTTCCATGTTATATTTCATCAAATCTCTTAACATTATCCGTTTCTTTTACCCCTCCACCATGCAAGCTCTCACACATTCAACATCCTCCTCTGCAATGTCATCTTGTCCTTAACAATTTCAATACTTATTCAGCAGTGATAACCTCTTTTGCAACTTCAACCTTCCATCTGTATTATTTACCTCCTTTGCAATCTTAACCTAAACTGCAAATGCAAACCTTTCCTGTGCAATTTCAACCTCTCATTTACAGTTTCAAACTCCTCCGCACGTTCAACATCCCATCTGCAATTTCAACCTACTGCCATTTCAAACCTATCGTCTATTATTTCACTATCCTCTATGTTTTCCAAAATCTGAAAATATTAATACTGTATGACCGTGTTATTTCAACTCTTCATCTACATATTCAAGCTCTCCTGCACTTTTTACAATCTCCTATAATTCCAACCTCCCATCTGCTATTTATATCTCCTGTTCACTTACAATCTCTGCTCTGCACTTGCCGGGACTCGCATTACAAGTGGAGTGAGTGCAATCTATATGTGACCTTGGTGTCGGGAATAGCTTGTACATATAATATACTGGGGTTTACCCTTTAAATTGGGAGCTATTGTACACATTGGCCGGACCATTTAAAAGTTTTTATTTTTTGGTTAAGTGTAGCGAAGGTAGAGTAGGTGAATCTGATTTTGTGAGTGTACTGTACTTATGGGAATTAAGGAGTTTAGTAGTGTTTTATTACATTTTGTCGGTGTCAAATTCGTCGACTTATGTGGTAACATGTTAAAATTGTACTGGTATTTTGGTGAAGTGGGGATATATGAATTGCGTGAGGCTGGTGATTGTGGTTGAGTACTTTGTAGTTATTAAAAAAAGCAGTGCAGTACTAATACGTTTCAGCAGTTTATCAATTTCGTCCAATTTTTCTGGAAAAATTTAAACTTTGGAATGTTGGATTTGGGGAAACTTATGGATTGTTTGTAAATCCTTTGTACGTGTGTCGTGTCTTTTATTTCAGCACTTTACCATGTTCGTCTATTGGCGGGAAAACAAAAAATTAAGTGCAAGCATAGGCTATAGTCGGTAGATTAGAAGTGTAGTGTTATGTTTGGTTGGCTGCCTCCCATAGTAACTAGTGAAATTTCGTGAGGGGAGGTGTGTGGGTTTTTGAGGTGAGGTGCGTGGGTGTTTGAAGTGAGGTGTGTGGGTGTTTGAGATGAGGTATGTGGGCGTGTGTGTGAGTTTGGGTGTGTTAGGTGAGGTGTGTGGGAGTGTCTAGGTTAGTCTGGGTGAGGACCGTAATATATAGAAAATGTTCATACTGGTTATTTCTGGCCGCTCCCCATCACCTTACCACGTACAACGATCACAATAATTGTCATCGAAAGTGTCTGGAATAGCTATGTCTGGTTTTGTATGTGGGGGGGGGGGGGTATTATCACACCAATGTGATGTTCCCGCCAGAATGTTTGTTTTCATTAACATGTTGTGTGTGTGTGTGTTTAGTGTCATAATATGTAGCCTATATACCACAATAAGCAAAGAGAAGTGGAAGAGAGGGTGCTAGGATATAAAGAGGGACTAAAAGGTGGAAACTCAGTGAGCTTTGTGAAATACAGACGTTATGGTAGGGTAATGTAGGCATCACAGAGTTTTTGTAGTCAATTATCGATGACATGGAATTGTCATTGTTTGGCATTCTTTTGCAATAGTATCGGATACTAGCCTGAAGATATATTGATTTAGGTGACATATTTGTATTTCATTTTAACTCGTGCGCTGCCAGACCAGAGTTGCCGATGACAGTTAAAGGAAAAAGGCGCTTGTGTGATACCCGTTTAAGGGGGATGAGATTAAAGAGTAGCTCCTACATTTGCGACAGTGTACACATATCTTTAAAAATCAAGCTATGACTCAGGGTCCAGAGAATATATTCTCTGGACACTGCTATGCTTCTTGAGAAAAATCTCACACAACCCACCTGGGATTCGATCCCTGAACACTTTTATCAACAGACAAACGAGCTACCTACGTTAGCATCATTATGTCGACCCAGACGACCCCTGGGCAGCAGATATGTGTCTGGCTACACCAACTGTTATGGCCAGTGTGGTGTAATGGTTAGCACGTTTACCTGTTGATAAAAGTGTCCCAATATTTAATTAATAGTGGGTTATGTGAGATACACAGAATTAGTATGTTTACTCGTTATTATGTTACCAGTACTATGTGCTACCTCCAACCTCTTCACCACATATGTCAGATGTGGCTTTGTTGTTAGGGCTTGACAAAAAACCTTACAATAATACCGCGGCATGTGTTTGTCCAGTTAATCGTATAGTGTTACCTTCTAGAAGTGGATGATATTAACTTTTAGATGTGTGTGATGATCATATGCGACTGACATCCCCCCTCCCTCACTCCACTCTTTCCGCTTCACACACGCACGCATCCGCACTAAATATATTTACATGAGAAGAGTGCAATGTTAACACTGCTGTAGTTTCTTTCTTTCTTTATCTATATATATGCATTTCGATTCTAGTAGTCAAGAAGACAGACAGATAATTTTGATCATGAGTAGTTTCGAAGGCGGTAATGTTTTTCATATATTATTACATCCGCCAACGAAGTTGAAAGAGGTTATGTGTTTGCCTCCATTTGTCTGTCTGTAAACAAGATATCTAAACAAAGTTAAGAACCAATTTTAACGAGATTTGGTGGGCAGATAGGATAGTCGCCAAAGAAAATTTATTCAATTTAGGAGTTAATCAGTAGAGTGCATACCTCTGCCATCATAGGCGGAGATATGCGCTCTACCGAGTGTCCCTCTGTTGTAATTATTAATATTATCGGTTATGTTTTTGCCTCCGTTGTCTGTCTGTTTTACTGTTAACAAAATATCTCAAAAAGTTATGAACCGATTTTCACGAAAATTGGTAGGCAGCTAGAATATGCGTCAATGAAGAAGTTATTCCATTTAGGGGCGATTGGTAGAGCACATACCTCCGCCAGCGTATTCTTTGGTATGTGTTCTCCCAAGTGCTGCTCTAGTTATTATCGTTATCATTATTTGTATTATTATTATTTTATTTATTATAATTAACTTGTATAATTGGTTTTCATTAATTGTTTTTACCTACACTCAATATACAGTAATTGCTATCAAATAATGGTTTTAATCACATAATATTATAATACAGTAATTAGTAATATTTATAGTATTTATACTGTAGTAATGAGATGTGTGGGGTGAGAGAAGGGACGCCGGCTGACGGATGATAGAGGAGCATGAGATTTATTCATGGCCACCCTCTCAAGGATTGAGGTGTCTGTCAATAGATACATAAATATAAATAATTATAAAAAAAAATTCTATGTGATTGAGGGAGGCAAAAGGCATAACTGCCTATAGCGAGTGCCTCCCCCATAGTTGAAAGAGTGACAGGGCCAAAATCAAGGGACGTTCGAGCCAAAATGCCTGGACACACGGAGTTTGAAGCAATTTAAGTCATAGGAAGAGAGGAAGAGGGAAAGACTGATTCTGGGAGAGAGTTCCAGAGCTCAGCTGTTGAGTAGAAGAAAGTTTGAGAGTAACGTTTCACTCTTGGGTTGGAGAGTTGCACAGAGTAGGGGTGGGATTGAGTTGCAAGACGGGTACCACGTGCCCTACGTACAGGAGGTGGTATGCACTGGGATAGCTCTGAGGAACACTGATTATTATAGTAGCGATAGAATAGCGAGAGAGATGCAACATTGCCTATTAATTAGGCCTATGTTGGAATCCTTTAATATTATAATCAGTGGTTAAATTGTGATATCTTCACCTTTGATGATTATAATGACAACGGTTTTCTTCATAAATTATCATTATTACCGGTACAGTAAATTAATTGTAATACTAATAGTAATGTTTTAGTAAGCCTAATATTGTGAATCCATATGGCGATTGTAAAAAAGTGCAATACCGTAATTATTAACAGTAGTAACATTAATGATAATAACAATATCAATAATAAATATAATAATAAACATTATGTAACAAGGAAAATAATGTTGCCAAGGTTGAGATTCCGAAGGAGCGAGCAAATCAATGATATGACTCATTGTGTCCAGTGTGTGTGTGTGTGTGTGTCGTTTCTCTCTCTCTCTCTCTCTCTCTCTCTCTCTCTCTCTCTCTCTCTCTCTCTCTCTCTCTCTCTCTCTCTCTCTCTCTCTCTCTCTCTCCCTCTCTCTCTCTCTCTCTCTCTCTCTCTCTCTCTCTCTCTCTCTCTCTCACACCTTCCTTCCTCCCTCCCTCACACCTTCCTTCCTCCTTCCCTCACACCTTCCTTCCTCCCTCCCTCACACCTTCCTTCCTCCCTCCCTCACCTTCCTTCCTTCCTCCCTCCCTCACCTTCCTTCCTCCCTCCCTCACACCTTCCTTCCTCCCTTCCTCACACCTTCCTTCCTCACACCTTTCTTCCTTCCTCCCTCACACCTTTCTTCCTTCCTCCCTCACACCTTTCTTCCTTCCTCCCTCACACCTTCCTTCCTTCCTCCCTCACCTTCCTTCCTTCCTCCCTCACCTACCTACCTTCCTTCCTCCCTCACCTTCCTCCCTCACCTACCTTCCTTCCTCCCTCACCTACCTTCCTTCCTCCCTCACCTACCTTCCTTCCTCCCTCACCTACCTTCCTTCCTCCCTCCCTCACCTTCCTCCCTCCCTCACACCTTCCTCCCTCCCTCCCTCACACCTTCCTCCCTCCCTCCCTCCCACCTTCCTCCCTCCCTCACACCTTCACACCTTCCTCCCTCCCTCACACCTTCCTCCTTCCCTCTCCCTCACCCTCACACCTTCCTCCCTCCCTCTCCCTCACACCTTCCTCCCTCCCTCCCTCCCTCCCCCTCCCTCCCTCTCCCTCCCTCCCTCCCTCCCTCCTCCCTCCCTCCCTCTGCCTCACACCTTCCTCCCTCCCTCCCTCACACCTTCCTCCCTCTCCCTCACACCTCTCTCCCTCACACCTCTCTCCCATCTCTCACCCTCCTTGGTCCTCCTAGAACCAATTCTCTTTCTAATTTACATCAACGACATAGATGAGGGTCTCACCTGTACAATCTCTAAATGTGCTGACGATACAAAAATTGCAAATAGCGTATTCTCAAAAGAACAAGTTGACGATATGCAACACAATCTAGATAAGTTGTCATGTTGGGCCCAAATTTGGCAAATGAGTTTCAATGCGGATAAATGTAAAGTACTACATATCGAATACCAAAATGAGAAAGCAAACTATTTGATGAATGGCACTCAGCTTAAGAATGTAAACAGAGAAACCGATCTGAGAGTAACAATATCGAGTAACCTAAAACCGAGCCAACAATGTTCAGAAGTTGTTAAGAAGGCAAACAAAATAATTGGCTTTATAGGCAGGTCATTTGAGCATAAATCCAAAGACGTTATCCTAACCCTTTACAATTCCTTAGTCCGCCCTCTTCTGGAATACTGCGTTCAATCCTGGTACCCTTATTACCAAAAAGATATAGACAAGCTAGAACGAGTTCAACGTAGAGTTACTAAAATGATACCTAGCCTAAAGAACAAACCATACGAGGAGCGTCTTAGAGAATTAAATCTATTTCCTTTAACCCAGCGCAGATTAAGAGGCGACTTAATTCAAGTGTTCAAAATCATCAAAGGCATCGACAATATGAACTGTAGTAAGTACTTCACTTTCGACCAATCTAATTACACGCGGGGAAACGGTTGCAAAATTATTGGTAAATCTTTTAACTCACACGAAGCCTAGAATTTCTTCTTCAATCGAGTTGTCAACTTATGGAATGGGCTTCCCCGAGATGTCATAGACTGCAGCACCGCTGATTCATTTAAACTTCGCCTAGACAAATATCTCGCATCAAACCCGCGACTGACTGCGTTTGTAAATGAATAACTTTAGTTTATCCTCCCATCAGTTACTAACCCATCTGTCCCCTACTAACTTCCTAATCCTGCCACGGACATTAGTTCCAGGGCAGTAGTTCCCTTTCCAATGTTCCCTTACCCACTCTAAACCACTGTTTGGACACTTGATCCTCAGTGTTTTGGAGGGCAAGCAGCCTAGAAGGGTCACTAGATCTGTTGTTGCTTGATTTCCTTTGTACTCCTTTGTACTCCTTCACACCTCCCTTCTTCCCTCACACCTCCCTACTTCCCTCACACCTCCCTTACACTTCCATCCCTCCATCACACTTACTTCCCTCACACTTTCCTCCCTCCTTTCTTCACATTCCTTCTTTCACTGCCTCACACCTCTCTCCCTCACACCTCCTAACTTCTTCCTTCTCTCCTTAACATTTCCCTCCCTTCTTTACACATTCCTCCCTCACTAAGTAAGTCAGAGTCCATCCCACAAACACAACTGTCAGTAAGCATTATTTGAGTCCCTACCATGTCTTCACTCAAACCAGAATATGGAAGCAGTTTCCTGATCCTATGTAGCCATCAAGTTGGCTATTGTTGTCATGTCTCCCCTTTTTAACAAGAAGTAGAACATTTTGGCAGTAATGTAGTCTTTCTCATTTATTTATTAGCATTTTGCTAAATAGAAAAATATAATTTCCCTTGCTAATATTATATATTTTTGTGATCAGGGATGTAGACGACTCGAGGATGAACCTGCGTTACCGAGTGAGTCGCAGCCAGAGCAGCGGCCCTGTCAGCAGCAGCAGCAGCAGCAGTGGCGGTGGCGGTGGCGGCGGCGGCGGCAATACAACTACCACCACCACTACCACCAGGACACATCATCGCCGTACACCACTATCACCAGCACCACCACGACCCTTCCCTCAACACCCACCCTCCATCAAGCCTCCCAGGGCACACAGGGCTGTCAAGAGGTCCAGCCATGCATTTGAGGTCAGTCACTAGACTAATATCTCATTATTTATATACTTTATTTTGTAGCCCTAGGGAATCCTTTTGGGGAACTTTTCAGATTCCATAAATGGCCACAGGTACCGGTACGTCGTACCACAAGGTATCTCAGTGTTTGGCATTTTGGAGGTTAGGTAGAGAAATATTTTCCAGGCCCGGGCCAAGGTCCAGAGGTTTGCCTCGAGGTTGTAGGGAAAGGTGAAGAGTGCTGTCAGGAGTTTGGCCTCTTCTAGATTTTTTGTGCAAGAATTCCCTCTCAAGCGGTGGCAGCACAGAGGCAGATGTTCCTCATCACCACGTAGAGGAGAGAAACTCATAGAATTAGAAAGCTAGAATAAGCTATGGTAGGAAGGGGATGCTCAACCTCAATCTGATAAAACCAGTTCATAAAATATGTATACTGCACCGCACCTAATCCCTTTCAATTAATAGCTTGCCACAGTCAAGGTAGTAATGTTGGCAGCGTCACTATGACAATTGGAGTGAAAAGTCAATGTAAGCAATAGTCAGTGTGATAGAAGTGATAAATGACAAGTTTCATCCTAATAATGTTGAGTTATTGTTGAACAAAGTGTGCAAAGTGTGACTTAAACTTTATTTAAAAGTTCCCAAGTAGAAATGAGGTTTTAAATTCTGTAGATATATCGGTATGTGCTAATAATGAAGATTTGTATTATTTAAATATAAGTTGGCAGTATATTTTCAGCCTTACAGTATTGTTAAACAAAGGTCTTGCATATTAATACAAATTATAGTGTTTAAATAATTTGAGTTAGATATTCTGGTAGTTCTTAGTACAGTACATCATTGGTTAACTAACTTTGCAAAAACAACAAGTCTTGTGTTTACAGTACCGTACTAGAATATGCTGTACCTGTATAATGTATGCATACTGTACAATGTAATGCATCAACTCCCATATAACTCAACTATTTCAACCAGTAGATCTCAACCTGTACTAACTCAACAGAGCCAATTAAGCCATTGTTATTTTATATTCCTAACTATATCTTACATAACCTAACCTAGCTTAACAGTATTGGATGAGTTGCTTCTGGTTGATGTTGATATTGATGTACTGGTTGGTTTGTCCGATGACCCGATATGTGAGATATATTTTGATCATGAAGAGTAACTGTAGACTTTCTTGGGGACAGCAGGAACAGAATGAAAACCTCCTGGTGTCTCCAGCACAGTACAACAGTGTGGTGAATTTGTCTCACCACAAACACTTTCATCGCCATCCTCACCACCACCACCACCATCACCACCATACTACCCCACCACCACCACCACCACCACTGCGGTCACGCCGCTATGTTCCCAAGTATCCCAAGGTGCGGCGGCGTCAGTCTCCTTCACCGGTGATCGACTCCGACAATAACATTATCAAGCCCAAGATACTCAAGCCACGACCTCTCAGAGTCAGCAAGTGAGTCAAATGTTTTTTATGATATATCTGACTATTGTGTGAACATAAAGTGATTCTGTTTCATAATGATACTTTGATTTATACTTAGATGTCACTATCAGTGGTCTTTTTAGTATACTGTATACCGGTATTGAAGAAAGTGATCATAGTTACTACAAATTTACAAAGAATACTTTAAATATTTTAGAAAAAACTTGGAGAAGCAAATACTGCATGCTTTAAAAATGAAAGATCAAAAACAGAAAATAATAATAATGTTTAATAATAAATATAACAAAGGATGGAAAAGCTGCAGGATGCTCTGGCAATGCCGCTGAGATGTAAAAAGCCTCAGGTGAAATAGGAGTGAAACTAGTCACGGAGCTAATAAACTTTGTTTATTAAAGATGAGAAAATCCCAGAAGATTGGCTCAAAAGTGTAATAGTAAATATATACAAAGGAAAGGGGGATGCGCTAGATAGAGGAAATTATTAGGGCCTGAAAATGCTTGACCAAATCATGAAGGTCTGTGAGAGAGTCTTTGAGGGTTTGATCAGGCAAAGCATCTTCATTGATGATATGCAGTTTGGTTTTATGCCAGGACGGGGTACAACCGATGCTATCTTCATAGTCAGGCAGATACAGGAAAGATACTTACTAAAAGGCAGGGATCTTTACTTTGTGTTTGTAGACCTGGAGAAGGCCTTTGATAGGGTGCCTAGAGATGTTGTGCAGTGGGCTATGAGGAAACTTGGCTGGTGCATGTGATAATGAAGATGTATGAGGATTCGCGTAGTGAGGTAAGGGTGTACTGAGTGATGAGTTCGCAGTCCGTGTTGGAGTCCATCAGGGTTCAGTGTTAAGCCCCCTCCTCTTTATTATGGTCTTGGAGGCACTGTCTAGAGTTTTTAGAGGCGGACTCCCGTTGGAACTGTTTTATGCAGACGATTTAGTCCTAATAGCTGACGGTATGCAAGATGCTGAGGCCAAATTCAGAAAATGGAGAGAGGGCATGGCAAGCAAGGGTTTAAGAGTCAATATTAACAAAACCAAGGTTATGCATTGTAGATCGAGACGAGGCAATGTGGAAAAGAGCGGTGCATACCCATGTGCAGTGTGTGGAAAGGGTGTGGGCGTTAATTCAAATCAATGTAGCATCTGTCGATGTTGGGTACACCATGGGAGTAAGTGCTGTAGTAGAATAGAGGGACCCTGCCGAAGGATAAGTCAGAAATAGAGAAATTTGAGTGCGTAGTGTGCAAAGGCGAGCTTGTGTTAAGTGATGATCCTGTGGCTGTGAATTTTGGAAATGAGTCATTGGAGCTGGTGAACAAGTTTTGTTACCTAGGAGATACCATCTCTGCCGGTGGTGGATGAAAAGAATGCTTCTCCCCCTGAAGGGAAAGGTGTATGCCTCATGTGTTAGAAGTGCAATGACGTATGCCTCAGAAACATGGGCCGTTAAAGTAGAGGATGTCAACAGAATGGAATGTAATGAGATGAGACTAGTGAGATGGATGTGTGGGGCCAGGCTACAGGATAGAATAACAAATGTTGAGCTGAGGAGACGTTTAGGTATAAAGAGTATTAGCGAGGTGATGCGTACAAGTAGACTGGGATGGTATGGACATGTGGAGAGAATGGATGAACAAAATTAGGTGAAAAAATGCAGGTCTGTGATTGTGGGGGGAGCTGCACCAAGGGGTGGACCGAGGAAGACCTGGGATCGGACTATACGTGCCGATCTCAAATCAAAGAACTTGACAAGTGAAGCAGCCCTTAAAGGTGGGTGTGCATGCTATTATAAGGTAGAAGGGTAATTGACTGACTGTATAATTTGGGCTAGGCTTAAGTTAGCCCATATTATCCACTCTCCTGACTCCTGAAATTGGCAAGCACGTATGGGTGGGATGGTGGGGGGAAGGTAGAAGGGTAATTGACTCGTGTTACAAATATGGAGCCGATTGGTGAGGTAGTTTCGCCACCACGGATTTTCATTTTTTTATGTGATGATCTACGGATAGGCTGGAAGTGGGTGGTGGGAGGAAGTTGGGGTTGTGGTGGGGGGAAGACAGAAGGGTAGGGGACTTGTCACACAAATATGGAACCAATTGGTGCAGTCGTTTCGCCGCCACATATTTTCCTTTTTTTCCTTTGTGATGGCCTGATGCGGCGAGTGGATTGGGGGAGGGGGTTGGGGTGGTGGTAGCAAGACGCCAGAAGGGTAAGGTGTGGTAGAAATATGAAAGCTATAGGTGCAGTCGTTTCGCTGCTACGATTTTTTTCGGCGTCCCCAGTCCGTATAGGCAATCAGCGGGTGCATCTAACCATACCCATACTCCACTGCACTTTATTGTCAAAGCATTCATCATGAAAATGTCCATTGCATATGAAGCTTGTTTTGGGCTTTGCCTCCCACACTCTGGTTCTTTGTATAAACTTCACCCATTTGATTACAATGGTATGGATCACTTGGAAACTTGTGTAGTGCTATGTTTGGTTCAGGGATGTTGCTACACCCGAAAACAGCACACCTATTCACCATTTTTGCTATACTTGCTGATGTTTACTTCCCAAATGTTTGCCTGGGCGTACGTCACATACTCACGTGAGTACTAGTTGCAAGGGGTCGCAATTCAATATCTATTTTTGATTTGTTCTCTAATATTGAAGATTAGTTTTGACAACGGAGTAGTCAGGTTGATTACTGGAGATCTAAACATCTCTTTAAATACATTATAAATTAATTTTAATTTCGGACGCCCCACCACCTTTAACAGGGTTGCCCGGAATGCCGCTATTAGGACAAGAGACTGAAACTGCACTTATGTGTGGAACACTCAGTCTTACACAACAACAGACTCTACTCCTTCATGTAAACAACAAGCAAACACTCTCATCAATCACTTTTCACATGTCAGCCACCTAAAACCTCACAAAGACGACCGACGTGCCATCCGACGTAAGAGACAATTCCCCACAGACCCTGACTATACACCCTTCACCAATCACCAGACAAAGCATATCATCAACAATCTCAAGCACTCACCCGCCTGTGGCCTAGACAACATAAGCAACATACACCTCAGACACCTGGGACCACAAGGCATACAAGCACTCACTAACATATCA
This sequence comes from Paralithodes platypus, assembly GCA_032716605.1. Lineage (NCBI taxonomy): Eukaryota > Metazoa > Arthropoda > Malacostraca > Decapoda > Lithodidae > Paralithodes > Paralithodes platypus. The sequence continues at coordinate 4,700,572 of CM064562.1, read as the reverse complement.
AACTACAGCTATTCACACAACACAATACCAGACATTTGGAAGCATGGTATCATCATCACATTCCCCAAACCCAACAAAGACCCCACGCTACCCTCCGCGCACCGCCCCATCACACTCCTTTGCTCCCCCTCTAAAGTCATGGAACGCCTAGTATTACAACTAATTACACCTGACCTACCCCTAGCTCCAACACAACATGGCTTTAGGCCACTGCACTCCACAAACACTCTTCTCACAGACCTTACACAAAGAGCTTTCGACGGCATCAACTCAGCTAGACCACCACACAGATCACTATTAGCCACACTCGACATTAGTAAATCCTTCGATGCCATCCCCCGCCACAACCTAACAAACAAAATCTACAACACAAACATGCACAACAACACAAAAAGGTGGCTGGCCAACTTCCTAGCAGGCAGATGTGCACACGTATCTTTTGCCGGTCAGTCATCTAAAATCAGAAACTTTCCAAACGGAGTCCCACAAGGATCCGTCCTATCGCCCGCACTCTTCAATCTGTACATGCACGATATAACTACACCCAATACGCCCCAAATAAACTTAGCCTCCTATGCAGATGACATAACACTCACATGCACACACCATGACCCAAAAAGAGCAACAGATCTCCTTCAACCCTATCTCAACACACTACATGGCTGGTGCACTACAAACAGACTTAATCTAGCCCCAGCCAAATCCACCGCAACCCTGCTCACAAGTTGGACAGGAGAACACGAATACATCCCTCAACTCACCATAAACAACACACCCCTAACACATATACACACACCCAAAATCCTAGGAGTAACACATGATACTCATATGACATTCAAACAGCACACCAAAAACATTAAAAAGAAACTGACACCCAGACTTAACGCCCTCAGGTCACTTGCTCACACAAAATTTGGACACAACAAAGAAACTACCACCACAGTATATAAACAATACATAAGATCAGTGATGGAATACGCAAGCCCAGCCTGGGCTTCTAACCTAGCTGAAACACATCATAAGACCTTACAGACTATTCAAAACAAAGCCCTGAAGATCATTACAGGCTGCACAGCTACTGCACCCACAGATCACCTACATCAAGAAACCAAAATCCTCAAAGTCAAAGACCATCTGGACATGAGAGGCACTCAATTCCTGGCAGCAGCCTCCACGAACCAAGACCACCCACTAAACTACATGGCAACACACCCACAAACACCAAGAAATATCAAAACAACACCCAGCACACGGTATCACACACAATTATTGTCCTCTCTCCCTCCCTGCCCACCCCGAACCAACTTCCAGAAGCACATCCATACTCATATCTCTCACCGATCCATCCACTCACTCACAGACAACACGCAGCTGCATGCACGACCTCCCGAAATCCATCCTTCCGAATCCTCCCTTTCTCGCGAGGACGGAGTTCACCTGGCCAGGCTGAGATGCGGACACCATCCAGCTCTCCTGAGCTATCAGAAGAGACTGGATGACTCCGTTGTTGACGCCTGCCCGGGATGTAACACAGCACCCTATACCATTAAACACATCATAGAAGACTGCATTTCACACAACCACTTATGCCAACAACACAATCTACAAAGGAACAAAGGAACAACCCTTGGGGCTGTTCGGCCAGGCAGCTTGGGGAAAAACAACAACAACACTAACACTCAATGAGAGCTCTGTGGGAAAGCCCGATCGTGGCCATGGCCTTTCTCAGGGACTCGGGGCTGTTCGGCCAGGCAGCTTAGGGAACAACAACAACAACAACAACAACACTCTCACTCAGTGGTGATGGGCTGGTCTATCAGAGTGAGAGCTGAGCAATCTCTGCCATACCCATAGCTTACTCTGACTTTTCCTTTAACTTATATATTTTCTAGATCTCAAGTGACGGCGTCTCTTCCGTGGATTGACCTCCCAATCTACCAAGATTGGAAGCCAAAGCGTCACATTTTTCCCTTGCCCCTCAACTTTCTCTTCATAATTGCTGAGGGGCACAGGGCCCTGGGTGGGGCTTTGGTTTCCCGGGCGTTTCCGCACCCTCCTCAGCCCCCCGCCATGGAGTGGCTTCGGTCACCCAGGTTTTATTGTGGTCGGCAGGGAGGGTTCTGTGGGGGCACTCGGTTATGGCCTTGGAATTGCTCGGGGCCTTGGGGCTGTTCGGCCAGGCAGCTTGGGGAACAACAACCACAACAACACTCAGTCTTAAAATTGTATGTATGTATTAGGGAGTGGAGAATCCCAGATATTTAGCATAAAATTGTGATAGTAAACACATATAAGAGTAAGGAGGGGTCTTTAAATAGGAGCAATTATAGGGGCTTGAAAATGCTTCACCAAGTCTCGAAAGTCGGTGAGAGAGGCTTTAACCCTTAATTAGCGGCTCACCACATAAGTCGAGTTAAATAAAGCTGGACTATGTGGCGGCGCTCGACATAACTCGAGTGGCAATTTCAGCACGTAATGTTGCTGAGAAAGAGAGACAAGTGGTGGCAGGAGAGTAGCGAGCGTATGACTGCTCCAGACCACCGCGGCGAACATACTGACACGAATCCCAGCTCCCTCCTCCCTCTCTCACTCGCTATATAAGGAATTATATCGGGAAAGTGGCTAATTACATGCTTTTTGCACTCGCGTTGCACGGTTATTGCAAGAAAACTAGCCATCATAAAAGGATCGTTATGGTGTCATTCGAAAGCTCTGTTTATGCCCTTTCAGGGATAGGTACTTGTTTTACGTTCTGGGTCTTATTTAGGCATGAAAATGATCACGTAAACAGCCCTATTTTGGCTAAAAACACCCCGCTGGGCGGTACATATAAATAAACCGCATAGGCCGCTCGTAAGGTGTTAAATGTCTGAATAGGGAAAGCATTTCTATCGATGATATGCAGTTCGGTTTCGTACCAGGACGTGTTACAATTGTTGCTATCTTTAAAGTCAGGCAGTTGCAGTAAAGATGTTTACATAAAAATAGGGATCTGTCTTTTGTGTTTATAGACCTGGAAAAGGTCTTTGATGGGGTGCCCAGGGATGTTGTGCAGTGTGCTATGGGAAAACTTGGAGTGGCTGATGCGGGTGATAATGAAGATGTACGAGGACTCACAAATAGCAGTGAGGGTGAAACGTGTACTGAATAAGGAATTTACAGTTTGCGTTGGAGTCCACTTGTGCCAGTGTATATAAATAGATATATAGAATCATAACTAAGAGACAGTTCTTTGTAATTCTTATATATCTTTTTTGTGGATTTGTGTATATATAATTTTAATTTGCCAACAATTTCAGGCAACAGAACGAACCTTCAGTGACCTACCGGCCAAACACTGGTAGTCGACCCCACAGCAGACGTCTCTGCACAGTCACACCCAACCACGGGGCACCCAAGGTAAAGCTACAGTCATGGTACACTCGCACACACACATACAGTAACACACACAGCCATAGCCAACCACGAGGCCCCAAGGTAAAGCTACAGTCATGGTTCATTAGCATAAACACACATAGTCACAGACAACCACGAAGCACCCTAGGTAAAGTTAGTCATGATATAAACACAGTACATACACAACAGGGTTTCAAGCCAGCACAATTTGGTTTTGATAGAGTGAATAGGCCTATGAAACAATACAGGGAAATTCTATGAAATTCCATTGATTTCGCCATATTACCGCTTCCAAGGACATAATTAGAAATGTGATACTTAACTCTAACTTTGCTAACAAATAAATAACTTATCTTATTGTAGGCCTGTGTATGTATGTATATACTCAGGCACATACCCTATAGCTGGGGGGGGGGCCAACTCTTTCTTCTCTCTTGTGCCTTCAGAACCCATGTCTCAGCCCCATACATCACTGTTGGTACAACTATCCCTTGATGCATTGCACTTTTAGCTTTCATTTCGAGATTTCTCACCTTCCACATATATCCCATTGCTCCAAAAACTTTCCTTCCTTCACATACTCTCTGCCTTCTCTCCATTTCCACCTCTGCGTCCCTGCTAATCACTCCTTCCAGATATTTAAAACATTCCACTTGTTCCAGTAATTCCCCATCCAGCTGTACATTGAGATTTATCCTACGAGCACCATTATTACACACCATCACTTTACTTTTATCGACCTTACTTGTACTCGTTGACGAACCAGGACCGGCCACGGACTACGTGTCAGAAAATTCTATGTACCCACGCACCCGGCAAAATTATAAAAACTTAAATAATGAAAAATAAAAATGAAAATAACCGGCGTCTTTTCGTTGATAACTGTAAATGTAAACTCTGTGTGAATGAATTTGATTTTGAACATCAAACATTTTTTAAAAGTTACATTACCAATACAAAATTTTTGTTTCTAAATTCTTCTGTTAATGTAACATCTCCATGTAAAGTAAATTTTTTTATCTATTTAATAACCTGTGAGAAATGTGGTATACAATATGTTGGAAAGACAGAGCAATGTTTAAGAGAAAGAGCCTACGGGCATAGATCAGGAATTAAGAACGGCATCGACTCCAAGATTCTTCTATATAAGCATTTTAACACAGATTGTACTAAATTTGATTGTAAATACAAAATTATAGAAATTGTTCAAAGTAATCAAAATGTTTTAGATAGAGAAAATTATTGGATTGGAAAATTAATGACCATCTATCCATTTGGACTTAACAATCAAATAAAAAATGTAGGCAACATTTTGTATAAAGATTTATTAAAAAACGATTTTAATAACCCATATTTTAACTTCCCTGTTTTAAACAGAAGACCTGGTAGACACGGTAATAGAAGACTAAATACATTTAATAAAAAGAAAAGCAGGTCTGATATTATAATTATTGTTAATAATTTATATTCATTATATCGAAATTTCGGAATTAAAAAATTAAAAGATTCATTGAAAGGCCTACAAAAGAAAAGTTTTGCTCCTTTTATAGAAAATATTCTAAATAATAAACATAATTTCACAAATAAATTTAAGAATATAGTCTTTGCTTTTATGGGATATATTAGAGCTAATTCTAAGAAATCCAAAGATAACCGTATTAAAGATAAAGTCCTGTCCACTTTAAATTATTCCTCTAAAATTTTAGACAAAATTAATGTTAACAGTCTTATTAATTCAAAGAAAGTTAAGTCCATATTACCAGATGGTTGTAAAGATTTCAAACCATTAATAGTGTATTCATATGAACGACCTGTTGGGTCTATTATTTGTAATTATAATAAAGTTTTAGGAAATCTTTCAGATAATGATATTTTCAATAATAATAAATGCGTGTGTGAAAGAGTCATGGATATGCCAGCTAGCAGACGTGATGCACTAGCAAAGTTCATTTATAGTCCGATATGTCACATATTAACAGGTGATGTAGAACTAGTTAAACATTTTGCAAACGACAAATTAGCGGAGCTATGTCGTAAAGGGTTTAAATTTAGAATAGGGAGTAATAAAGTAACATGGGACATAATTTTAAAAGATATTGTTTTTTCAGTCAATAAATTAAAAGATAAATTGTTAAAAATTGCGTGCTGCAATGCGAGAGAACTAGAAGCATGGTCTAAATTATTAATTAAGTTAATTAGAAATAAAATTTTCTCGCTTAAAAATGAATTTAATCTTTCAGATTTTATAGACTATAATTATAATAAGCTTAAAGCTGATTTAATAAATTTACATAAACATTTTGTAATCACTACAGTAGATAAAGCCAGCAATAATTATAGCTTCACATGTAAGAAATTTTATCTTGAAAATATGAAAAAAGAATTAGGTATTAAGGGTAACATATTACGTAAAAATATTTGCGGTAATTCTGTTTATGAAATTCAAAATAATCTGAATATTGATAACTTAATCGATGAACATACCAAGAAAAATATAATATTTGATATTAAACTTTCTGATAAGAACAAGTGCATTGCAAAATTATACATGTTACCTAAATTTCATAAAAGACCTTATAAATATCGCTTTATTGCCGGAGCAAAATTTGCTACCACTAAAACTCTATCAGAACAAGTAGTAAATTGCTTAAAATACATTAAAAGTACTCATAAAAGATATTGTAATACCATCATGAGAAGAACTGGCATTAACTATTATTGGAGTGTTGACAATTCGTTAGAAGTTATTGATAAAATAAATACCATGCCGAAAGTTACCTCGGTACATAGCTTCGACTTTTCAACTTTGTATACCAATTTGCCTTTAGATTTAGTATATTCAGAGCTTTGCTTTATTATAGATTTGCACTTTGACAGGTTCGTTAGGAATGGTAATTATTTCATAAATGTTTATACATATTTTAATAATGCATCACTTAGCTCTACTCCCACTAGTTCTGTATATTTTGATAGAACTAAACTTAAAGATGCCCTTAAATTCCTCCTTTTCAATACTTATGTTAGATTCGGGCCGTACATTTTCAAACAAATATTAGGAATTCCTATGGGTGGAAATGCTAGCCCTTTAATTGCAGACTTATTCTTGCTTGCTTTAGAATTTAAATATATAAAAGACTTAGTTGACAGTAGCAAGAAAAATAAAATTCCAGAAAAATTAGCACTTGCTAAACTGTTAAGTAATAATAGTAGATATATTGATGATATTCTTGTTTGCAATTTGTTAAATTTTAATCAAGTTGCTAAACTTATTTACCCTAATTCTATTCCCCTCACACAATGTAACGTAAATTATAAAGTTGAAAATTTTCTTGATATAAATATAGAGATTGTTAATGAACAGTGCATACTTAAAGTATATCACAAAGTTGATGATTTTAATTTTAACGTAATAAACTTTCCTTTCCCTAGTAGTAATATCGATAGTAAAATCACTTATAATTGTTTTTATTCCCAATTAATAAGATTTTGTAAAATCTGCACTAAAGTAGATGACTTTTGGGCTAGAGCTAGGTTACTATACAGACTCTTAGTGGATAGAGGTTTTGAGGCAAGTAAATTGTTCCATAAATTTAATCTTTTTAGGGTCAATTATTGTGACTGTATTCTAAAATTTGACATCAATAATTTTAATCAAGCATTTTTAACTTGAAGTTTCTTGTATAACCTCTGCTTATTTATTGTTTATTTTTTTCTTTTTCTTTTTCTATTATTATTATTATTATTATTAATATTGATGATTTTTTAAATTTATTGTTCTTGTTAAAAGAGTACTCTTTGTTTAAATCTGTTGTTACTTCATATTTTGCAATTATTTCTCTTTATATTATATGTATTCATTGTCGATAGTATCAATTGCTTACTTTTGCGATTTCCTTAGTTTATTTGTGCTATAAATGTAGGTTATTTGTAGGGTAGTTATTGATAGGGGTCACTTGAAGCATGCTATGCTTACAGGTACCTACCCGATAGCACTATCGTTAGTGAGTGCTGTACTGTATTTTATATATTATTTTGTAATAGTATAGATATCTTATCAATATTTGTATTTTTTACTATTGTTAATGTCTTGTCATGTTGCAAATTTGATTTTAAATAATATTTTGACATTTAACATGTAGTTTCTTTATTCATGCAGAGTTTAGTAAAATTTGCCCGAACGTCCCGGACTTCCCAAACTTGACTACTTCCTTTAACGTGACGATAGTGCGTTGTTATATGTGCGATTGGTTTGCTTGGGAAACAGATTAACTTGCTCATGTAGTGATGTACACCCTATGTGGTGGATTGTGTTCTTTTATTTAATAATTTTCATTTTAGTAAGCGTTGTTTCCACATAGCGATTTTGATAATTTAATTTGACTTTATATTGTCCTTGTCCCAATTTTGGTTTGTTTAGTTTGCAAGTTTTACATTTTAAATTATTACAGTAATGTCATTATTACTGGTACTGGCTTGAAACCATAGCCTATTTCTTAAAGATCTCTTGAAACTATTAAAGTACATTTATGTATTATAACTTCCTAGGTATTAAAAGTGGTGCAAGAAATGAAGACGGCAGCTATGGACACGTCACTGTTTTCTCCGGTGTACGCTGTAGATGCAGTACCGCAGCCCCTGCCAGCAACCCCTCTCTCAGACCCCACTCTTCCCCCTGACCCTCACCCCCACCTTCACCAGGAGGAGGAGGAGGACGACTATGTGGAGGAGAGGGAGGGGGTGGAGCTGGAGGAAGGGGAGGAGGAGGAAGAAGATGAAGAGGAGGAGGAACATCAGGAAGATAGTGGGTTGGGAGGCAGTCAACACGTAGCGCCTGACCTCAGTCATCTCTCCACTCACATCCAGCTTGACATCCCTCACATCATGGATTCACCTGCAGCTCAGGAGGGTTAGTAACTTGACCACTTCTCCTATTTCTTTGTCATTTTCACACTTTCACAACTGCTAGGTTTTTATTTGGTATGATAGATTCAGTTGGTATTATAGATTCAGTGGTCGACCGGGCCACTAGCTGGATCCCCCCCATTTTCCCACATGAGCCATGAATCTGCCAGTTGTACACCTTACTGCCTTTGCCACCCAGCCGGGTACATGTTATATTACATATGGTAATATACTTCTGGTAAAGCCCTCTCTAACAGACTAGTCAAGGATAGAGCCTGTCTGGAAGTGTGACTCACCTCAGTGTTTCGGAAAGCCCGAACGCCTGAGGTAATATCTTAAGATGAATGCCATGTGGTTGAATGTTTACTTCCATCTATCATACACGCTAAACCATTGTATGTATGTACCGTATGTATTTACATACTTAGCTTTTGGATTTTTTTCTCCCAAAAACTAGGTAAAGGCTGGACCAGATACATTTTGTTATCCAAGAAAATTCTTTAACGAAACTTGATCCTTAAATGCGGGCCACAGCCAGTAGGCGGACCCGGTGACAATGTTACTGAAAATGTACAGCCTGTGTCCTATAGGATTGGGTTTAACCCTTTGAGATGCACCCTGCATTTATAATGAGGAAAGTTGGGAAGCTTTACCTCAAGGTTGCCTTCTTTATGGTACAGTACTATCTAAGGACCACTCTTGAGCAGTGGCACCATAGGTTCAGTTGTTTATGTTCTGATTGAAGTATCAAAGAAATAATGTAAGTTTTATGCTTGTTTTTAGGAATGGAACCTGAGGAAGCGGAGATGATGATTGCACAAGTGTCTCAGTGCTCGGTCCAGGAGAACAAGGAGAATTATGAGGTATGGACCAGTAGTATATTTGTTTGTTAAGACTCAAATTGGGTCTTGAATAATGTATAGTAACTCACTTAATTGTAGTACTTTTGTATATTTATTGATTATATAAAATGATTTACTGTACCTGTACTTTGTGTGTTTTGCTCTTATTGGTAGCCTGTTTAGTTATAAGCAAAGCATAATCACTATTAGAATGAGGGTGAAATAGTATGACAGATTAAATTTCCACATTATGAAACAAGCAAGAAGACCATGTCTTAGCAAAGTAGCTAGGAGTAAGCCCTTCCATGAAATGAATGAAGAATAAATAGCTTTGAAGGTGAACTACAGGGATGAACGAAAAAACAAAGATTAATGCAGGGTCATAACTTGGCATGAATATACTGTAATATGTATATGGGCAATATCGATATAATTCCATTAAACTCCAGAACAAAATACTAATATATATAGTTGTTGGTGACGAATTGGCATTTTCAGCCAGCTGGAGTGACTCCATTGTGTAGAGACGCCGTTTGTAAACAAGATATGCGGTCCTGAACAGTGAGGTCTGTTTTTCGTAATTAATACCTTTCAATTCAATACTCAAGCTCTGCAAAAGATCGACCAACGTCCTGATGATGTGGTGTACATCAAGAAATAATCCCAGCTCGCCAGCAATTAACATACATGCAGTGTTTATGCATGTTTAGCCTGGTCCAGAGTTGAGGGAACTCGGTTCTAAGGACTATTTCGTAATGATAATATAGTTTTCTGTTCAATTTATATATCGCGGTCCCTTGACCAGACAGTGGTGAAACCAAATGTTGAGCTGTAAACATGCATACAAATTATAAGAGTTTCTCAAATAAAATAAAACACAGATTCACCCATTTCCCATGTCGAGAGTTCCCGCCATTGGCTACAGTTATGTCATGGTAAACACGCCAGTTCGCGCCACATAAAATAACTTAGATAAGCTATATTTCTATATTGTTTAAACAAATTGATGAAAGTTCTTCAGTATCATGTACCTAAAACCAAGCAGATCCCAATGGACATTGTAGTTTGAATAGGTTTCATCCCTGGAATTCGCCTTTAAAATTGAGACTCAGAGTAGCCAATGGTAAACGGTTGCAAAGAGTGAATACAAATTGTTCTAAATTAATTAATTGTGTTGTTAACCTCAGCAGATCAAGGATCTTTTTACATTATATTTTGGCACATCTTAGACAATTTAATTCAGCTGAGGAAGGGGCTGTGGGTGTTGGAGGGTTGATAGAGGGTTTTTACCCCGCTGATTCTTAAGATCCTTCCTTATACAGTACATACATGTACTGTACAAGTCCCCCTGAAGCACTTGCACCTGGCGAAATCGCACCACATCAGCCTTAACCGTGCTACAAGTAGGCAGTAACAAAAAATCACCGGAACTGCTACAGAGGCTGACTGCACCACCGAATTAGCGGGCTGTGGGGTCACTGCATCCCTACGCCAGATAAAGGTCGACTTGTGCCAGCGGGCAGTGAGAGTAAGACACTAGATAACCATAGGGCACACCATTATGGCCCCACTGCCTTCGCCGCTCTCAGGAAATTGCTATACGCAGTCTAGCAATTTGTGGCAACTGTCCACTGAAATCTCTGAAACATCAGAGCACCCACTTTAGCCCCGCTTTTGAGTAGGGAGTGCACGGTGGTAAAAAACACATCATCATCATCAGGAATTTTTTCCTCCCTTATGATAGCATTTATCAGGTCCGTGACCAATCTTACACCAATATCTTCTGCTGCCTTTAGCATCTCGGCAACTATGCCAGAGCTCCCAGTGGCTTTCCCAGGCTTCATGCTATCTATAGCACTGTTCACGCCGTCATACCCTATCAAAGGTGGGGGGTTTTGTACTAGCAATCTTTCATAATGCACCTTCCATACCTCTAATTTTTTTTTCTTTATAAACAGTCATACCACTGTTATTTATATATCGTTTGCCCATAACATCCTTGCTACAGTCCTTCACATATTCTTCCCTGGTGCCACCTTCCTTCCATGCTTTGAAACATCTTTTCTTCTCTCTGACTGCAGTTGTAACATCAAGGAGACTGCGTTTTATAAATTTCCATTGGCCGTCGATGTCAGCAGACATAGCACCCACACAATTTTAAATTTCCATAATTTTGATGTGGAAACTATCTATAGATAGATAGATTTTATTTATTTTTTTAGCAGCCATACTTTCCTTTTTGTCAAATATACTTTCTCACAGAAACTGCTTTAACACGTACCACTAACTAGGAGCTTGTGTTGGGGGATGTATTCTTTACCCAGTGTCTAACCCATTTCCTGTCAGTTTTGCAGATCCGGAAGTAGTCTATCTAGCTACTGGAGCTACCGGATTCATGTTATCAGTTAACTCTTCCTTTTCCTGAACATGGTATTGCACACCACCATCCCTGTGGCAACACAGTGCTCCAGTCTGTATTCACCTTCCAGGTTCCTTCTACCATACCCCTGTCCCCCATGCACACTCATATGTCTTGATAGCGTAATGGTTAGTGCACTGATTTTCGGTGTGAGTATCTTAGGTTCAAATCCATTGAGTACCACATGTATTCATTAGTTTTATTGATTTCATTAATTAGGGTTATTAGTAAGTTAATTGGTGGGTTGGCAATCATATGAATCTTATCAGCATATTCCCCAACATGCCCATTTATGTCCCATCCCACAATGACTACCTCCCCTTTCTTGCATCCGACATGAATATAATTGTCTATGATAGCCAGAATAAAATGTGAAAAAGTGTCCTAATTTAACTCTGAGGTGAGTGGTGTTGTCATGAATCGCTAGGTTAAGTTGCCCGGGCTTGACATCTACCAATAAAATTTTGACAGTACAGCCTCGATCCGCCGACCCTTTGATCAGCCGCCTACGCTCTACTACACAAGAATACTGCATAAGAATATATACCTCTAATCCAGTTATACTACAGGTGTAAGATTCCGTTTGTACATAAAATCACCTAGCTGCCTGGAACGCTGCTATAAGGTGAACAAAAACGACTGCCCCACACACATGTAGATCATAGTCTTAAATTTATGAATGTATGTAACTACAAGCTACACCCGCAACACACAACAAGCTGGCCACCTTTCCTTGGCGGGGATATGGCTCTAGTATGAAACAAAGAAAAGAAAAGAAAAGAAAAACACTTAACTAAATGTATGTTGTTAACCTCAGGCGGGTGGTGCGTACGAGACCTCCTGTGACGAGGGTTATGAAGAGTGGGAGACGTTCGACCCATACTTCTTCATCAAGCATCTGCCGCCCCTCACCCCGGAGATGAGAGCGCGTAACCCGGCATTACCCCTCAAGACTCGCAGCTCACCGGAGTTCACCCTTGTCCTCGATTTGGTTAGTAGTTTCTCCATGATATTATTCCATACTTCTATCTATCGCCCGACGCCGTGATCCCCGAAGGGGTGGCCATGAACGAACCGCCCCCATGCACCTCTGTCCCCAGTCAGTTGACGCCCCTCCCCCCAACCAGCACCGCCTTCGTTCATGTACTTCCTCACTCCATCCTTCCACCTCTCATTCGGTCTACCTCTCCCTCTCTATCCCTCCACCTCGCTCTCGTACACCCTCTTAGTCATTCTCTCGCTTTCCATACGTTCCATATTTATTTATTTTTTGTCTTTTATTTTGTTTTTTTACCAAAGGTTATCTTGGTTGTATGATCTGTCAATCTATTACCTTTTCTCTCTCTATTGCTTTTATCATTTATGAGAATATATAAATAATTTCCTCTGCCAGTTTTAATACAATCCTATTCTTTATTGTAATTCTTGCATGGTTAATATCTTGGACAATATTCCACCTTTGATTTTAATCAGCTGAGTTACACATGTTAGCAGAGGAGCTGTTTAAAATCCATACAAATTTAATATTATAATGATATACTGTATGTATATATATATATACTACATACCTATGCATGTGAGCCTTTATCACCTAAAGGTGGCAATCTTGTTAAAAGAATAGGAGTTGATTATCCCTAACAGCAGCACGGCAGCTATGTGAGAGCCCCTGGCTTCAGCACCATCTTGCTGCATCTAGGTAACTTGATAACAGTATAGTTGACACACTTGGCCCTCTCCTCTTAATTATAATGTAAAACTTGCAAAATAAACAAACCAAAACTGGGGCGACACAAGATAGACGCAAAAGAACTAATCAAAATCGCTATGTGGAAACAAATAGGAAATAGGAAATAGAAATAGGAAGGAATTTTTGGCTTTTGACCTTACTCCAAACTTTATATTCCAGGATGAGACTCTGGTTCACTGCAGCCTTCAGGAACTAGAGGATGCAACCTTGAGCTTCCCGGTGGTGTTCCAGGACGTGAACTATCAGGTGTTTGTACGCACCCGACCTTTCTTCCGGGAGTTCCTGGAGCATGTGTCGGGGCTGTACGAGGTCATCCTCTTCACCGCTAGCAAGAAGGTCTACGCTGACAAGCTCATGAATCTTCTCGACCCTCAGCGCAAGTGGATCAAGTCAGTTATTTATTTTTAAAAGTTTCTTTATCCCTTGAAATGAATGAGGTATAAACCCTTTCAGTATTTGAGAATACTTTTTCACTTTATTCTGGCTAGCATTTGATGATTTGTTTGCGCTTTACTAAGGACCAGTGGTAATTATAAAGGTAAATGCTCTTTCAATTTATCCTCTGGTTCCTTCTAGTCCTTCCAAAACTGAATAAAATAGTGTAATGATTTCCAGAATATAAGGAAGATAGGATCATCAAATACCGAGACGGTTAAATACAGAGGTTGAATGGATTTATACAAAGATACAGCCATGTCACCGTCATGTGAAATATATATTTTTTTGGCTTGACAGTATTATTCAACATATATTATGATCACACTTATTTTAATGTATATATGTACTGTATGTATATACTGTACTCAGGCATATTATACCCAACAGCTGGGGGTGGCTGACCTGAGACAGAGTCTGAACAGGGACAACACAACATAACACACGTAATACAAAAATAAAACACAAATTCACACACATCTAGGTCGCCCAGGAGAAGACCCAGAGACCCAGGCCCAATTTGGGTCTCCAGCAAGATTCCCAGGTACCAGACCTTCAATGCTAATGATCTTAATCCACATAGTGGAAATGGCACTGTGGAGTGGGGCATGTCTGGGAGCCCGGAGGCAGTTTCTGCCATGGCCATCCCTTTTGAGGTGCTTCCTCTGGAAGCAGGGTATCCTATTGTGGATGATATGATTGATCGTAAACTACTTAGCTTCTTTCCTATGAATTCCGATTAGAGATAAATAAATAGCTGTAAAAGTGCCCAGGTTTGTGGGTTCATTATATCCTCTTGAAATAATTAGATCCCATTTCTAAAATGATACTTTCTTTTCTAGGTATCGGTTGTTCCGTGAGCACTGTGTGTGTGTTCAGGGCAACTATGTGAAGGACCTCACTATACTAGGTCGAGATCTCTCTAAGACTGTCATAGTGGACAACTCTCCTCAGGCATTTGGTTACCAGGTAAGACACCATAATTGAATAAATAAATTTTCCATTTTCTGTACTGGTATATAGTTACTTATATTTTATTGTTTCAACTCAATGTACAATACCTTGAATATGTCTCTATCACTCTTTCAATTTGATAGGACACTAGCTACTGGTCACCTTGCCTTTTGTGTAATTCTGACACATAGAACAAATTTTTTTAATGGGACATAGCAAACAGTGTTTCAATTTTTCAGATCAAATTTTTTTTTTTTTTTATTGGGACATAGCAAACAGTAATCCAATTTTTCAGATCAACAACGGCATCCCTATAGAGAGCTGGTTCGTGGACAAGGACGACCGTGAGCTGGAGAAACTAGTGCCGTTCCTGGAGTCTCTGGTGGACAAGGAGGATGTGCGGCCATTCATCCAGGAGAAGTACAAACTGGAGACCTTCCTTCCCCCGGACTAATGACCCCCCCAACCCACCACCACCAGCCTCTCTCACTAGTGTATCGTGCACGCTCCGCCACCTACAGTAAAGCTGGTATCACACGAGCCATTTTTACATAAGAACATAAGATAATGGGAGTCTGCAAAAAGCCGATCGGCCCATACAAGGCAGATCCCTCCGCATTTATCGTCAACATTGGTCTGATAGTTTATGAGGTCCACTTATCAATTATTTATATTGCCTAAATTCATCTATTTTCAGTCCACTTTTCGATACTAGTGCAAAATATCCCATAAGTGTTACCAGAAATACATTGTTGATCTTTGAATGTTTATGTTAAAATATCTGGTGTGATACTCCCTTAACTCACACCTATTTGTATCAGTCCTCCTAATGCTGGGTCCTGCAAAGCACTATCTAATGCCACTTGTAGTATTTTTATATTATTAGTGTTCACATTACTCCTAATGTTAAAAATCTTAATTTTCAGCAAATTCCACATTATTTAATTTTATCACCAATCAATTCAATGGCCATGTTGGTTTAGGCTCTGTACTCTGATCGGGTTGATAATCTGACATAGGTTCAAATTGAAAAGTACAATTGCGCGCATAATATATATTGCTCTGTGATTTTCTGAATGGAAGTAATATTTGCAATCTTAAATTTAGAGTAGTTTGTTATGAAGAAGTTAATTTGTATGATTAATTTACTATTTTGTAACAAACTATTATCTTAAGTCAGTCATGCTATTTTTACTTTCAAGTACAAAATCTCTGCGTGGGAAGCAATTTCTGTGCACGACTGTACTTGGCACTGAATTATGCTTTGTAGTAACTAGTAACAAAAGTATGACTGAAAAAAAACCCTGATTATCACCATCTCAGTTTATTGAGCTGAAGTGATTAGAACAAGAAGGGTGTTTGATCTTGGCCTCTTTTAATTCAAAATGTGATGTAAGGTGGAATTACACTAGCTCTTTTATCCGCAAGTTATATTCGTGACTCTGATCTGGCAACTTACTTTTAGGAGAATTTTATCACATACAGTATAATATTCTATCTTCAGTCTAGTGGCTGATTGCAAAATAGCCTCAAAAGTTACCTGAATAAAATTGTGGATCAAAAGCTGCGGGAAATGACGCTCGTGTGCAGTCGGCGGAAAAAGTCCTGTCACCTCCCCTGCCTCACCTTGACCAGCGATAATCATAGACTTGAGTATGTTAGGTGTAGTAAACGTGCATATATCTGTCCACAGATGGCACAGAAATATGCACGATTTGTACACCTAACATTCTTGAGTCTATGAATAGCGTGGGTCACGGTGAGGCAGGGGAGGTAACAGGACTTTAGCCGCTGACTGTGCGTTCACCTTTATTTTACCTTCCTTCAGATTATTAGGCTTAATTTTTAGAGGATATATCAGAGTCGGAGATAATTTCAGTCCTAGAGTTCCTTCTGAAAATTAATTTATTTATCTGAAGGATGGAGGAATAATATATATTAACATGTTTGGCTTGAAAGGGTTAAGGAAAGTAGACGGGAAGGGTGGATAACAGTTTACTATAATAATTCAAAGTAATATCAAAACAAACATTCTTCAGGGTGATTGTACAGTCTAGATTCTAAAATAATACACATATTCAGTCTAGGATATGTTTATTATTATTTTAAATATTGATTGCAATAGACTGAAAGGTTTAAATTTTTAATGTTTTTTATTTCACCACCACACTATTTTATTCAGTTGAGTAAAGCTAATATCACAAAATGTTTTTATTTTTGTATTTATTTATTTTATTTTTTGTTTTCAAATGTTATTGCCAACACTGGTCTGGCAGCTAAAGAGGTAAACTTTATTAATAACTGTTTCGCATAATTTTGTCAGTCTTCATTTTAGTTGTCGATGCCAGAGCTAAAAGTCTCGGAAGTTTTGCCGAATAAATGTTGATCATCAAAAATTGATGATAAAAATTCCAATGTGATACCCCCTTATGGATTGCAACTTAACCGAAGAAATAAGTTTTCAAGATCATATTTTTTGCTCGCTACCTCTAACTTCCAAAGTACACGTTTGGTACTTGAAATAGACAAGTTTGTGTTGAGATTACCAGTTATATACCAGTCAGAGTTGAATGGATAGCGGGGAAAAGAAGAAAGATATAGATGATTTAAGCCGGTATCACACGAGCGCTTTTTCCCTCAACATTTTTGCTCAACACTGGTCTGGCAGCTTATGAGGTAAACATTTATTATATATCTGTAACCTAAATTCATCTATCACCAGTCTAGTTTCCAATATCGGTGCAAATTATTCCAGAAATAATTTTATTATCGAATGTTGACTATAAAAGCTGTCGTCTGATACCGGCTTTATATTGGTAATGGCTGTTAGGTGACTGTTAATCAATTGAGTTTTTCTTATGAGGCATTTTAAGACACAATTATTAAAGTACTCCACCCATTGATAATACAATTCTTCAAGTACTCCAGCTATTGATAAATAATAATGGTGTCGACATACGTCTTAGCAAAATAATTAACTTAATTTTAATCATAAGTAAAGAGCAAACATAATCTGTTTTATATATTTTTTTTAATATTTTAATCAAATTAGGGGTAATTTATGAAGCATACAATTATTATTTATATTCTACTCAATGTTTAATAAATAAAGGTTCTGTAAAAAGAATACTATTATAGGATTATTTAGCAACATTTCTGTTCACTGAATAGCTTATATTTATTGAACATGTTCATAACTGTGAATTGATTCAGAGTACTTCACTGTAGCTTCAGTAATTTTTTGTATAGTTTTTTACCAAACATTTGCTTCTGATTTTGTCCCCCCTCAAAAAAAAAAAAAAAAAAATCCCAGGAGATTATTTTGTTATATTGTCGGTAAATATGTTTATACAGTATATATTCTTATAATTTATTTTCTATCGAAATTTGCATTATTGAAAGTGACCCGTCATTATGAGATGGTGTGTGTGTGTGATACTTTTAAGAGTTGTGTCTAGTGAGGCCTAACGTCTAGCCCTAAGTCATGTAGTAAAATAATTGAACCTCATTTAATCATTGATTTGTCTGCACTTGTGAGTGGGGTAGTAGCACAAGGTGAGGATATATATACTAGGAATATAACCGTTATCATGTCAATGTTATCTTAACTCTATCTCATGCGACGTCTTAGGGGTAATTATTACATATTTTCTTTAACTATTATTGAGCGTTTTGATTGCTGCCACCATATCCAAGCAATGTATTATTAGTTTTTAATTTAAAAGTTAGTTATATTAATTTGAACAGTAACTTTTGAGTTCGTTTTCAAGTTTTATATTTTAATTTACCCCTTAGACTATAAGTAATGCATCTCCAGCAAAAAATTATACCCCACAAACCCCCTTTAAGATTGATGCTTGTATGGGGTGAAGCGTCTTATAATTGACAAACTAATGAAGTATATAAAATGTCTTCTAGTCTTCAAACTAATATCGTGAAGTAGGGAGGGTTCAGAAAGACGCGTTTCGCACTAGATAGGGTTAAGGAAGTCAATATGAGGATGTCTAAAGAGAAAAATCATTCCATTGGACCACTTACCCAGTTTCACATCTGCAGCAGTTTTTTTATAAGCTGGATTATTGTTTTTATGATTTTTATTCATAATTATTTCATGTAAATTTTTACAGTCCATTTCTGAACCAGTACATGAAATTTATATACCGCTACGATTTATATATATAGATATATATGTAATACACAGTGAGTTTTTGGCTGTAATGTTGAAAGCTTGAGAATGTTTAGGTTTGAGTGAGATGAGACTCGTGCACTGTTTTGTAAAGGTGTGAGCACTTAATCCAGTCGCTGATATAGGTAAGATTTACAGGACAACTCGACCGGTACACCAGTTCAACCTGTGGATCTCAACCAGGGCAAACTAATCCACCCCTAACCTAACCCAAGGCAACCTACTGTATATACTGAAGATCAGGTAGGTAAGGTAGAAATCTAAATCAGTCTACCCTAACCCTATCCTAACCCAATTTCAATCCATATTGATAGGTTAGGTAAGGTTATGTAGGTTTAGGTTAGGACTATGAGGACACTGGTTGCAATCTACATGTTGAAATGATATACTGGTGGAGTTGTGTGTGAACCATAGGTAAGTCATACCAGTTGCTTAAGGAACACAGATATGGAGTATAACCTACTCTCAATATTATTCTCAAGTGTACAAAGAATTTAATGATCTATTATAAACTCCCTTTTATAGGCATCACCTATAGTGTACTGTATAGGAAACTAATCCAAGGAGTTTGCTTCTTGTAAAACAAAAATATATATATATATATTATTTATGAAGCACAAAATAATTATGAATTTGTATAGTAGAGCAGTTCACAGTAAGCTTAATTTGATGGTAATACATTTTCTGCCAAAAAGGGGTAATGTAAATAACACTCAAGTTGCCACCGGATTGTGAATCTCGGGCACCCTGAAATTTTGATTACCATAACAATTGATCACTGGGGAATTTTGGGTACCGTGATATTTGGACACCAGGAATAGTGTTATAGTGCCCAACTTTGCCATCCTAATATTTCTCTAGACATGAAAATGAGGGACATGTATTCAGATTTTTTCACCAACCAACTCCACATCTTCTAAACTCAATTAATGAAATCAACAAATACACGTGGCATTCCAAGGACTCGAACCTAGGACACTCACACCGAAATTCCGCGCATTTATGCTTTAGTAAAGATTGTAAATTGCTCAGCATCAGCCACAAGGGATGTGCTAGCAGTATAGTATATAGCCACTAAGGTCTTTAAGTGGTCAGTCACCCAGGATAAGGCCATGGTCTCAGCCAGTTTATAATTGCATGAACAGGAAGACCTATAGGCTGAAGTTACCTCCATCTCCTTGCTCAAGGGAGACAGTATGATCTTGGTGTTTTGATAAAAATTTCACACTGAGTATGGTGTAATCCTGGGCCAGTGGGATGGGACACTTAACATACAAAAAACAACATCAGCATACAGAGGTGATCATTCTGGATAGTCTCAATAACAATAATAATAATAATAGTCAAAATAATAGAATACCGTACTATCACTTAAAGGAGAACTGAGCTGGTCTTTCTTGAAGTAAATGATGGTTGTTGAGTGTATGTGTAGGTTTGGCTTACTGTGAGTTGCTCTATAGTATTATTCTAAGTGTACCATTAAGTGAAGCTTCTTTTGTGTCCCAACTGTACATAATATAGAGTCAAGAAACACAGGGAAGTGGGGCCATCTTAGTGGGTTCGTGAGAGGTACCACATTTGTTTTGCATGTTTATTTAGCGCTACTTTTTCTTAATACAGTATATGAGTTTGTGGGCTGCGTATAAATGCTGGTTGTTATATGCTGTCTGGTACCTATTTCTTTTCTAGCTTTTGGTTGTTAGATATAGTCATTAAAACAAGAACTCCAAAATGCTCTGAATCCTTTATATGTCCCATTTTCACCCCTAGCAGCTGATTTTCTACTACATAATTTTGTATGCAACTAATCCATTCAAATTGTTACGGATTGATTGTTTAATTTTATGTTATGTATCTATGGCTCTGCTTTAGACCCTGCTGGTGTAAATGTACTGTATGTGTATTTAAACTGCTGACACATATGCACCCTTATACACACATGCATACATTTTCTCTCTCAATATCTTGCCTTTCCTTTATCAATAAAAAATTATGAAATTATTGCATAAATCTGTGTTTAGTTGAACTGCACCTCTAAATTCTTACTTTATTATTGCATTTTCACCTGAAATTAAGATTGACCCCAATTTGCTGCCATTCTCTCTCTCTCTCTCTCTTTTTCTCTTTTTCTTTCTCTCTCTCTCATAAATGGTAATAAATATTGTTGACCTATTACTAATGTGTTTTTGATCATGTAGATATTGTTGTGGATTATTTCTTAGCTTATGCAATTTAGTTGATTTTCAACTAAAGTATCTTATTTAAGAAATAGGTGTTGTTATCGTTTATTGCTTGGTTTATTCCCATTCACTCTTTCTCCCACTCATATAAATGGTATGCAATATTGTTGACCTATTAACTAGGTGTTTTTGATCCTGTAGGTGTGGTTTTGGTTTATTTCTGGGCTTACCTGTACCTGTATAGTCCTCTCAATCAGATGACGCTACTTTGGTATTATTCTAGCTACCTGCAGACGATTATATTCAGCTTCAGAAGCACCCCCTCCGAATCCAAGGGTTAATTAAAGATGAACTTAACTTTCCCTTTAATTGTTGACATGTTCTTCCTACAGCGTATTTTGATATGTAACTGAGGAGCCAACATTTTTTGTTTGCACTTTTTGTTTGGTGGTCCAGATTACAGTTTCTTGAAGCTGTACATTTGTTTACGCTCTTCAGTGATGTAACAAATGTGTTATTAAAATGTAAAACTTGCAAACTAAACAAACCAAATCTTGGACAAAGACAATATAAAGACAAAATAACTTATCAAAATCGCTATGTGGAAACAACGCTTACTAAAATAAAATTTATGAAATAAAAGAACACAATCCACCACACAGGGTGTACATTATTACATGAGCAAGTTAATCTGCAAGTTTCTGTTAGCTGAATATATCCTTGAGAGGTAGCTAGAATATAACCCGGTGTTGTTGTGTGACACGATTGAGGGGGTTAAAGGCTGGTATACATCACTACACAATATGCAAATTTAGTATCAACCCTTTCAGTACAGCGACACCTCTCTTCCTTTTATTCTGGCTACCATTAGAACATTTAAAGCAGCGCGGGAAGTGCCTCGGAGATTCAAAGGGGTATAAGTACAGTATCTCAATCCCCTGAATCCCATAGAATCTTAGCTGATTTAGAATTAAAAAGTAAGGATCGTAGTCAAGGAGTTAAGTATACCTATTATATGGACATTGGCTCACAAGTCACTAGCTAATTTTCCATTTACATATTAAGCCTTTCAAACTGGTGGTGCCAATTTGTGCTTTACTGGTATTGTAGCTACCTCCAGACGATTTTGGTACTGTAATCTAAGCTGAGGATTAATTGCAAATATTTAGCTCTGATTCATAAAGGTAATTTTTAAGCGGAGTTAGTTGGTCTGCCTGTAGCCTTAATTCAGTAAAGAAATTGTTAAATTGAAGTGATTAATTTTATTTTGAGTTTGCTACTTGGCTTGTATATACTGTTGCTCTCAAGAATGTATGGCCACTCCATGATTAAATTATGTGCTGTACTGTATGTTAGTATAAATTGTAGGCCAGTCCTATAGGAATTCTTTTGGGGAGCTCAGTGGTGGTGTTAAATTTCTCAAAAATAAAAAAATATATATATAAATTGTAGGTTTGAATTACTAGAATAATTTGTTATGAAACTGTTAATTAGTCACATGAATTAACTACTGCATAACAAGCTACACTCAATTTAATCATGCTCCCTTTTTTTCCCTTCTCAATAGAAAATTACGGAGTTGGTGCCAATTAATTTGGGCAACTGTACAGTCATTGTTTCTGCAGTTCCAATATTGAATTGATCATAGTGAATTTCAAGCTTTCACCTAATTTCAATTTTAAGGTAGTTTATAATCCTTTATCTCAATCTGTATGGCTTCAGTTGAGTTAGCACATAATATGCTTCTGCATTTTACAAATTTTACAGAGTATATGTACAGGATATTTTAGCAACTATGCAATGACCATGTTAGAAATACCAGTATGCAATACATTCTACAGCCCATCCTCTATCTCTAACATTCATTCTCTCTCTCTCTCTCTCTCTCTCTCTCTCTCTCTCTCTCTCTCTCTCTCTCTCTCTCTCTCTCTCTCTCTCTCTCTCTCTCTCTCTCTCTCTCTCTCTCTCTGAACATACTATGCAAAGATTAAGTTATAAAAGTCATCGAGTCTCAATCTATATTCTATCTTACAAAGTGGGTGATTCCTCTACCAATTAATTAACATATTTCTCATATTGTATTTCTCCTTGTCTTCCTACATCTTAGATAAATGGCATTAAATCAAGTTGACCTGTTACCTTGTTTTGAGTATATAGATACAATTATAACTACTGTATAGTTGACCCTTTCAAGATTGAGTGATCCATGGGAAGTGCGGTTTCAGTCACGCCTCCCGATGGTTGCTGCGCGTAGGGGTGGACCTAGAATGATGTGGGCTCCGGTACTCCGGTCCGATCTCAAATATAAAGAACTTGACAACAGGCAGCCCTTCACAGGGCCGCCTGGAGAGCTCCCATTTAGGACGTGAGACTGTAGCCACATTCTCTGTGGACAAAACGGTCTTTAAACTTGTATGTTGTATGTATTTTATAGTAGACTATAAAATCGTTACTCAATATGCAATTATTATATATGTTGACAAGTGTGAAACTTCCTTTATGTTTATTTAGAATATGCAATTATATTTAGTGTTCGTAGATATTGCCTGACATTTAAAAATTAATGGCAAGGCAACACTTTATAGCTACTAGTTAAATCTTCACTAATACTATCCAGTGTATATTTGTATCCACTGTGTATTTTATATTATAGCTCTCTCAACCATATCTCAGCTAACCAACTTTATCATTGTTGGTTGTACTGTATTTTTTAATGAAAAAACATTTAAATTTCATGGTATGTATGTACAGTATGTATATTCTCAGGCACCTACCCCATAGCTGGGGGTGGCCGACTTGAGACAGAGCCCGAACAGGGGCAACACAATACAAAAAATATGAAAAATACAAATTCACACATATCTAGGTCGCCCAGGAGAAGTCCCAGAGACCCAGGCCTATTTGAGGTCCTCCAGCAAAAGATTCCTAGGTCCCAGACCTCCAGGAGAGGTTCCTGTCGCAGCAGGCAGACACACAGCGAAGCCCCACCGCCACAATCCAGGCATGATCCTTCATATATATATATAGGGGAGGTGTTATGGAGTGAGCATACCACTGGACTGGTAATCCAGTGGTCCCGGGTTCGAATCCTGATGTATCATTGAGAAGATATTATTGGGATGGAATTTGTGCTGTACCTAGTATCAGTGCTTTACCACAAAGCCCACCGAAATGCCAAAAAAATACCCTCATTGTTCCTTGATTAAATAGCACTGTATGAATGTTCCCTTATTCAAAATAGGTTACAGGGGTACAATGCCTAGTGAGCTAATTGCTCAATAGGTGGTGTTCTGAGAGTGAGGGTTCAAGTCTAGGGGGTGAGACAACATGATTTACGTTATTGGTACAATAATTATAGTGTCTAAACTATAATCATCAGTCACTTCACCATTTTCCAGATCATAACATCTTTGAATCATAAAGGTCTTTAATTGCTTCTTTAAGGATTAATCAGATGTGCGCTGCTTGATGCAGTTGGATAATTGATTATACAACCTTTGGGCCGTGTGGGAGAAAGTTCTAGAAACAAATGCCAACCATCTGCCATCTATTATCATATACAGTAATGGATCTGTACCACACAGACCTGTTTTGAGTGTGTGTGTGTGGGTGGTTTGACGACTTGTACAGGTCTCACAGGCTTGGACAAACCATCAAACGTCCCCCACGTGCTCAAATTAGTTTAAAATTATTTGGTACAATGTTAGGCTTGGCACATCAATTCATATTATCACCAAACCACCAATGAACCTAATTAATGATATCAATGGAACTAATGAATACATTAAAATGTAAAACTTGCAAACTAAACAAACCAAAATTGGGACAAAAACAATATAAAGTCAAATTAAATTATCAAAATCGCTATGTGGAAACAACGCTTACCAAAACTAAATCTATGAAATAAAAGAACACAATCCACCAACATGTGGTATTGTGGATACTCACACCAAAATTCCGCGCACTAACCATTACGTTATCAACACAGAGAATATTCCATCCTTTAAAAGATGATGACAATGGATTAAGTCAACTTGATCTTTTCCCTTGAAATATTCACTCAACAACTCGTCAGTACTGCACACCTTTACTTGAGTATGCCTATCAGTTTTAGGAACAAGTTTGCAGTACATTTGAAAGCTATGCAATTATTTAGGTTAGGTTAATCATTATTTGGTGCAAGGCATCCAAGCATTTGTTGATTTATATATTTATTATTCTTTTTGCCCCTATATATCTTTCTCATACCATACATATTATGCATCTTTTTAGAATTCATACTAAATTTGTTTCATATATTTTTAGTGCCTACTCTGTTTTACAATTTTATTTGATGTTAATAAATGCAAGGACTAGCCTGCCCCCATCATTTACCTTATATGCAAATTACTATACTGTAATGTTATTCCCAGAAAGGTATCAATTGGCCGTTGGCATTATGTAGCTTTTAATGATATAATCTAATTTGTAGTGGCACTTTTTATATGTTGGTTTGTGTTTGTGTAATACTACTCCATATTCTCCCAGTGTTCAACTTTCACTTATACGGTAGGAGTGCTTATGTTGGTATCACACGAGTGCTTTTTTCCCCTTGACTATTTCTGCCACTTTATCGGGCAGTTTTCTTATTACACTTTTGAAATAATTCAACCTCTTATAATCTACCTTCAGTCTAGTTACCAGTATCATAACAAAATAATCTCAAAATGTTACCAGAAAAAAGTTACGGTGAACATTTTTATGATAAAAGCTCTTTGTGATGCCAGCTTTATGCTATTTACGTTCCCTTCCTCTCACATGTAGCGTAGACTAGCCAATTAGTACGCAGGGTCCAAATACAGGTATTGCAGACTGATAAAAAAAAGTAGCCACAAAATAGAGTTCGATTGATAAACTTATCAAACAGTACAATAGTTGTTGTTGTTGTTGTTGTTGTTGTTGTTCCCCAAGCTGCCTGGCCGAACGGCCCCGAGCCATAACCGAGCGCCCCCACAGAACCCTCCCCACCGACCACAATAAAGCCTGGGTGACCGAAGCCACTCCATGGCGGGGAGCTGAGGAGGGTGCGGAAATGCCCGGGAAACCAAAGCCCCACCCAGGGCCCTGTGTCCCTCAGCAATTATGAAGAGAAAGTTGAGGGGCAAGGGAAAAATGTGACGCTTTGGCTTCCAATCTTGGTAGATTGGGAGGTCAATCCACGTTAGAGACGCCGTCACTTGAGATCTAGAAAATATATAAGTAAAAGGAACAGTCAGAGTAAGCTATGGGTATGGCAGAGATTGCTCAGTTCTCACTCTGATAGACCAGCCCATCACCACATGACTAGAACCCAATCCTCTCAGCATCAGCTAGGAAAGGCCCTAGAAAGCCGCCTTTGGCGGGGGGATAGCTCCCCTATTTCAACCCTTTTCGGGGTTGGGCACCCGCCCAATAAGTACAATAGTTAAGGTATATACTGTATATTGACGCTAAATTTATTAATCGAAGTCTACTCCTTTTCCCTGGGTAATATTTTATTAATATCACTTACTAATTGGAGGACCGTATACAAACTGTCAAGTCTACCATAAGTACAGTCAGCCTAATATGTGATGTCTCGGCACCAATTATGTTTTGATCAATAATTGGTATCAGCAATATTTACACATGATTTCTTCTTTCTGAATGAGATATACCAACATTTTCCTACACTTACCCACCCTATTCAACATCTGACAGACATTAATACAGCACAGAGCGAGCCAAACGTAATGACAGCTGGGATATGACTTATTAGCGCCACTGTACATCCTCATAAACAGCTACACGAAGACAACGTGAAAAGGTGTTTGCCGTTGTCCGTATATCTTCCCCCCCCTGCATCTTGTGTCTCTTTCCTTACCAAGCAGTAGCCTCATTAGGTCTAGTTGTCTGTTAGTGTTCACTTTCCTTTGTATGAATATTGAAAGTTCATTTGTTACTGTTCACTATCCTTTGTATGAATATTGAAAGTTCATTTCTTACTGTTCGCTTGCCTGTTGATATTTGTTTTGCTTTGTATATTCCCTTTATAAGGTTTTTCTGTTGGTGTCAGTTTTCCTTTGTATATTTTTTTTTTTGTAAGATTGAGTCCCACTTCCTCACACTCTGTACCAGATGGCCCCACTCAGATCGTCACATATCATAGCAGTTCTTTTGTCAGTCTCAATTGCTTAAACATATTATTGCCCATGCCCAAATTTGAATTAAGCTTGTTAAGAAGATTATGTGGTATGCTGCTTCATTACAATAGGACATGTTGTTTGATAGCATAACGAGCAAGATTTAGAATAAAGCCGGAGTTACACGGATGTTTTTTCCTGCACAATTTCCCGTCAAGATTTTCCGTCAATTCTCGGCTGACAGCTTTGGTATTTTAAGTTTTATCAGAAGTCTGTTACAATATATAAGTTTTTACCAGAATTCAGTCATCTAGCATAATATATTTTCAGTCTAGTTTCTTAAATTAATTCATAAGAGCCTCACGATCTTGCTCCTTGAAAATTGGCGGTAAAAGTGCCCGTGTGATCCCGCCTTAAAGAACCTAGTACAAACAAGCAATATTTCCATGATTGAAGTGTAGGGTACAGTATATCTTTAAGTGGAAATCTGTATTCTAAGGCACAGCATTGAGTTTCTTGTACAGTCAAATTCATTAGTTCTCCGACAGACTTGCTCATAAACTGTGTATGGTGGTTGTTGTTGTTCCCTAGGCTGCCTGGCCGAACAGCCCCGAGTCCCATTATGCTTGGTAATTATATGTTACTATGACTGCCCCTTGACAGTCCTCACATGTTGATAATAACTCTTAGCTATTAATTTTTGTTTCACGTTGAAGAATGCCGAGTTCATGCCCTTCTCTTTATATTTTGCACATTTTAATCAAGGTTTCTGGCGAACTATTGAATTTGACTGCACCGTGTCATGTATAATTTTAAGATGAGAGTTTAGTTGCAACAAGTCCAATGTTCAGTATGTTCAGAGTAGAGTAGTACACTGAAAATTGTGTTACACTTGCATTACTGTACTCTGCTGCTATCCTACAGTTGGATGAATGTGTCTTGTACAGTTGGCAACATGTGAACCTGGTACATTTGCTGAGAAGAGCTGTATTTAACCACCTTAACCCCCGCACTTCCGAAAGCCTCTTATACTCCACACCGAACTTCCACCGCAGACCTCGGTAGACCTCTTATACTCCCGCGAGCGTAATATTCACGACCGCGTAACACAACAACCCGACGACATAACAATGTTTGGTCAACACCAGGATCATCAAGATAACAGTATGTACTTCATTTTCCAATTTAGCTTATCTTTCTACCTATTACCAATGTTTAGCTATTAAGAAAATATGGCCATAACACCCAACACACGCCGATTCCGCGGGTACGGAGCGAAAGATGACTTCCGCGGCGGAAGGGTTAAGGGGGTGGTAGTAATTTTTTGGTCTATTTATTTACATATACAGTATATTTATTATTTTTGTTTCTTCCCTAGGCTTACATCAAACTTAAAATCATGGAGTGTATGCAAATTAATGTGGCCAACTGTACCAAGTTCATTAGTACCCAACTGTATGTGTGTGAACTGATGCATTAGTTACTATATTTACGCTCAGAAGTCCAGGCCTATAGTCGTAAGGTTTGAATATACATTTTCTTCTCATTATAAGGGGAGTGTTGGACAAAATTACTGTTCTTTTTGTTGATATATGAGGAAAGAATTGTATTAAGCTTGCATGTGTTAGGCGATATGAACATGCTTATAAAATAGCAATTTAATTTTGTCTCGGCATAAGGAAGGAAATGAACACATAATTTATTAAACTAGTTAACTACTTTTCTAAGTTATCTAGAATTGAAATTTTTGAGGTAGCATGCAATTTTTTTTTTTTTTTTTAATTGAGATATGCACAGTTTTAATTCTGGAGGTAGGATTTGACTTCTGAGTGTGATTATAGCTGAACTACTAATGCAGTTTATAGAAAAGTACAAATATAATCTGAGACTAGAATCTTGTGTGCTCGAGTTAATAACCAATGTTCTCTGCCTCACCCATTTGATGTATTGATAAATGAATGTTCTGCCTACACCATTATTTACTGTATAAGCCGGCATCACACCAGCGCTTCTTCCTGCAACTTTCTTCGGGATTTAACATTATTAAATGTCTTAAACCAGTAGCACACAAGCACTTTTTCTGCAACTTCCTACTGGATACATTATTATACTCTCTTAAGCTGGTATCACACAAGTGCTTTTTCATGCAAAATCTTGGGCAGTAATGGTGTGGCATTTTCTAAAGTAGAGCTGTGAACAATATTAAGGTACCTATAATAGTCTACCTTCAAAATTTGTATCCAGCACCAATGGTAAAGATCCTAGAAATGTTACCGCAAAACTGTTATTGGTAATCGATAATTGAGGATAAAGGTCTGGTGTGATACTTGCTTAAGGGGAGATGGGTCGTTTTTCTGGTCCCCCTTCTTCCTCATGTTTAGCCCCATTGGTTTTCAGATTATAAGATGCTTAGCTCATTAGTTTGGCGATTATAAGACCTTTCACCCCATTTCTTTGTCAATATTAAGACTTTTTGTGTCGTTTTTTTTCCTGGCGAGCAATAGCGAGCCTGTAATTTAAGAGAAACCGGCCGAAGGCGGGGATATTTTTCTACAGTATAGACAAATTTACAAATTTATCTTAAAGGAGGGTCTTGGGTGGGTGTTTTTTAAGCTTGATGGAGGTTTAGGAAGGAAACCAATAACATGATAAAAAGATACACAAATAAGCAAATAAAAACGACCCATCTCCCCTTAACTCAACTGATCAAAGGTCCATGCAGCTTTGTTTTCATGAATAGTGTACATAATGTTATGTTTACCTTCTGTAATATAAACTAGAATAAGTTTTGTATAAATTTTCCAAAATTATTGGATTTCCACCTACATGTTTAATTTATTAAGGTGACAGTTACAAAGTGGTGTACATTTTGTTTAATAGTCAAACAATGAAAACAAAAAGTTGAAACGGAATTAAGGAGCTAAAGATATATTGAATAGTGCTTGCAGCGAATGTGTGTGTGTACTGTATAGTGAAAATATATTTAATTTTCTTATTATCAGTAATGAAAATTATTGTTTATTATGTATTTATGCAGAAAATTCCTGCATACATTGTAGCAGAAATTGTTTTATGTTTTATTTGTGAAAACAAAAATAATAATTCTACAGTATGTACCCAGTATCATTGTACTTAGTTGTAAATTGTTCAGTTATTTTTTAAAGAATCTTACATAAAGAGCTATTAATTATTTTACTGAAAAGGTTTTTACTACCTAACATTGGATTTGTTCTTGTTTTCCATCTACCATATCCATTAGGTATTTTGTAACCACCTTATAATTTTAATTCAGTTGTAGTTTTGCTATTTTCATATTAATTTTTGAAAGCATCTTTTTACATTCAAATCAAGTAAAGCTAAAGCTATGTTATGTAAACTATATATGAAAGGTGAATAATGAAATGTCTCCATGGTGAAGATTTCATAGCTATGTATGGTAGTCCTTTTACCAGTATGTGCGTTCACATTTAAAATACATACACACACACACACACACACACTCTCTCTCTCTCTCTCTCTCTCTCTCTCTCTCTCTCTCTCTCTCTCTCTCTCTCTCTCTCTCTCTCTCTCTCTCTCTCTCTCTCTCTCTCTCTCTCTCTCTCTCTCTCTCTCTCTCTCTCTCTCTCTCTCATACAGTACAGTACAATGTTATCATTACAGGGACTCTTCACTCTAAGTTGCCTCATTTTAAGTTGTTTAATTATTGCACTGTTTATGGATTTGGGAACAAAATTCACTTGAAAATGCCATGCTTCATTATTAAATTGTAAATGAGACAAAAATGGTGTATACTGTAATTGCAAGATATCAACTTTAATCGGCATCTTTGGTCTGGCAGCTTATGAGTTATCCTTTTATATGAATCGTGTCACCTAAGTTCAGCTACCTCCAGTCTAGTTTCCGATATTAATGTACGAGATCTCAGAATTTTTGCCAGATAAATGTTGGCCTTCGGAAATTTACGATAAAAGCTTTTGTGCGATACCCCCCTAACTTTGCTACTGAAGTTTCTAAACTTACTTAATATCCCACATCAATGTGCTTCTGCTTATATAATTTTATGTGTATCAACCTATTTAATTTTGAAGATTTGAGAATTTTGAGGAGAGGGGAAAATTTAAAATTAAATGTATATTGTAATTTCATTCATATGTTTGCATTGTACTTTTTGCAGAATGTAACTTCTTGTAATATATCTGCTTGTATGTAATAGTCACATGTATATTTTCATGCATAGTCACCCCTAATATAATTTGTTTTTTATTATTTTAGTGCTTATGTATTTAGTTTGCAAGTTTTACATTTTAATTTAGTAGTTTGTAACTACTTTAACTTTCAAATTGACTATCAGATTTTGTGTTACAGTTATAAGCATTTAGTGAAGGGCGAGATATTTTTCAAGGCAAGCATTATACCTAGCGATATAACTGCACTCTGTGAAGTTGGTATTATACTAGAGCCTTTTCCCTCAAATTTTGTCGGGAAGTCTGACCTGGCAGCATAGACATTCAAATGTTATAATAGTCTGTCACTTAAATTAATCTATCTCGGTCTACAGTAATGTTGTTGTTGTTGTTGTTGTTGTTGTTGTTGTTCCTGTTCCCCAAGCTGCCTGGCCGAACAGCCCCAAGGCCCCGAGCAAGGCCGAGGCCATAACCGAGCGCCCCCACAGAACCCTCCCTGCCGACCACAATAAAGCCTGGGTGACTGAAGCCACTCCATGGCGGGGAGCTGAGGAGGGTGCGGAAACGCCCGGGAAACCAAAGACCCACCCAGGGCCCTGTGCCCCTCAGCAATTATGAAGAGAAAGTTGAGGGGCAAAGGAAAAATGTGACGCTTTGGCTTCCAATCTAGGTAGATTGGGATGACCTCCCAATCTACCTAGATTGGAAGCCAAAGCGTCACATTTTTCCACGGAAGAGACGCCGTCACTTGAGA
Source organism: Paralithodes platypus (assembly GCA_032716605.1). Classification (NCBI taxonomy): domain Eukaryota; kingdom Metazoa; phylum Arthropoda; class Malacostraca; order Decapoda; family Lithodidae; genus Paralithodes; species Paralithodes platypus. Next base: position 4,668,433 of record CM064562.1, on the reverse strand, counting down.
TCTAAAAAATATATAAGTAAAAGGAACAGTCAGAGTAAGCTATGGGTATGGCAGAGATCACTCAGTTCTCACTCTGATAGACCAGCCCATCACCACATGACTAGAACCCAATCCTCTCAGCATCAGCTAGGAAAGGCCCTAGAAAGCCACCTTTGGCGGGGGGATAGCTCCCCTATTTCATCCCCTTTCGGGGTTGGGCACCCGCCCTTTACAGTAATTTCCAATACCATTGTTAAAGTTCATAGAAATTTGACCATTGAAATTTGAGGATAAAAGCTCTTTTAGATACCACCTTTTTTAGTCTTTTTTTTCATAACTACTCGAGGGCTGCAGCCCAGTAGGCTGTTGAAAAATAGCTCATTCTCTCTCTTCATAACTACTCCAGATTGTCTTGGATCAGATTACAGTTAACCCACCTTTTACCCTTTTGGGAGTGGAAGTTCTTGCTAAGGAATTGAAATGCAACTTTATAATGAAAACATCATGTGTGGAGTTATCAAATTTTGACTTGATAGTGTATTCTACCTTGAGGCAAGTTCAAAGCCTGAGTATTCTTAGGGAAGGTAGATCTATGCAGTGTGTTCTACCATGGGACAAGTTTTAAACCTGAGGTATACCTGTTCAGTGTGTTCTACCATGAAACAAGTTTTAAACCTGAGGTAGACCTGTTCAGTGTATTCTACCATGAGACATGTTCAAAGCTTGAGGTAGATCTGTTCAATGTGTTCTACCATGAGATGAGTTCTAAGCCTGAGCGTTCTTTTGGTAGATAGATCTATGCAGTGTGTTCTACCATGAGACGAGTTGTAAGCCTGAGGTAGATCTGTGCAGTGTGTTCATTATCTTTCAGTGTACCTTAGTTATTCCATGTACCTGTATTTACACGGTAGGTCCTTGTGTATTTGGCGGATGGAAAAAGTGACTAGTTTTAAGACAGCACATCCCCCCTTGTATTCGGTTCTACTTCACCCACATTTTTCCTCAAAGTGTCTGATACTGTACTTTACTGTGTTATAAATTTGGCAACTGATTTCCTGGGTCATAGGTCTTTCGATGCTATAGAACTAGAGGAAGCAGTATATACAGTTTTATGGAATATTTATATAAGAGTTGTGACTTCCCTGTGTTTCAAGAATGCTTCATGTACATTTCTAGATACAATAAATCCATTAATTAAGAATATTACTTTCCTTTCCTTTTTAATGTATAATAATACAATTTTCTTTCAGATGCTATACTCAAAATGATTTTGCTACATATTTTTACTCTATTCACAAAATAAGTTAGAGGTATATGACTGGGTGCCTCACTCTTGATTTGGAGTTCTGGCATGGAGCTCAGTTGTTGAGTTAAGCTAATAGAACAACAAATTGATGATGGTGGTGACTTATTTAGAGTTTGGTGGCTGCCCAGATAAGAACATTGTAAATTTATTCCGGCGAAGGGAAGTCTAGTGTGCATTATTTGAAACCTTTCTTGGCTGGTCAAGTTTATGGGGTAGATTTGTCCATATTTTGTCTAATTGGCAACAAAAATAAACAACCTAAATCCCACGTGCGGGGGCACCGTCCCCAAGACACCGGTCCTGGAGGCCATTCCAAGCACCTATACTAAGGTTATAGGATTCAGTAGCCCCGGTGCACCCCACCAGAACCAGCCACAGGGACACACCCTGTTCGTGTACACGGCACTACGGCTGGCCTGGCTGATACCATACAGCTGACAGTCACACTGCACTACGGCTGGCCTGGCTGGTATCATACAACTAATGACAGGGTAGCCTCCTGGAGTGCTACCACCAGATTCGGGCCCTTATAATGTTAGGCGGAGAGTGCCAGTCTAAGGAAGCACTCTGCACTGTACCCTCTGGATCCGTTCTACCAGGGGCTGCCCAAATGCCCAAGATCTGGGTGTAGGGGGTAGCATTCATTGCCTGTCAGCCACCATTAGTCAACTTGAACTATAGAACAATGACGATCCGCCATAACACTGCCCCACCATGTGAACACTGGCCTACTCTGGCTTGGCGCCAACAGCACCCAGGTACACACTTTACACTTACACTTAGTTACACTTAGTTGTATTCCGTCCATTAGTGACACAGTTGAGCTGGGGCTCCACTGCGACCAGGCAGCTCCCTTTCTTCCACTCTCCATTCCAGAAGTCGGTTGGAGTTGGTGCTGGGGTATCCTGGTGTTGGTGGCCGGTCCGGTATTTTGGCCAGCCACATGTCCAAGTGTTTCTTGAAGGTGTCTGGAGACACCCCGGTCATGTTCCTGAGAGGGGCTGGAATACAGTTGAACAGTCTGGTTCCATTGTATGCAAAGCTGTGATGGATCAGGGATTTGATTTTTTGTGTTGATCCCGGCGTAGTCCTCACATAGCACAGCCTCCCTCGCCTTTGGTGTTGAGTCTCTTGGACTAGCTGTAGAATCTCCTGTGGCACCTATCCGCTCCTCACCAGCCTCGGCACTGCCAATGCCATACCAAGGCAGTGCCAATAGCAAGGCTTCATTAAAATGTAAAACTTGCAAACTAAACAAACCAAAACTTAGACAAAGACAATATAAAGGCAAAATAACATCAAAATTGCTATGTGGAAACAACGCTTATTAAAATAAAATTTATGAAATAAAAGAACACAATGTAGTAATATATGGCTGTTGGTCAACAAGTCTAACGCCATCCCCCCTATTAGTAGCATTGTACGACATGCAACAGGCAGGATGCGTGGGACATAATTTTTCCTCAACCATAGATGAAAGGCCTCTTACCCCCTTGGGGTAATTAATGACAATATTGTTGTCAGAGGAGGCAGGATAAGGATTTGTTGATGCCCACAAGTGCCTCCCTCGCAGACTTAAATTAATTGCATTATCAATGGAAGCATTAACCTAACCTGACAACTTAACCTTTCCTGGGTGCTGCTGCCCCTAAACCTCCGCAATCCGGGCATCGGTAGGGTTTCCTGAATAAGGTAGACTAAAATGAGAATCGGTTCCCAAAGGAAAATAACAAAACAAGTGGGGGGGGGCCAAAGCTGCATATCTACCTTAACTAGAAAGTAGTTGCATCTAGATTAGCCTACTCATAAAATGTCTAAAATTGTGTGTTTTGCTAAAATAGTACCGAAGAAACATTGGCTTTTGACATTTGTGGAGGGTCTACGAACAGTATTGCCAACTGCGTGGCAGTAAGGTGTCATCCCGATGTGGTAACAATTATATCGGGTAAACAATATGGCGTCGTGTACGCTGGTGGGACTTTCCTCCTCCAGCGGTGTGCCTTTATTTGTAAGACACGCTGGTCCTGGCAAGCCTGTATGTATTGTTAAATGTACTTTGTTATCTGTGAGTGTATATTACTGAATTTATTTGTTGGTGAGGAAGTACTGAGTGAATGATGAGGATGCAGCCAGTAGGAGGTGGTGACTGCAACAGGTGTAGGCTACTCTGACGGATCCCCTTATTCAGTAATAATATAATTGCTGAATTAGTCAGGATATTGATTACCATTGTTCTTTGTTGCACAGTTAACTGACATTCCTTGTAGGCCTATTCTAGTAAGTTAAAGATAGGGACAATATAAAGATGATGAAATTAAATTCATAGGCCTACATCGATTTTATCGTGGCCTACAGGTTCCTTATAGGCTAATAGTTTTTTTAGTTTTTAAAGCTAGCGCATGCTAAGCTAGCTAAGGATAGCTCAATAAGGCCGATTAGGCGTATTTCCATTGGGGTCCTGTACTACTACCCCATCCCTTTGCTCATGAGGGATGGTAACGACTCAGTGCTTGTGAAAAATCTTTAATGCGCCGAGCGTGGGCGCGAACCCGGGCCTTCTGGGTGGAAGTCCGAGACGCTAGTCACTACACCAAGCGAGCCACTTAATACCATGTATTTCATTCCTATATGTGTCTGACCGCGCGGGTCAATATTTACGAGTCACACCACAGCTGGAATCTCATTTCTAAGGGTAGTTTTTGGTTCCTATCATTCTATGTTTCATTGCTATAGGCCTAGGCCTATACTTTTTAACCACCGGATTTTTTTTTTGTTTTTTTTTATTTTTAGGCCTAGCCTAGGCCTATTTAGGCTATTATTTTTTTTTTTTTTTTTAGCATTAACCTAACCTAAAAACCTAACCTAACCTAACCTAAACTAAACTAAATGTATTTGGGGGCTATTAGGTTAGGTTATGTTAGGTTAGGTTTTTTGGTTAGGTTAATGCTAAAAAAAAAAAAAAAAAGACAAGCAAAACAAATATTTTCCGGTGGATAAAAAGTATATAGCAATGAAGCATAGAATGATAGGAACCCAAAACTACCGTTAAAAATGAGATCCCAGCTGTGGTGTGACTCGTAAATATTGACCATTGCGCGTAAAAAATTATTACTGATCCTGAAAAAAACAAAATATCCCCTATATCGCCTACCCCGCAAGAGGCGGGTGGCTTTGTTTACATCCGCCGTGAAGAAGAAAAAGCGTTGGGGAAAATTTGGTTTTTGCCCCCCCCCTCTACATATTTTGTATCCAACGGCAAACGGTTATGGCCAAATAGTTATTTTTCGCGAGTGACGGGACGTGTTTTTAGATTGTTGTTTAATGGGTAAATATGAATTTACGCCTATTTTCACACATCAAAACACCCTTACACAACTCTAAACTAGATAAAAACAATCGAAACAATTTTTTAGCAATTTAATTACATCATCTTTAAATTGACCAAAGATAGATATGACAAGAAAGTTAGGAATTTTTTAATTTTAATACCACAAATTTTCCGAGTGTTTTTTATAAACAAAATTGGTCATTTGCATCAATATATAGTGTTTGTAATGAATTAGAAATCTCGGGAAAACCTATTTTCCCCATTAGGCCTATCGATGTTGAGAACTGTATGGCTCGAATGTTATAGGTTTTTCAAAAACAGAAATAAATAAATTACAAAATATAGAGAATAGGGTTTTTAGACACATATTAGGGGCACCCAGATATGCCCAAAAGGTAACCTTAAGGGGTGAAATAGGAGCCTCATCAATGGAGGCAAGAATTATGGAAGGTAACATAAAATATCTTAAATATTTAGTAGGAGAGGAAAGTAATGACTTGCTAAGAAGAATCACAGAGGAAAAACTTAAAAATAGTAAAGATCCCTGGACTGCAGAAATTCGAAAGTATGTAGGGAATTTGAAGTTAGGAGAAACAAATTTAGCAAATATTAAGGAAGACGACATTAGAAAAAGAGTTCTGGACTGGGATTCGGGAAGATGGCGAGAGGAGTTGGCAGAGAAGAGTAGCCTAGAAGTGTATAGGAGTTATAAAAAGGAGATTAAGAGCGAGGAAGATATTTATGACAACACACAGGCATCTATAATATTTTACAGATGTAGGACAAATAACTTAAATCTAAAAGATAGAAATAGGCATGTGGGAGGAGAGACACAATGCGATATGTATAAGGAAGGAACAGAAGACCTAAAACATTTTCTACTACACTGTTCATTTTATAAAGCATGCAGAATAAAAGATCCAGGGTTCCAACAGCCTTATATTGAAAATGAAAACCAAGTAATCGGACATCTTTTATTTAACAAAGAAATAAGCGATAGAGTGAAACAGACAATCTATCAAATGTGGAGAGTACGAGAGAAAAAATTGAAAGAACTGAAATAAGAAGACTGAAGAGAGAAGAAACAAGAATGAAAGAAGAAGAGAGAAGAAAGAAGATTTCAGAAAAAGGGATGAAAAATGAGATATATTTATTTTTAGACAAATGAGCACGTCACAAAAAGTCACAAAAAGAAAAATAACAAAACCTCTTAGGGAAGTGCCGACGTTAAGGCTAAACTTCCCGAATTCCAACTGAACTGAACTGACTTGAGACACGCTCGCTCCCCGATAGTGATTTGAAAAGACATTAGCCTAACCTAACCTAGTATTATGGGTGGGGGCTGCCGCCCCCACACCCTCGCTGGTTAATAAAAAATAAAAAAAAATTGGCTGTCAATTATACGAAGGTGAAAGAAAGTCGATGAAGTCTATGGTGTTTACTCTGCAATCTTCAGCTTGATTGTACATTGATAACGGGAAAGTACCGTATTGACAACCTTGTTACGAAAATTAAATTTTAGTACCGTACCATACTTTTATATTAGGTATTTCCGAGGGTTTAACACATTTTCATATGATCTTTAGAGCTATCGATAACTGAAAGTACTGTATTGACAACCTTATTACGAAAAGGACATTTTAGTAGCCTACCATACTTTTTTATTAGGTTTTGCCGAGGGTTAAAACAAATGTTCTTATGATCTTTAGAGCATATAGATTCATTATTTAAGCTAACTTCAAATAGGCCTATATCAACAAAAATTGTGGTATTAAAATAACATTGAACCGAAAGCTACGCCTAGCCTATTGTAAGTTTTGGTGCAGTTTTACAGAAATTGCACACTCCACAGGTATCACCACATAATTATTAGAGTTTGGGAAGGATGTAGTATCCGGGCGTATTGCCAGCTTTGTTTACATTACTCAAATACTTGAGGAGTTGAGGTTATGTTCCCGTCTAGGCTAGGCTATTCTTACTTAGCCTATTATTTTGTTTCAGTTATTTGCACTATGCCTAACACTCGTCCATTTTTATCGCTCACGCTCTTATTACTTTTGGAAAATTTCACTTTTTATGTCACTAATTTTCCCATTGATATTTTTATTTTTCTCTGTTAGTTTTGATGGTATAATCCTGTGTAGCGGGAGGACCTGTAGGCTACTTAGGCCTATATCTCAATAATTTGGTAATGTTACAATATATTTTTACATTTTATATTCATAAATAGATTAAAATAGTCCACTAATATACTAGGTTACTAGGTTAGGTTAGGTTAGGTTAGGTTAGGTTAAAGATATTGTTCAATGTTTCTTAGTAAATAGGCCTAGACATCGGAAAAGCAGTTTACCCGCTACACAGGATCTTACCGTTTTGATCAATATATAGTGGTTAGAAATAATTATGAGCCTCAGAGAAACCGTTTTCCCCATTTTCGATTGATGTTGAGACCCCCCCCTCCCCCGATATGGGGAGGGCTATGATTTGAAGACATTAGCCTAACCTAACAATCTTACCTAACTTATCCTAGTATTATGGGTGGGAGCTGCCGCCCCCACACCCCCGCTGGTTGGGTAATAATCCCTTAGTAAAAAAAAATAAATAAAAAAAAAAATAAAAAAAATTGGCTGTCGATAATACGAAGGCGAAAGAAAAGTCGATGAAGTCTATGGTGTTTACTCTGCAATCTTCAGCTTTGATTGTACAGTACGTTGATAACAGGAAAGTACCGTATTGATAATTGACAACCTCGTTACGAAAATTACATTTTAGTTGCATAGGCTACTTTTATATTAGGGTTTTCCGAGGGTTAAAACACATTTTCATATAAACCTCGGGAGACAAGTGAAAATGGCAAATATAAGTATTGACAACCATGTTACGAAAGAAAACAGTTTAGTACAATATATTTTGATTAGGTTTTGCCGAGGGTTAAAACATATTTTCATGTGATGTTTAGAGCATATAGATTCCTTATTTGTCTTCAAATATTGCGAAATAATTTGTGACCATCTTATTCAGTAACACAGTACTGTACTTTACTTTCTTTTTCACCGTCCCTAACTTTCTTGACCTCCTTCCAAAGGAATTCCTTGCACTCTCTCCACTTTATACTTAACCCGGGAGCTGCGGGAAGACTCTTATCCCGGGAACTGCCGGAAGACTCTTAAGAGTTCCCCCGGCGGACTGCGGGAAGACTCTTAAGAGTCAGGGAAAAAAAAAAAAAAAAAATTGCCCCTGGGCCATGCCAAATATCACTCCTCCACCTCCCCTCCTTCCCCAGTTTCCTCCCCTCCTTCAGTTATCACCTATTTTCCCTGTTATTCCCTTATTCTGTGGTATATTTTCGTGCTAACATTAGCGAGTTGCAAGCAGGGCATTTTCATCACTGTTAGCAAGCGAGTGCAAGAGAGAGAGAGAGTATCGATCGACAGTCTCTCTCCAGAGGTGGAGGAAAGTGGTGGGCTGGGAGGTTGCCTCAGCCATATAATGTGTAACTCCCGGCCTGTATCGCCGATTTTGACCATCCAAACACTGTTTCCACTTGTTTTATTGTTGTAACAGGTTAATACCTTTAACCCCTTATTGGCGGCGCTCGACTTAAGTCGTGCACCAATTTGCAGCAAGTTAGGAGCATTATTAAGGCTTTTAAAGGGTTAAAATCGAGTGCAAATGGCCGGGAGCGCAGCGGGCCAGACAGCCGATTCCCAGGGCTTACCGCCGCCCATTAACTCATGTTCCCTGTGTTCTCGAGAGGCCGGCAGTGTAGCCAGTAGTGAGCATAGCTGGGAAAAATATACCGCTATACGCTAAACTCCCATGTTCGTGGCACCACTGCAAGAGAACCACGAGTGCTACGTAGCTCGTTCTGGTCTCATTTTGAAGCTTTTAGCGCCTAGTTTTTTGCTGAATACATTTCTTTTCATGCAGATACTTGATTGATCATTCAGGAGGGCCTGAATATGCCCAAATGAGCCCAAAACACCCCGCTAGACAAGGGTTAAAATCAACATATAATAGGCGCATATGGATAAGTATTAATGCTATTTATGGTAAAATAAATATTTTAGTGATGGGAACAGCTCAAATACGTCAGCACAGGAGTGTGGTGTCTCATACCCCCCATGCGCACTTCAGAGGTTAAGAGGTTCTACTGGGCGAATGCGGCAAGACTCTAATTAAGATCCAAGCCTCCATGTCCTAAAATTATTATTTTTTAAACACCCCAGTGGCACTCAAAACAAAGACATTTGTGTTTCAGCCTAGGTGAGATAATTTCCCTCCATTACTTGCTACCACTTCTACACATGTGTCTCCCCCCCCCCCCCTTTCCCCCCTCCTCAATTATCAGGTATTTTTTCTATTATTCCCGATATTTATTGAGTATTTTCTCGGGAGAGAGATGGGTGGTGAAGGAGTGTATCTCCGACCCTCCAAGCCAGTCTGAGTCCACCCCGTTTCTCTCAGTATCATCCGAGACAAGAGAAAGAGAGGGTGTTTGTTTCTCACCGCTCAAGGTCAGATTACGACCGCGGGGTTAAAATATACGATTTTCACCAGCCATCTGCTGTTACCACTTGTTTTTTTGCTTTTCCATGTTCATATGTTCATATTTAAAGTTAAATAGGCTCATATGGATAAGTATTAATTATATATATGGTAAATTAACAATTTTAGTGAGGAATGAATCAGAATACCTTCGCATGGCGGGCACTTTCAAATACCATAGCTGCGCATTTAAGAGGTTAAGATGCTACCAAATTCCTCATCTACCGGTATCGGTACTCTTCTCTTACTTTCATTACTCTCTTGATCACTCCTTTTTCCACATGCATATTCCATTCCCTCTACTACATACACATTCCCTGTTTGCTTTCTTTTTCTCTAGAACTGCTTGTTTCACCACCTCACTCCATCATGCTGTTCATTTTACTTCCCTCCTGCATAACATACTGCACATATCTCTTCCTTAAACACTTTGCTCACTCCCACTTTCTTTACTTGCTCAAAGTCAGACCTAACTAGTCGTCTTTCTTTTCTTCTCTTGAACTTCCCTCGTACCGGTACCCTGTTCCTGTAAGGTTTCCATTCTCTTCACCATTCCTCCCTCCTGCCTTTTTCTATCTCCTTTTTTGTAATCCACTTCTGTATCCTCAATTTTGCTACTGTCACATATTTGTCAGACAGACACCCCACCCACCCCCAACTTGGCAACTTCCCTTTTGTTGTATATTTTTTACGGTTCCCCAAGAATGCACCAATATGTAAGTCAGTGTGCTGTCATATTATAATACAGTACCTTCTCTTTCAGCCAGCTTATGCTCTAATTGGGTCTCTTAATGGCGTCCATGTATTCGGTGAATCTCACGGAGTTACCCTCTGCACCACCAGAACTCAAAATGCAAACCTTACATGGAAGACATATCATGATAGGTAAGTATAGACTATTACTACTGTAGGCTACTTTGTTAGAGTCAAACATGTTCGTTGTTGTGAATTTCCGTTTAACCCTTTCAGGTCCGGGGGTTGTCGTTTAGTATTCATAAATAGAATTATCTTAATCTCATAATTTCCTCTCCAAAATTAGTTTTCTGCCCACAACTCGCTCAAAGACAACTGCAGAGGTTGAAGTAATTAAACTAAAGGTTTCTAAACAGCCCTGATGGTTCTAAACACCTCTGATGGTGATAAAGGTTTAAAGTATCCCTGTAAGGACGCAATCGCGTCCTGCAGTGCGCGAATCACATAATCACATAATTATCATTACTGAGAGGACTTGTGCAGTATTCCTGTACCTTACAGTACTATAGCAATAAAGAACAGCTACAATACACAAATGTAATGGGTTTGATCAATAGTACAGTATGGGTACTGTTGTTATATACCAGCGATCACATATATTTTTATGAGAAAACTTTTACTCCTATAATCCTTCTTTGTTTAGGTGAATAAAAGTGTCTATTGTGAACCAGAATGATATGAATATGACGCTATCTTATTGAAAGGGTTAAGTGATAACCAAAGTTGAAATATTTCAGCATCCGCCTAGTGTTGATACGAGGGAGTGAGAGTGTGGGTGACAGTTGTGATGGTCGACTGCTGGACCTGGTCTTTGCCTCACTGGTCCTCCTCCTCGGCCTTGACTCATTAACTTCCGCCACCAGTGTAGAAAGGCTCAAGAGAGATATCAGGGTGAGTTGAATATAGACGTGTGTAACTTCCCTTGAAACACAGAGCTTAAGAGTGCTATCAGAGTTACTGTACAGTACCGGTAGTTAAAATGAGGAATATTATATGGTAACTAACTTTGGTGGCAGGAGGCTAGGAATCTTCCTCTCCTTGTAAAATTCTCCTACTCAATGAGACAGAGAAAGGGGCGAGGGATCGCGAAAGTGGTTCCGGACCCTAAGAAGTGGAACTTTAAAGGTTTCTGTTCGTGCTCTGTCTCGAGTCGGCCACCCCAAGCAATGGGGTATGTGCCTGAGTATATACTGTACATACAACTAACTTTGTACGGTACAGGTATGTTACAAACTCTTGGCTTTGAAAGATATTGTATACACCATCCGGGGATGGAACATTTTACCTCTTAGATTCCTTTAATATTTTGTATTCTGTAAATTGCTTACCATGTATATGTGTATGTGTATGTGTATGAATGTATGTGTAGTTGTATTTATGTTATCCTTGCATGTTCTAAGTGTATACATGTGTTATTGCAGCCGTGCTATGCGTTGGTGGATGAGTTGCTGTGTGGTATGGTGGGTGGAGAGGATCACCGAGGGTTCTCACATCTTACAGGTTGTGCCGAGTGTGTCCTACCAGCAGAACAGCAGTCACTACAGGTACCAACAACAACATTTTAACTCACCCTATATTTGTTGGGAGTGAAATAATTTATATAGGCCTACCTGTAATTAGATAATTACCTAATAAATGGGAATGAATGGAGACTGCTAGTGAATAGATGAGTGTAAACGCGGTCGTTTGGGAGAGAGAGTCATGCGCCAGTTGGACTAGATAGTAGTCCGTCAGGCGCCTGGCCTGGGGAGCCGATGGTAGTGAAGGGTGCGCCTGGAAGCATGGTGGGAGGGCTTGTGGGTGTTACAGCTTAGCTGCGGGTCTGATTGCGGAAATCGGAGCCTCTCTGGGGGATCATGGGCCTGGATCTTTTGGTATTTCTCCTGGACGACCTAGATATGTGTGATTTTGTGTTTTGCTTTGTTTTGTTTTTCTGATGTGTTCTGATGTCCCTGTTTGGGCTCTGTCTCGAGTCGGCCACCCCCATAAAAAAAAAAAAAAAAAAAAAAATTAGGTACATACATAGATAATCGTCTGCATAAGTAGCTAATACTCTATTTTATGGTAAACTTGAGACAGTGAACATAGATGGCATAGGGATGCGGCGACCCCACCACCCGCCACTTTGGTCGTGCAATCAGCTTCTGGAGCAGTGGATCTTCAGAAAATTCCTGTGCTTTGTATGCTTTCAGTCAGGGCCCCACTGGGGTAAATAGAATAGCAAAACTGGTGGAACTGCCATCCGGGTGAGGGACTGCTCTGGGTCTGCTCCTTCAGTGTTCATGGTCATAATCCACTTAGTGGAAATGGCACTGTGGAGTGGGTCAGTCGGAGTATGTCCGGGAGCCTGGAGGCAGTTTCTGCCATGGCCATCCCTTTTGGGGTGCCTCCTCTGGAAGCGGGGCATCAGATTTGATGATGATGATGATGGTGTGAACATAGATTTAAGGAAAATACATTAGGGTGTTAGGTGCATTCAATATAACTTGAGACAGTGAACATAGATTAAAGTTAAGTACATTAGGGTATTATGGTCGTTCAGTAAAACTTGAGACAGTGAACATGGTTAAGGGACAATACCTTAGGGTGTTAGGTTTGTTCAGTAAGATTTATACTACTTATCACTGCTGGTGGTTGCTTTTTTCTCACTTATATTAATTTTCATACTTAAATGAAGATACTGTATATGAACTAACTTAAATGTACTGTACTGACCTTTCTTTCCAAAAAAAATCACAGTGAACTAGATGAATTTACGAATGGTATTGACTTTATGTACTATATATTTTCTATGTGTATGAAAGAGACAAAAGGCAAAGCTGCCTGTAACAAGTGTCTCCCCCAAAGTTGAAAGAGTGATAGGGAGCCAAATTCAAGGTACATTAGAGTCAAAATGTTTGGACTCACAGAGCTTGAAGCAGTCTAAGTTATAGGATGAGGGAGAGAGTTCCAGAATTTACGTGTTGAGTAGCAGAAAAACACTGGGAAATTTGGTTCACTCTTAGGTTAGACAGTTGGACAGAATAGGGGTGGGAGTCTCACTATCTCTACCCTTTTGAGAAGTGCAGTATGGGTGGAACCTCCCCACACATGCGAACAGTATGACCGCACTGTGCCCCTGTACAGCGCAAAAAGCTATGCGAGGGTAAAGAACCCACGGAGGCAGTTGAGTACACAAAACTTCTGGGAAGCTAGTTTAGCATGAGGGGTGGTATGGTCTTTCCAATAAAGATCAGAAGAAAAAGCGACACCAAGAATGTTAAGAGAAGACGAAGGGTTGATTTGTGTGTTGTTGAAGAGTAAGGGATAGTCATGTGGACAATTGTGACGGGTAGATATATGGTGAAATTGGGTTTTGAAAGCATTGAAAGTAACAAGTTTTCTCTGCCCCAATTGGAAATAGTTGATAGATCAGAAAATGAGCATGCTATGGCCTTATACAGTAATGTGAGTTTTGGAGTGTTTGTATGGTGGGGCATTGTAGAAAACTATATCAGTAGTGTAAGGTAGAGTCAACAGTATATTAGTGGATAGGACTAGAGGAGGTACAGTTGAGAAGATCATTAATGAATATTATAAATATGCATAATATTACAAGAGCGAGCATTTGTGTTTGTTGTGCACTTGGATTATGCATTAAGTGTACCTAAAAGCTCTTCCACTCAATTTCAGGGGGAACTAGACAAATTTGCGGAGAGTGCAGATTCCACATACGGGTGTGTGATATTGCGAGGACAGGTGGTGTGTGGGACTCGGAACTTCTGGTCCCTCTCACACACAGAGCTGGTCCTCCTACCCCTCCTGGCTTCCTCATCACCCTTCACCGCCGCTCGAGACCTCCCCATCTACCTCCCCAATAAGAGTCCAAATGTAAGTGTTTCTGGTCTCTCACTTTTTATGAATATATATGTACAGTAGTACAATATATTGCTTATTGATAATGTGCTGATCTCTGATTAAGTGCTCGGAATTTCAGTGTGAGTATCCTTGGTTCGAATCCACGGAGTACCACACGTATTCATTGTTTCATTAATTTAATTAATTAGGTTTATTTGTAAGTTAATTGGTGGGTTTGTGATGATATGAATACATCCTACAGTTTCAAGATTTTAGTTGTGTGCATTTCTTTTTGGTTTATGCCGTGCCATGCCATATGATCTTGTGGCGTCATTTTTTCTGTCAATCAATCACTGTTTGTTTTTTCCTTAATTAATCCTTACCAATTTTATGCAGCTTAGGAATGGTAGAGATTTAATAGTGATAGCTAACCATTTAAGAGCGATGATTCCATTTTGAATTGTATTTTAGCCATTGTTAAATGATTGGGCCTGAGTAAATAGATAGATAGATAGCTAGGTAAATGATTTTATGCTGTTTTGGATTGACCGTGTGTAATATATAATAATTATAATAATAATCTGGTAATTTTTTCTCGAAAGCACTAGTTCGTCCGGGGGAATTCACTAGTGCTTGGAATGTGTTACACCACAAATGCCCCAAGGCACCCCTTCAGGGCAAGAACAGCCATGCTAGTGACTTGATTTGGCGCTCTGGTGTCCCGTAGCTACCATGAGACTGAAATGGACCAAATAGGATGAATAATGGCCCAGACTTACGTCTTTCTAAAAAATAACGCCAAAATCCTACCGCAGATGTTTATTCCAGGTCTTCCTTGATCTATCAACGGTTGTTCTTTCCTTCATGTTCATATTTTATAATGCGCTTCAGCTAGTCATCCTCATCTATTCTTTCCACTTGGCCAAACCACTGCAGTCAGTATGATTCACCAACGTTTGGCATTATTGGTAATGTCGTGTAGGATAAAATTAGGTAATTCCAATTCAATGGCCTATAGCTCTGAAACTATTACATGGATTTGGCTGCTGTTGGTCCTAGGTTTTAGAGGAATGCCGACCAAAAGAGGTATGGTGAGTAATAACATGAAATTTTAATCCATAGTGCAAATAAATGACAAAATGTTTTACCAACAAATTTCCATGAAAAGTTAGTACTGTAATGGCGGCCATCGACGTAAAGTTCTCCCAATACATGGCCTTTGTCTAGGACGAATTTTATACTGTATGTAGTGTGGTATACAATGAAAGCCATTAATAATTTTATACTGTATGTAGTGTGGTATACAATGAAAGCCATTAATAATTTTATACTGTATGTAGTGTGGTATACAATGAAAGCCATTAATAATTTTATACTGTATGTAGTGTGGTATACAATGAAAGCCATTAATAATTTTATACTGTATGTAGTGTGGTATACAATGAAAGCCATTAATAATTTTATACTGTATGTAGTGTGGTATACAATGAAAGCCATTAATATTTTTATTTTATTTGTATTAGGTCTAATAGGTTGCAGCTAAATTCAGGCTGGGAAATTAGGTATAGCCCGGCAGCCCGGACTAGCCCGGACATGTAGCCGGGCTAGTGATTTTCAACGTTAGTCTGCCCGGCAGTTGCCCGGGGGACAAGTGAAAGTTTGTAATACTTCCTTACATAACGCTGCAATAAAATATATACATACATATATAATATCAAATACCGGTATATAATTTATGTAGGAAAACATCTCTGCTACCCTTTAATAGACGGAGTCTGAGACCAACGACACTCGGTGTGCGGTGACCCTTAAGTAAACAGTTAATCGGTTGTCGAATACTATACTGTCAATATTGATTTATATCAGATGCAATAACAACACAAGAATCAATAAACAGATAAAGAAAACAAAAACAGGAAAATTGAAACAAGTTAGGCTAAATGTAGCCGTGTAAATCCTATGATAACACTGCCTAAGAATTGTCGTTATTGCTTTGCCGTGAATCTCGTAATGTTACGAACTTGAATTGCAAGGGATACTAGAGCTTGTTAAGGGGGAATGGTTCACTTTTTGGGCATTTTTTGCATGTATTCATTCTTTTTCTAGTTTCCTCCCTAGACCTCCCATCAAATTGAAAAAAAAACATCCTTTAGATCCCCCTTCTAGATTAATTTGTAGCCTACATTTTTCGGTAGAAAAATTTCCCGGCCGAAGGCCGGTTCTTCTAACATTACAGGTTCACTATTGCTCGCCAGGGAAAAAATCGACATCTAAATAGCACGAAAGGTCTAAATATTGACGACGAAATGGAGCGAAAGGTTTTAAGATCGACTAACTAATGGGGCAAACATCTTAACATCTGTAAACTAATGGGGCTAAACATGAGGGAGAAAGTGGTTCAGAAAACAGGCCCATGTCCCCTTAAGCTTGTAGATGGTGTTGGTGGCATAGTTGTTGGTCAGTGGTCAGTGTTATACTGTACTATAATCCATAGATGCTGGTTGTAGGGTAGCAGATTGGCATCGTCTGCACCTACGCTTGTCTCCACTTACCCGATATCGGTGTGCAGTTTTATTATTTGTTCTATTTCTCCCCATTTTAATGTTAATAATTCCGTTCTTCAAAAAATCGGGCTATTTGGGAATTTTGGATTATTCGTGTTCGAATTATCAGAATTTTGCTGTAACAGACTATTTGACAGACAGACACATCTTCCTTAACCCCTTCTGTACCGGCGACGTGTTTATAATTTCTTTCTAGCTAGATTTATACTATTTTGTGCAGTTTAACCCTTAACTGTCGGCGAGCAACATAAGTCGAGTTAAATAAAGCTGGACTATGTGGCGGCGCTCGACATAGGTCGTGTGGCAATTTCAGCACGTAATGTTGCTGAGAGAGAGAGACAAGTGGTGGCAGGAGAGTAGCGAGCGTATGACTGCTCCAGACCACCGCGGCGAACCTACTGACACGAATCCCACCTCCTCCCTCCCTCTCTCACTCGCTATATACGGAATTGTATGGGGAAAGTGCCTAATTACATGCTTTTTGCACTCGCGTTGCACGGTTATTGCAAGAAAACTAGCCATCATAAAAGGATCGTTATGGTGTCATTCGAAAGCTCTGTTTATGCCCTTTCAGGGATAGATACTTGTTTTACGTTCTGGGTCTTATTTAGGCATGAAAATGATCACGTAAACAGCCCTATTTTGGCTAAAAACACCCCGCTGGGCGGTACATATAAATAAACCGCCTAGGCCGCTAATAAGGTGTTAAGAAGGATGTGTGCTGTTATTAAAAAGGTCAAGTGAGATCATTAGAAGCCTGTTAATTGCTGGAGGCCCCTTTTAAACTGAATTATATAATTTAATAGTAGCCAGAATATATTGAAATGGACGTCACCGGTAATGAAGGGGTTAAGTCAGTGTTGTGATTTAATATTCAGTATAGCCGTAAACACACTCTCTCTCTCTCCCCGGTATACGTCAATAATGAACTATGAATTTGTAATGTGATGCCATAGACCAAGACTGCCTGTTCCTAGAAATGTTATTCGCCGTATTCAACTTATTAGGTCTGCGCGTGAAGCGAAGGAGGCTGTTGTTGTTCTGGAATTGAAGTTTATTTTGGATCGACATCCACAGCGACACCCTATTTGGGGGAAGCGAAGGATCTCCAGGGCTTACACAGTCCTTCTTCTTCTTGTTAGGGCAACGCTTATTGAAAATTGCAATTTTTCGGTTATTACTGAACCAAATTTAATTATTGTTCTCGTGCATATACTCTGATTTATCCTCTAGGCCCGAACGGAGCCCTTTTTGTTTTATTTGGTCCTGTGCGTCGCACTACGCGCCTTGGAGTTAACACGACCACACGGACCTATACTGTAGTCTGCTTGGACTTGTAAAATTGAATATTGCTAGTTGTGAAGTTTTTTATTGGGGAAATTGTAGGCACCAGTCGAGCAGGACAGTACCCAGGGGAGGTCACATAGCCATATGATAACGAGTTACTGGAACTCCTGCTTCATTTGCCAGGCTTCCCCCACTTTTTCTATAGGTGCCTCACCTACACAGAGAGTAATCCAGCTAACTCTCATAGACACTTACTATTCATTGAATCATTTCACTACACTTAAAAATCACACCACACTTCTTTCCAACACACCTAAATTTCCTCTAACGTACTGTACCGTGATTTTAGGTGATATGTTTGTGAATGTATGTGTTACTTAGCGAGCGAAATGTCTTACAGTGTATCAGGGCAAGTACAAGATATGTCAGGGCAAGTCAATTTCAGAAGTCACTAGCCCGGGGCAAGTAGATCCGCAACACTAATTTCCCAGCCTGGCTAAATTACCTCGTTGTGCGACAGTGCAGGGTGATTTTTCCGCGAGACATATGTTTAAAAAAAATCTGTGGCATGGCCCAAAATGACTTTTTTTTTTACAAAAGGTATCTCTAGCAGAAAGGCTAAATACTAAAATAAACAAACCAAATCAGGGATGACACAATATAAAGATTTTTGTTGTTATCAAAATCATTATGTCTATCTATCTATCTATATTATATACTCAGGCCCAATCCCCACTTTTCCTGGGTTTTTTTTTTTTTGGGGGGGGGGACTCAAGACAGAGCCAGAATAGGGACAACACAACAGAAAACAATAACAAAATAAAAATAAAATAAGCGATTTAGCGAAATTTAATTTTGAAATAAAAGAATACAAAAACATAATTCCATATGTGGCAGTTTGCATTTAACAAAAACACTGTTCGCAGCGATATTACCCCATTTTACCCTACAAAATATGATGCAATAGCTGTTCCTAAATTGCTGTGTTTCTTTTCCAGGTTCCATTCAGACTGCTGGTGGTGGGATTGACGGGCAATGTGAGTGTGATGGTGTTATGTGGCCCAACCCCTACACTGTCAGAGACCATCAGAGCCGCCGCATCCTTCTGGGCCCCCTTCTACCAGGTGCTGGAGTCCCTCACGTCACTACTGCCATGGAATGTGGCCCCCAGTATCCTCTCACAACTCGATAATGCTGTTATTGGGTGAGGGGCTGTAGATTGTTTTATAGCAGACACTGCTTATGTTTTGGTGTATCTTGGGATCCCCATTCTATTTTGTAATCTCTGTAGAAAAATACATATAATAATATACTGCACAGTGAACCCTCAAAATACATATAATAATATACTGCACAGTGAACCCTCAAAATACATATAATAATATACTGCACAGTGAACCCTCAAAATACATATAATAATATACTGCACAGTGAACCCTCAAAATACATATAATAATATACTGCACAGTGAACCCTCAAAATACATATAATAATATACTGCACAGTGAACCCTCAAAATACATATAATAATATACTGCACAGTGAACCCTCAAAATATGCACAATTTATCTACTCGTAATCAAAGCTACGCTTGAACCACAATTGAGGCAAAAAATCGAAAAATACACTCAATTATTCAAATGTACGCGCCAAGTGAACGAGCGGGAGACGATTCGTATCTTTTGGAGAGTTTAGGGCAGCCATATTGGCGTGACGCCGAGCCCTCCGATGTCGTCACCGTTGACTGTGGAGAGAGACACATCTCCCGTACCAAACTATTATGTATCTATAAAGCACAACAGGATATTATGAATCTATTAAATGACTGTTCTTCGTTTTTCTTTGCATGTACCATTTATTGACCAAACAAATTCAGAAATGGAAAATATGTTTCTGTTCAGGAGTTGGAGGTGAGATTGTTTACACTTATCTCGAAAGTCGTTTCAAAGCTTACTGCTCTCCCCTGGCTAAATGATGTGAAGCCAATTCCATAATATGTATATGAGCTATTGAACTATCTCACTTGACACTATGTATGAAACTATATACAGTGTGTATTACAGTACTTTTCTACTCAAAACTTTACCACTAGGCCTATTATTTCGGTCGATCCGTTTCGGGTGCAGTGCTATCGATCGATGGCGCAGATCCATTACATCAGCGTTGCTCAACCACCACCTATGTGAGTTCATTTACGTTGTGTCTTATTTTTATACATTAAATGTATTTTGTGTATTAGTTTAGGTTATAAACACATCTTTGTACAGTAATATGTTATATATATTGTGGTTTTTAGGTAATGAAAGGTAGAAATAGTACAACTTTCGGTCGGAGCCAGACCAATACCTATTTTCCCCATTTATATTTAACTTCCATGTACGCGCAAATGAAGCTACACGCCGACAGTTCAGTACGCATCCCCCACGTAATTTGAGGGTTCACTGTATTCCCAATTGTTTACGTTACAAAGAAATCAGAGATGCTTGGCAGGTATATTACGAATGATTACTCAACATGGAATTTGAGTGGAATAGAGAGTAGCTTCGTAATGAAAAGCCAATACCATCTCTGCCAATGGTGGGGCTGAGGCCGCCACTATCGCCAGAATAAGTTTAGCCTGGGGAAAGTTCAGAGAACTGTTGCCTCTACTTACCATTAGAAGACTCCCTCTCCCCTTGAAAGGAAAGGTTTACGCTTCATGCGTTAGGAGCACAATTACATATGCTTCAGAAACGACGTGGCCTGTCAAAGCCGATGACATGAATAGAATAGAACGCAATGAAATAAGAAGGGTGAGATGGATGTGTGGTGCCAAACTACAAAATAAGATACACCTGTATCTAGTGAATAGCTGAGGAGAAGGTTAGGTATCAAGAGTATCAGTGATGAGATGCGTACTAGCAGGCTTGGATGGTTTCATCCCAGATGAACTAAGTTGGGTGAAAAGATGCAAGTCTGTGAACGTGGAGGGAACTGCACCAAGGGGCAGACCAAGAAAGACGTGGGATCAGATCTTGCAGTCTGATCTTGAATTGAAGAACCTGACAAGTGAGGCAGCTCTGAACAGGACTGCCTGGAACGCCACCATTAGGACGTGAGACCGGAACCGCACTTCGTGTGGAGCACTCAGTCTTTAAATTGATGCATGTATGTGAATGAGGTTATGGCCCTGATCCCTGAGTATAGCCATATATTACTAATTTAAGAAGAAGTACTGTACAGGTTGTAGGTTTATGTAAAATGTATGACTAAATATAATCTTTCATGTTCCAGCTTGGTGGTAATCAACTATGACAGCAAGAAGTGTGTGAGCTGCTTGCACCTAAGTGATGAGTCACGGGGGCGTGGTGTGAGTGTTGGGAGGAAGGCAGCAGCACTACAGTCTGTTTACCGCAGCCTGGTCGGTCCGCTCCTACAGCCACCTGCTATGCCGCCTGAGGACTTCCCCACCATGGTATGTAATTGTGGCTGAATGTTTTTGTCAGTTTTACTAGCCAATAACAGATTATGGCAAATTGTTATTTGATATAAACCTAAAAATAATTCATGAGAGCCGAAATAGTTTGTCTAGTAACAAACTGGTACAGTACCTGGAATTAATGATGAGCGTACATAAATTCAGTAGTCAAATGTAAAATCAGTTCATTTAGAGGGATAATTAATTGTGATAATTAGCAGCAGGCTTGGAAAAAAAAAAGTCCATGCCATGCCTCCTTAACTTCGTGATCTGTACTTTAGATGCTACATTATTATGACTTCCCTCTTCTCCTCCCTTTCTCACTTTGTTAGTTGTTTGTGTGATTGTGATACAGTACAAAGTTTATGGGGGATGATCTTTGGGAATACATAATACATTAATGTATGTGTGAGAATAATGTCACTTTTTGTTTCTATAGCATCCCCTATTAAATCCCGGACCTCGGGTGACGGGATACCCCGCTCCAAGAATTAGCTTCCGTAGGCCCCGGGTGACAGGATATCCCCCACTAAGGCCGCCTGGGACCGATACTCTCCACACATTTTGATCTTGTCATTACTTTGGCTACACGTAACCTAGATACTTTTACTCTTTTTCAGCATGAAGAGGAAGAATAGGCGATAAATAATATATATATATATATATATATATATATATATATATATATATATATATAGCATTATGGTAACTCCTTTAGGTTAAGAATAGGAAAGAGAAGATATAAGCTCAATGAGATGAAATAAGCCTATCGAGCGAAACACAGGGAGTCTAGCCCGTACGGGAGGGGAGTCATGTACGCATTAAGGCCGAAGCGGGAGAGTAAATTTATATGTAAATGTAAAACTTGCAAAACAAACAAAATAAAGCCAGAAACCGCACAATATAAAGACAAACCAATGTATCAAAATCACTATGGAAATAACATATTGAAGATTTAACAAAACAATATTATGAAATAAAAAAAAACACAAAGCCACCACATAGAAGGTACGGCTCTATATGAGCAAGTGAGTTTGTTTCCCAGGCAAACCAGTTGTAGATATATTTACATGTATCTATTGCCTGACGCCGTGATCCCCGAAGGGGTGGCCACGAACGAACCGTCCCCATGCACCTCTGTCCCCAGTCAGTCGACGCCCCTCCCCCCAACCAGCACCGCCTTCGTTCATGTACTTCCTCACTCCATATGTATATTTACATACTCTTCTCATATTCAAGGAGTTTGATGACGTGGGAAATTCACGTAAATTCTGAATAAATAACTACAATTCAAGTTAAAGTATTCTATTCACACTAGTTAATAATTTGTATGCATATAAACTGCAAATTGAACAATATAGATTATTGGAATATATAAATAAATTGTCAATTTGACACAATTTGAACAGTTAGTACAATAAATATAAAAAATATATATTCACAAAAGATAGTGCTATCGGGTAGGTACCTGTTAGCATAGCATGGACCCATATTTTCACATATTTTCAGCTTCATCGTGACCATGTTCCCCGAGAGTCGTATGTGAGTGCTGAGAGCTATAAGGTGTATGTGGTGCAATCTTCACCTTATCACCTGATGGTCCTTTTCCCTCCGGCCCTCCCCATACACATAGCAAGGTAAGTATTAGGCAGACACCTTTATACAGCTGTTCAACCATACATCCAGAATCCTACGGACCAAAGGGTTCCCAGTTTGGGGGTTTTGTTGGTTTTTAGGTAAATCCATCGAGTACCCTATTATCATATAATATTATTATATATATACCTACTGTAGATACATATCTATATTATTATATAACGATGAAAGGTATTCCCAGAACAATATTTAAAGTTTTGATTACTTGTTATACTTTATTAATCAGTACAAAAATGGAGTGCAAATATTGAGTGCACACATGCTCTTCAGCTGTGATATAGAAGTAGGCCTACTGTTGAAAGTTGTTGATTATAGATTAATGATGTTATATTATATTTCCAGACAAGTGAGCCTCAGGACTTTAGCCGTCTTTACCAAGGGTAAGAATCCCAAGCTCTGATAACTGTTCTTCTCTACAAGATCAGAGCCTCTACAGTACAAAATATTTTATAACATATAGTATATTTCTAAGTCATTTACATTGTTAACATTGTCTTTCATATAGGCGTGTTGTAAAACAACATATTTGTAATTAATAATTGTATAGTACTTAAACTTTGTTGTACAGGTTATATTTTCTCAAATGTTTTATTTATGATTAATACTATTTTGTATGGACTCGGAGACTTGGGGACCCGAACAATAAAACTCAGTGATCTGATTAACTATTATGCAATAATAATAATTGTGGACCAGAATGGGGTACTTTCAAAGCTATCACGACTACCAGATATCACCACTATCACCCCATACCTGTATACATACTCATATCTCTCGCCGTTCCATCCAATCACTCATTGACAACATGCAGCTGCAGGCACGACCTCTCGAAATCCATCCTTCTGAATCCTCCCTTCCTCGCGAGGACAGAGTCCACCTGGCCAGGTTGAGATGTGGGTACCATCCATTTCTTCTGAGCTATCAGAAGAGACTGGATGACTCTGTCGACGACACCTGCCCGGGATGTAACACAGCACCCCATACTATTGAACACATAGTAGAAGACTGCATTTCACACAATCACTTACATCAACAACATAATCTACACTCCTTGAGAGCCCTGTGGGAAAACCCGACCGTAGCCATAGCCTTCCTTAGGGACTCGGGACTGTTCGGCCAGGCAGCTTAGGGAACGGCAACAACAACAACCTGTATACATGTAGAACAGTGGTCTTATACAGTATACAGCCCACCTCTAATCCCGATCAAGAACAAGGGCAAAAACATAGTCAATAATAGACCTGTATCTTTGACACAAGCAGTAAACCTAAGACATTCGGTACCTTTTAGCATGGGTGCTATCTGGTGGGTCAAGCTTTGAAAGTCCCCCATCATATTGAATACAAGAGTATATAATTAGGGTTAGGCAATTATTTGCATTGTTGATGTTGTTAGATATTGCGAGTAATTGGCAGCTACACAATTAAGTGTTCATATTTTATATATTTATTGTACCAAATAAGTTAGTAAGTGCTGTGTAACTTTTTATGTTGTAAGTGTTTATTTGAGAGAGTATTAGTTTTAGGCATTATTGAAAGACTTGAAAAGGCCTGTATTCCATTCATAAGACAATAGGTTAAACAATGTTTTTTTCCCTTGAAATTTTTGGGTAGAGCCTCTAGCAAAATACCTAGTATAGAGTGATATCACTCCTAGGAGGCTTACCAGTATCTGGTATATTTCCTTATTTTTGGGTAGAGCCTCTAGCAAAATACTAGAATAGAGTGATATCACTCCTAGGAGGCTTACCAGTATCTGGTATATTTCCTTATTTTTTTATTACATAGCATTTTTATATACAGTTTTTGTATGGAGGTAAGAAATGGGGTGTTGTTACCAAGAGGCTTTCATTATACAGTATAGAGGTGTGGGTAACTGGATATATCCCTGTATAGGACCACTTCACCAAACTACAGGTGCATTAGCAAAGTCTTAGCCATCATTTTCCAACTGTGTTACTGCAATTCTGTATTACAAAATTGCACGTTACTGGAGGGAGAACTGTATGTAATCAATTCAGCCTCGTCCATGCCTTCCTCATCCTCTGCATACACTGGTTGAACAATATGTGTAGTGTAAAGCGAGGTGGTTGGTTTTTTGGACCCTCTTCTCCCTCATGTTTATCCCCATTAGTTTTGAGATTTTAAGACGTTCAGCCCATTAGTTTTGCCGATATTAACACCATTTGCCCTATTTCCTTGTCAATTTTAAGACGTTTAATGCCATTTAGGTGTCAATATTTTCCTGGCGAGAGACAGCGAGCCTGTAATTTAAAGAGGAATTGGCCTTCGGCCGGGAAATTTTTCTACCGAAAAATGTACAAGTTTATTTTGAAGGATAGGGGGTGTTCTTTTAAGCTTGATAGAGTTCTAGCGAGGAAACTAAAAATATATAAATGAATGAATATGTAGACCAAAAAATAGCCACTACCCCCTTAAAAGCATATTAGTCTGTGCCAGAGTGAAAAATTCTACCATCCGAGCGAGCTATACCCTGTTCCAAATTGATAGGCCAGAAATCGTGACCCCTAACCTCCGTAACTCAAAAAGGGCTAGAACAAATGGACTGTAAATATCTATATCTATTCTCTGGCTGACCCTTCCCAAATGGTAGAAACATTAGCTGGATTACTCTAGTTGTTTGAGAGTTATAGAAGTTATTGTTCAAGAGTTTTGGCCTACTTATTTGGAACAAGGTATAGTATTTGTACACTCACACCACAAAGTCCTTCACCAGAGACTAAGGCAAATGGGCTATGTCCTTTAAAAGATATATGGTAATTTATTTTGCAAGTTTTACAATTTAATTAGATGTATTAGAAAACCACTTGAGTCACTGTTTAGCTACCACATCGGTTTGCTGCGTGGTCAAGGACTTAGTGTGCGTGTATCATAATAATACTGTACAAGTCATAACTGGTATGTTTGTGGAGGTAATATTTTGAGTTGCTAATGTTGCCAATAAACCCCCTGAATAACTTAGGTCCTTCTTAAACTGCATACATTTGTTTAAGTTTAGCCAGCATGAAAGCTAAAAAGGTGTCATAGTGCTGAAGGGGTTAATGAGCATACTGCATGTATTAGTTAGTAGCCATTTATTGGTGTTTATGATGGTGTGGTATGTGGGAGGAGGAAGCTGAGGGTGAATGTCAACATAAGTAAAGTGATGGTGTGTAATAGAGATGCTCATAAGGTAAATATATATGTACAGCTGGATGGGGAAATACTGGAACAAGTGTTTTGTTTATCTAAGAGGAGTGATAAGCAGGGATGCAGGTGTGAAAATGGAGGTAAGACAGAGAGTATGTGAAGGAAGATAAAGTTTTCTGAGCAATAGGAAGTATGTGGAAGGTGAGAAATCTTGGAATAAAAGCTGAAAGTGCAATATATCAACGGATAGTTGTACCAACAATGATGTATGGGGCTGATACATGGGCTCTGAAGGCACAAGAGAGAAGAAAGTTGGATGTGATGGAGATGAACTGCTTGAGGAGTATGTATAGAGTGTACGCGTACAGACAGATTGAGGAATGAAGAGGTATGTAGGAGAGTGGGACAGCAGGAATCCTTATTGGCCAGAGTGGATAGAAAGGTGCTGTGCTGGTATGGACATGTTAACGAATGGGAGATGAAAGGCTTACAAAGAGAGTATATGAGTCAGATACAAGAGGAGGTAGAGCGAGAGGAAGACCTCGGATGTATTGCAGAAATGGTGTAGTACAAGCGTTGGAAGGTAGAGAGATTACTGTAGAACAGGCAAGAAAAGTGATAAAGAATAGGAATGAATGGAGAATGCTAGTGAATGGATGAGTGATAATGCGGTCGTAGGGAGAGGGGGCCAGGTGCCAGTTGGACTAGATAATAGTCTGTCAGGCACCTGGCCCGGGAAGCCGGTCTACCTTGTGAAAGGCCATGCATGGAAGTAAGGTGGATGGGTATTGTGGTGGTAAAGCTCTGCTTCATGTCTGCTTGCTGAAACCGAACCTCTCCGGTAGGCCTGGTACCTGGGTGTTTTAGCTGGGGACCCCAAAAATAGACCAAATAGGCCTGGGTCTCTGGGTTTTCTCCTGGGCGACCTAGATGTGTGTGATTTTATTTTATTTTTTGCCCCTGTTCGGGCTCTGTCTCGAGTTGGCCACCCTCAGCTGTCGGGTATGTGCCCGAGTATATACATACATACATATGATAAAATTTGTTGTCTCAGATGGTATTATTTTTTGAAATTCAGGGATTTGGCCAGTTGACTAACTCAGCTTGGGCCCCGGTTTGCAATGATGTGTGTGAAGTTCTTAACCCGCTGAGTACCAGCTAAATATTTATAAATGTACCACCCAGGACTGGCTGATTCTGATTTTTTTTTTGTTATTCCAGAAACAATAGCGAATGGGTTAGGAATGAAGGAAAAACCATGAAAAACCGATCAAAAGGCTCAAAAAATGGTCCTACAGAGCCCCCTGAAAACGGATTTTACAAGAGTAAAAAATTGAAGGCAATTTCCCCAAAAAAACATGTTTTTTGCGCGCTCGCGCGCACGCGGTTGGACTTTGAGAGTTTTCAACCATCGGCATGGGTGCGTGGGATACTTACACAGTTCCCATACAAATCTGAGCCCTCTATGTGCCATAGGACCGGAGTAATTGGGACCGGACCGGCCAGGACGCAAACCATGCGTCGCTGGGGTTTAGCGTTACATACATTGTGGACGCAAACCCTGCGTCGCTGGGGCTCAGTGGGTTAAGGTTGATTCATATGAGCTTTTGATCTGCAATATTTTTTTTTTTTTTTTTTTTTTTTTAAGACTACTGTGCACTGATATGGGCAATTAGATTGATGCAGTTGATGATGCAGATTTTACACAATACACTCCCTTGATTGCAGAGCTGGGCACCACAGACAAAAAGTCACTTCCACAAACTCAAATCAGCAAACCCAGAACATAACTTTCACAAACACAAATATGCAAACCTGAAATTTCCGGCTCCCCAAATACAAATATGCAAACGCTAACTGGTTGATTGACAGGGCTAAGGTGTGCCCTTGGTATAGGGACATGACTGGATATTTGCCACGAATTGCTAGAATTGAGTGTCTTGCAAACTCTTGACAGTTATAGGCGATAAAATTTGTATTAAAGTATATTACAAAAGCTGCCAGTTCAAGTTGTGAGAAAAAGCATTCGTGTAAATTCACTTTAGGATGGTGACCTACTCCAGTTCTCCACCACACAGGCACAAATTTAAAGTAAATTAGTGAATACTATATACCTCATTGTAAAAAATTTAAAATAAAGAAAACAAAAATTATAGAACAACTTTCCTCTATTTCATTTCCCCCACCATCAGCATATAATTAAGTCAATGTCAGAATACTGTAATGCGAGGTTGGCTGACAAATGTATCTCACAATATTCATAAAAAATGCTATATTTAGGGATACAAATGTGAAGACAAATAATTGCTTAGAGGTATTAAAAGGTGCAATGTATCAGGGGACAGTTCCCCCCTGATATTACTGTACTCTCCTTGACGCGGTTGGGGGGCTTCGGGGCCGGCAACTGGACCTTGATGGGGGATGGTTGTGGTACTTACCCTTCCTATCTCCCCTCGAGCTTTCGTCCTCAGCTTGACTAATTTTGAGTAGTTTTTCATTCCTCATTCTATGATTTTCCCCTTCTATTCTTAGTCTGTCCCATTTGGCTGTCCTCGGGCAGCCTATATCTCATGTCTCCCTGGCCTGGCTAGGTAGCAGACTCCTGGCCTGATTTGTCTCTTCGGTTGCTGATGTGGCCGGACTGGCTTGATTCCTTTCGGTAATGCATTTTTTGCTTCTCGATGTGATTTTTTCTACCTTCGACCTGATCTTTCATTCTTCGCCCTGATCACTTCTTGGTTGGTGTTGCGGTGTAGCAGTTCTTGCCTCATCCTTCGGCCCTGCCCTATGAGAGCTCTGATGTGGAGCTCATGTGGTCCGGCTGAACTGGTGAAATGTCGAGAAATGTCTGAGTGTCTTCACCTTCCTCGCTTTGTTCCCCTACTGCCCTTCCCTCTCTATCTTGACTCGTTTAGTTATATATCTTGATCGAATCCTTCGGGCCAGCCCTATGAGAGTTCTTTTGTAGAGCTCAGTGATCTGGTTAAACTAATATTAAAAAAAAAAAAAAAAAACAAAATCAGGGGACAGTTGTACTAACTGATGGTTGAGGCATGGGGGTCTGAATGTAGAAGAGAAAAGGTTAGATTTGTTGTAAATGAGGAGTGTGTGGAGTGACTTGTAGAGACAGATTGAGAAATGAAGAGGTACGTAGGAAAGTGGGACAACAGGAACCCTTATCAGCCACTGATGCTTGGAATATGTGATGGAATGGACGGCCAAAACCAGGATATGTTTAACTTTCAACCAGTTGGCCTCCAAGAAACCCATTGACTCCAGACCAGTTTTTCTGTAATAAAAGCTAAAACCGGTATCCGATATTGAATGTAAAACTCACTCGACTGAAATAATTCAGACAAGTGGGGTACCTGATACCGTACCTCGATCTATTGTCACAATGGTTAAAGGGCCAACCTAATAACTAGGTAGTTAGTCCCGAGTTTAATTCCAGCAGTGCGGTCTTGGGATTTTTATGGGAAGACCGGTTCAGTATCCAACCCAGTTTGTTTACTAAAAGTTAAAGAAAGATACCAGTCTTAAAATAAACCCCCTTACACCTGGGTCTGATTATCTGTTATCAAGATCGCCACCTGCAAGTGGCACCGATTAGTGTGTCACCCATCGGTAATTTGTTTAGGGTTTATTCCCCTAGATGGGTTGCCCGCCAAGGCTATCGAGTCCCATCCACCCGGAAACACCCCTTTCAGATAAGAGGAGGAAGTGAGTGGAAGTTGCCTGCGTTATATTATGTTTGGTGATAATACAGTTCTGATGAGTGATAATAATGAGTCGGAGTTGTTGTTGTTCCCCAAGCTGCCTGGCCGAACAGCCCCAAGGCCCCGAGCAATTCCAAGGCCATAACCGAGTGCCCCCACAGAACCCTCCCCGCCGACCACAATAAAGCCTGGGTGACCGAAGCCACTCCCATGGCGGGGAGCTGAGGAGGGTGCGGAAACGCCCGGGAAACCAAAGCCCCACCCAGGGCCCTGTGCCCCTCAGCAATTATGAAGGGAAAGCTGAGGGGCAAGGGAAAAATGTGACGCATCGACTTCCAATCTTGGTAGATTGGGAGGTCAATCCACGGAAGAGACGCCGTCACTTGAGCTCTAGAAAATATAGAAGTTAAAGGAACAGTCAGAGTAAGCTATGGGTATGGCAGAGATTGCTCAGCTCTCACTCTGATAGACCAGCCCATCACCACATGACTAGAACCCAATCCTCTCAGCATCAGCTAGGAAAGGCCCTAGAAAGCCGCCTTTGGCGGGGGGATAGCTCCCCTATTTCAACCCCTTTCGGGGTTGGGCACCCGCCAGTCGGAGTTGCAGGGTTTGGTATGTTTGGAACTTGTGTGAGAAACGGAACTTGAAGCTGAAGGTCAATGAGGTGAGGAGTTTAAGGTTATGTTCTTTGAAAGGGATACGTTTACAGAGCGCAAGACGATCGAGGTTGGAGGGTCAGGTAATGGAGAATGTCATTTGGGCAGTTTGGTGGAGATAGTATACAGAGGATAAAGTGTGAGAGATGGGACCAACAGGTGAAAACAGTTGTAGGAAAGCAGTTACAAGGAATAGGGTGGTACTGAGCATGGAAAGAAAAATTCACTGCACGATACTGTATAGTGTGTATGGTAATCCTGACATTGATGTACAGGAGTGAAGCATGCCGTTGTTGGAGAGACATAATTCAAGAGCTATAGAGGGGTGGAAATGAGTTATGTGTAGAGTCCATGGAAAGATACACAGACAAATGAGGAAGTATATATATGTATGAGCATTGTGGTATGGAAGTGGATGTATCTGTGGAACTCTTTGCCCACAGAATTGGTATCCCTGACTAACGTATTATCTTTCAAGGCTGCCCTTTCCGACTATCTTGCAGGAGTTTTATATGAATATTCATGATTTTGTTCTCGATGTCACACCTTCTGGCCTCCTCAACCACTTATACTTGTACCTTGTTTGTTAACGTAGCTGCTTATGATGCACTTTCCAGTCCATAGATTTCTATACTCCCTGTTTTTACTATAAATTTTAAATTATCTTTGGGCTGGCGCATCAGCAGTGTGTGGCTTCCGTGGACCCTGACCTACCACTTAGCTCTGGGGTCTGGGAAGCCCACCAGGTAAGAATACTGGAGATTGTGAATTAGAGGAACAATGCAGCAGGTAAAACCGAAAGATGCAACAGATCAAACTAAGGACCACCACTAGAATAGCGGCCATCACCACAGCAACGACAAAAGGGCATGAGGGCCAGCCCTCCCCCCAACTGCACGGGTCCTTCTAGCCTGCACCAGGCCCCACCCTGCAGTTGCCACAACCATGCCCTTCTTGCAGGGAACAGTAACAACAGGTATATCGTCGCTGGAATCAAGACCACCGCCAGCGATCTACCCCAGTCAAGACTTCGATCCTTTGCCATTGTTCGGAACTTGGCAGTTGATTGTACGGTATCAAGCCGCTCAAGGGAATTGGTTCGGGGCTGTTCCCAGGGTTGAGTAACTTTGCAATCCTCTGCCTTAACAACAGATTCAGCCTTGGTTTGGAGCTGGGCTACAGATCGCGACTGGTGCCAAGGAGTGAACTATGGTGGCAGCAATGTCCGCCACGACATCCCCCCTGATGTCAGAGTGGGACAGGATCCATTGAATGGCAATCCTCCATGTATTATCAGTGAGCCGCAGGAGAAGAGACTGGATCCTGTAGGCAAGAGCTGCTGAAGAAAGAGGGCGATCCAACAGGCCGGAGTAGACGCACAGCTGACTGGGAGTCTGTACAGATGACCATGCGCTGAGGCGGGAGGTTAATTTCGTTTAATAAGAGGGCACGTACATTGCAAACTCTGCTGCCAGTATAGGGTGATAGCCAGACAACCTCCACTTCTGGCACAAAGACAAATCTTAGTAAAAGGCTGCTGCGCAGTGGAAGAGGCTGTCGGCTTTAATGATCCATCAGTGAAGATGCGGAAGAAACCGTGGTATTTCGTAGTGTCCAGCTCATGAATATATATCCTGGCCATGAATACATCCATCGACTTCTTGAATCTCCAGGGGAACATAGCGTTGAAAAGAGATGAACAGAAGAAAGTGCAAGGAAGAAATCAGAAGGAGGTGCTGTTATACATCTCACACGCCATCATAATTATTATATTTTGTTAATGTACTAATTGCTATGATTATGTAATGAAAATAATTAACAAATACATACAACTAACTATATATAATTCCAATAAAATATATGCCCATATGCCTAGGTACATAATTTCCACCAAAATATTCCGTCTGAAACATTACTGCCCTGACGTCACATCCTTCTCTTCTCTTTCGGCCGTACCACGATGAGGTGAGGACTGTAAACACATTTTATTTGCTTAATTTGTGCCCATAAGAAGATATCAAATATGAAATTTAATACAATATATTGCTGTGCTAAGGTATGGTTGTGCTTCCCGAAAGTGTGGTATTGGAGATGCTACGGTTAAGGTGTTATAATGGATAAAGAAAATGTTATGGAGAACAGTGATGGCATGTAGAATGGAAGCGTCGCCATGTGTGATAGTGACTTTCTTATATATTTGACTAATCACCAGTTATAGTCAGTGTTGAAGAGTTAGGATTATGTTATTGTAGTAACTTAAGTTGGATGCTGGAGGTATGGTAATTTAATAGCCTAGTTTTGGTATTTCAACTGTTCCAACATGTTGAGCATGCTGTTCGGTAATGGATGGTTGTGCATCGGTCAGCTCACTTCAGCATCTCGTTTCGGAAAACAAAAAGCGAAAAATCTAAATAAAGCAACCTAGGCTACCTTAAGGTTAGGCCTAGGCTAGATATGTGGGATACTGGATAGGCTCATGACCAAAGTTAGGCAATCCAGGTAAGATAAAATGGATGAGAAACTAGCCTAGGCCTAGTCTAGCCTAGCCTACCATTTTTGTTGTAAATTCTTAATATTTTGGGTAAAATGTTACTAGGCCTATTAGGGTACCGTTCAACATCGGCCTTAATTAGGCCTAGCCTACCATGTTTTTTTTTATTTATTTTTTCAAGGAATAGGGCCTAGGCTAGGCTAGCCTAGTGTTGTGCTGTTGTTTTTCATGGTTTGAGTGGAGGATTTGCACACCTTACCCATTATAGCCTACATCAATCTGAAGATACAGCGTCTAATTGCGGTATGCCGGTATTACAGTTGGTGAGGTAAATTGGATAGGCTACATGATGGGTTGAGGGGGGATCTGCCCCCCTCAACCCCCCTTGACTTATTATCATTCTCATTAGTTGATCTGTAAGGGGGCAAAAACATATTGCTGTTTCTTTGTGGGGGCGAGTCATGCTCGCGTTATTTATTGGGTGAATTGCGCTTTTGCCACATCGTACAAAACAAGGTCAAGTCGACGGAATGCCTTTGTTTACGATTGGGACTGATTGTTTTTCGGTGAAATTGGGATTTTCGATTTGTCTAGCCTAACATAATTCCGGTTTAATTCTAGTTTTGGTTTCACAGCACACTCATTAATTTCTATGGCTTCTATAAATTTGCCATATAGGCTAGGCTAGGCCTACCATACTTTATTCCCATATATGTCCCAGAGTTGTAGATGGGTGGAATAGGCTACCGAGTGCTATAGTGTGATCAAGAACGATAGGGAGCTTTAACCCGCTGGATCCCAGCGTTGCACGTGTTGCGTCGGCAATGTTCGATCACCAGAACCCAGCGACGCAACGTTTGCGTCAGTGTCACTCCGGTCCCAATTACTCCGGTCCTATGGCAGAGGGTTCAGATTTGTATGGGAACTGTGTAAGTATCCCACGCACCCATGCCGATGGTTGAAAACTCTCAAAGTCCAACCGCGTGTGCACGCAAAAACATGTTTTTTTGGGGAAATTGCCTTCAATTTTTTACTCTTGTAAAATCCGTTTTCGGGGGCTCTGTAGGACCCTTTTTGGTCAATATTTACGAGTCACACCACAGCTGGAATCTCATTTCTAATGGTAGTTTTGGGTTCCTATCATTCTATGTTTCATTACTATATACTTTTTATCCACCGTTATTTTTTCTTGTTTTTTTATTTTTATTTTTTTTATATTTTTTTAGCATTAACCTAACCTAACCTAAATGTATTTGGGGGCTATTAGGTTAGGTTAGGTTAATGTTACCCAAGGCTAGGCCTAAAAAAAAAGAAAAAAAAAATCCGGTGGATAAAAATTATATAGCAATGAAGCATAGAATGATAGGAACCCAAAACTACCGTTAAAAATGAGATCCCAGCTGTGGTGTGACTCGTAAATATTGACCCTATTTTTTGCATTTTTTGACCAATTTTGTTTTCCTTCATTCCTAACCCATTCGCTATTATTTCTGGGAAAAAAAAAAACATTTCAAAACCTGCTGGGCCCTGGTGGTACATTTATTAATAACTAGCTGGGGCTCAGCGGGTTAAGATAACATTACATAGGCATATGGGCGAGATGGGTTGGGTGTGAGGGGGATCTGTCAGATGTGGGCCAATCGGAGCTCTGTAGACCCCCGTTTTCTGATCTCTAACCGTTTCAGTGAGGTCTGTCCTAATGGTGTTAGTGAGCTGGATTTTATAAGGCCTTATAATTAGGGTTAGGTGTGAGAGGGATCTGCCTTGTTTGGGCCAATCAGTTTTCTGCAGACTCCCATGTCTTATGTCAGTAGCACTGCAAATGGAATTATAACTAGGCCTACTGTAAAAAGTTAATATTTACCGGGATGGATGTAGATTCCTGGTGTACGGTCGTCATATTTACATAGGGCGAGCGCCGCGGTTAACTTCGCGTCTATTTTGACGGCGATTCTTTCGGTTATTTGCCCTCTGCTGGCAATATATATGATGACAATAGGCCTAGCCTATGTCATGGGGGGGGTGAGGGGGGCCCTCAACATATTATTGTATCCAATGGCATTCAAAATAGACAGGAACATGATTGCAATGCAAAGGTCAGACGCCTACCCCGTCGTCATTTTTACATTTGTCAATCGCCATGGTTAAGTTGGCGGCGATTTTTTCCGGTAATTTGCCCCCTGCTGGCAATATATAGCCCTATGATGACAATATGTCATGGGGGGGGTGAGGGGGCCTTTATATTATTGTATCCAAAGGCAGTCAAAATAGATGGGAACATGATGGCATACATTTTTGCACGCTCACGCGGTTGGACTTTGAGGGTTTTCAACCATCGGCATTGTTGCGTGGGATACTTAGTTTCCATACAAATCTGAGCCCTCTTGGTGCCATAGGACGGGAGTAATTAAATGCGACGCACACTATGCGTCGCTGGGGTTTAGCGTTAAATACATTGCCGACGCATACGCTGGGGTCCTGTGGGTTAACCCTTAACCAACGGCGACAGTCATATGACGGGCGAGAGATAAAATAGCCTGTCCTCCGGTACCTGTCGTATGGCGGGTGGCATTCTGAGCACATTAGGGACTCCGAGAGAGAGTATGTGCGTTGGGAGGACGATAGGCAGGGTCTGATCGTTCGGCACCACCACTGGGCCGGTTCTATGACCACCACCGCCTCCCTACACACACCCGGCCTCGTGATATAAGGAAAAAACTGAGGAAATTACCTTATTTAGGGTATTTTCACCTCCGGTTGTGCGATCGCTACAGGATAACCCGTGGTTGTACAAGGATGATTCAGGTGTCATTGGAAAGTCTATTATCGTCCTTTCACGGATACATAATTGTATTACGCTCTGGCTCTTGTTTATGCATGAAAAAGAGCATGGAATGAAGCTCTTTTTCGGTAAATTGGCACGTAGTTGATGTTACAAACGGCCCCGTCCTTTGAGTGTTAAAGTTGTCTAGTGACTTGTAAGGTCCTCAAGTTTGGTGAGCCTAGATATCTTGCCGAGCTGCTCAGGCGTTCACCAGCGCACCATTGTGTAGCTGTGCATCAAGATAACGACCCTTTGTGCCATGACGAGCCAAGAGCCTTCCAGCAGTCATCTTTCTTTGAGAGGCCATTCTCCTACATGGCTCTGAGGTTATATAACAGACTGCCGCTGTTCATGAGACAACTGAGTTCTGTTGAATGCTTTAACCCGTCCAGCCCCGGCTAGTTTTGTAATGTTTGTTCACCAGAACCCGGCCGGTTTTCAATTTTTTTTTTTATTCCAGAAACAATAGCGAATGGGTTAGGAATGAAGGAAAAACCACGAAAAACTGCTCAAAAAGCTTAAAGAATGGTCCTACAGAGCCCCCGAAAACGTATTTTACAAGAGTAAAAAATTGAAGGCAATTACCCCAAAAAACCAGGTTATTGTGCGCTCACGCGCACGCACGTGGACCTTGAGAGTTTTCAACCATCGGCACAGTTGCGTGGGATACGTACACAGTTCCCATACAAATCTGAGCCCTCTTGAGTGGCTACACCTGAGGTTACGGTCGGCGCAATTAGGGTGACGCGCCAGGCGCGTCTCTGGGGCTGTGCGTTACATACATCGCCGACGCGTCAAGCGCGTCGCTGGGGCTGTACGGGTTAAGAGGCAACTGAAGACTTTTCTCTTTAACCCTCTCCGACATATGACTCTATTTTGAGCCTATTGGGGATACTTTAAAGCGGGGTACAAGTATTTAGAAACCTTTAGTTTAGTTACTTCAACCTCTGCAGTTGTCTTTGAGTTAGCTGTGGGCAGAAAACTAATTTTGGAGAGGTAATTATAAGAGTGAGAGAACTCAATTTCTTATTGCTAATCTGGCAACCTCTGCGTCATAAATGCGTGGAAGGGTTAAGAGAAGCTATGATCTAGATAGAGGCGTCATAACGGATAGCTATAGATTATAAGCAATTTGCCACTACTAGTCACTTGTATGGTTGTGTTGTATGTAAATGTAATATTACAATAAATTAAATGATAATTGTTTTCCGAGCACCAGTGAATTCTGCAGAAGAATTGGCGCTTTTGAGAAATAAGTAACATGCTTATTATTATTATTTATTATGCGAGGTACAATTTACCACACATACACTGTCCCTCAATATCCCAGCCAATTTGTAATTTGGCAGCACTGCACCCACCTCCCCAACCCACCTCCCTCACTCCACCTGGAGTGAGTGATGCGGGTTGGGGAGGTGGGTGCACCCCTGCCAAGTTTCAATGTACTGTACTGTGATATTGAGGAGCGGAATATGTGCGGTAATCTGTACAGGAGAAACTGGGAGTTTCCCAGGTTAAAGCAAGGCATCAGAGATGATGAAAATTATATAAGAAACAATATGTGTAAAGTGTAGCTACATGTAATGCGATAAATTGGCACACTACTGGATAAAGAATATAAAGTGATATTTTCAAGATTAAGTGAAGAGAATTATCACATTAAATTGACACCTAATATCTAATCCTTATTTTTTCCCAGTTCTCTCAAGGTACAGAAGCGCCTCGCCTCTGGGGTGCTAAAATGTGGCAAAAAGAAGGTCTGGTTGGACCCTAATGAAATTGGGGAAATTGGCCAGGCTAACTCACGTAAGTTGAATGGTTTATGCAGTACAGTACTGTACACTATTTTGATATTTTTTTTCTTTGTGATTAAGAGTTTTGTAGTTTATTGGCTATTTTCTTGGGGTTTTTTCCTATCAGATATGCTTTATATATATATATATATATATATATATATATATATATATATATATATATATATATATATATATATATATATATATATATATATATATATATATATATATATATATATACAGTTTAATTTAGATGATAATTGTACCTTTTGCCTTGAAATATAATTTTTAATAATGCATGGGTTTATGTTCATCATTATTAGTAGATTATGTGATTTACAGTACAGTATGTTAGGCCAGTTATCAAAATACTTTATAAACTAATCCTATTGAAAGGCGTATTATTATTATTTTAGTATTTTCCCTTGTACAACTTTTGGGTTTGGTATAATTATGATTAATTTATTTTTCTGGGATTGTTAAAGGATAGAACCTCAACATTAATTTATTTTTCTGGGATTGTTAAAGAATAGAACCTCAACAAATTGATCCAACATTGGAGTGTTATAGGTACAGTATTTATCTTTATTTAAAGGTGGGGGCTCATGGTTTGAGGTAAACATGGAATGATAATCGCCAAGCTGTACATAATTATCTTGCAAAATGCAATGGCACTGAAATAATTATTAACAATGGTATACAGGATTTTGTGGATCGTCTATACCAGGCCTGTGACATCACACCAGTATAAGTCCACCATCCAGTCTAGAATAAGGATACTGGTGTGACGTCACAGGCCTGGTATAGACGATCCGCAAAATCCTTATACCATTGTTAATAAACATTTCAGTGACATTGCATTTTACAAGATAATTATATGCAGGTTGGCGATTATTTGTCCATGTTTACCTCAACCCATGAGCCCCCACCTTTAACATGTCTTTTATGATTTATTACCTGTACATTGTTTGTTACAGGCCAGAACATCCGCAAGTTGATCAAGGATGGTTTGATTATCAAGAAGCCCCACAATGTACATTCCCGTGCCCGTGTGCGCAAAAACCAGGAAGCCCGCAGGAAAGGTCGCCACATGGGCTTCGGTAAGAGGAAGGGTACCGCGAATGCCCGTATGCCCAAGAAGGTTAGTACTGTACTAGTTTATAAAAGGTTGAAATCACCCTTTACTTGACATTGCCACATTCCACACACAGACTTGTGTATAATTAGATATGGAATACTTGTGATTTATAGGACAGCAGAAGTCAACATTTATGCACAGATAAATCTTATTTCAGTTTTGCCAATTTTTCTTTTTATAGATGTAACATGAGTAAGGTTTGCTTAT
This sequence comes from Paralithodes platypus, assembly GCA_032716605.1. NCBI lineage: Eukaryota > Metazoa > Arthropoda > Malacostraca > Decapoda > Lithodidae > Paralithodes > Paralithodes platypus. The sequence continues at coordinate 4,629,738 of CM064562.1, read as the reverse complement.
ACTGATTTTTATTGGTTTATAGTTCTTTTAACTCTTTCCGACTCATATGACGCTACTGCGTCATATGACAGGGTGAACCAAAAACTCATATGACGCTACCGAGTCATATGGACTTCTCTTCATAATTCTAGAATAAGTTATATGACGCCCTAGCGTCATATGGAGCTCAGTAAGTCCGGTAAGTTAGATGAAGAACTGTCGGTTGGTGGCAACCCCAGGTTTCTCCGACAATTCTAACGGTCAGCAGTGTGGTTTTGACAGTTGTGTGGTGCAGTGGCAATGATACCGGGCTCCCGCCTCCGTAGACTTACTGGAACATAATATGTCGGAAGGAGTTAATTCTATGTAAAATATGATGGCTTTTCTACTTTATAGTATTTAATGGAATATGTCTTCTTAATTAAATCCCGTCTTTCCATAGACTTATCACTTATAGCAATATTACATTAACTAATTTTCTCATCTTCCAGATCCTTTGGATAAGACGTATGCGAGTTCTCCGTCGTATGCTCAAGAAGTATCGTGATAACAAGAAGATTGACCGTCACTTGTACCACGAGCTGTACATGAAGGTAAATTGGGCTGTTGAAATTGTAGTGTAATGTTTGTAATATACAGTGCACTCCCGTTATCCGCGCTCCTAGTATTCGCGGACACTCCTAAATATCCCATTACTCGTCATCTGCGCAAACAAACCCAGCAAAATACCAGCTATTCACGGATTTGAATCGGGTGGGTCGGTGCGCATCCCGATTCTTGCTTTGGTCGGCCATCTAACATTCTTGCGTGACGTCAACACTGCGTCCCAGCTGAGGCAGCAGTTCACAGCCCAGTGTTGGAAAAGTTGAAAACCACCTGTTTACAAGCTTTTTTCTGCACGAACCTCTTATCTCCCGCATTTATTAGGGCCTTTAGAGCATTCAGTGATAGGGACAGTGGGCCTGATGGAAATAAATGCCCGGGACCATCAAAGCAGAGAGCAAGCATACCGACGCTGTCGGACGAAAGCGGGCAAATTATGCCGATGCGCGTAAGGCTAGCCTAGGCCTAATGACTGATTTCAAATAAAGTTTTTGTGGTAAGTTATAAATATGTATTAACCCGTGGAGCCCCGGCTAGTTTTGTAATGTTTGTTCACCAGAACCTGGCCGGTTTTCAAATTTTTTTTTTTATTCCAGAAACAATAGCGAAGGGGTTAGGAATGAAGGAAAAACCACGAAAAACCGCTCAAAAAGCTTAAAAAAATGTCCTACAGAGCCCCCGAAAATGTATTTTACAAGAGTAAAAAATTGAAGGCAATTACCCCAAAAAACCAGGTTATTGCGTGCTCACACGCACCTGGACTTTGAGAGTTTTCAACCATCGGCACGGTTGCATGGGATACGTACACAGTTCCCATACAAATCTGAGCCCTCTTGAGTGGCTACACCTGAGGTTACGGTCGGCGCAATTAGTGTGACGCGTCAGGCGCGTCTCTGGGGCTGTGCGTTACATACATCGCCGACACGTCAGGCGTGTTGCTGGGGCTGTACGGGTTAATAAGTATTCTCCTCAAATAATGTGTATTATTGGATATATTTGGGGGGAAATGGGTACTTTATGGGTGACTGGACGAATGTGGAATAAAGTGTGGTACCGGTACCGCCACTGACGTTACCACACTTTGTTCCACATTCTTCCAGGTCAGTCACCATATCTGTTTAATCATATTATTGTCATAAAGTAGGTCAAAATAATGGTTTGAGGGTCCAAGATGGCCGAGTCAGGTACGAGCCAAGCCTATTTCCCATTGAAACCTATGTTGAACACAGCCCACGTATCCGCGTACCGCAGTCGGTACCAGTTAGGCGCGGATACGGGGAGCCGACTGTATACTCTTTAGCATTAGGAAAAAATTGCAATTAGCATCCAACTGCATTTGTTTTAACCTTTTCAGTACGATGGCATCGTTCTTCCCCCTTTTTTAGGCAATCCTTAACACTCGCGTTCGGTGGGTTTGCACATTTGTGATATTTCCGTACCCTTAACTCCAAATAGTGGCCTAACCTAGGTTAGTTATATAGAAAAGTGCAGCACTCGGTTTTATCTAGCGGATGGTGAATTATGTAACACTACATTAACTGGTTCTTGTTTGAGGTTGAAAATATAATTTACGGCTGCCGCGAGCTTGTATCCCTGGGAGTGTTACAATTTTGTCAACTTCTTGTATAAATCTCTGCAATTAAATGGCTCAAAGGGGAGGTATGGTGGAGTGGTCTTGCCACTGGCCTGGTAATCCAAAGGTCCCGGGTTCAAATCCCGATGTATCAATGGGAAGATATTATTGGGATGGAATTTGTGCTGTACCTGGTATCAGTGCATTACCACAAGCCCACCGAAACATCAATAAAATACCCTCATTGTTCCCTGATTAAATAGCACTGTATGAATATTCCCATATTCAAAATATGCTATAGGGGTGCAATGCCTGGCGAGTTATCTGCTCAACAGGTGGCGTTGTGTGTGTGTGAGAGTCCGAGTGTAGGGGGTGAGACAGTGAAGCACGGGAACGAGGTGGCTTCAGAGATGGGGTCGTTTCGGGCCATGAGTGAGCACCGTGCCTCATGTGATGGCAGGTGCTCGTTGTACTCTACGTGCTTCACATGTCTCACTCCCTAGACTGGAACAAGACCTCACAGGCTTCACTGTTCATTGTAAAGCGGTGAATGTTAAGGCTCTCAGCCTATGCCCGAGAGGAAGTAAGTTGGAATGTAGAAAAAAAAAAAAAATAAATAAAATTTAAAACTTGCAAACTAAACAAACCAAAATTGGGACAAGGACAATATAAAGTCAAATTAAATTATCAAAATCGCTATGTGGAAACAACGCTTACTAAAATTAAAATTATTAAATAAAAGAACACAATCCACCACATAGGGTGTACATTACTACATGAGCAAGTTAATCTGTTTCCCAAGCAAACTAATCGCACATATAACAACGCACTATCGTCACGTTAAAGGAATTAGTCAAGTTTGGGAAGTCCGGGACGTTCTGGTAAATTTTTACTAAACTGCATGAATAAAGAAACTACATGTTAAATGTCAAAATATTATTTAAAATCAAATTTGCAACATGACAAGACATTAACAATAGTACAAAATACAAATATTGATAAGATATCTATACTATTACAAAATAATATATAAAATACAGTACAGCACTCGCTAACGATAGTGCTATCGGGTAGGTACCTGTAAGCATAGCATGCCTCAAGTGACCCCTATCAATAACCTACATTTATCGCACAAATAAACTAAGGAAATCGCAAAAGCAAGCAATTGATACTATCGACAATGAATACATATAATATAAAGACAAATAATTGCAAAATATGAAGTAACAACAGATTTAAACAAAGTACTCTTAACAAGAACAATCAATTTAAAAAATCATCAATATTAATAATAGAAAAAGAAAAAGATAAACAATAAATACAGACAAAAAGTGAGCAGAGGTTATACAAGAAACTTCAAGTTAACCCTTAAAGAGCGGCGCTCGACTTAAGTCGTGCACCAATTTGCAGCAAGTTAGGAGCATTATTAAGGCTTTTAAAGGGTTAAAATAGTGCAAATGGCCGGGAGAGCAGCGGGCCAGACAGCCGACTCTGAGGGCTTACCGCCGCCCATTAACTCATGTTCCCTGTGTTCTCGAGAGGCCGGCAGTGTAGCCAGTAGTGAGCATAGCTGGGAAAAATATACCGATATATGCTAAACTTCCATGTTTGTGGCACCACTGCAAGAGAACCACGAGTGCTACGTAGCTCGTTCTGGTCTCACTTTGAAGCTTTTAGTGTCTAGTTTTTTTGCTAAATATTTTTTGTTTTTCATGCAGATGCTTGATTTATCATGCAGGCGGGCCTGAATATGCCCAAATGAGCCCAAAACACCCCGCTAGACAAGGGTTAAAAATTATTAATTAAAATTATTGATGTCAAATTTTAGAATATAGTCACAATAATTGACCCTAAAAAGATTAAATTTATGGAACAATGTACTTGCTTCAAAACCTCTGTCTACTAAGAGTCTGTATAGTAACCTACTGTATCTCTAGCCCAAAAGTCATCTACTTTAGTGCAAATTTTACAAAATCTTATTAACTGTGAATAAAAACAATTATAAGTTATTTTACTATCGATATTACTACTAGGGAAAGGAAAGTTTATTACGTTAAAATTAAAATCATCAACTTTGTGATATACTTTAACCCTTAATTAGCGGCGAGCAACATAAGTCGAGTTAAATAAAGCTGGACTATGTGGCGGCGCTCGACATAGGTCGTGTGGCAATTTCAGCACGTAATGTTGCTGAGAGAGAGAGACAAGTGGTGGCAGGAGAGTAGCGAGCGTATGACTGCTCCAGACCACCGCGGCGAACCTACTGACACGAATCCCACCTCCTCCCTCCCTCTCTCACTCGCTATATATGGAATTGTATGGGGAAAGTGCCTAATTACATGCTTTTTGCACTCGCATTGCACGGTTATTGCAAGAAAACTAGCCATCATAAAAGGATCGTTATGGTGTCATTCGAAAGCTCTGTTTATGCCCTTTCAGGGATAGATACTTGTTTTACGTTCTGGGTCTTATTTAGGCATGAAAATTATCACGTAAACAGCCCTATTTTGGCTAAAAACACCCTGCTGGGCGGTACATATAAATAAACCGCATAGGCCACTCGTAAGGTGTTAAGTATGCACTGTTCATTAACAATCTCTATTTATATAAAGAAAATTTTCAACTTTATAATTTACGTTACATTGTGTGAGGGGAATAGAATTAGGGTAAATAAGTTTAGCAACTTTATTAAAATTTAACAAATTGCAAATGAGAATATCATCAATATATCTACTATTATTACTTAACAATTTAGCAAGTGCTAATTTTTCTGGGATTTTATTTTTCTTGCTACTGTCAACTAAGTTTTTTATATATTTAAATTCTAAAGCAAGCCAGAATAAATCTGCAATTAAAGGGCTAGCATTTCCACCCATAGGAATTCCTAATATTTGTTTGAAAATGTAAGGCCCGAATCTAACATAAGTATTGAAAAGGAGGAATTTAAGGGCATCTTTAAGTTTAGTTCTATCAAAATATACAGAGCTAGTGGGAGTAGAGCTAAGTGATGCATTATTAAAATATGTATAAACATTTATGAAATAATTACCATCCCTGACGAACCTGTCAAAGTGCAAATCTATAATAAAGCAAAGCTCTGAATATACTAAATCTAAAGGCAAATTGGTATACAAAGTTGAAAAGTCGAAGCTATGTACCGAGGTAACTTTCGGCATGGTTTTTATTTTATCAATAACTTCTAACGAATTGTCAACACTCCAATAATAGTTAATGCCAGTTCTTCTCATGATGGTATTACAATATCTTTTATGAGTACTTTTAATGTATTTTAAGCAATTTACGACTTGTTCTGAGAGTTTTAGTGGTAGCAAATTTTGCTCCGGCAATAAAGCGATATTTATAAGGTCTTTTATGAAATTTAGGTAACATGTATAATTTTGCAATGCACTTGTTCTTATCAGAAAGTTTAATATAACTTCGATATAATTTATAATTTATAATATAATTTAATAACTTAGATATATATGAGGAGCTAGCACTTGCTGTTATCTCTCGAATGGTGAAGACCAGATGATTGTACACCTTGTGGTTCTCGTTTGAGGTGAAACAAATAGTGGTGGTTTGGTCCCGTGACTGGCCAATATTTTGTATATGCAGCTGCCAGACCAACGCCTGCGGCTATACTGTATTCTGGCAATCTTTGGTCAATACTTTTAGCTTTAATTACTCCTAAAATGATTCAAATTGTTCAAAGTACAGTATAATAAAATTAAATATAAATGTACTGGCGAAGTTATTCACTGATTAAATATTGGTCTATTTCACTAGGTACTTTACTTATGACATCTCGTTCCTATGGTCATTTTAGGTTGGCAGATGATTAGTTTAATATTTTTCAGTTACAACAACTTTCTGGGCCAGTAGGCTGTACACATTTTTAGTTTTAATTCATTACAACCTTTTCTACCTTGGGTTCCAGGTTAAGGGTAACGTGTTCAAGAATAAGCGTGTGCTGATGGAGTACATCCACAAGAAGAAGGCTGACAATGCTCGCGCCAAGATGTTGAGCGACCAGTCCGAGGCTCGCAGGAGCAAGGCCAAGGAGGCAAGGAAGCGCAGAGAGGAGCGTGTGGCCGTCAGGAAAGCAGAAGCCCTTAAGAGCAAGGAAGATGCCGAGTAATTTGTGTACCTAAATAAATAAAAAAAAAATTACATTTATCTTTTATTTTCTAGCCAGCCAGGATACATAGCAAGCAACATGTAACTAGGAATTTTGATCAACATAGTTCTTAACCCCTTCAGTACGACATAATTTAACCCTCTATTGGCGGCCCACAACATAAGTCGAGTTAAATAAATTTGGACTATGTGGCGGCTCACAACATAAGTCGTGTGGCAATTTCAGCACGTAATGTTGCTGAGAGAGAGAGACAAGTGGTGGCAGGAGAGTAGCGAGCGTATGACTGCTCCAGACCACCGCGGCGGGCCTACTGACATGAATCTCACACTCGCTACTTAGTGAAATGTATGGGGAAAGTACCGAATTACATGGTTTTTGCAATCGTGTTGCGCGGTTGTTGCAAAAAAACTAGCGGTCATACAAGGATCGTTGTGGTGTCATTGGAAAGCTCAGTTTATGCCCTTTCAGGGATAGATACTTGTTTTACGCTCTGGGTCTTATTTAGGCATGAAAATGATCACGTAAACAGCCCTATTTTGGCTAAAAACACCCCGCTGGGCGGTACATATAAATAGACCGCCTAGCCCGCCAATAAGGTGTTAAATCATATTCTTGAAAGTGACGATAGTGCGGTTATATGTGCGATTGGTTTGCATGGGAAACTGATTATCTTGCTCATGTAGTGATGTACACCCTATGTAGTGGTATTGTATACTTTTATTTCAGAATTTCCTTTGCTTAACCCTTCCGCCTTGGTTGTCCTCTTACGCTCCGTACCCTCAGAATCGGTGCAAGGGGTTCATACTGCTATCTTGGTGTTGACTGGACATCGCCATGTCGTAGGTTTGTTATTGTTGTTGCTGTTCCCCAGGCTGCCTGGCCGAACAGTCCCAAGGCCAAGGCCATAACCAAGCGCCCCCACAGAACCCTCCCTGCCTACCACAATAAAGCCTGGGTGACCGAAGCCACTCCATGGCGGGGAGCTGAGGAGGGTGCGGAAATGTCCGGGAAACAAAGCCCCACCCAGGGCCCTGTGCCCCTCATCAATTATGAAGAGAAAGTTGAGGGGCAAAGGAAAAATGTGACGCTTTGGCTTCCAATCTGCCAACCTCTAGGTTGGCAGATTGGGAGGTTAATCCACGGAAGAGACGCAGTCACTTGAGATCTAGAAAATATATATTGTAAGTAAAAGGAACAGTCAGAGCAAGCTATGGGTATGGCAGAGATCGCTCGGTTCTCACTCTGATAGACCAGCCCATCACCACATTACTAGAACCCAATCCTCTGGGCATCAGCTAGGAAAGGCCCTAGAAAAAAAAGGTGGATATCTCCCCCCTATTTCAACCCCTTTCGGGGTTGTTACGCGGTTGTGAATATTACGTGCGCGGGAGTATAAGAGGACAACTGAGTTCTTCGGTGTGGAATAAGAGGATAACGGAGGTGCAGGGGTTAAAGCGTTATTTCCACAGTGATTTTGATAAAATTCCTTTACCTTTATATTGTCTCTGTTTTGGTTCGTTTATTTTGCAAGTTTTACATTATAATAATACCATTAGACTATTGTCTTTAGCTTATGATATACCTCTAGGACTCCAAAGGGTAAAGACAATCTCGCTAAACCTTCCGAATAATCTATTTATTTTACTCCCAACACTAAACACTTCGCAATGAAATTAATGAAAGCATGTGAGCCTACCATGATTCGAACCTGGGTGGATCAAAAGCACATGGGAGTCTGCAGAAAGCCGAATGGCCCACACAAGGCAGATCCGTCTCACACCCAACCCCAATTAAAATTTAAAACTTGCAAACTAAACTAACCAAAATTGGGACAAGGACAATATAAAGTCAAATTAAATTATCAAAATCGCTATGTGGAAACAACTATCTATCTATATGCTCAGGCCCAATCCCCATTTTGGGGGTAGCCGACTCAAGACAGAGCAAGAACAGGGAAAACACAAAAACAACATAAAACAAAAAATAAACACAGATAAAAAACACAAACTCACACACATCCAGGTCACCCAGGAGAAGACCCAGAGACCAGGGTTACCAAGGTCGCTCCAGCACTCCCCCGGCCCCTGACCACCCGGAGAGGTTCCGATCTCGGCAGGCAGACATGCAGCGGAGCCAAAGCCACAAGCCCTCCCACCACACTTCCAGGCACACCCTTCATATTAATCGTCCCCCCAGGCCAGGCGCCTGATGGACTATTATCTAGTCGAACTTGCGCCCGACCCCTTACTCCAAATGACCACGTGTTCACTCAACTATTCACAAGCATTCTCCATTCACTCCTGTCCACCACCACTTCCCCTGCCTGATCTATAGTCATTCCTCTATCATCCAAAGCCTTTCTTACACAGTCTCTCCATCTCAATGGGGGTCTTCCTGCCCTTCTATCTCCCCTTGTACCTGACTCACATATTCTCTTTGTAAGCCTTTCATCTCCCATTCGTTCAACATGACCATACCAGCTCAGCACCCTTCTGTCCACTCTGGCTGACAAATGTTCCTGCTGCCCCACTCTCCTACGTATCTCTTCATTCCTCAATCTGTCTCTACGAGTAACTCCACACATACTCCTCAAGCAGCTCATCTCCATCACATCCAGCCCTCTTTTCTCCTTTTTCTTCAGAGCCCATGTCTCAGCCCCATACATCACTGTTGGCACAACAATTCCTTGATACAGTGCACTTTTTACTTTCACTCCGAGATTTCTCGTCTTCCACATACTTCCCATTGCTCCGAAAACCTTCCTTCCTTCACACACTCTCTGTTTTACCTCCACTTCCATACCTCCACTCCTGCTTATCGTTCCTCCTAGATATTTAAAACACTACTTGTTCCAATATTTCCCCATCCAGCCTCACATCTAGATTCACCCTATGCTCTCCCCTATTACACACCATTACTTTACTTTTATTGACGTTCACCTTCAGTTTCCTCCTTCCACAAACCACACCAAACTCTTTGACTACCCGCTGCAGTTTCTCATCAGAATCCGCCACCAATGCTGTGTCATCAGCGAACAGCAACTGATTCAACTCCCAATCTCTACCATTCTTTCCTACTAAACCCAATCCTCTTCCCATAGTTCTCCTTTTCACCTCCCTCACCACACCATCCATAAACATATTAAACAGCCATGGTGACATTACACAACCCTGTCGCAAACCTACCTTTACCTCAAACCATTCACTCAACTCACCATTTCCTACTCTCACACATGCTCTGCTCCCTTCATAAAAATTCTTAACTGCTTCTAACAAATGTCCTCCTATTTCATAAATCCTTAACACCTTCCACATTGCTTCACGGTCCACACGATCATACGCTTTTTCCAAGTCCATAAAAGCCCAAAATATCTCCTTATGCTTCTCTAAATACTTCTCGCATAACTGTCTTACTGCAAACATCTGATCCACGCACCCTCTTCCCCTCCTAAAACCGCACTGTTCTTCTCCTATTGCAACTTCCGTACACTTTATTATCCTCTCTATCAACACCCTGCCATACAGCTTTCCAACCACTGACAATAAGCGTGGAAACAACGCTTACTAAAATTAAAATTATTAAATAAAAGAACACAATCCACCACATAGGGTGTACATTACTACATGAGCAAGTTAATCTGTTTCCCAAGCAAACTAATCGCACATATAACAACGCACTATCGTCACGTTAAAGGAAGTAGTCAAGTTTGGGAAGTCCGGGACGTTCTGGCAAATTTGACTAAACTCTGCATGAATAAAGAAACTACATGTTAAATGTCAAAATATTATTTAAAATCAAATTTGCAACATGACAAGACATTAACAATGGTACAAAATACAAATATTGATAAGATATCTATACTACTACAAAATAATATATAAAATACAGTACAGCACTCACTAACGATAGTGCTATCGGGTAGGTACCTGTAAGCATAGCATGCCTCAAGTTAGGCCACTAACACCATGAGGACCGACCTCACCAGGTCAACAACAAAAAGGGGGACTGCAGAGTGCCGATTGGCCAACACCCGGCAGATCCCCCTCACACCCAAATGCATATCTAATTTTACCTTGAGGCTCTATCGTTCTTGATCTTACTATAGCACTTGGTAGCCTATTCCATCTATCTACAAAAATGATACCAAACTAATTTTTCCTGTATCTTTTGTGAAACTAAATTTGAATCCATTTGTTAGTTCTTTCGCTATCACTGAGCTGTAGTACATCTTTCATGTCCCCTTTATTTATCCCACTTGAACACCTATCATATCCCCTTTAACCCTGTGTCTCTAACAAATGTAAGCCTAATTTCTTGAACCTTTCTTCATATGGAAGATTTCAAATATGGATAATTTTTGTCATCTAATTTTATCTTAAAGCTCCCTATCGTTCTTGATCCCACTATAGCACTTGGTAGCCTATTCCACCTATCTACAACTGTTACCAAACCAATATTTGCCTATATCTTTTCTGAAACTAAATTATTCTAATTTGAAACCATTTGTTAGAGTTCTTTCTCTATCACTGAGTTTGGTACATTTTTCATGTCCCCTTTATTAATCCCACTAAGCCACTTCAACATCTCTTATCATATCCCCTCTTAACGAATGTAAGCCTAATTTCTTCAATGGATAAATGCACTGAATTTCGGTGTGAGCATCCTAGGTTCGAATCCCTGGACTGCCACATGTATTTGTTGATTTCATTAATTGAGTTTATGAGTAAAGTCAGTTGGTGGAGGTGACATAATATTTCTTCATACGGAATATTTCTAATGGATAATTTTTGTCATTCTATGTTGAACTCTCCAATGAATTATGTCCATTCTGTAATAAGGACACCAAAATTGAACAGCATAATCCATATGGGGTCTCACTAATGACAAATAAAGTTTTAAGATAACATCAGCAGTTCTGTTACTCACACTCCTAGAGATGAAGCCGAGAATCCTGTTTGCCTTGTTACAAAGGTTTATACTGTACACTGTTTTCTAGTTTAGCATGTGTGCTATAAATTCATGATCACACTTCTTAAATGCTTTGGCAAAACCTGTGTGTAGAACACCTAAATTTATCTGCTCTTCCAGGGCAGGCATCTACTGTAGCACTTTGTCATAATGTTCTAGCAGCTGTAAGATACATGATCTTCCTGCTCTAAACCCATGTTGTGAAGCCTTGTTTCTTCCATATGTTAAAATGTAAAATTTGCAAAACAAACCAAAACAGGAACAGCACAATGTAAAGACAAAAGTACTTACTGTATCATAATCACTATGTGGAAAAAACTATTAGGCAAAATACAATTTTTAAATAGAGAAACAAACCCACCTCCTAGAATGTACATTACTATACGAGTTAATTTTTCCTTGTACCACTTTAAAATGTTTTTGTGATGCGAAATGTTAACCCTCGGAATCCAGGAGAGGAGAAGTGTTGCCAACTCGAGAGCAGTGCTCAAACGGTCGTGGTACCAGGCACTGCCTGATACTGGCAGTTCCAAGGAAAGAACAATACTGACAGCTCCCTGCCTTCGCTGGAACTAGGGAGTGATTTATCTACTGACGGCTCCCTGCCGTCGCTGGTACAGAAGGGGTTAACTCCTTTTTCATGGGACAGACACCTTTTTGAGGCTATTATGTGGTCTGGGAGTGAGGCCATCTGTTGAAAGCAGTGCGGGCAGCCCTCAACTGAAGCCCAAGGCGGTTAGGCTCAGACTGACGCGACTCGTAGCCATGTCTCGTATTATTATGTTCCTTCCAACAACCAACCATACTCCTAAAATCGATTAATTAAATTTACAAACACATGTGGCAGTCCGTGGATTCGAACCCAGGATGCTCACACCGAAAATCAACACCTTATACATCGCACCACGAAGACAGTTAAAGGTTGGTGGACACTGCCTACGATTTATTATGCAACTTCGAATCCTGCATATCAATCTAAGCATGTACACACATCCCAACTGCAACTCACGTAGGCTATGCATATGTGAATGGAAAGAGCAATTAATGGGGCCTTAACCACTTAGGGAAGTCCTCTCGATAAATTACTCCTGAACCAATATCAATTATTATGTTCCTTCCAACAACCAACCATACTCCTAAAATCGATTAATGAAATTTACAAACACATGTGGCAGTCCGTGGATTCGAACCCAGGATGCTCACACCGAAAATCAACACCTTATACATCGCACCACGAAGACAGTTAAAGGTTGGTGGACACTGCCTACGATTTATTATGCAACTTCGAATCCTGCATATCAATCTAAGCATGTACACACATCCCAACTGCAACTCACGTAGGCTATGCATATGTGAATGGAAAGAGCAATTAATGGGGCCTTAACCACTTAGGGAAGTCCTCTCGATAAATTACTCCTGAACCAATATAAATTATTATGTTCCTTCCAACAACCAACCATACTCCTAAAATCGATTAATGAAATTTACAAACACATGTGGCAGTCCGTGGATTCGAACCCAGGATGCTCACACCGAAAATCAACACCTTATACATCGCACCACGAAGACAGTTAAAGGTTGGTGGACACTGCCTACGATTTATTATGCAACTTCGAATCCTGCATATCAATCTAAGCATGTACACACATCCCAACTGCAACTCACGTAGGCTATGCATATGTGAATGGAAAGAGCAATTAATGGGGCCTTAACCACTTAGGGAAGTCCTCTCGATAAATTACTCCTGAACCAATATCAATTATTATGTTCCTTCCAACAACCATCCATACTCCTAAAATCGATTAATGAAATTTACAAACACATGTGGCAGGCCGTGGATTCAAACCCAGGATGCTCATACCGAAAATCAACACCTTATACATCGCACCACGAAGACAGTTAAAGGTTGGTGGACACTGCCTACGATTTATTATGCAACTTCGAATCCTGCATATCAATCTAAGCATGTACACACATCCCAACTGCAACTCACGTAGGCTATGCATATGTGAATGGAAAGAGCAATTAATGGGGCCTTAACCACTTAGGGAAGTCCTCTCGATAAATTACTCCTGAACCAATATAAATTATTATGTTCCTTCCAACAACCAACCATACTCCTAAAATCAATTAATGAAATTTACAAACACATGTGGCAGTCCGTGGATTCGAACCCAGGATGCTCACACCGAAAATCAACACCTTATACATCGCACCACGAAGACAGTTAAAGGTTGGTGGACACTGCCTACGATTTATTATGCAACTTCGAATCCTGCATATCAATCTAAGCATGTACACACATCCCAACTGCAACTCACGTAGGCTATGCATATGTGAATGGAAAGAGCAATTAATGGGGCCTTAACCACTTAGGGAAGTCCTCTCGATAAATTACTCCTGAACCAATATCAATTATTATGTTGAAAGCTCTATCATTGTACTTTCATGGATATATAATTATATTATGCTCTCTAGCTCTTGCTTATGCATGAAAATGAGCAGGGAATGAAGGTAATTTTGGGTAATTATGCCCACTCATAAGAGGTATCAGGAAGGGAAGCGAATGGTGGAATGATACAGTGAGAAAGGCAGTTGAGGAGAAGAGACTATTTTTAGAGGGTTTTATAGGATGGTAGTGTTGAGGTACAAGGAGAAAAGTTGAGAGGCAAAACGGAAAATTAGAGAAGCGAAGAAAAATGCAAACGAAAGGTGGGGTCAAAGGTTGAGTGAAAATTTTGAGGAACGAAAACATGTTCTGGAAGGAGGTAAATAGAGTAAGGGAAGGAGGACAAAAGAGGAAAGATGCAAATGGAAAATTAATAATGGAAGGAGTTGAAGTGAGGAAAAGATATGCAGAGTAGTTTTAATCTTTGCTAAATGTAAGAGATTAAAATGTAAAACTTGCAAACTAAACAAACCAAAATTGGGACAAGGACAATATAAAGTCAAATTAAATTATCAAAATCGCTATGTGGAAACAACGCTTACTAAAATGAAAATTATTAAATAAAAGAACACAATCCACCACATACTGTAGGGTGTACATTACTACATGAGCAAGTTAATCTGTTTCCCAAGCAAACTAATCGCACATATAACAACGCACTATCGTCACGTTAAAGGAATTAGTCAAGTTTGGGAAGATAGAAGGGAAGCAATAGTTGATGGAGATAGGTTACCCAGGTGGCAGGGAATGAATGAAAGGATTGGGAAAAATGAGGTGAAAGCAGTGAGACAAATGAGAGCGGGAAAAGATGAAGGTATAGAATCTGGTTTTGCTGTGGAATGGAGATGTGATAATAGATAGGCTGGCGAGACTATTCAATGTGTGCTTTGTTGTGTCAACGGTACCACTAGACTGCAGGAGTGCGTCTGCTACCGCCGCCGCCAACACCGTGAACGACCGCAGCAGTGCAAGTACTGGCACTGAGCTGGATACACAGGCCTAGTTTGCCTTTTTCCAGAAGATCTACTGTAAGAAACTAAGTATTGTGCTGTTGTATAAGGGGAAGGGATATCGGCAGGAGTGCTCAAGTTATAGAGGTATTAGTTTATTATTAGTGGTTGGAAAGCTGAAAATAAAGGGTATGGAAGTTGCAATAGAAGAAGAGCAGTGCGGTTTTAGGAGGGGAAGAGGGTGTGTAAATCTGATGTTTGCAGTAAGACAGCTATGCGAGAAGCATAAGGAGATATTTTGGGCTTTTATGATTGTGTGGATCGAGAAGCAATGTGGAAGGTGCTAAGGATTTATGAAATTGAAGGACATTTGTTAAGAGCCGTTAAGAGTTTTTATGAAGAGAGCAGAGCGTGTGTTAGAGTAGGAGTGAATGGTTTGAGGTAAATGTAGGTCTGCGACAGGGTTGTGTAATGATACCGTAGCTGTTTAATGTATATATGGATAGTGTGGTGAGGGAGGTGAAAATGAGAAGTATGGGTAGAGGATTAGGTTTAGTAGGAAAGAATGGTAGAGATTGGGAGTTGAATCAGTTGCTGTTCTCTGATGACAGCGTTGGTGGCAGATTCTGGTTCTCTGATGACAGCGTTGGTGGCAGATTCTGAGAAGAAACTGCAGCAGGTAGTTAAAAGAATTTGGTGTGGTTTTGTGGGAAGAGGAAGCTGAAGGTGAACGTCTATAAAAGTAAAGTGATAGTGTGTAATAGGGGTGATCGACTGATCGTAGGGTGAATCTAGATGTGAGGCTGGATGGGGAATTATTGGAACAAGTAAGAGTGTTTTAAATATCTAGGAGGAACAATAAGCAAGAATGGAGGTACAGAAATGGAGGTAAAACAAAGTATGTGAAGGAAGGAAAGTTTTTGGAGCAATGGGAAGTATGTGGAAGGTGAGAAATAATGTCGGAATGAAAGCTAAAAGTGTAATGTATCAAGGGATTGTTGTGCCAACAGTTATGTATGGGGCTGAGACATGGGATCTGAAGGAAAAGGAGAGAAGAAAGCTAGATGTGATGGAGATGAGCTACTTGAGGAGTATGTGTGGAGTGACTCATAGAGACAGATTGAGGAATGAAGAGATTCGTAGGAGAGTGGGGCAGCAGGAACATTTGTTGGCCAGAGTGGACAGAAGGGTGCTGAGCTGGTATGGTAATTTTTAACGAATGGAAGATAAAAGGCTTATAAAGAGAATATGTGAGTCATATACAAGGGGAGGTAGAGGGGTAGGAAGACCTCCATTGAGATGGAGAGACTGTAGGACAAGCGTTGGAAGATAGAGGAATGACTATAGATCAGGCAAGGGAAGTGGTAATAAACAGGAATGAATGGAGAATGCTTGTGAATAGACAAGGGAAAACGTGGTCATTTTGGAGAGAGGGTCGGGCGCCAGTTGGACTAGATAATAGTCTGTCAGGTGCCTGGCCCGGGGAGCCGGTATATATGAAGGGTGTGCCTGGATGTATGGTGGTTGGGTTTCGCTGCATGTCTGCTAACTTAATCCCACAAGGACCCCAATGGAAATACACCTAACGGCCTTATTGGGCTATCCTTAGTTGGAATTATGCAAAGCTGGTACTTGTCATATTTGTAACATATTATGTGGTACCAACATTGTAAAATGCTAACTGAATAATTATTATTGCCTGCTGAGACCGGAACTTTGGGAGGTCGGGGGCCAGGGGAGTGCTGAAGTGACCTTGTTGATCCCTGGTCTCTGCATCTCCTCCTGGGTGTCTTAGTTGTGTGTTCATTATTATTTATATTTTTTTTTATTGTGTTGTCCATGTTCGGGCTCTGTCTCGAGTCAGCCACTCCCAGCTAAAAAAATAAAATGGGGAATGTGCCTGTGTATATAGATAAATAGATAGTAAGGGGTTAAAGAATAATTATTTTCGATGGATTTAGATTGGTCGGGATGGCTGAACACAGTTTTGTACTGTTTCCACAGAAGTTAACTTATTTCTTTGTTTTTTAGTGGTTTAAGTTCATTCATCTTTGATGAGTAGGCCCTGTGCTCGGCAAAGTTTTGGATTTTCGCTTTGCTATATGTACTGTACTCTCTGTCTTCGTGGCGCAATGCATAAGTGTGTTGATTTTCGGTGTGAGCGTCCTGGGTTCGAATCCCCGGACTGCCACATGTGTTTGTTAATTTCATTAATCGAGTTTAGGAGTAAAGTTGGTTGGTGAAGAGAACATAGTAATTACCTCCATTTCCACACCTGCATTCCTGCTTATCACTCCTAGATATTTAACATATTCCACTTGTTATGTATCTATTAATATATAGCTGATTTGATCAGAACATAATTCTAATTGGATATATATATACTGTACTGTATATGCATTAAGAAAATTGTAGGAGCTCACAAACATTTGTCAGTAGTGGTAGGTTGCCATATTTTTCTGTATCTGGATACAATGGGGGTGCAAGGGTAACATCGCACATTGAGGATGAACAGATAGAGTTTTTTTATCTGAATTTTGGATTAAAGAAGGGGATATGTGATGTCCTCATGGTTGTTCCACTATATAATTATAATAATCTGGCATTTTGTTTCTCAAAAGTGTCAGCGGATGGAGTCGTGAAAGAAATACATGAAAGAGAATATAAATCAGTCTCAAGTTAGCTAGTGCAGTAAATTGGATGCTGGAACTGGGAGCTTGTAAATTACTGCAATACAGGTATTGTAAATGTGGTATCCCCTGGTATTCTGCTACTAAAAGTAAAACCTTTGTGTGCCCAAGGCACACACACAAGCATGTGTCTAGGCTTTATATAATAAATTATTTTATCAGTATTATTTATTTATTTTTTAAACTTGCTAATAAGTGTTCCTCGCCTGGTTAACTTTGAGTGTAGCCTATTGCCTGGCAAATGACCATGCAAGGATTACATTTCAAGATGGGATTGTATTAGAACTGATATTTATTATATCATTAAAAATGTATAAATTATAACTAGTGTTACAGAATTCAATTCAAATATTGGATTTCTTCACAAATTTGATTAACATTTTAATGTAAAAAAAAATAAATGTATAAATACACTGTACCACAACTTTAACAATACTGTAGTATCTCATATTCATATGGTCTGGTCATTCATTGCTTGTGTGTGTATAGCACACTGATGAAGGATACTGTTTTTCTAATCAGTTTATATCTAGATAACAAATTAATGGACATTAACTGAATTTAGTAGATAAATTCAATAAATGACTAACTTCACTTGATTTAACTTTGGGGTGATAATTTCTGTAAAAGGCCGATTGTAGGCGCATAAGTGGTGATACCGTACATCAGGCATCCCCTTCTGGTGCACATTCATAACATATGCATTTTGTTGTTTTATTACAGTAGACTCATATATACATTTCATATATATCTGCTTGCAGTTAATCTATACCTTCAGTACTTTGTTTCAAATACTTTCTGGCATTTTCTAACCCTTCAAAATGTGTTCCAGAAGCAGTGCTGTCAAGAAGTGTGAGTGAAGCCAAACACTTGCCGGCACCCTTATGTCTGGCGGCAGCGCAGTACACCACATTGTGAGACATGGACGCGATGGCCTCCTTGGCGCCAGCTTCAGTCAGACCAAAGAAGCGACCCAGGTTGATGACGTCGTAGGGATGCCGCAGCTGGTCCGGACCCCTGGCGCGGGAGGTGACTATGATGTGAGCCGACCGGGACGTCTGGTGCAGCACGTGAGACAGGCTGATAGTCTGCTGCCGACTGTTGGAGTTGGTGATACAGGGGCCATAGCTCACCTGACAACCATGGACAAAAATAGGGGAATATAGTTTGTACAGTATATGTACAGTATAAGCTAATGAGAGGGAAAAATGAAGTTGAAATCTATAAGCTGATGGTCTACTAGAGTTTCCCATATACAGTTCAGAACATCACGCACATGACAATCAACAACAAGAATTATGATGGAAATAATGGCATTGGAATGCATAAGCTGATGGTCTACACTGGAAATCAAGATTCATAGACCATGATTCCAAACAACCAGTAAGAGGAATTAAGAGAGAAAAATGGTATGTGAATGTAAATGCTGATTAGAGGGATAAATGGTGCAGCACATGAGACTGGCTATTGGTCTGATCTCGGTTGCCCTAGCTCATGACAACACAGACCGTAGTCCACCCGACAGCCAGGAAGAAGGTTTAAGAAGGCAAAATGGTGTTGCACTGTATAATTTGATGGTGAACTGGAGTTCACGATACACGGAACATAAGCATAGCTCACCTGACAATAATAAAAACAAAAACAATGATAGGGAAAACTGGTGTTGGAATGCATTAACTAATATGCTAATTATTCAAGGTGTAACAGTCTTGGAGCCTTATGCACAGTTTTTCTCATATATGAGAAGGAAACAGAACTCCATGCATGGTACTATATGACTCAAAGAACTACCAAATTAATCAGCTATATAAAAACAAACTCACCATTCTCCTGGTTATGTACCGGTACAGTACATGAGCAAGTTAGATTGAGTCATTGCAAATTCAAATGGTACAGTAAAGTATCTCTTCTAATCAGTCTTCTTTTAAATGTTGGATAGATGTTGAAAAAAGATGAATTTGAAATATACATTACCAGAACGTACCTCAAAATAAATATCTCTTTCTACTGCCAGGCGGAGGAGCTTGCGTGCAAACCGTGTTCCTCGTTGTTCTGGATCCAGGGAGATTATATCTACATCCACAAGTGTCTGACTAACTGTCTGAAATAAGGCAGACCAAGAATGAATAAATTTAAGCAAAACAAGAGTGTGAAGGTGTGTCAATGTATTTTTTAGTTTTTGTTTCAATTTTCTTTTGTCTATTTTTCATTTCTTGGTGATTTGTGCTTCGGTAGTCCACTTTGCTCTTGTGGCTCAAGCAAGACACAGCGAAAGTAATTTTTGTTTTACTGTAAGTAATCAATATAAAGTATCCCAGTAGGCTACTGGTATGTCTAACACATCAATGCTCCCTTCAAGAAACTCTGCTGCAAGGGGAGGACATGACACAACTAGCGCTGTTATTCCACAATAATTTGCTGATTCATATTATATGGGAACTAGCATTAAAAAAATATTGGATTATTGGTTCAGACATATTCAGTAGAATCTGCCTTAACAAAATAATAAGTGTAGAGTGATGTAGTTACTAAGAGTATTTCAACATGGTTGAAAAATGACTCAACAAGTGCTATGCCGCTATTATATGAGATTCTCCCATTATTTTACATTATAATTATCCCATAAATATCAATAATTTGGTGAAACTACCAGTAATGTTAACAAAGCAAAGTATGTCTGCAGTGGATTGGTCATGCCATGGTCCATATTATCTATCAAGTGTTAGTGATGTCACTATCACTATTACTTTAACTTTTCTCCTCACCCTTTAAACTGTACAGCACCAGTTAAGTAAAAAAAAAATTGGATTTCAGCTACAATTAGATTTTATAAAGCTTGGGAAGGATATATGGTATGATAGCTAAAAGGATTGAGATAGTCAGTAACCTATTGATGGGTAGACATCCTTCCTAACCTGAATAAACTTGTCTAATAGTTGCTAGAGTATAATGAAAAGGATATCACTGTTACTGAATGGGTTAAGGCTGGTATTTAAAATTATAATTTTAAATGCAGCTAAATAATAGGTAATTAAACAAAACTGTCTTACTTGTTTTAGTGCTGCCTCTGTGGTTGGAGTGAAGGCAATGATGTCGTACTGCTTAATGACATCCCGGAACTTGGACAGAAATGCAGAGCCTGGGTCGGAGTAGGTGACTGTGATGCGGGTGAGAATAACTGGTTCTCGAGTAATGCCATGTTTCTGCAGATCTTTTTCTGATATCACCAACTGGGGTGGAGGAGGCACATTTGGGAAGTCACCTGGAGCAAAATTATACATTAATTATAGAATAATCCCAACCTTTAAAACAATAATAAATATAAAGTACAGTATTAACTGCTAAATTACTATACAGATAAAATTATTCTTTCTTCTTTATTTTGCTAGATTCCCATGAAGGGGTGGCCATGAACATTAGGCATTTGTCACAAATTGCTAGGTCAAGTTGCCCGGGCTTGACATCTACCAATAACATTTTGACAGAGCGGGTTTGACCTCCCGACCCTTTACTGACTATGTCACAGCTCGTGACGATACAATTAAAATTCAACTGAGCACCATTAGGTTATAATGTAGTGTATAGTACCAGTAGATGGTTCCCTGAGCCTTCAAAGTTCAATACCGGTACTGTATATAATATTTTCTTTCGCCAAGATAGGTTGGCTACGGTATATTGCGTAACAAGACCCAATCTGTCAAGATACATTCAGAAAACTTTCCTTCTCCTTGATTGTCTAAAATGGTGTTTAAACTCCACCTGCATTCATATCAAGTAACATCAAATAACAACTGGATTTCGTAAATTTGATGCGAACCGTCGAACGTAATGTAAACAAAGCGACGATCCGCTGAACTCCCGATTTCCAGCCAAATGTGCAATATATTCCCATTGAAAACCATAGATTAAATACATTAAAGTGGCAAATAATGCATTCAAGAGAGCTCAGACCTCACAATAACTAAATCACAAAGACTAACTAGATCACAAAAATAAACAGAGGTAAATGCAAAGCTAATGGGTGACACTCAACCCGTCCAAAAATAAATATTGTCCAGGTAGGCTAACCAGGTTAGGGGTAAAATATCTCGGAAAGTGGTGTCAGTGTCGTCACGTCGTGCAGAAATACTGTACCAACCCAAGTAAAGGTTAGGTGGTGGTCTCCATACAAATTATCTTAAATATACAATAAATGTACCGGTTACCGCCTTACCGGTACAATAAATGAGATACGGTACCGGTACGCAATTTCTGCACTCTGCAGGAAACTAATGCCACTTTCCGTGAAATTTTCTATAAGAAAACTATAGACCTATTATGGCTGTGATTCTACATCTATGTACATTATAAAACGGCTGAAGATAAAACAAAAATAATAAATGAATGAGTTTTGTGTTACCAGGCGTATGTCGTGTAAACACGTAAGTTGATGTCAAACAGCGTGGGTGTGGGGGCGGTAGCCCCCACCTATAATACTATGATAGGTTAGGTTAGGCTAATGTCCTTTAAAAGGGGTATATAGTAAACACTAGGATATACCCGGTCAGAGGTAGGTGATACGCCCGATAACACAACTCTTGCCAAAAATAATTTTTAGCCTAGCCTATTTTTCATGAATTTCCAAAGTTAGGTCTAGGCCTTCCCCTAGAGCACCAGAAACCCAGATTTGTGACTAGGCTATTTGAACTTTATAGGGTATAATCCTGTGTAGCGGGTAGACCTGTACATACAGTATATCTCAATAATTTGGTAATGTTACAATATATTTTTACATTTTACATTCATAAATAGTCCACTAATATACTAGGTTTGGTCAAAGGACAAAACGAGCGGCACTGAAGGGATGAGCTCACGACGATGCTCCCCTTAAATTTCCTTTCCCTTCCCATAGTTTTAATGGTTCAGTGATCAATTTCGCCCTCCATGAGCCAGTAGCATGGTCATTGGTCAAAGGACATTCGGATGTTGTTTATAAGTTTTTATTCCTCATCAACATAACGAATGCTACTGGCTGAAATAACAAATAAACACAATTAGACAGAAGCATAACAGATGTAACATAAATGATATTAACACAGTGAACTACAGTAAACTTAAGTAATAACATTTTAGCCCACAACTCATCATCCATATGGATCACTTAGTCACTATGTGGATATCCCGACAAAGTTAGGTTAAGTTAGGTTTTGGTTAGGTTAGGTTAAAGATATTGTGGGATGGATGTAGTTACCGGGTGTACCACTACCGACATACAACATAAATAATCTATAAATACTTATAAATCTATAATACTGTACTAGGTTAGGTTGTTAGGTTGTTTGGTTAGGGTAATGTATTTTTGTATCCAAAGGTAGTCAAAATAGACGGGAACATGATGGTGAGCGTCCGCGTAGTGTAAATAAGACGGGCGGTACACCCGGTAACTACATTCTTGCCGATATTGTTCAAGGATTCTTAGTAGGGCCTAAATAGGCATCTGAAAAATAGTTCTACCCGCTACACAGGATCTTACCCTTTATAGGCCTAGGCCTATGCTACTTACCAGTAGGCTATGTATTTCGGTAACCGGGTAAGGATGTAGTATTCGGGCATAGGCCTACCCCCCCGCATTGTTTACACTACTCGCGATCATGTTACCGTCTATTTTGACTGCCGTGGGATAGGCCTACAATAATAGATTGAGGGGGGTGTGGGGGGCTCACCCCCCATGACTTATTGTCATCATCATATATTTTGCCAGTAGGGGGGCAAATACCGGTACCAAAAAATAGTAGTCAAAATAGACAGGAACGTAACCGCGAGAGCACGACCTATGTAAACATGATGACCATTTCGGACTGTACGCCTGGATACTAGCCTACATCCTTCTCTGCTTCAAGAGAGCCCTAGATGTCGAACTGCAAAAAGTGCCAGACGAGCCCATCCTCGCAAGGGAGCGAGCTGTCGCTTCAAACAGTCTACTGCACCAAATCACCACCCATAACGAGGGGCGTCGCGCTCCTTGGTGCCGCTAGAAGAGTGGCGAACACATCAAAAGGTATCAAAAGGTAAGGTATTTCGGATTTTTTTTATTTTAATACCACAAATTTTCCGAGTGTTTTTTATAAAAGAAATTGTTCATTTGCATCAATATATAGTGTTTGTAATTAATTAGAAATCTCGGGAAAACCTATTTTCCCCATTAGGCCTATTGATCGATGTTGAAACACGCCCCAGATAGTGATTTGAAAAGACATTAGCCTAACCTAACCTAACCTAGTATTATGGGTGGGGGCTGCTGCCCCCACACCCCCGCTGGTTGAGTACTAATCCCTTAGTAAATAAAATAAAAAATTGGCTGTCGATTATACGAAGGTGAAAAGAAGTCTACGAAGTCTACGGTGTTTACTCTGCAATCTTCAGCTTTGATTGTACATTGATAACGGGAAAGTATCATATTGACAACCTTGTTACGAAAAAGAAATTTTAGTACCATACTTTTTTATTAGGTTTTGCCGAGGGTTAAAACATTTTTTTTTATGATCTTTACAGCATATAGATTCAATATTTATCTTCAAATATATCAACAAAATTTGTGGTATTAAAATAACATTGAACCGGTATTTCTTATAAAAATCTATTAGGCCTAGGCCTAAAAAGATCGATGGGCTAACTGTCGGTCCAAAACATCAGTATAGGCTAACCGTAATTTTTCACTAGGCTAGCCTACAGGCCTAGGCCATTTATTTTTGGTCTATCTTTGGTCATTTTGGGCAAGAGTTGTGTTATCGGGCGCATCACCTAGGCCTACCTCTGATCAGGTATATCCTAGTTTTTACTATGCCCCTTTGAAAGGACATTAGCCGGTAAATTGATACGGTGTGACAGTCATGTCATGAGTTTTAGCATGTGTGGTTTTTTTTTTGCATTTTTTCTTTGATATAGCCTACAGTGTTGTTTTATACCAAGGACTGCAGCAAATGAGTATTTACCCATTATCCAACAGTCTAAAAACACGGCCCCCAATAGTGGGGAGGGCTATGAAGATCAGGGAAATTGTGGGGTAAAAGGGGAAAAATAGGGGGCATTTTTCAAAGTAAAAAAACCCAGTAATTGAATTTTTGAAAGTTGGCTCGAGTTTTCATGTCCATTAAACCCCAAAATTTGAAAACCCGAGCCAACATTTGCCAAAACTTGGCTCGGGTTTAGCGATTTTTTGAAGTAAAAAAACACAGTAACCTAACCTAGAACGTTGGGTACAAGAATAACCCTTACCTACCAGCTAGTATGTGTCCCTAGTTTATCCCATACCTACCAGCTGATCCCTTGTCATGAACCTAACTAAGAAACCTAACCTAACCTAACCTAACCTAAAAGTAATACGTGGAAAAGTGTAATCCGGCTTCCGGCAAGAACATAAACAAAGTGACAGTGGCTTTGTGCAGTGGGGACTCTGAAAATGTTATAGGGGAGGGAAAATAAAATGTACGCAATTACCAAAGCAGCACTGGATCGCGCAACTGTAAGGTCCGCCGAGTAAGGTAGGAGAGAAAACAAAAATCTATAAAGCAGAAATCCTGTAAAACAGGACTTGTCATTATGCAGACAAGACTGTGTTTTACCCTATAGCCTATCTCCCTTATAATACATTTGCGAAGGGAAGGACATATATAGGACTGAAGACTATTATATAACATACCTATAGGCCTAGGCTACACAAACATCGATGGGGCTTTGGTAAATCTACAGTTATACTACCACTCCCCCACCTCCCCCCTTCAAAACACGCCTTATAGAGTTTATGGATGGTTCAGCAGACGCGGAAACTGGAAAAAAACGTATTTTGATAACAAATTATCATCAACCAGATACAAGTTTTTCAGGTAGGCCTAGGCTAATTTGTTGTTGTTTTTTATTTTTTATTTGATATACCGAGGACCGTCGCATTTTAGTATTTTTAAAATTAGGCTAGCCTAAACTAACCGAAAACTAACCTGTCTCACGACCGGTCTAAGCCCAGCTCACGTTCCCTGTTTATGGGTGCGCGACGGTCTAAACCCAGCTCACCTTCCCTGTTTATGGGTTCGCGAAGGTTTGTAATACTTCAATGTATCCATTTCATGTCAAATATAAATTTTCGCGCATCATCAAACCATACTAGCCTAAGTCTACTACTATTAATATTAACCCATTAGGCCTAGTACCAACAGAATAGCTACAAAATAGGGGTAGTATAACTGTAGATTTATCGGGGCATGTAACTGTCACACCGTAAAATCTTACCCATTAGGCTAGCCTAACCTAACCTATCCTAGTATTAGGATATTATTAGCTGTTTGACATCAACTTACGTGTGTCCACGACGACGTACGCCCGGTAACACAACTCATTCATAATTTTGTACCCTCCATGACTCGAGGATCACAGCCATGTGTCGTTTTTCGTTATCTTAGGCCTATAGGCTATACAATTTATCGGAGTGGCGACAGTCTCCTGCAGAAATACCCAAAACTTTCGGCTCCCAAAACTAACCTTTCTTTCGCTTCTTCTTTGTTGACGAAAAATTATCTGTTACTTCTCTGTTAATAGCAACTGTCTGATACCCAATACTCAAAGCCTTCAGAACTGTCTCTTTCAGATCAGTATCTGTGGCAGAAATATTTAAATCACAAAATCCACGTGCCAGCTTCATCCTCTCGACTCCACCGCTCCGGGATGTAAACAAAGCGACATACATACGCACACACACTCCCGTTTTTACCGGCAAGTTTTTTTGGGGGGATGAAAGTGTGGTCTGTCAGCTTGAAAATTTATCATTAACAGCCACCTAACACAATTTACATACAGTCTAATTCCCAATGCGAAAGAGCCCCGAAATATTGCGAGACAAAACTTACTCGTCGAAAATTGCCAGAAAAAAACGTTCATGTGATTCCCCCTGTAGAGAACGGAGGCGCGTTCGGTAGTCCTATCGTTTAGGGCCGATATTTGGGCGATAGCCGCTGATTCGACGAATCGGCGGTCAGGAACAATTGCGCGATCGGTCCAGGGAGGTAGATCGAATGATCGCCGAAAATGTAAACAAACCATTTTTGGCGCAAGCACAGTTGTTGGCCTGTGGACTGTGTATCGTTGTGAAAAAGAAGAAAAAGACAGTTGTTAGCGCCTCTCAGTTACAGTTCAAGTGACAACATCCTCTGGAAAAAAAACGAACTCTGCTAGCATCCAGTCTGGGTTATGAGGATCTTCAACGCTCTCCCATAAGAGGTGAGAGCAATCACGAACTGCCCGGTGAAGTTCAAGGTTGGTATTGACAAATTCTTGAAGGCACTACCAGATGAACCCCCAGTACCCAGCTAGGCCTACACTGCTATATCTGCCGGGCAGACTCCAATGCCATACCGGACCAGGTGACACTCGCAAGGAGGGACACCAGTGGAAGCAGCGGTGGATCACCATGGCTTTGAAGCGTCGACTTCTGGACAACACCAAGTAAGTAAACAGCCGGGACTTAAAAAATAAAATGGGTCTTCCATCTGCGTAAGTTTTGGTATAAACTTTCGGAAATATAGAATGATGATTTAGCCACATACAATGTTTAGAATAAGACTGAAATTAATAAGGTAGCCAGGTAGGCCTAGGCTACTAGGAGCGCTCACATGTTATGAGAAGCAATTATAGTCTGCCTAGGCCTACAAAATATAGAAGACAAAAAAAATAAGAAATCCTAAAGGAAGTTGATCCTTGGTGTGTTTCCAATTGACCACTTGCGAGTTTTAGGCTATAAGGAAGTTGGAGCCGTAAACATCAATATTAATGAGAAATACAATAATGTATGGGTTTCTGATATTTAAAAAGTATGATAACGTTGGTTGTATATATATATATATATAAATGTATTATGACTGTATTTTACTTGTTAACCCGTGGAGCCCCGGCTAGTTTTGTAATGTTTGTTCACCAGAACCCGGCCGGTTTTAAAAAAATTGTTTTATTCCAAGGGGCCGTGGTGGTCAAGTGGTGAGCACGCTCGCGTGTGAATCTGAAAGACCCGGGATCAAATCCCTGCCACGGCGGACATTTAGTGGGTGCGGTAGTACGTCCTAGCATGTTTCACATGCTTGCACCCAGTCAGGGGACATCCTGACGACGTGTACAGACAAAACACACATAACAAAGCCACTCCAACACCTTCCTCTCTCTCCAACACCCCTTCTCCCCTCTCAACACTCTTCTCTGAGCTATTGCCGATAAAAATGGCATGTTCAGTCCTGTACAGAATTGTAAGATTCAGAGTCGTAAAGATTCCAGGACGAGCTCATCAGCGGCGGATCCCCAGATCGACCGTGGTGATTGTCACCTAAACATCTACAAAAACATTCCAGAAACAATAGCGAATGGGTTAGGAATGAAGGAAAAACCGCTCAAAAAGCTTAAAGAATGGTCCTACAGAGCCCCCGAAAACATATTTTACAAGAGTAAAAAATTGAAGGCAATTACCCCAAAAAACCAGGTTATTGCGCGCTCACGCGCACGCACGTGGACTTTGAGAGTTTTCAACCATCGGCACGGTTGCGTGGGATACGTACACAGTTCCCATACAAATCTGAGCCCTCTTGAGTGGCTACACCTGAGGTTACGGTCGGCGCAATTAGGGTGACGCGCCAGACGCGTCTCTGGGGCTGTGCGTTACATACATCGCCGACGCGTCAGACGCGTCGCTGGGGCTGTACGGGTTAATTCAGCTGCTAAATGTCGATACTTATAGAACGAAACTCGCAAGTGGTCAAATTTATAGATTTTCGTAATTCCAAGGAATATTAATTTATATATAACTAATCCCAGATGATAGTAGTGAGGGAGCTTTGACCTATTTCATACTAATTGTTGGATTACCTTTACCTTACCTAAATTAATTGACCTGAGTTACCAATCTAACCTAACCTATCCGATAATATTATCACGAGCGATTTCCCTCTAAACATTCATCGGCAATTCTGCTTTGGAAGCATATGAGTTAAACTTTGTAAATAAATTTGTCACAAAAATTAAATTATCTTCAGTGTAGTTTTCAATGCAAATGCAAAATATCCAATAAATTTCGGATTTTTTTTGATCACCGAATATTGACGATGCAAAGTTCTTGTGCAGAAGTTGTGGGAGATGGGGTAGGAGGCATGGGGTGGCGGGTGGGGAAAGATAGTGGGTATAACTAGGGAGGTTGGGTGATGTATGGTAAGGAAGTGGGTGACGTTGGGTGATGTATGGGAAGGAAGTGGGTGTGGGGGGGGGGGGGGGGGATCGATGTATGGGTTGTGGGTGAACATGGGTTGGATGGGTGACATTAGCTGCATGGATAGGATGACGTTTGGGGTGGGTATGGTTTACATCTCCCTGGGCCACTGTAGGTATTTATTGGTAGTGAGAATTGTAAATGATATTAACCCCTTGAGGATCTAAGACGCATTTTTACATTTTATATTGGTTATTATTAGACGATTTTATGTAATTTAGGAAGGCTATCTAGGAATCAAAGGGGAAAATTCTATCTCAATTAACTATTTAGCTCCCACAGGTTCACCCTAAACTAAATAAAATCGTCTAATGATAGCCAAAATATACTGTTAAAACGCGTCATGATCCTCAAAGGGTTAAAATCAACACCAGGGGATTGGCGATGGCTCACCAGTATAGGTCACGAAATTGAAAAAAAAACAAAAAAACAAAAAAAACAAATCGTGGCCGCAAGAACCAATGAATGAGGAAGATTCTCCCTTGGAGGAAAAAATACCAAAAAATAAAAGACTGGGCGGTTGGGGGAGAAAGTGGATGTGGGCACAGGGAGGAAGTTGCTCACACACACACACACACTCACACACTCACACGTACATATACACACACACTCACACTCACACGTACACACTCACACGTACATATACACACACACACACACACATGCACACACACACAGTATACACACACACACACATATACACACAAACACAGTCTCACACACACACACACATAGTATACACAGTTACTCACACACATACACACTCACTCTCACACACATATACTAACTCACTCATACACTACACTGGCTCTCCCTCATACCGAAACATACGCACAGAGGTGTAGTGCTGTATACTGTATCTATCTATCTATGCAACATGCAATTCAATGAAGAAAAATTCCAATTAATACGGTACGGAGATAATAATGGTGTTAAAGAAATTACAAATTACTTAACAGAATCTAACCACATAATAGAACGGAAAGACAGTGTGAAAGACCTTGGGGTATTAATGTCTGAAAATATGGGTTTCAAAGTACATAACCAGGTCAAAGTTGGGGCTGCGAAACGTCTAACGGGTTGGATTCTGCGTACTTTTAAAACACGCGGTGAATTACCTATGATAACGCTCTTCAAATCTCTAGTGCTACCGCGGCTTGAATACTGTAGCGTATTAACATCCCCATACAAAGCAGGTGAAATAAATGACGTAGAGAGTGTACAAAGAAATTTCACTTCGCATATAAGTTCGATAAAACAGCTACACTATTGGGAGCGTTTAAGAGCACTGAATCTGTACTCACTGGCACGTAGAAGAGAACGTTACCTAATAATATACACGTGAAAAATCGCAGAGGGTTTAGTACCAAACCTACATACTCCGATAGTCATGAAATTCAGTGATAGGAGAGGCTGGGAATGCGAAATCCCCCGGATGAATAACAGGGGTGCTCTGGGCTCTCTGCGAGAGGGCTGGTTATCACACAGAGGCCCACGTCTCTTCAACAAACTCCCACGGCGAGTAAGAGACATGAGGGACATCTCGTTAGACAACTTCAAGAGAGCCCTCGATGTCGAACTGCAAAAAGTGCCAGACGAACCCATCCTCGCAAGGGAGCGAGCTGTCGCTTCAAACAGTCTACTGCACCAAATCACCACCCATAACGAGGGGCGTCGCGCTCCTTGGTGCCGCTAGAAGAGGAGTGGCGAACACATCAAAAGGTATCTATCTATTGCCTGACGCCGTGATCCCCGAAGGGGTGGCCACGAACGAACCGCCCCCATGCACCTCTGTCCCCAGTCAGTCGACGCCCCTCCCCCCAACTGTATACTGTATACGGTCGACAATACATTTGAGTATACTCCAATTCAGTTTGCATATAAAATTTCAGTATATAAATATAATCTCTTCTTAAACGGTAGATTATTATGGACGCTTTAATTTATCTTTTCATACTCATTATTATTATGAGTGTGAGAAAAGCGGCATCATACACTACAAGGGTTGATTACTGAAGTTAGATTAGGTTATAGGTGGCTGAAGTCTTATACAATTTAAATTTTGAAGATTCTAGACTACAATATACAAATTTAGTGTTTAAGATAATAAACTACAATATACAACTTCATTTTTTAAGATAATAAACTACAATATGCAACTTTGATTTTGAAGATAATACACTGCAATGTACAACTTTAATTTTGAAGATAATAGACTACAATATACAACTTTGATTTTGAAGATAATAAACTACGGTAGGCCTATACAACTTTGATTTTGAAGATAATAAACTGCAATATACAACTTTGATTTTGAAGATACTAAGCTACAACTGCCTGTAAAAAAATGACGGAAAATACGCTCGTGTGACACCGCTTTAGAAGCTGCCGGATAAGAATTGCCCGAAACCATTGCCATAAAAAGTATACTGGTGTGACCCCGCCTTTAGTCTACAGTATGTGCTCGACCACTTTATAGCTGTTGTCTACATTCCTGGGCTCTCTCTCTCTCTCTCTCTCTCTCTCTCTCTCTCTCTCCGTCTCTCTCTCTCTCTCTCTCTCTCTCTCTCTCTTTTCTCTCTCTTCCTCTCTCTCTCTCTCTCCTCTCTCTGCTCTCTCTCTCTCTCTCTCTCTCTCTCTCTCTCTCTTTCTCTCCATATCTCTCTCTCTCTCTCATATCTCTCTCTCTCAGCTCTCTCTCTCTCTCTCTCTCCTTCTCTCTCTCTCTCTCTCTCTCTCTCTCTCTCTCTCTCTCTCTCTCTCTCTCTCTCTCTCTCTCAAATTATAATGTATTTTTCATTTGTATTTAAGTCCTAGCAACCCTCCTCGGATTGTAGAGGCCAAACCCCCTCGTTTTTGTTATATTCGTCTGTCAATAGCTAGCTAGCTAGATAGATAGATACTGTATATAGATAGACAGATAAATGTATAGATACCTATATATATATATATATATATATATATATATATATATATATATATATATATATATAGAGAGAGAGAGAGAGAGAGAGTGAGAGAGTGAGTGTGAGAGATAAATGGATAGATGCATAGATAAATAGAACTGTAGATAGATAGGTAGGTAGACCTTTTGTCAATTTCATATTCCTTTGGTGTATCTTTTCGCCTTGTTCTCTTCCACTTCTCTTGTGGAATAGGCTACTGAATACTATAGTAAGATCAAGAACGATAGGGATCCCCAAAATACCATTAGATTAGCACTTGGAGGAGATGGGTTAGGTGTGAGTGGGATCTGCCTTATGTGGGCCAATGGGCTTTCTGCAGACTCCCGTTTTCTTATGTTGTTTTTATTTTTCCCCATTCGCTCACGTTTTCTTTCCATACCGGTACCGCTTTCTCTTTCTTATTTTGATGGTTAATTACGGTACCGGTATCTATTTCTAGTTTTCCCAGTTTTTTTATATGATTGTTTTCACCTTTGGCTTTCGTAAAATCGTATCTCTACGCTTTGTTAGTATATGTTGCTTAAAGGGTGTTTTTTTCTGGACCCCCTTTTTCCTCGTGTTTAGCCCCATGAATTTTGAAATTAAAAGACGCTCACTCCATTAGTTTGGGGATATTATAACACCTTTCGCCCCATTTCTTCTCTGTCAATTTGAAGACCTTTCGTGCCATTTAGGTGTCGATTATATCCTGGCGAGCGATTGCGACCCTGCAATTTAGGAGGAACCGGCCTTTGGTCGGGCCATTTTTTTTCTACCGAAAAAAGCACACATTTATGTTGAAGAGGATTCTTGGGGGTAGGCTATTTTTATTTAAGCTTGATGGAGGTCTAAGGAGAAAACCGGAAAATATATAAATCAATAAATATACAAATAATTCCCCTTAATTAAAAAGTGTCAGTATTAATAAACCTATCTAATATAAGGACAGTAAGGCAATTAACTATAAATAATATCTAATTATTTTAAAGCGTGTAATAATATATCCCCTATAAAGGTATATGGGTAGTACTAAACCTGGCTACTATAAGGACAGAAAGGTAAATCACTATCAATATATCCAATTATTTTATTTACATACCTTTTTATTACAGTATAAGGTATTTTTCATGATTAAAATACTTCGGCCAGTCACAGCAGCTTTTTTGTTGTTGTTTGTGTAAATATTAGGTTACTGTAGCCTGTTCATTATAGGTAGGCCAAAAATCGTCACTTTTATCCTCTGTAACTGAAACTGGGCTAGAGCAAATCGGCTGTATATTTCCACCATTAGGTGAGTGGATTATTGTTTTCATGAAATGTGTTTCTCCTTTCTGTTATTATTTACAAATAATATATATTCACAATCTGTGATTAAATCATTGATGAAAGTATATACCTGTATACTGTATATATATAGGCCTATATATATAATACACGACATAGAATCGTTCCTTCGAGTAAATAGCTTCCTTCCTAAGTTGGTGAATAAGATAATCTGAAGGAACTATAGTAAAACTAATAAACAGTTAACTGATTGCACGTGTACATCATCCTACCCTTACCAACCATGCCTGTTTGTCTGTGCACCATGGCTATATAATGATACATGTTGTGTGTGCTAAGGATTTCACTGCTAACTGTGAAAGCCGCACCATAAAGTCCTACATGGGCCTCGTTAACATACAGAGAGACCATTAAGGAGGGAGGGTGCGTATTTATTTGATTATTTAATTATATTTTTATTATTTTTTAAGTTTCCTTCCTAGACCTCCATCAAGTTAAACAAATAATAATAATAATAATAATAATGAAAAACCGCCATCAAGTTAAAAAATAAATAATAATAATAATAATAATAACAATAATAATAAAAAACACCGCAAGACCCCCCTCAAGATTAATTTGTACATATTTCAGAGAGCTGAAATATGTAATAGTTCAGAGAGCCCAAGTGAAGCCCAATGAAGCCTGGTAGCCTACGTGTGTCGGGCCAGGATAACATTATACAAGAGTTTCTCCTGGCGGCGGGGATCAAGAGAAAGTTTTATAGTCCTCCCTTCTCCCATCACCCTCCTCCTTCCGTTTTCTATTTCATCCTTCCCATCTTCTCTATTTTTTGCTTCCTCTTCCTCCTTCCGTTTTCTATTTCATTCTTCCCATATCTGTATATTTTGCTTCCTCCTCCTCCTTCTGTTTTCTATTTCATCCTTCCCATCTTCTTAATTTGTTGCTTCCTCCTCCTCCTTCCGTTTTCTATTTCGTTCTTCCCATCTATATTTTTGCTTCCTCCTCCTCCTTCCGTTTTCTATTTCGTTCTTCCCATCTATATTTTTGCTTCCTCCTCCTCCTTCCGTTTTCTATTTCATCCTTCCCATCTTTTTTATTTTATGGTTCCTCCTCCTCTTCCGTTTTCTCTTTTATCCTTCCTCTCTTATTTATTTCCTTCTTCTTCCTCGTCCTCCTTCCGTTTTCTTTTTCATTCTTCCTCTTTTCTTTATCTCCTTCCTTCTTCCTTCCGAGTTACTTTTCATTCTCCTCTTCTTTGAAGGGGAAAATATTTTTTTATTTTTATTTAGTTTCCTCCCTAGACCTCCATCAAGCTTCAACAAATACCCCAAAAACCATCCTTCTAGATAAATTTGTGCATTTTTTTGGTAGAAAAATGCTCTGAAGGCCGTTTCCTCCTATAATGCAGACTCGCTTTCGCTCGCCAGGAACATTATCGAGACCTAAATGGCACGAAAGGTTTTAAAACTGACAAGAAAATGGGGCGAAAGGTCTTAAAATAGCCACACTAATGGGGTTAAGCACGAGGGAAAAGGGGCCACAAAAAAATAAACTTTAAATTAATCCTATTACATATTACGAAAAACATTGGAATTTACAAGTCTTTACAAATTAGAATAAAGTAAGCCTATGGAACTTAGAAAGATCAAAACGCACATTTTACATATCCCAATACAATTTCCCTTCGCTTATTGAATTATTTTGAATTGTAAGACCAATATTGTGTGCACTATTCTTTCCTCCCACATTTCCCCACAGTTTCTCCTTCCGTACCTCCCACTATTATGTTGGGCTCGGCTTAACCTTCTGAGGGTCGATCAATCACTTCTTTTCCGTTTTTTGTTTTGTCTGGCTATTATTAGACGATTTTATTAAGATTAGGAAGGGTGTAAATAGAATTAAAAATACCTATGTTCCTGTATTAAGGGGAGGTTTTTAGTTAATTTCCTAGACTTCCATCAAGCTTAAAATTACTCCCCCTTGACCCCCTTTCAAGATAATTTTGTAAATTTTTCGGTAGAAAAATTTCCCGGCCGAAGGCCGGTTCCCCTTAAATTACAGGCTCGCTATCTCTCGCCAGGAAAAAATCGACACCTAAATGGCACGAATGGTCTTAAAATTGATAGAAATGGGGCGAGGGTTCTTAAAATCGCCAAACTAATGGGGCAAGCGTCTTTAAATCTTACAAGCAACGGTGCTAAACATGAGGGAGAAAGAGGTTCAGAAAAAATCCTCCAGGTGGAAATGTCCCCTATAAGAGTCTGGCTATAGGTAGAATACAAGGGGCCTATACTGTATATTGTATTCCGGTAATTAGAAAGGTTATAGGGCGTTTCCAGGTAAAGGTATATCAAAGGGAGGGTTTACGGTTCATATAGTATTCATCAGCGGCCTATACAGTATATGTGTGTGTGTGTATGTGTGTGTGTGTGTGTGTGTGTGTGTGTGTGTGTGTGTGTGTGTGTGTGTGTGCTGCGTGCTGCTACGGTCGCTTAACCCTTTCAGTACCGGTGACGTCATTTTAACTCTATTCTAGCTTCTATAAAGGCCCTCCAGCAATTAACAGGCTTCGAACTATCTCACTTATTATTATTATTATTGACCTGCTTTGTTCTCTTCTTTTCTCTCTTTCTCTGGCTTGTATCCATTTGGCCCCATTCAGCCTACTGTTTTAAGACGTTCATCCCCATCCCGGTGTCATTTTATACTGGTGAGCGGTAGCGAGCCATCATATGTTTTAAATGTTTTTGACAGCAGGCTAAATTTGTACATTTTTCGATAGAAAAATGTCTCCGGCGAAGCCGGATTTCTTCATATAATGCTGGCTCGCTATCGCTCGCCAGGAAGAAATCGACACCCAGATGGGGATAAACGTCTTAAAATAGTTGGCAGAATGGGGCCGAATGGATACAGGCAAGAGAAAGAGAGAAAAGGAGAGAAATCCGACAAAGCAGGCCACCCCCCTTAACCCTTTTTACTACCACAGATCCTTCTTCAGCTATATAAACAAACACTACAATATGGCTACAATAAAATACACACACACACACACACGTCACCGGTACAGAGGGATTAAGGGCAGATCTCCACTTGAGGGATTTTTTTCTGGACCCCTTTCTCCCTCATGTTTAGCCCCATTGCTTTTGATATTATAAAACGTTTGCCCCATTAGTTTAGCGATTTTAAGAACTTTCACCCCATATTAAGACCTTTCGTGCAATTCAGGTATCGATTTTATCCTGGCGAGCGATAGCGAGCCTGCAATTTAAGAGGAACCGGCCTTTGGCCGGGAAATTTTTCTACTGAAAAATGTACAAATTTATCTTGAAAGGGACTTAAGGGGGTGTAATTTTAAGCTTGATGGAGGTCTAGGGAACAAACTAAATACCTCCCCTTAACCCATTCAGAACCGATGACGTCCTTTCATATTCTGGCCACTATTAGGCGATTATATTAACCCCTTCAGACTCATATGACGCAGAGGTTGCCAGATTAGCAATAATACATAGAGTTCTCTCACTCTTATAATTACCTCTCCAAAATTAGTTTTCTGCCCACAGCTAATTCAAAGAGGTTGAAGTAACTAAACTAAAGGTTTGTAAATACCCCTGATGGTAATAAAGGCTTTAAAGTATCCCTAATAGGCTCAAAATTGCGTCATATGTCGGAGAGGGTTAAGCTTAGGAAGGACGTCTACCCGTGAAAAGCCTACAGACTAATCTCAATTAATCCTTATAGCTAACATATATCCTTGCTAAGCTGGATGAAATCGTCTACATGTTGCTGAAGTCAAGAATAATAGACGTCGCCGGTACAGAAAGGGTTAAGCGGAGATTGGTAGGTATTGGTAGGTATCCCAGAATCCCACCCAGCATCCCAGAAGCTGGGTGTGCTCAACCGCCTTAGGGGGTTCTTTTCCCCTGCACAGCTTCTTGCTCTGTACAGGGGCATAGTGCGCCCTTGTATTGAGTATTGTTCACATGTGTGGGGAGGTTCCTCTCACACTGCTCTCCTAGACAAAGTTGAAAGGAAGGCCTTTCGTATCATTAACTCCCGTCCACTCACCAACTCTCTGCAATCTCTCTCTCTCCGCCGCAATGTTGCATCTCTCTCGCTATTCTATCGCTACTATAATAATCAGTGTTCCTCAGAGCTATCCCAGTGCATACCACCTCCTTTACGTAGGGCACGTGGTACCCGTCTTGCAACTCAATCCCACCCCTACTCTGTGCAACTCTCCAACCCAAGAGTGAAACGTTACTCTCAAACTTTCTTCTACTCAACAGCTGAGCTCTGGAACTCTCTCCCAGAATCAGTCTTTCCCTCTTCCTATGACTTAAATTGCTTCAAACTCCGTGTGTCCAGGCATTTTGGCTCGAACGTCCCTTGATTTTGGCCCTGTCACTCTTTCAACTATGGGGGAGGCACTCGTTATAGGCAGTTATGCCTTTTGCCTCCCTCAATCACATAGAAAAAAAAAAAAAAAAAAAAATTGGTTGCCTCCCAAGACCTCCATCAAGCTTAATAAGGGGAGATTTCCACTTGAGGGATTTTTTTTATTTACCCCTTTCTCCCTCATGTTTAGCCCCCATTGCTTTTGAGATTTTAAGACGTTCGTGGCGATTTTTAAGTTTTTAAGTTTTGGCAATTTTAAGAACTTTTGTCCCATTTATGTCACTTTTAAGACCTTTCGTGCCATTTAGGTGTCGATTTTTTCCTGGCGAGCGATAGCGAGCCTGTAATTTAAGAGGAAACGGCCTTTGGCCGGGACATTTTTCTACCGAAAAATTTACAAATTTATCTTGAAAGGGGGTCAAGGGGGAGTAATTTAAAGCTTGATGGAAGTCTAGGAAACATACTAAAAACCTCCCCTTAAACAATACCCCTAAGACCCCCCTCCCCACCCTCCCCTTGATAGAGGCCTAGGGAACCAACTAGAACAAATATATATATATATATATACACAGGTAATAATAAATATATATAAATAAATATATAATGTAACGTAGCCTTAACTGGTATCGACATCCTTCCTATCCATATATTATCTGCCAGCATTTGAAGATAGTTTCTCCGCGGATAATGGCTAAAATATTGAGTGTCAGATGTCACTTAAGTATGTAAAGGAAGACATTTAGTTTTTAAATAGAAGATGTCGGCCGGGGGGGAGGGGGGGGGGGGGGGAGGACTGTAATATATCCATGTTATCGATATTATAGCAGTTCTGATAGTTGGTGGCCATTGTGAATGATCGTCACCGTACAGTATTTAAGTTTACTAGATGTATTGTCACTAATATAAATCTATTTACCTATCAATATATATATATATATACTGTATATATATATATATATATATATATATATATATATATATATATATATATATATATATATATATATATATATATATATATATATATATATATATATATATAGAGAGAGAGAGAGAGAGAGAGAGAGAGAGAGAGAGAGAGAGAGCGCTTTTCTACCCCTTCTACCCCGGCCCAACATGTAATATTTATGAGGAGCCTCGCCACTTTCTCTTGTTGTGTGTGAGTGGGGCAGTGAGAGGGCCGGAGGGAGTGTGTGAGTGTGAGTGAGTGAAAGGGCAGGAGAGAGTGAGTGAGAGGGCCGGAGAGAGTGTGTGAGTGAGTAAGACGGCCAGAGAGAGTGTGTGAGTGTGTAACAGGGTCGGAGAGAGTGTGTGAGTGAGTAAGAGGGCCGGAGAGAGTGTGTGAGTGTGAGTGAGTAAGAGGGCCGGAGAGTGAGAGTGAGTGAGTAAGAGGGCCGGAGAGAGTGAGTGAGTGTGAGTGAGTAAGAACGACATCCTTATTAGACTGTGGGTAGGACAAAGTGAGTGAGTGAGTGTGAAAGGGCGAGGGAGGGTGAAAGTGAGAGTGAGACAGTGAGTGAGGGGATAAAAGAATGAGAGAGAGAGAGAGAATACACGTGCCAGAATAAATAGTTAACCCTTTCAGTAAACCTATATAATTTGACGATTTCATCAAGGTTAGAAAGGGTTTATGGCAGTAAAATGGTTAAATGAGATAGGTTTCACACTTTCGATTGTTTGATGTCCTTCCTAAGCTGTATTCAATAGTCTAGTGTTTGCAATATTAAACAACATCAATAACAACAACAGCATGCTACTGAGAGGTTTAACCCTTTCAGTATAAGGACGCTACTCCACCACATACCACTAACCACATATCTATCACAGCCTCCTCCACCTCTCACAATAGAACCACATATCTATAACCACCACCACATACCTATCATAACCTCCACCACATACCTACAACCACCACATACCTATCACAACCTCCTCCACCACATATCTATAGCCACCACATACCTACAACCACCACATACCTATGACAACCTCCTCCACCACATATCTATAGCCACCACATACCTACAACCACCACATACCTATCACAACCTCCTCCTCAACATACCTATCACAACCTTCTCTACCACATACCTATAACATCCACATACCTACAACCACCACATACCTATGACAACCTCCTCCACCACATATCTATAGCCACCACATACCTACAACCACCACATACCTATCACAACCTCCTCCTCAACATACCTATCACAACCTTCTCTACCACATACCTATAACATCCACATACCTACAACCACCACATACCTATGACAACCTCCTCCACCACATATCTATAGCCACCACATACCTACAACCACCACATACCTATCACAACCTCCTCCTCAACATACCTATCACAACCTTCTCCACCACATACCTACAACCACCACATACCTATGACAACCTCCTCCACCACATATCTATAGCCACCACATACCTACAACCACCACATACCTATCACAACCTCCTCCTCAACATACCTATCACAACCTTCTCCACCACATACCTATAACATCCACATACCTACAACCACCACATACCTATGACAACCTCCTCCACCACATATCTATATCCACCACATACCTACAACCACCACATACCTATCACAACCTTCTCCACCACATACCTATACCATCCACATACCTACAACCACCACATACCTATCACAACCTTCTCCACCACATACCTATAACATCCACATACCTACAACCACCACATTCCTATCACAACCTCCTCCACCACATAGCCTACCTATCACAACCTCCTCCACCACATATCTATAGCCACCACATACCTATAGCCACCACATACTTACAACCACCACCACATACCGGTACCTATAACCCTTCTCCACCACCTCTCACTTTCTTCTCCTCAGCATCAGACATAATTTTTTTTTTTTTTTTAGTTTACCCAATGATCTTTCCATTTTCTATACACATATCACACTTTCCGGGTTTTCTTTCGTTTCTGGATTTTTTGTTTGACTTTCCCTTTTAATTGTCTTATTTTTGTCTTGTTTCTGAGTTTTGTTTTCTTCTTGAGGTTAAGAAAATGGAGAATGTAGGACGAATGGATGGGTGTGTGTGTGAGAGAGAGAGTGTGAGAGTGAGTGAGAGAGAGAGAGAGAGAGTGAGAGCGAGAGCGAGAGAGTGAGTGATAGAGAGAGAGCAAGAGCGAGAGAGTGAGTGAGAGAGAGCGAGAGAGTGAGAGTGAGAGAGAGAGAGAGAGAGAGCAAGAGAGAGCAAGAGTGAGAGAGCGAGCGAGCGAGCGAGCGAGCGAGCGAGCGAGCGCAAGAGCGAGAGAGAAAGAGTGTGGGAGTGAGAGTGATTGAGACAGAGAGAGTGGGAGTGAAAGTGTGTGTGTGTGTGTGTGTCCCTTTTCGCTTTATTGTGCTTGTTCAGAGTCTATTTAAGGGGATATTTTCACTTAAAGGGGTGTTTTTTTGGACCCCCTTCTTCCTCATGTGTAGCCCCATTAGTATTGAGATTTAAAGACGTACCTCCCACCCTAGTATCCTGATTTTAAGACCTTTCGCCCCTCAATTTTAAGACCCTTTATGTCATGTAGGTGTCATGGTTTTCCTGGCGAACGATAGCGAGCTTGCAAATTTGAAGGACATTATACTGAAAAATGTAAAAATCTATATCAAAGGTGGGTCTTGGGGCATGATATTAAGCTTGATGGAGGTTTGTGGAGGAACCTAAGGATAACAATTATTCAATCAAATAAATAAATAAATAAAAAGTAAATACATGAATAAATTATAATCTCCCCCCCAATGTGTTATATATAGCCTTCTCCACTCCTCTAATGTACCATAATATTTCAGGGTGAACATTTGGCTTCATATCATTGTTCACCATAATATTTCAGGGTGAACATTTGGCTTCATATCATTGTTCACCATAATATTTCAGGGTGAACATTTGGCTTCATATCATTGTTCAACATTATTTTTCAGGGTGAACATTTGGCTTCATATCATTGTTCACCATTATTTCAGGGTGAACATTTGGCTTCATATCATTGTTCACCATTATTTCAGGGTGAACATTTGGCTTCATATCATTGTTCACCATTATTTCAGGGTGATCATTTGGCTTCATATCATTGTTCACCATAATATTTCAGGGTGAACATTTGGCTTCATATCATTGTTCACCATTATTTCAGGGTGAACATTTGGCTTCATATTGTTCACCATTATTTCAGGGTGAACATTTGGCTTCATATCATTGTTCACCATTATTTCAGGGTGAACATTTGGCTTCATATCATTGTTCACCATTATTTCAGGGTGATCATTTGGCTTCATATCATTGTTCACCATTATTTCAGGGTGAACATTTGGCTTCATATTGTTCACCATTATTTCAGGTGAACATTTGGCTTCATATCATTGTTCACCATAATATTTCAGGGTGAACATTTGGCTTCATATCATTATTCACCATTATTTCAGGGTGAACATTTGGCCTCATATCATTGTTCACCATTATTTCAGGGTGAACATTTGGCTTCATATCATTGTTCACCATTATTTCAGGGTGAACATTTGGCTTCATATCATTGTTCACCATTATTTTTCAGGGTGAACATTTGACTTCATATCATTGTTCACCATTATTTTCTCAGCACATTCTTTCTGTCTCTTCCTTGCCTCTGTTTGCAGAAAAAAAATGTCCCTGTTTAAGGCCGGTTCCTCTTAAAATTACAGGCTCGCCATCGTTCGCCAGGAATATTATCGACACCTAAATGGCACGGAAGGTCTTGATATCGATAAAGAAATGGGACGAATGGTCTTAAAATCGACACACAGATGGGGCGAACGTCTTAAAATGTCAAAACTAATGGGGCTAAACATGAGGGAGAAGGAAGGACCAGACAAACGAACCATCCCCCCTTACTAACATCTCCTAATCCTGCCCCGGACATTTGTCCCAGGGCAGTCTTTCCTTTCTATTTTCCCCTAACCCACTCTAAGCTACATATGGAGCTCAGTGGTCTGGTTAATCTGCTCTACATAACTAACCCACTCTAAGCTACTTGACTATCAGTGTTTTGGAGGGCAAGCAGCCTTGAGTGGTCGCTGGATCTGTTGTTGCTTATTTTCATTTATATTCCTGTGTACTCCTTTGTAAGGCGTAGGTATATTATGTGTAAGTGACAAGGCGACTTTAGGTGTATCTGATCATGTCTAATACCACAGACAAGAACCAACATATGTTATATGCCTATTATCTCTCTCTCTCTCTCTCTCTCTCTCTCTCTCTCTCTCTCTCTCTCTCTCTCTCTCTCTCTCTCTCTCTCTCTTTTTTATCCTTTTTTTCAACTTTCCTTTTCTATCACACACACACACACTTTCACTCTCACTCCCACACTCTTTCTCTCTCGCTCTTGCTCTCACACACACACACACTCTCTCTCTTTCTCACACACACACTCACTCTCTCTCTCTCTCTCTCTCTCTCTCTCTCTCTCTCTCTCCTGTGCTGGTGGCGGGGTGGTGGTTAATGTGCCAGGCTAATCTTACCTAAGTTACCTGTCTCTGCTTCTTTCTTTCCAATATTCGTAATTCTCCCACTTACTTTGTCTTGAGGAATTGACTTCTAGAGACATCAATGTTCATTTGGTGCATATTAAACATATGACATCAAATATCTCTCTCTGTCTGTATATATATATATATATATATATATATATATATATATTACGAGTATGCTATGAAGAGGACGGATCCTACTAGTAGACAGTTGTATTTACTAACACACGCTCCCCCCCCCCCATCCTTCTTTACTAACTTTCCCCGTCTCTATAAATACACACACACATTAACACTCGTCTCTCAGACACACACACACACTCTCAGCCTCACACTCACACACATTAACACACATACACCAACAGATTAACACACACACACACACACAAACTCTCAGCCTCACACTCACACACATTAACACACATATACCAACAGATTAACACACACACACACACACACACACACACACACACACACACACACACACACACACACACACACACACACTTCAAGCTAAATGTGTAAATTTTTCAGTAGACAAATGTTCTGGCCAAAGTCCGGTTCCTCCTAAAGGTAGGCTCGCTATTGCTCGCCCAGACAATAATCAGGTTAATGATTAGGACACTAATTATGACACAAAGTGCTCTCGTTACACAATAGACCAACAGAAAGCTTATGTAAAGATATACAGTAGTTGGCCAATGTTAGCAACCATAAAACGAACCCAATTCCTGGAAAGTGAAAGAGGCACTGGAGGGAAGCAGATGAACTAACCACAGTACACCCCCCCTTCAGTAGATCGTCTTCAACCCCCCCCCCCTCCCCTCCCCTCCATAACCCCCTTCCTGGAGCTGTGGTCGCGACATGTTGAGTAATAGGGAGAGTTCGGCCACCTTGCTGTCTGTAGTTATAATATATTGTTCAGCATTTATACTAGTTCCAATTTACGTCTCAAACAAGAGTAACTAGAGCGCATTCTTCCACCTACACTGGTTGGTCCTTTACTATTAATTATCATAGACCTAACATTTCTTCTGGATCTGGGTTTGAGGTCGCCTCCTAAATTGAATAAAACAAATTCCTGGCCGCAAATTCTATCTGCCAACCAAATTTCGTGCCAATCAGTTCTTAACTTTGTGAAATATCTTGTTTACAGACAAACATACAAACACAAAACAAAAGGAGGCGATAACATAACCTTCGTCCAACTTCGGTTTAGAAGGTAATTAGCGTGTCAATGTGACTGAATTGTCAATGAATAAGCCAAGGTTAATTCGTCTCAATAGGGGTGGACCCGTTAAACGAGGTATGCTATTTTATTATTTTTATTAATCTCACCACCACACCCCCAAATGAAATTAATTAATTAAAGTATATATGATCCACCGGGATCACGATATCATGAATCATGATATCGTGACCATCCAAAATGTTCTTTAAGGGGA
The DNA here is from genome assembly GCA_032716605.1 of Paralithodes platypus. Lineage (NCBI taxonomy): Eukaryota > Metazoa > Arthropoda > Malacostraca > Decapoda > Lithodidae > Paralithodes > Paralithodes platypus. The sequence continues at coordinate 4,585,490 of CM064562.1, read as the reverse complement.
GATTTCCACTTGAGGGATTTTTTCCTGGCGAGCGATAGCGAGCCTGTAATTTAAGAGGAACCGGCCTTTGGCCGGGAAATTTTTCTACCGAAAAATGTACAAATTTATCTTGAAATGGGGTCAAGGGGGTGTAATTTCAAGCTTGATGGAAGTCTAGGAAACACACTAAAAACCTCCCCTTAAAGGGCCATCCGAAAGCCTTATCGTGTGTGGCTGTCGATAATATTTTATATACTGTATATATTATATTGTTGTATACACCCCAAGACTCTCGAAGGGGGTCCCCCCCCCAAAAAAAAAAAAATAATTAAATAAAAAAATAAAATAAAAACATATATACATACATGTATATAATAACCAATAAAATAAAATAAATACATCCCTTAACTGATGACAGGTATGTCAGCTTTTGTCAGAGTTCAATGGCCGCCCGGGTTTCGTGTCAAGGTCAAATTAACGTACTTTCGGATAATGATAATGTCAGGAACGGGGAGCAAGCCTCTTTAGTTAACCCTATTGGGGGCGTAGGGAAATGTTTGGACCTTCCCTGTTTCGCTCCATTAGTTGGGATATTTGAAGACGTTTCGCCCCATTAGTTTGTAGTTTGGCGATAATAAGACGCTTCACCCCACTCAGATGTATTTTTTCTGGGCGAGCGTTAGCGAGCCTGTACCTCACAAGAAATCGGCCTTTGACCGGGACATTTTTATATTGAAAAGTGTACAAATTTAGCTTGAAGGGGGTCTGGGTAAGTAATTTTAAGTGTGAATGAAGTATGAGAAGGTGTCTTTGTTAGCCTCGGGGACAAACTAAATTACATTGATCGAAAATAGTAAAAACAAGCACATTTTTCAATCTTCATTAAACAATATTCTATATTTATTAATTTCACTCCAACACCAAACACCTCCCAAATATATTAATGAAAGTAAACATGTTATACACCGGGATTCGAACCTGGGTTACCACATACAGATTTTAAACACTCTAACCATTACGTCATCAAGGCAGTTATACCATTGAGCCATCATGTAATAATCTACTTCCAGTCTAGTTGCCGACGCCAGTGTAAATCAGTCAAAAAAAAAAAAAATAGTCAGCCCAAATTTGCAGATAAGAAATTGCCGGAAACCCCCCTGGTGTATATCCGCTCCCGTGAAGTGTCTGTCTAGGTGAAGTTACGACAGTGAGGAGAAAGGACGCTCCTGGAAAAAATTACGCTACATTCCAGACCTTTCGCCCACTGGTTGTTTCGCTCCGTCACTGTGCCCACATTAGCAACCGATTAATCTACACCCAAGCTGATAGTAAATAACCAAACCTAACTTAATATACTGTATATTGTTCTAAAGCTAACCTAACTGCTTTCAAGGCGAAGACTATGTCCACCCATATTTGTATTAATTAATTGAAAGGGAGGGAGGGAGGGAAAACAAAAGAGGTGTTTCAGGGAATAAATAAGAACATAAGAAAATGGAAATCTGCAGAAGGCCCGTACATTCCTATTATAGCTTTCCCTGCGCTAAATACATCTCCCGCTACAACCTATATATACCTATATATACCTATATATATCTATATATACCTATATATACCTAAATACATCTCCCGCTACAACCTATATATATCCCTTACACTTCATCTATGTTTTAGCTACCTGAGAACATATCTTACTATAACCTATATACTCTACACATATTATATATTACAGCTACCTAATAACATGAGTTTTGAAATGCAGAAGTTTTGCCATGTGGAGGAGAAATAGTTCAATCCTGGCCGTTACCCGTTGCCCTAGTACCTCGGGGAAAGATGAGAAGCGGTGGCACAATTGAGGTAAATTCATCTGAACATTTAATATAAAAGTATCTATATAATAACGCAAGAGATGCAATATCTCTTCGTATGTTTAAGGGAGGATGTTCATTTTCAATTAAAGGGTTAATGATAATTCGAAATGAGGAAATAATTGGTATACACGATACAAGACCATAGCTTGGACAACGAGGACTATTTGTTTATTTATATATTTAGTATTTAGTTTCCTCGCTAAACCTCCATCAACCTTAACAACACATCCCCAAGACCCCCTTCAAGATAAATTTGTACATTTTTCGGTAATGACTTGTTGGCGAAACTACTGGTCACCTTCTTGGCTAGTGTTCTGCTGACCATTATCTCTCACTTGTGGTGGTCGGTGTAGCCTATGTGTGTGTGTGTGTGTGTGTGTGTGTGTGTGTGTGTGTGTGTGTGTGTGTGTGTGTGTGTGTGTGTGTGTGTGTGTGTGTGTGTGTGTGTGTGTGTGTGTGTGTGTGTGTGTGTGTTACCTTATCCCTGTGGTGGGTTGTTGTGTCATGGTAAAAGGAACAATTATTTATAATGATGATGGACATAAGGAATTGGACTAATTGGGCTAATTGCAGTGTAAAGCTTGTTCAGAAGAGCTCGCATTTACATCAGCATGTGCAGTTTATATAATTATATATATATATATATATATATATATATATATATAAAGTAAGGAGACATAGTTAAGTGCCATTGTAATCCTAGGTGAATAACGTTAATATTTGTCAATATCTATTAATATGCTCAGTATAGATCCATATTCATGAAAATGCGTGTAGTTCATATATTTAAAACGTTAAGTATTTTGAGCTAGCTATAATATAATATATTAGTTAAGTTATAATACCGCTGCCTTGTAAACAGTAAGGTTTTGGTTAAGGGGAGATTTGTATGTATTTGTTGATTAATTGACTAATTCCTTGAATATGACGACAGTACGTTAAGGGGAGGTTTTTAGTTTGGTCTCTAGATATCCATCAAGCTTAAGATTACACCCCCTTGAGCCCCTTTCAAGATAAATTTGTACATTTTTCGGTAGACAAATTTCCCGGCTGAAAGCCGGTTCCTCTTAAATTACAGGCTCGCTATCGCTCACCAGGATAAAATAGACACCTAAATGGCACGAAAGGTCTTAAAATTGACAGAAATGGGTCGACAGTTCTTAAAATCGTCAAAATAATGGGGCGAACGTCTTAAAATTAGAAAAGCAATGGAGCTAAACACGAGGGAGAAAGGAGTCAAGAAAAAAATCCCTCAAGTGGAAATCTCCCCTTAATGTATGTGCGAATAATTTGCTTGTGACGCAAATGCACTTACTCATATGGTGATGCACAGTACATTCTATATGATGGTTATGATGATGCACAGTACATTCTATATGATGGTTTTGGTGATGCACAGTACATTCTATATGATGGTTTTGGTGATGCACAGTACATTCTATATGATGGTTTTGGTGATGCACAGTACATTCTATATGATGGTTTTGGTGATGCACAGTACATTCTATATGATGGTTATGGTGATGCACAGTACATTCTATATGATGGTTTTGGTGATGCACAGTACATTCTATATGATGGTTTTGGTGATGCACAGTACATTCTATATGATGGTTTTGGTGATGCACAGTACATTCTATATGATGGTTTTGGTGATGCACAGTACATTCTATATGATGGTTTGGTGATGCACAGTACATTCTATATGATGGTTATGGTGATGCACAGTACATTCTATATGATGGTTTTGGTGATGCACAGTACATTCTATATGATGGTTATGGTGATGCACAGTACATTCTATATGATGGTTTTGGTGATGCACAGTACATTCTATATGATGGTTATGGTGATGCACAGTACATTCTATATGATGGTTTTGGTGATGCACAGTACATTCTATATGATGGTTTTGGTGATGCACAGTACATTCTATATGATGGTTTTGGTGATGCACAGTACATTCTATATGATGGTTTTGTATTCTTTAATTTTAAAACTTTATTTGACTAAACTGTTATTTCCACATAGTGATTTTGATAAGTTCTTTGTCTTTATATTGTACCGTTTCTGTTTTGGTTTGTATATTATGCAAATTTTACATTATAATTGCCGAAGTACTAATACCTACACAAATGAGTCAACACCTGTAGAGTAACGCCTCTCCTGGTGATGATGATAGAAAGTTGATGATAGCCGTTAATGCTTTACACAGTGACGGTGGCTGGAAGTGTGTACTGGGCCAATATTGGGGGTTCAGGAAGACATTGTTTGTATTGTATCATGGGTTGTTTGCTTATCGTGGGAATTATGCAGATGGAATAGGGGGACTCTTTCTTAAGTCGTGACGGGAAGAATTAACAGGGATGAAATTATTCGAGTTCGGGTTCGCTCCTCGGTGGGAGCCTAGGGTTTTTGCTCTCACGGTTTACGGCCTCCCAACCCCTGTTTACAATGACGGTCATCAGAGGTAATGTAATAAGTGTCTCATGTATATTATAATACCTTAATAACATGATCAGGAGGATTACGCAGGTTATACATTACTACTCGCAACCAAAGCCACTCCAACAGTTCATTGATATTCAACATGCACGTTTTCACTGTTTCATAACCCATTCAGTAGCGGTGATATCCTTTCCATTATATTCTGGGAACTATTAGACGATTTCATTCAGCTTAAGAGGGACGTCTACCAATTAAAAGGCTACAAGCTATCTCAATTAACAATTTTAGCTACCACATATCTTCCAAAGCCTCATAAAATGGTCTCTAAATGCAGCTGAAAAAGACGTCTCCCGTACTGTAAGGGTTAAACCTTAGCATTTCAAACTCAGCCACCGTGGTGAGGTGAAGAGGCTTTGACCCCCCCCCCCCCCCCCACACACACACTTCGGTTTATTTAATATAGGAATAGATAAGCCAGACATCTGGAATAGTAATAAAAGGACGTTCGTGATTGGCGGATGCAACCAGTGTAAAATGGTAGTTTGGGGAAAGAAAGTGAAATGTGATTTTGGTTATCAAACAATTATTGATCACGAGACTATAACAAAGCACAATGAACTTTCTCTAGCCTTGTTTTCTCTCAATTCCTTGGAGTTTCTTTCTGTTTCAGCAATACTTGTGCAGTAATGCAATATAAATTGTATATTACTCCTCAACACATCTCCTACTTTACTTCGCATTTCTCCACTTTATCTTCCTCTCTCCAAACTCTTCTACATTCCAACTTTACTTCAGCCATCTGATCTGACCTGACTGTGAGAAGGGACTGGAATTCTCGCAGAGAGGCTCCAGTCCTGTCGTTTTTCTTGACTTACAGTGTGCTGGCTTATTAATCCAATAGGGTTGCTAGGGTCTGAAGTCCTATTAAATGCAGATTGTTTTCCTCGCTTTATGTTTATGGTCAGTGGTCGACTCCAAACGATACCTTAGAATGAAACAGATTGCATCACCAGATCATGAATAATTAATAACAACAGCTGCAATTCTGCAAACACCTATGTTTCCCACTTTCACAATGACAGACTCTTGTCTATTCAAAATTGTGTTTATTATGTTGTATTTTCCTCCGAGGGCACCAAGATGTTTAACAAGAATATTTGTACCTATTTACTTTGACCAATTTGTCTTTGAAAAAACAATGCCTAAACAATAATTTGCGTCCGTATACTGTATATTGCTTATAAAGTGATGTTATGAAGGGATGTTATGAAGGGATGTTATGAAGGGATGTTATGAAGGGATGTTATGAAGGGATGTTATGAAGGGATGTTATGAAGTGATGTTATGAAGGGATGTTATGAAGGGCTGTTATGAAGGGATGTTATGAAGGGATGTTATGAAGTGATGTTATGAAGGGATGTTATGAAGGGATGTTATGAAGGGATGTTATGAAGGGATGTTATGAAGGGATGTTATGAAGTGATGTTATGAAGGGATGTTATGAAGGGATGTTATGAAGGGATGTTATGAAGTGATGTTATGAAGGGATGTTATGAAGTGATGTTATGAAGGGATGTTATAAAGTGATGTTATGAAGGGATGTTATGAAGGGATGTTATGAAGGGATGTTAACTTACCTATTTTCTCAAGGGTGTACCGGTATCACACACATCATTAGATTTCTTCAGATTGTATTTAGGCTCAAAATGCCTTGGTTAAATGAACAGAGTATAATTTCAAATATAATCGTATACTAACCTAGACAAATTAGTTTATGCCACTAAAAGATGGACATTATTTTCATAAAGATATAATTATTTAAGTTGTAATAATCCTTTAAAAAATAGAAAACCCTTTTAAAGGGGAGGTACTCGCTTTTTGTGGACCCCCTTCTCCCTCATGTTTAGCATATTTGTTTTGAGGTTTTAAGACGTTCGTTCCGTTAGTTTGGCGATTTTGAGACCTTTCGCCTAATTTGTTTGTCAATGTTAAAACCTTTACCCTTTAGGTGTCGATTTTTTCCTGGCGAGCGATAGCAAGCCTCTAATTTTAGAAGGAACCGGCCTTTGGCCGGGAAATTTTTCTACCGAAAAATGTACACATTTATCTTGAAAGAGGTTCCAGGGGGTATAGCGAGTCCATACGTTCCCATAGACACTAATAGACTGTTCCTAATAATGCCGCGAAAACCTTGAGTTAATCACAGTGTTCCAAGGTACGAATGCCAGCAGCCCCAGCACGGCATTATCCCAGCCACGCCCAAATGATGAGCAGAAGTGAAGGTAGGACGGAAAATGGGAGAAAGGTATTGGGCGTGGAGGTGGGTGGAAGGGGGGGGGGGGGGGGGGCGGAAATACTCGATAGGTTACAACATTCTACCAACCCTTGTCTTCTATTATATCTGTCTGTTTTGATTTTATATTTCTTTATCTATGAATGTATATACAGTATATGTATATTTCCGTCTGTCTCTTTATATATATATATATCTGCCATTGTAACTATCTTTGTACATATCTATGGATCTGTAATGTAATATATGAGTGTATCTCCCCCATTTACCACTATGCCTTCTCCTCCTGACCGACCTTGAACCATTACCTAGGCCTATTTACCCTTAGTAGTGTGTACAGTATAGTCCTGTGAACACAATTCCATGTACTGTACAGTTGCGGCCAAAAGTTGGTAAATATTTATTATAGTTCTACCAAATTAATTAGTTGTTTTCGTTTGGGTAACCGTTTTCTTTTTAGTCTTACCATATTCAGGAAGCCCTACTGATGCGCGGACGGTTGGGTTAGGCTGTAAGGTTGGTTAATGCTTTCAATAATGCTAGTCCGGTGCATATACAAACCCATCCGCCTCCAACGACAATATTGTTATTAACCTAACCTAACCTGGGGGCTGATGACCCCAGATCCCCGCTGATGTAGAAGACGTCAAATTACTTAAAAGAACTGCAGAAGATTGCAAAACGCAGCCAAAATCCTGCATTGTAAGAAAATGGGTCCACAGAGAACTGGTGCAGTACGAGGGTAAATTCGTCTGCTAGAGCGATGCCCACACATAATTATACTATGCTGTATAATTATGTTACAAATAAATCAAACAAAATACAGGAACACACCTAGGCTATCAGCGCTTCAGTAAAGTTTACCTGTAAGGTAAATAACGAAACAATTTAGTGGAACTAATATAAATATTTAATATCATGATTAATATCTTCATTCCGTCTACAAAAGATCTGATTACATTTTGGTTAAGACCTGACAATTCCCTCCCCCTCATTACACCCTCCTTTGAGCCTGGTCACGCGTAAAGTTGGTCTTATACCATAGACTGTACGCATTCTCCAGATATGTGCTCTCTCTCTCTCTCTAGACAGATGGATAGATACATAGATAGATGGATAGATACATATAGATAGATAGACAGACAGACAGACAGACAGACAGACAGACAGACAGACAGACAGATAGATAGACAGACAGACAGATAGATAGATAGATAGATAATAAAAAAGCAATATATGGAAACGGAAATGCAAGCAGTTAGATAATATTATATAAACTAAGGTGAAAGTGAAGTAATGCCGAAAGTATGTAGAGATAGGCAGATGCTTTTAGAGGGATAAGTGGGAGGTTCTTGTTTTTTAGACCCCCTTCTCCCTCATATTTAGCCACAATAGTTTTGAGACTAAGGCCTTGCGCCACATTAGTATTTTATGACCTTTCGCCCAATTTCTTTGTAAATACTAAGACCTTTCGTGTCATTTAGTTGTCGATTTTTTGCTGACGAGCGATAGCAAGCCTGTACTTTATTAGGAACCAGCCTTCGGCCTGGATAGTTTTCAACCGAAAAATGTACACATTTATCTCGAAGGGGGATCTTGTGTATTTTATTTATATTTATATATTTATTTATTTTATTACCGAGATTATTTTTTCTTGTTAAGCTTGATGAGTCTAGGGAGCAAACTATACCCCCCCCCCCCACCCCTTTCCCCTTAAAATAAACAGGGATGCGGATAGATAAACAGTCTAGGAGAGAGTGGAGGTGTGGCGAGCCATTAGCAATAGCGAAAGTACCGATAGTTCTATAGATACACTGAGTGGTTATAGCATTGGACTTGTGTTCCTACTGACTCGGGTTCGAATCTGGGTAGGCCATTATTAAACTGAATAAAATCGTTTAAGAGTGTCCAGAATATGATGCAAAGGACGTCACTGGTACAGAAAGGGTTAACTACAGTCTGGAGTCAAATGTGGCATTGCGAATGTACACTCGGACACCATAGTCTCTAACCTGCTCATAAATATTCGTGAACCCCCCTGTTTGTCATTATGGAATTATAACTGTCTGGATTGATTTTCTGATATAACTTACTTAGCAATACTTTACAGTATAGTTCTATAGTTTGATGACAATACAAATTATATTAATAAATTAAAGCCTTCCAGCGTAATTGGCCACTTGCGAGTTTCAGGCAATAAGGAAGTTAAGGGGAGACTGGCCTTTCTTTGTTTTGGTCTATTAATTCATTTATTCCTATATTTCTTAGTTTCCTCGCTAGACCTCCATCAAACTTAGAAACACCCCCTAGTACTCCATTTATACCAGTACACCATTTATACCAGTACACCATTTATACCAGTACTCCATTTATACCAGTACACCATTTATACCAGTACACCATTTATACCAGTACTCCACTGATACCAGTACACCATTTATACCAGTACTCCATTTATACCAGTACTCCATTTATACCAGTACACCATTTATACCAGTACTCCATTTATTTATACCAGTACTCCATTTATACCAGTACACCATTTATACCAGTACTCCATTTATACCAGTACACCATTTATACCAGTACTCCATTTATACCAGTACATCGTTTATACCAGTACACCATTTATACCAGTACACCATTTATACCAGTACTCCATTTATACCAGTACACCATTTATACCAGTACTCCATTTATACCAGTACACCATTTATACCAGTACACCATTTATACCAGTACACCATTTATACCAGTACTCCATTTATACCAGTACTCCATTTATACCAGTACACCATTTATACCAGTACACCATTTATACCAGTACACCATTTATACCAGTACTCCATTTATACCAGTACACCATTTATACCAGTACACCATTTATACCAGTACACCATTTACACCAGTGGATCTATACCAGTACACCATTTACACCAGTGGATCTATACCAGTACACCATTTACACCAGTACACCATTTATACCAGTACACCATTTATACCAGTACACCATTTATACCAGTACACCATTTATACCAGTACTCCATTTATACCAGTACACCATTTATACCAGTACTCCATTTATACCAGTACACCATTTATACCAGTACACCCTAAAGTCTAAACGTCGATATAAGTGCAAATCTATTCCGAAATGTTGCCAGAAAATCTTTACAGAAAGTTGTTCGTGTGAGTCAGCCTTAAGTAGACCAGAAATTATAATGCCTGTGGGGCTGAAGATAATAGTCGTTGAGTAAGTTGGGAAAGCCGGTAGCAGTATAGTTTGGTGAAAAGTACATCATTCCTAGGCTATGATGTACAGTAGATAATTCCTTTACCATTATGTAAAGTAGATCATTCCTTTACTATTATGAAAAGTAGATAATTCCTTTACTATTATGAAAAGTAGATAATTCCTTTACTATTATGAAAAGTAGAGCATTCCTTTACTATTATGAAATGTAGATAATTCCTTTCCTATTATGTAAAGTAGATAATTCCTAAGCTATGATGTTAGTTTTTCCTCCTCTCCGGTTAATTTATCACTTATGTTTAATCTTACTAATCTGAGCCATCAAATTCAAGCCAATGCCAAACTTATCTTGTTAATCTAGTCTAGTTTGATCGAAGCCTCTATATTTTGGAGCTATCGTACCTTTTACTAATTATGCCAAACATACCGGTGGCTAATATTTGATATCCCTTTCTAGCCTTTTCAGTATACCTCATCCCTTACGGAGAGTAGGTGGCGCCCGCCTTTCATCACATTGCCACCCCTATTCTGTCCAACTCTCTAACCCAAGAGTGAACCGATTTCCCCAGTCATACTTCCACTCAACATGTAGACACTGGAATTCTCTCCCTAAATCTATTTTTCCCTCATCCTACGACTTAAATTCCTCCCAGCTCCGCATGTCCAGACATTTTGACTCTACCGTACCTTAAATTTAATGCCACTTTCAATTCGAGGGGGGGGGGGGACACTCGTTACATGCATATTTGTCTTTTGTTTCCTTCTTACACATAGAAAATAAGATCTTAGAGAGAGGCATGGGACGCGATGGAAATGGATGAATAGGGGTAGAACGGATAGGTAGTAAATAATATAGATATTATGGATATTTTATCGGTGGTGGAAATGTAACGAGTAAAGGAGAGAGAGAGAGAGAGAGAGTGTGTGTGTGACATAGCGAGCAAGTGTGAGCGAGACTTGCCTTTACTGAACCTCAGAGGCTGATGGGCCCTGGCCTATGTCACTCCCCAGGTCAGATTACCCCCGCTACATGCGGTTAGTGGCACTAATCACGCAAACAAGGGTACCGGTAAACAAACTCACTCCATTCGTCTCTAAATAGCTTTAGAGGTTGAAGGGAGTCATCCTCTTTCACTCCTCAGGTCGAGTTACCTCCCATTATACACAGATAGCACCTGTGGCACTCTGCTCACCTCTAAACGGCATCGGAGTCCAAGGGTACCACCCTATGTCGCTCCTCGGGTCGAGTTACCCCCATAACAGCCAGGTTCCCTAGCTTAGAATCTTTGACGTGGGCACAGGCAATGCCAGGCAGCTATAATAAGCCTTTGAGACTGACGGGACATGCTTGTTTTGCTTCCCAGGTTAAGTTACCCCATATCGGCCGCCGGGGTCCCTCACCTGCAACTCCTTGGCGTGAGTGGTCATTGAGCCCCCAAGAGACAGACAACAACCGTGATAAACAGAAAGTGATAGATAGATAGATAGAGAGGTGGGTGGGACCGAGACAGAGATGAACGGGACGAAGTGGAATAATGTAGGACACGAAAGAACATGACAGTAAGAGGTCAGTAAACCGGAGCTGTCTGTAGAATGTGTCCCTCCCAGAAAAAGTCACACACACATGCACACATACTCACACACTCTCTCACCCACTTCCATACACACACACAAACACCCACCCACTACCGTACACACACTCCCAGAGAAAGTCACACACACACACACAGTCTCTCTCTCTCTCTCTCACCCACTTCCATACACACACACACACACTCCCAGAGAGTCACACCCAGACCCACACTTACAAACACACACCCACTTCCATACACACACTCACACCCTCCCAGAGAAAGTCACCCACCCACACACCCACTCCAACCTTGGCAGTCACCACAGGCGGATCTTACCGAGGTCATAATCAAAGTATTGTGAACCCCCAGCTCTACCTTCTAGTTCAAGGATATATTATACACGGACATTTTTGTGGGACTGTTCACGCGTGATACACTGCTTTCCAACGACATGGGAAATAGTTTTTTTTTTCTGGTTCCTTCCTGTGTGTGTGTGTGTGTGTGTTGCGCGTGTGTGTGTGTGTGTGTTGCGCGTGTGTGTGTGTTGCGTGTGTGTGTGTGTGTGTGTGTGCTGTATGTGTGTGTGCTGTATGTGTGTGTGTGTGTGTGTGTGCCCGGTCTGTGTGTTTGTCTTATCCGTGTATTTGTCCTGTATGTCTGTTCTGTCTTTGTATTTGTTTTTATAAAAAGACCTCTGTCTACGTATTGTGAAAAACCGGTTGTCCTCCGGTAAAGACATGAAGACAGACAGAACAGGATAAAAGGTCATTTGTAAGTTCATCAATATGGAATTTCAATAGCCAATTCCAAATTCCTCTGCTAAACAATAATGCTCATTCATAATCATAAGTATGTATTGCCAAGTAAACGTTTGAATGGAGTACAATGAAGGTTTTCTATTCAGATGGTACATTGGTACTGTCAAAAGATTGGCTGTCGCATCACCCCATCAACAACTCTGATAAAACCCAAATATTCTTGTTTGCATTTGTTCCCAGGGTGTGGCTTCTTCAGACCACTCTCGTAACCCCTTCTGTACCGGCGACGTCTTTTGTGTTTAATTATAGCTATATTTATACGATTTGGTGCAGTTTTATAAGGACCTGTGGTATTAAAAAGGGTTAGGAGAGATAGTTCGAAGCCTGTTAATTAATGGAGCCCCTTTTTAAACTGAATAAAATCGTCTAATACCTGCATGAACATAATTTAAAGGACATCACCGGTACATAATGGGTTAAGTCAGTGTCACACGAGGGTTTTTTACGGCAATTTTCAACAAGCAAGTATTTTCTCGTAATATATTGAGGCTCTTTAACATTAGAATCGGAAACTGGACTGAAGGTAGATTAGGTTTGGGGGCTGATTTCTGATATAACTTAAATTCCAAAGGTGTCAGACTACAATTGCCCGTAGAAATTGAGGGAAAAAGAGCTCGTGTGATACCTGCCTTACGCTTTCTTATACCTTTATCATTTGACAGTGTTAAGGGATGTTTTTCGGGTGTTTATTATGGGTTACAAGAGAGATACATCTTCTGGTGGGAATATAAATTGCATATATTTGTCGGAATCATATATGTTTAGCTTCAATATAAAGAACGTTGGTTACACAAATGTTATGGATGATATTGGGAAGGTTCTAACCGATATTTTATTAGACAAAGGAATTGCTTTATTTATGTATTTATTTGTTTATTTATCTATTTATTTATTTGTTTATTTATTTTTATTTATGTTTTTGCACGAGCCAATTCTATAGCCTATGTGGGCTAATTCTACATGTATTTATAATTTCTGAAAGAAGTTGGGAGTCTTTTTTTCTGGTCTCTCTTCTCCCTCATGCTTAGTCCCATTATATTTTTGATTTTAGACGGTCGTACCATTATTTTTACGATTATAAGATCTTTCCCCCCATTTCTTTGCCAATATTAGTTCCTTTCGTGCCATTTAGGTGTCGATTTCTTCTTGGCGAGCAATAACGAGCCTGTAATTTAGGAGGAACGATTCAAGTACAAATACTTTAACTTTTTGCTGTAGTATTCTCAGTACGAAGGCGACCTTTTCCATTGTGGTTTGCCTGCCATTGGATGATGTTATTCAGCTTGGGAAGGATCAGTGGGAATCTTGCAGGTAACAACTGTATCTTATATGTAAACCGTTTGACTCCAATATAATCGTGTAGTATTAGCCTGAATGAAAGTAATCAAGGTAATCTGGTATGCTGAACGGGTTAATTATAAACAATATTGACCAAAATAATAGGAAATATACTGTATGTACTTTTTGTTGTTGTAAACTTGTAGTTATTAATGGGATAGATAATGTTGGGGATAATAAGCCACATCGTTTGGTAATGAGAGAGAGAGAGAGAGAGAGAGAGAGAGAGAGAGAGAGAGAGAGAGAGAGAGAGAGGGGGGGGGGAGAGAGTGCGAATGAATGAGTTTGTGTGTGTGTACTGTGTATGTGTAAGAGAGAGATAGAGAGAGAGAGAGACCGATAGGGAGAGAGATAGGGAGAGCTATAGAGATAGATAGATAGATAGATAGAGAGAGAGAGAGAGAGAGAGAGAGAGAGAGAGAGAGAGAGAGAGAGAGAGAGAGAGAGAGAGAGAGGGGGGGGGGGGAGAGTGCGAATGAATGAGTTTGTGTGTGTGTACTGTGTATGTGTAAGAGAGAGATAGAGAGAGAGAGAGACCGATAGGGAGAGAGATAGGGAGAGCTATAGAGATAGATAGATAGATAGAGAGAGAGAGAGAGAGAGAGAGAGAGAGAGAGAGAGAGAGAGAGAGAGAGAGAGAGAGAGAGAGAGAGGGGGGGGGGGAGAGTGCGAATGAATGAGTTTGTGTGTGTGTACTGTGTATGTGTAAGAGAGAGATAGAGAGAGAGAGAGACCGATAGGGAGAGAGATAGGGAGAGCTATAGATATATATATATATATAGATGATAGAGAGAGAGAGAGAGAGAGAGAGAGAGAGAGAGAGAGAGAGCGGGGGGGAGAGAGTGCGCATGAACGACTTTGTGTGTGTGTACTGTGTATGTGTAAGAGAGAGATAGAGAGAGAGAGAGACCGATAGGGAGAGAGATAGGGAGAGCTATAGAGATAGATAGATAGATAGATAGAGAGAGAGAGAGAGAGAGAGAGAGAGAGAGAGAGAAAGAGAGAGAGAGAGGGGGGGGTGAGAGTGCGAATGAATGAGTTTGTGTGTGTGTACTGTATATGTGTAAGAGAGAGATAGAGAGAGAGAGAGACCGATAGGGAGAGAGATAGGGAGAGCTATAGAGATAGATAGATAGAGAGAGAGAGAGAGAGAGAGAGAGAGAGAGAGAGAGAGAGAGAGAGAGAGAGAGAGAGAGAGAGAGAGAGAGGGGGGGGGGGGGGCGGGGTGAGAGTGCGAATGAATGAGTTTGTGTGTGTGTACTGTATATGTGTAAGAGAGATAGAGAGAGAGAGACCGATAGGGAGAGAGATAGGGAGAGCTATAGAGATAGATAGATAGATAGAGAGAAAGAGTGAGTGAGAGAGAGAGGGGGGGGGTGAGAGTGCGAATGAATGAGTTTGTGTGTGTATATGTGTAAGAGAGAGATAGAGAGAGAGAGAGACCGATAGGGAGAGCTATAGAGATAGATAGATAGATAGATAGATAGAGAGAGAGAGAGAGAGAGAGAGAGAGAGAGAGAGAGAGAGGGGGGTGGGTGAGAGTGCGAATGAATGAGTGTGTGTGTGTGTGTGTGTATATGTGTAAGAGAGAGATAGAGAGAGAGAGAGAGGAGAATAAGAAGAAAAAAGAGACTACGAGAAAGAAAGTGACAAAGAAAGAAAAAATTAGCTGCAAACCCAATTATTCAGATCCATTGTTCTATATTTTTGTTGCTTTAGATCATTGTATCCCTTCATTTCCTTTATTCACCCTTCAATTTCTGTCTCTCTCCTGTCATACTCCTGCAAATTAATCGCTCTCTCTCTCTCTCACTCACTCACTCTCACACAGACACACACACTCTCACTCTCTCTCACACACACTCACTCACTCTCACACAGACACACACTCTCACTATCACACTCTCTCTCTCTCTCTCCTCGACAAAAGCCCTAAAGTAAAAGTTCCCCTGAGGACCCACCAATCTCTCCACCCTCTTTAGGTTATGTAGAGGTGCGCCCATGTAGGTTATAAGGGAAGGAAGACTAATAACACAACATAACAAAGCCACTCCAACAGCTTCCTCTCTCTCTCTCCAACACTCCTTTCTCCCCTCTCTACACTCTTCAGAAAAATAGGAAAAGTAGAATGTAGATACGAGGTGCCGTTGTAAAAGCTTATCCCTCAATATCTTTACCTGACCTGAGGAGGTAGACGGTTTTGAGGGCATTTTTTTTTTCTGGACCCCTTTCTCCCTCAGGTCTAGCCCCCATTAGTTTTTATTTGTTTTAAGACGTTCGCCTCATTAGTTTGGCGATTTTAACATCTCTCGCCCCTATTTCTTTGTCAAATTTAAGACCTATCGTGCCATTTAGGTGTCCATTTTACCTAACGAGCGATAGCCAGCCTGTACTTAATATTAGAAGACACTAGCTTTCGGCCAGTACATTTTTCAATTAACTCGAAAAGGGGTCATGGGGGTGTTTTTTATGCTTGATGCAGGTCTAGGGAGGAAAAAAAAATAATAAATAAATACAAACGTAAATAAGCATATAAATAACAAAAAACTTATGGATAGACTGAATGAAGAGGTTGTGAATGAAAAAAACAAAAAAACAAAGAAAAATACAATAGGCATGAATGAAAAAAAAACAAAAAACAACGGGCATGAATGAAAAATAAATCTATGAATGAATGATTGTGAATGAGTGAGGTCAAATTACCCTTGGTTCGTGCCCGCCTGGGGTGTGGGCGGGGAGGGGGGGGGGGCCGTGGGGGCGTGAGAATGATGACTTGGGTATACTGGCCACACAGACCTTACCATCCCGACAAGGTGGTGTGGTCTTAAGCAGTTAAATAATGTGCCCCAGTTTTTTTCAACCTACGAGAGAGAGAGAGAGAGAGAGAGAGAGAGAGAGAGAGAGAGAGAGAGAGAGAGAGAGAGAGAGAGAGAGAGAGAGAGAGAGAGAGAGAGAGAGAGAGAGAGAGAGAGAGAGAGAGAGAGAGAGAGAGCTAGAGCTAGAAATAGATAGATAGAAAGAGAGAGAGCATAATGGGGCCAAGGGTTAATACGTTTTATGAACCAGTGAAGGGTGGAGGGGAAGGGGTGGAGAGGGAAAGTGGAAGGAGAGAGAGTTATCTAGGGGGGGGGTGGGGGGTGGATGCACAACACACCCATCTCTTACGTGTTGTTGGTAATATATTAAACCAGCTAGAGAGAGAGAGGTCATATAAGACAAACATATATGTAGTCAAGGGCTGTCGTGGCCGATTAGTTAATGTTAATGATTACGATTCTATAGGCTAAGATTCTATAGGCTAAGATTCTATAGACTAAGATTCTATAGGCTAAGATTCTATAGGCTAAGATTCTATAGACTAAGATTCTATAGGCTAAGATTCTATAGGCTAAGATTCTATAGGCTAAGATTCTATAGGCTAAGATTCTATAGGCTAAGATTCTATAGACTAAGATTCTATAGGCTAAGATTCTATAGGCTAAGATTCTATAGGCTAAGATTCTATAGGCTAAGATTCTATAGACTAAGATTCTATAGGCTAAGATTCTATAGACTAAGATTCTATAGGCTAAGATTCTATAGGCTAAGATTCTATAGACTAAGATTCTATAGGCTAAGATTCTATAGGCTAAGATTCTATAGGCTAAGATTCTATAGGCTAAGATTCTATAGGCTAAGATTCGATGTTTGGCCCGGTTAGATAAGTCAGATGGTGTGGAGAAGCTTGAGTTAAGGGGGTACCGGTAGGCCTATGAAGTCAAGGGTAAAGAACCAACCAGTTACCTGGTCTGCTACACAGGTAACTACTACATATTATCTAGGTTACCTCCGCTTACTTTCACCCGGGTTAAGGGGAGATAGGTCGCTTTTCTGGGCCCTATTCTTCCTCATGTTTAGCCCCATTAGTTTTCAGATTTTATGACGTTCGGTCCATTAGTTTGGCGTTTTTAAGACCCTCCGTCCCATTTCCTTGTCAATATTAAGACCTTTCGTGCTATTTAGGTGTCGATATTTTTCCTGGCGAACGAGAGTGAGCCTGTCATTTTTGAAGAACCGGCCCTCGGCCGGGAAATTTTTCTACCGAAAAATGTACACATTAATCTAGAAGGGGGATCTAAGGGATGTCTATTTATGTTTGATGGAAATCTAGGGAGGAAACTAGAAAAATAATAAATATAAGAACAAATCGACCAAAAAGTCACCCCCCCCCCCTTCCCCCTCAAGAGAAGTAGCGAGAGAAAAGTAATAGAGGAAAATAACGGGGGAGTAAATCAGGAGAAATATAGGAAGTAGTGAGGAGGGTAGAGAGAAGGAAGTAGGAGGGAGGAAGGAAGTACTTAGAAGGAACAGGGAATTATAGGAGGGTAGAGAGACGGAAGTAGGAGGGAGGAAGGAAGTACTTAGAAGGAACAGGGAATTATAGGAGGGTAGAGAGACGAGAAGGGAGGAGGGAGGAAGGAAGTACTTAGAAGGAACAGGGAATTATAGGAGGGTAGAGAGAAGGAAGGAGGAGGGAGGAAGGAAGTACTTAGAAGGAACAGGGAATTATAGGAGGGTAGAGAGAAGGAAGTAGGAGGGAGGAAGGAAGTACTTTAGAAGGAACAGGGAATTAGAAGAGGGTTAGAGAGAAGGAAGTAGGAGGGAGGAAGGAAGTACTTAGAAGGAACAGGGAATTATAGGAGGGTAGAGAGAGAAGGAAGTAGGAGGGAGGAAGGAAGTACTTAGAAGGAACAGGGAATTATAGGAGGGTAGAGAGACGGAAGTAGGAGGGAGGAAGGAAGTACTTAGAAGGAACAGGGAATTATAGGAGGGTAGAGAGAAGGAAGTAGGAGGGAGGAAGGAAGTACTTAGAAGGAACAGGGAATTATAGGAGGGTAGAGAGAAGGAAGTAGGAGGGAGGAAGGAAGTACTTAGAAGGAACAGGGAATTATAGGAGGGTAGAGAGAAGGAAGGAGGAGGGAGGAAGGAAGTACTTAGAAGGAACAGGGAATTATAAGAGGGTAGAGAGACGGAAGTAGGAGGGAGGAAGGAAGTACTTAGAAGGAACAGGGAATTATAGGAGGGTAGAGAGAAGGAAGTAGGAGGGAGGAAGGAAGTACTTAGAAGGAACAGGGAATTATAGGAGGGTAGAGAGAAGGAAGTAGGAGGGAGGAAGGAAGTACTTAGAAGGAACAGGGAATTATAGTCTATTCGCTGTAAGTAGGTAATACATCATGAACTCTATCCTCTGTAACTCGAAAAGGGCTAGAGCAAATTGGCTGTCAATTTCCACATCTATTCCTTGACTGACTCTTCCCAAATTATAGAAATATTAGCTCGATTAGGCCTACTCTAGTAGTTCTTTAATTACAAAGGTTAGAGGTCATAATGTTTCGCCTACTTTAAAGGGTTTAATATGATATTGATTAATTGTTATTAAGGGTTTTGACTGTGTTGACCATTTTCGGCCAATGTATTTTTCGTTTTATCCCAGTGTAAATCCACCTATATTCTTCGCGTTTCATTTTATTTATTATTATTATTATTATTATTATTATTATTATTATTATTATTATTTATTTTTTATTATTATTATTATTATTTTTTTGAAGACCGGATAAAGGCTTGTAATGTTCGCTATGATAATGTAAACAGAGCCATGCCATTCAAACAATGTGCAGGGTTGGGCATGTAATTTTAGCACCTAGCAAATAAGGCTCGTCATCATCCTCTGGCTATGTTCTATCGTATATCATTACTAACTTTCCAATCCGTATCTCAACAATAGTCTAATATTAAAGAGGGTTTAACAATATATATACTGACAAAAGTATATATATATATATATACCAAAGACCAAGCATTACCCCCTTAAGGCCGTTTGGTCTGCGGCCGTAATTATAAAGAGGAGGAGGAGTAGGAAGAGCGGAGAGAAGAGGGAAGGAAGAGGAGGGAAAGATTAAATAAGAATAGAAAGAGAAGGGAGAGGAGGGAGGAAAGAATGGGAAGGACGTGTATGAGGAAGAGATGTAGGAGTAGGAAAAGGTAGAGGAAAAGGAGGAAGAGGAGGAGAATAAAGTGGAGGACGAAGCAATGAAACGGACGATAAGGACAGGGAGAGAAACGTAGAGGAGAAATAGAGGAAATAGAAGGATGAAGATAAAGGAAGCGGAGGAGGAGGAGGAAGGAAAGGGAGGGTCTACGGAGGGAGAAGAAAGGAAGAGGAGGAGGAGGAGGAGAAAATAAAAGAGGAGGGGAAGAGAAAGGGGCGGAGCTAGAAAGAGAGGGAGTGTGGTGGGAAGGGGGATGGGTAAGGAGAAGGAGAGAGCGGGGGGATAGGAAAACCAGACTATCTCCTATCCTCTACTACTCGTATGTTCATTCATCAAGAATCGTCGAAGTCAACATTCCATAATGGGCGTCTATTGTAATTATAACTTTCTGAACTACTGTATTATGTTATTAAAGTACCTATCAAATGAGTTCTTAATTTTCTTGTTCTAATATCCAGCCAATTGTAATCTTCGTGATGGTAGGGCTTTTGGGCGTATTGGTAAACTTAGGCCCAGTGACCCGTATGTGCATGTTACCCACGTGCTTAGAAAACGTGACGTCACCATAATCTGGTTTCCTATGAGATATATCAAAGTCTCAAGCAAAGTTCTTCATCGACTAGTATATAATTACCCATGGAGTTTGAGCTATTGTCTGGCGCACATATACATTGAGCGAGGTAAAGTGAGTTAGAGGTTGTTGATGTTAGGCCTGGAATATACCGGTACGAGTTATTTATGATTTATTGATAATTCGGCTCCTGCATTATTGACCCCTCGCCACCTGTCTGAGAACTTTCGTCTTCTTTCCGCCCTTCCTTCCGGGGCGGCGTAACGTATTGTTGTCTTGGTGGTATGTGATTTTTGGCTTCTAAATATCTTGTTTAGCGCGGTTCTGTGTCACTTGCGATGAGTCATACTCTACTGTAGAAGTGATGGGCTAGGAAGGCGGCGATGTCACTGCAGGCGGAGTGTAGAAGGTAGGTAGTGAGTTTATGCGGTTATTGAAGGAGAATATCCGATAAAACAAGGCGGCCATGGACATTGCCGTGCGAGGTGTTTATTGACTGGATTATATCAGGGCCACGGATAACCAAACGGGGCTTTATATGTGGCGCGACGCTTATCGGTTTTTTTTTTTTTTTTTTTTTTTTTATAAAGACAAAGACCTATGGATAATTGACTTTGTTGCTGTTCTTGTTGTTGGGGATCAGAGGTGGATAGAAAATATGTTAGGATATTTATGTTACTTGTAAGTTTAGTAAACGTCTTGCGGTAGATGGAATAAGATTGAATATTTTGTGTTGGATTGAAAAGTGTAAAGTTTGTCACAGTTGCTGAGAGAAAGTACCCACACAAGCGCCCACACGAAACCTCTCTTCCACACACATAACACACAGCCCCCTCATCATGTATATATATCACCCCTTCCACACACACGCTACGTCCACCCTATAAACACCCTACAGTCGCTTCCACACACACACACACACACACACACACACACACACACACACACACACACACACTGCATCCACCCCACAAACACCTTGTAGCCTTTCCCTTAAATATCCTACATACATATCATCCCTCCGCACACACACCCTGCAGCCCCTTCCATGTATACATACATATCACCCCCCTCTCCTCCCCTCCCACACACACACCAACTCCCCCCCCCCCCCTTCCATACATACACCCATGGAATGTGAAGGACCGTGGGAGTATGGTGCTTTCTCCTCAACTACCGATTTTTTGTATTTTCTTCCCCATACCATTAGTTTCCCCCGAGTCGGCCATCTTGTAAACCACGGGGGCGGCACGGGGACACGACGACCTTGGGGGGACATGTTGGGACCCTTTTTTTTTAGTTTAGTTTGGGTTGGGATGTCGTAAGTGAGGGAATGCTTGTAGGTGATTAGGGGGGGGGGGGGTCATCTGCTTTTTTGTCTCTCCTTTTCTCTCTCTCTCTCTTTGGGTTGTATCCATTCGGCCACATTCAGCCTACTGTTTATCCCCATCCAGGTGACGATTTGTTCCTGGCGAGCGGCAGCGAGCTAGCATATTTACAAACACAAATTTGAGTATAATTATCTCTAGTTTGACCATGGAGAATCCGGAAACAGGCAAAATAATGGCTCTTGCTCACGAGTTAACACATAAAGTAAAAGGCTGAGTGTAAGTACTAATGAAAGTAACAGTTCCCCCTCAGTGGCTGTCTATAGTTAAGTAGTACCTTCCTCAGCCTACAGCCATAACTACTACTACTATTACACTCATAAACCCTTCACATACACCACGCTCTCTCTCTCTCTCTCTCTCTCACACACACATACACACACACATACACACACACACACACACACACATAAACCCTTCACACACACACACAACCAGAAGGTCCTGGGTTCGAGACCCGGGCGGGGAAGAGACATTTGGGCAAGTCTCCTAACGGTGTAGCCTCTGTTCACCTAGCAGTATAAATAGGAACCTGGTATAAGTGGACGAAGTTGTGACGTCCCATCTGGGGTTGGTGATCGGTTACAAGGTGAGATGGGTATCGTACCAGTTGGTCAACCTAAGCTACTGGTCAACCTAAGCCTTCGGGTGAGACTGGTACCGTAGTGAGAATGGTACCATACAGATTAACCCTAAGCCTTCGTTTCCAGATGTCGCTAATTGGCTAAAATACAGACTACACACACATCCACAGCCATTCCAACGATACATAAACACTTAACATGCACTTCACGTAATACATTCCCAGTTAAGGAGGCGCGATAATAATGAGCTTAGCTCGCATTGCGTGGATTCCCCTTGACGAACAAGTGAGTGAATTACACACACACACACACACACACACACACACACACACACACACACACACACACACACACACACACACACATAAACCCTTCACATACACCACGCTCAATAACTTTACTACACTTTCTTCACCTATAGGCCTCGTAGACATAATTGCAACAGGCAGACTATAGGCTATTCGCTGTAAGTAGGCGAGAAATCATGATCTCTCTCCTCTGTAACTCAAAAAAGGGCTAGAGCAAATTGGCTGTAAATTTCCACATCTATTCCTTGACTGACTCTTCCCAAATGGTAGACATATTTGCTTGATTACTCTTGTCGTTTTTGAGTTACAGTGGTTAGAGGTCATGATTTGTCGCCTACTTACAGCGAATCGACTATAGGCTCTCAGATAGTAGGCAGAATTATATTGAAATAGTTGCATAGCTTATAACAATGTAGAACTGTTTTCAGAATTGATTTATTAACTGAACTAACTTTTTCAGTGATTTTCCACCATGCTTCTTTCGACAATAGATCATTGGGGAGATTGTAGGCACCAATCACGCAGAGCAATACCCAGGGGAGGGCACATAGGAATATGATAAAGAATTGCTGGAACTCCTGTTTCATTTGCCTGGCTTCCCTCACTGTTTCTATTTGTGCCTCACCTACACAGAGAGTAATCCAGCTAACTCTCGCAATCACCTCCTCCTATTCATTTCACTACACTTAAGGGGGGTGACCTGCTTTTTGTTATTTCTGTCCTTTTCTCTCTTTCTCTGGCTTGTATCCATTTGGCCCCATTCAGCCAACTATTTTAAGACTCTTATCCCCATCTAGGTGTCGATTTCTTCCTGGCGAGCGATAGCGAGCCAGCATTATATGAAGAAATCCGGCTTCGCCGGAGAAAATTTTCTATCGCAAAATGTACAAATTTAGTCTGCTGTCAAACAAAAATAAAAAATATGCTTGCTCGCTACCGCTCACCAGTATAAAATTGACACCTGGATGGGGATAAACGTCTTAAAACAGTAGGCTGAATGGGGCCAAATGGATACAAGCCAGAGAAAGATAGAAAAGGACAGAACAAAAACAGGTCACCCCCCTTAACAAGCGCACCACACTTCTTTCCAACACACCCAAATTACCTCTAACGTACCTTGATATTGGCTCTCTATTACTTCTTCAACCCTTGGGGGGAGACTTGTTACAGGTAGGTTTGTCTTTTGTATCTTCCACGCACATAGAAACAAAATATGTATTGGCAATTCTCCATGAGTGGAGGACTCCATTTCGTATATAGTATATTTTAATTGTATTAATGTCCTTCCCTCACTTTTAAGAACACCACACACACACCCACACACACACACACACACCCACACACACACAGTTTTCTCCTCCATACAATCTTTATCATACATTCTATTACCCTAGCAAAAAAAAAAAAAAAAAAAAAAAGAAAAAAACAGTTTAACCTCTCGTCAATATACTTTGCAACCTATCCATGACAACTATAGATTCTCGGTATTAGAAATATATAAAAAACAAAAACAAATACAAAATCAAACTTTAAGCGGGATAGTTGTCGTCTCATGGCCTTCTGGATCTGGGATCCGTGATCTTATCCGGATCACCTCCTAAATTGAATCACTTCTTCCTTTGCGCATATCGTATCTGCCCACCACATTTCGTGAAAATCGGTTCATAACTTTGCCAGATCTCTTCTTTGCAGACAAATAGACAGACAAACAAACGTAGGCGAAAAGATAATGGAGGTAAATATGTGAGTTTGTTGTGTGGTGTTGTGGAGGCGATACTATTGAGTGTGGAGACTATTTGTATAACACCGGATACTGCGGCTTCCAATACAATACCTATTGTTTCTCACTAAGCCAGCTTTTAACCTGGGCTGATCCCCCCCCCCCCCCTCCCCCTCACCCTGTTTCACTCCATTTGTTTAGAGATTTTAAGACGTTTAATTAACTCAATTTTATTCGAGGGGGGGGGGGGGGGTGTCTTTTTGTTTACCCCATTGAAAATTTCTACCAACAAATTTACAAATTTACCTTAAAGAGGCTTGGGGGGGAAGGGGGGGCGTATATTTTTTTAAATTTTTATTTATCGACACCTAAATAATATTAAAGGTCTTAAAATTAGGACAGAAATGGTGCAAAAGGTCTTTAAATAGTCAAACTAATGGGGAGAATGTATACAAATCTCAAAACTAATGGGGCTGAACATGAGGGAGATGGGGGTCCAAACAACGCCCCCTAAACACAGCAGGTATACATGTTAATTAATTATTCTCTCCCTCCCCCCCCCCCCACCACATACACTACTGGTGGTGGTGGAGAGAGAGAGAGAGAGAGGGAGAGAGAGAGGCTGTGTAGGAAGGAGGAGGGTGCTGGAGAAAGTTAGGGTATGTGTGAGTGATAATAATCTGAGTAGCATCTTCCCACCACACACACCACCACAACCACACACATGCCACCACAACCACACATACCACCATAACCACACACCACATACCACCACAACCATATTGCCTACCACTGCTACAACTATATAATACCACAACCACATACATACCACCACAACATTAGATACCACATACCACCACAACCATATAGCCTACCACTGCTACAACTATATAATACCACAACCACACACATACCACATAGCGGCTCGCTGGTGTAGTGACTAGCGTCTTGGACTTCCACCCAGAAGGTCCCAGGATCGCGCCCACGCTCAGCACATTGAAGATTTTTCACAAGCACTGAGTCGTTACCGTCCCTCATGAGCAAGGGGATGGGAGAGTAGTACAAGACCCCAATGGAAATACGCCTAATCGGCCTTATTGGGCTATCCTTAGCTGGCTTAGCATGCGCTAGCTTTAAGAACTATTATTATTATTATTATTATTATTATTATTATTATTATTATTATTATAATTATAAATACCCCTACAACCAAATATTCCTCTTGAATAACTGGCTCGCTCTCGCTCGCCAGGAAAAAAATCGACACCTAATTGGCACGAAAGGTCTTAAATTTGACAGAAATGGGGCGAAAGTTTTTAAAATCGCCGAACTAATGGAGTGAACGTCTTAAAATATCATAAATAATGGGGCTAATCGTAAGGGAGAAAGGGGTCCAGAAAATATCCCTCAAGTTGAAACCTCCCCTTAAGGGTTTCAAATTGTCGTCCACTGATACCAAACCGACTGTCACAATGTATAACCACAATCGGCACACGCTCCTCTACCACAACTACCAACATTATCAATTACACACACACACACACACACACACACACACACACACACACACACACACACACACACACACACACACACACACTCACACACACATACACTCACACACACACTCTCTGCTCACTTGCTCTTGCTCTCTCTCTCGCTCTCTCTCTCTCTCTCACACACACACACACACACACACACACACACACACACATACACACACACACACATACACACACACAATACATACATACACTCACTCTCTCTCCTCATTGCTTTGCTCTTGCTCCCTCTTCTCTCTCTCTCTCTCTCTCTCTCTCTCTCTCTCTCTCTCTCTCTCTCTCTCTCTCTCTCTCTCTCTCTCTCTCTCTCTCTCTCTCTCACACACAAGAAGACGGCATGCTTACCTTTGCTTCATTATTATTTTGCGTGTTAGATATAAAGGTAAGCTGCAAATGAGAATGCGCCATCCCTGTGTGTGAGTTGCCATACAGTAGTTTATATAATGTCTTAAGGGGAGACTTCCACCTGGAGGATTTTTTTCTGGACCTCTTTCTCCCTCATGTTTAGCCCCATTGCTTTTGAGATTCTAAGACATTCGCCCCATTAGTTTGGCGATTTTAAGAACCTTCGCCCCATTTCTGTCAATTTTAAGACCATTCGTGCCATTTAGGTGTCGATTTTTTCCTGGCGAGCGATAGCGAGCCTGTAATTTAAGGGGAATCGG
Source organism: Paralithodes platypus (assembly GCA_032716605.1). NCBI lineage: Eukaryota > Metazoa > Arthropoda > Malacostraca > Decapoda > Lithodidae > Paralithodes > Paralithodes platypus. Next base: position 4,559,086 of record CM064562.1, on the reverse strand, counting down.
CCTTCGGCCGGGACATTTTTCTACCGAAAAATGTAAACATTTATCTTGAAAGGGGGTGTAGGGGGAGTAATTTTAAGTTTGATGGAAGTCTAGGGAATCAACTAAAAACCTCCCCTTAAACGTTAGTATAGGCCTACTGTATATGGGCAATTTCACCTATAAAATTTGGTCTACCTGGAAAAAACTTCCCTCGGAGGCTGAAAGCAAATTTTCAGTAGAACAACTTAAGAAGAGAGTAGAATTAAAGGACGCACTTTGAAATGGGTGTATTTCACCATCTAGTACTATTCACTCATAATGTCTTCCGAGGTGATGCATAATTATTCTCTCTCTCTCTCTCTCTCTCTCTCTCACTGTTTTTGTTCTCTCTCTCTCTCTCTCTCTCTCTCTCTCTCTCTCTCTCTCTCTCTCTCTCTCTCTCTCTCTCTCTCTCTCTCTCTCGCTGTTTTTGTTCTCTCTCTCTCTCTCTCTCTCTCTCTCTCTCTCTCTCTCTCTCTCTCTCTCTCTCTCTCTCTCTCTCTCTCTCTCTCTCTCTCTCTCTCTCTCCGTGAGTGTTCCCAATAGCCCCGTAGCCTTGAGGTCTCCAATCTTCGATATAGGCTAGGCTATTATAAGTCTGGTTGTCACGCTAACTTACTTGTCTCTATATGTAGAGAGAGAGAGAGAGAAAGAGAGAGAGAGGGGGGGGGGGGAGAGGTGTGTGTGTGTGGGTGTATGAGAGATAGATAAATAGATAGACAGATAGATAAAAATAAATAGAGAGAGAGAGATGTCATGGGATCCTCTTGTCATGTTCATCTCTTGAAGGCCGTTTGCTCTCTCTCTCTCTCTCTCATCCGTCAGCGTCCAGTACATAGAGAAAAGTAAGTCAGCGTGACAACCAGACTTATATATATATATATATATATATATATATATATATATATATATATATATATATATATATTCTAACAGTATTTTATGATAGTTTTATTTTTCTTTGCTAATAATATTCTAGATATATTATATATACTTATAATATATGAAGGAGTGAAGTGGTGTGTGTGTGTGTGTGTGTGTGTGTGTGTGTGTGTGAGAGAGAGAGAGAGAGAGAGAGAGAGAGAGAGAGAGAGAGAGAGAGAGAGAGAGGGTTGTGGTGCAGGATGGTGGTTAGTAAGAATCGTACAGTAGGTTAGGTAAGACTAATAATTTCACCATACAAGACGGTTCCCCCCAAACCTCCCCGCCCCAACACACCACTTTCCTCACCTCCAGGCGCATATACCTTCATACACACACACACACACACACACTCAGATGTACAGTAACTATAAAAATCCGTGGACCCTATTTTTATTCTGTATGTCATTATAAATATACCCATTGATTTTGTTTTATATAATTTGCTTTTCAATAAACAATCTATATAGTTTTGTAGTTGATGAATAGACAATTATTACTATACCCATTAATTTTTGGATGAAACTTGCTTATCAATAAACAGTCTATATAGTTTTTGTAGTTCATGTATAGACAATTATATTCATAAATTCGTGTCCAGAGATGTACTTCCATAATTAAAAGTAGGCGAGGTCCACGAGTATTTATGTGTGGGCTGCGAGAGAAAGTGTAGGCTACAGTGGAATTCAATAGTTCGGCCACACCCAAGATGATAAACGAGTCAATATGAAGACGAAGCACTCTATCTTGACAATTATCACTTGTTTCCGGTTATTCCATTATGGTTGCCATAGGTTATAATTATTCACTCATAAAACTCAGATCATATTTTCAGGAGCATAGTTTTGAATTTTTAGACGTTCGCCTCATTAGTTCGCCGACTTTCAGACTTTTCGCCCCATTTAAATTGTAAGAGCTTTCGTGCCATTTAAGTGTCAATTATTCCTAGTGAGCGATAGCAAGCCTATAATTAGGAGGAATCGGCTTTCAACCGGGACATTTCCGAAAAATGTACACATTTATCTCAAAAGGAGGGTCTTAGGGGTGCTTGTATTAACCCTTTGAAGCTCTGATGCGTTTTAGCCGTTTATTTTTGGCTATCATTAGACGATTTTATGCAGCTTAGGAAGTATCTGTGGGTATTAAAAGGGTAAATACTATCTCAATCAACCCTTTGACTTCCATATACCGTTACTAACCTGAATACAATCGTGTAATAATGGCCAGAAACAGCACAGAAACGCGTATTGGAGCTTGAAAGGCTTAAGTTTGATAGAGGTCCTTAACCTAAACTTAAGGAGAGGTATTTAGTTTGTTCCCTAGACCTCCATCAAGCTTAAAATTACACCCCTTTGAGTCCCTCTCAAGATAAATTTGTACATTTTTCGGTAGAAAAATGTCCCGGCCGAAGGCCGGTTCCTCTTAAATTACAGGCTCGCTATCGCTCGCCAGAATAAAATCGACACCTGAATTGCACGAAAGTCTTAATATGGGGTGAAAGTTCTTAAAATCGCTAAACTAATGGGGCAAACGTTTTATAATATCAAAAGCAATGGGGCTCATGAGGGAGAAAGGGGTCAAGAAAAAAATCTCTCAAGTGGAAATCTCCCCTTAACCTAACCTAACCTTGAAGCACACACGCGCACCTACTCACACACCCATCCATTCCCCCTTTAGTGTTTCCATTACGCTGCCGTACATTTCTTGCTTTTCATATCATTCAGTTTTGTATTCGGAGAGATTGATGGGTGGGGAGGGAGCCTTCTACGTTACTGTCCCGTGTTTCTAGTCAGTGGTGCCGACAAATTATAGGATTAACCCATTCAGTGTCAAAAGGGCCTCCAGCAATTAACAGGCTTCCAACTATCTCAATTAACCCTTTCTACTACCACAGATCCTTCTTAAACTGCAAAACACTGTCTAAACATTGCTAGAAGAAAATTAAAAAGACGTCTCCAGTAAAGAAGGGGTTAAGGGGAAAGGGTTTATTTATTGGTCTATTCATTTGAACATGAAGGAGAAGGGGGTCCAGAAAAATTAACTCCCCCTTCCTCCCCCCCTTAAGTCCGGTCTTCCCTATAGAGCTGTCATTTTCAGTAACTCCTATCACTGTTTTCATTCTCTCTCTCTCTCTCTCTCTCTCTCTCTCTCTCTCTCTCTCTCTCTCTCTCTCTCTCTCTCTCTCTCTCTCTTCTCTTTCTATTCTGCCTGTCTCTCCTATTGCGTCACCCCACACCCCCCCCCCACCCACCCCCCCCCCCCCCCCCCCCCCCCCCCCCCCCCCCCCCTCCCCCTCCCTCTCTCTCTACCTTCCCCCCTCCCCTACAACTTTCTCCCTCCCCGTCCATCTCCAGCTCTGTGGGTCACTAAAAATACCTACCCCAGTACCCTCCATTCCCCCCCCCCCCAGGAGGCGCTAGGGGGGATTCATGAAGCGTAGGATGGATATATGATGAATGGAGATACTCTGTTGCCATTTAATTGCTAGGCGTATTTCCTAAGCTGAATAAAATCGTCTAAATATCGCTAGAGGAAAATGAAAAAGGCGTCGCTGGTATAGAAGGGGTTACCGGTACTAGATACTGTCAGTGTAGGATATATCTACACTCCGTTGGGTACCAAGGTTACTTAGATGTTATCCAGCCATAACAATGTGGTCACAAATCTAACCTAATAAAACTTAAATCCTAGTTCGATCCTTCACTGAGAAGAATATATATATATATATATATATATATATATATATATATAATATATACAGTATATACATATGTGAGAGAGAGGGAGAGAGCGCGTACGAATGACTGATAGCCCACAGCCGACCAATACAGACAGATGGATAACAATAGCCAGACAGACAGACAGACAGACAGGTGAATCCACAAACAGATACAAAGATCTACATAACAAAATAGAAAGTGTACTCTAAGCATAAATAAAGGAACAAATGAGCTACACAGACACACACACACACACACTAACAGGGTACAACACTTAAGGGGAGGTTTTTAGTTGATTCCTAGACTTCCATCAAACTTAAAATTACTCACCCTAGACCCCCTTTCAAGAAAAATTTGTAAATTTTTCGGTAGAAAAATGTCCCGGCCGAAGGCCGATTCTCCTTAAATTACAGGCTCGCTATCGCTCGCCAGGAAAAAATCGACACCTAAATGGCACGAATGATCTTAAAATTGACAGAAATGGGGCGAGGGTTCTTAAAATCGCCAAACTAATCGGGCGAACGTCTTAAAATCTCAAAAGCAATGAGGCTAAACATGAGGGAGAAAGGAGTCAAGAAAAAAATCCCTCAAGTGGATATCTCCCCTTAATAATGGGACAGTGGTTATTTTGGGGGCCTCTTTATTTGTTATGTTTCCTTGCTCAAGCTTAAAAAGACACTCCTTAGATCCCTCTTCAAGACAAATGTGTACATTTTTCGATAGAAACATTTCCTGGCCGAAGGCCGGTTTCTCTTGAAATTACAGGCTCGCTATCGCTCGCCAGGAAAAAATCGACACCTAAATGGTACAAAAAGTCTTAAAGTTGATATAGAAATGGGATGAAAGGTTTTACATTTGACAAACATGTCTTAAAATCTGAAAACTAATGGGGTTAAACATGAGGGAGAAGGGGACCAGAAAAGCGACCCCTCTCCCCTTAATGCCACATGAATCATGATCAGCACTAACACATTAATAGAAGAAACTGAAGATAGGTACACAAATCCCTTAATCTATCTTTCCTTCATCCTATGATTTTAACTGCTTCAAGGTCCATTTGTCAAGGCATTTTGACTCCGACGTACCTTGAATTTGGTCCTGTCACTCTTTCATTTTTTTGGAGGGGTGGAGGGTGGTGGTGGGGAGGGGGTTGCTCATTACAGTCGGGTTTGCCATTTGTCTCCATACACATAGGAAAGAACACAAGAGGCAGACAATATATATGGTAATTAGAAAGACATACATACATAGAGGTAGATTTAGTAGAGGACTTAAGATGGCATATCCGATAGAAAAGGAAAGTTGAAGGAAAATATAGAAAAGAAGAAGAATAAGAAGAAGAATAATAATAATAATAAGAATAAGAAGAATAAGAAGAAGAAGAATAATAAGAAGAAGAAGAAGAAGGGGGTGTAATCTTAAGCTTGATGGATATCTAGAGACCAAACTAAAAACCTCCCCTTAACTGAAAACTTGCTCATTTCTGCCAGGTTCTCTTGTCAGTGATCAGCTTCTACTGCAGACCAACTTCTCTGAAAGAAAGAGAGAGAGAGAGAGAGAGAGAGAGAGAGAGAGAGAGAGAGAGAGAGAGAGAGAGAGAGAGAGAGAGAGAGAGAGAGAGAGAGAGAGATAATGCCTTACTCTGGAATGTTTGTGAATGTTGCTTAACGTATAAGAGTGAAAGAGAGAGTTGTCTGGAGGCCTTATAGTGGTATACAGACAACCAGTACCTTCTCTCTCTCTCTCTCTCTCTTCCCCTTTCTTCCTCCTTCTCTTCCTATCTTCCTCTCATTCTCACTCTCTCTCTCTCTCTCCCATCACCTAATATTAAAGTATTGTGATCTTTTATAATGAACATGAATTAAAAGTATCAGCTCACCACACTGCCACTACATATGACCTAAAATACAGTTGAGAAAGGCGATAGGAGGGCTAAAGGGGGGATGGTATATTTGTTGGTCGATTTTTGTATATGTTTATTTTTCTTAGTTTCCTCCCGGGCCTAAACCTCCATCAAACTTAAAACAAGAAAACCAAAATCCCTTTCATGATATGTATGTACATTTTTCGGTAGAATAATGTACCGGCCGAATAATGTCCCTCTTCAATTACAGGCTATTGACAAAGAAATGGGGCGAAAGGTCCTAAAACCGCCAAACTAATGGGCCGAACGTCATAAAATGTGAAAACTAATGGGGCTAAGCATGAGAAAGAAGGGGGACCAGGAAAAACAGCCACCTCCACCCCCCCCCCCCCCCTCCCTTTATTTTACTGTTGTGGGTTATGATCGCGGGTTTAGTCGTCTCTACACGGTAACAGGTTATTCTCCAGGTGGTTTGAAGATGGCACGGTTTTTGTGGGGGGGTAGGTTTTTTGTGGAAGCCGGTGTATTATGTTGAGGGAGTGAGAGTGTGAAAGAGAGAGAGAGAGAGAGTGAGTGTTTGTGAGAGGAGAGAGAGAGAGAGAGTGAGTGTTTGTGAGAGAGAGAGAGAGAGAGAGAGTGAGTGTTTGTGAGAGGAGAGAGAGAGAGTTTCCTCACTAGACCTCCATCAAGTTTAGAAAAACACCCCCTAGAACCCCTTTCAAAATAAATTTGTAAATATTTCGGTAGCAAAATGTCACGGCCAAAGTCCGATTCCTTCTAAAATTAGAGGCTCGCTATAACTCGCCAGGAAAAAATCGACACCTAAAGGGCACGAACGATTTTAATATTGACAAAAATATGAGGCGAAAGGTCTCAAAATCGCCAAACTACCGGAACGAACGTCTTAAAACCTCAAAACTAATATGCTAAACATGAGAGAGAAGGGGGTCCAGAAAAAAAGAAAAGCGAGTATAGTACCCCCTTAAGTTTGGAAAAAAATCAGCTGCTAAAGGATTCAATTTGCTATGAGCTGGAAATAAAGCTACTACTATATATATAGCTATGAATGACTCAGGTGGGTGGGAGGCAGTTTGAGAATAAGAATAAGGAGAAAGTTCTTAGACTGTCTGCAATGAATTAACCCTTTCTGTACCAGCGACGGCCTTTTAACTTTACTCTGGATACACCTAGACGATTTTATTCAGTTCAAAAAGGGCCTCCAGCAGTGAATTAACCCTTTCTGTACCGACGACGGCCTTTTAACTTTACTCTGGCTACTTTAAGACTATTTTATTCAGTTCAAAAAGGGCCTCCAGTAATGAATTAACCCTTTCTGTACCGACGACGGCCTTTTAACTTCACTCTGGCTCCTTTAAGACTATTTTATGCAGTTCAAAAAGAGCCTTCAGCGATCAGTAGGCTTGGAACTATCTCACTCCACCCTTTTTACTTCCACATATCCTACTTAAATTGCATAATATCGTCTGGCGAGCGATACCAAGCCTGTAATTTAAGAGGAACCATCCTTTGGCCAGGACATTTCTCTATCGAAAAATGTACAAATTTATCTTGAAGGAGGTCTTGGGATTTTTTTTTTTTTAACTTGATGGCGGTCTAGGGAGGAAACTTAAAAAATTATAAAAAGATATATAAAGCCTGAATTAATACCCCCCCCCCCCCCCCCCCCCCCACCCTCCCCACCCTTACTGCCTACTGCCCCGGCGATGCGGTGGACCGATAATAATAACCCGGGGTAAAGGGGTAGAATAATGCTACCTTTTATATACGGGCAAGAATGGAAGGTATGTAAAGGTATATAGAACTTGGGTCAGGTGTGTGTGTGTGTGTGTGTGTGTGTGTGTGTGTGTGTGTGTGTGTGTGTGTGTGTGTGTGTGTAATGCAAGGTCTTAATATCTTAAAAACTTACTGACCTACAGTATATATATAATATATATAATATATATATATATACTGTATATATATATATATATATACCGGTATATATATATATATATATATATATATATATATATATATATATATATATATATATATATATCTATATATATATATATATACTGTATATATATATATATATGTATATATATATCTATATATATCGTATATATATATATATATATATATATATATATATATATATACTGTATATATTTTTTGTTATGGTGCAATATACATATTCCCAGGTGGGTTGTACAGTGTGAAAGAAAGGAGT